>CM070012.1:34786772-35486772 GCA_036247105.1 Cirrhinus mrigala | reverse complement strand
AAATTGCATAAAGAAAGTAAAGCCTATTTCAAGGCCAATATTAATGAGAAAGATGTGTAAAATAATGCATACTATAAAAACACCTCAGTAGTCACATAAACAACTAGTTTCTAGTTGTGTAATAAACCCGCAATTGTATATTAGGAATATTGTTCACTCTTAACTCTGCTTTGGATAAAATCCTCTGCTAAATGCATAAATGTAGACAGAATGTGAGCAGGGCATGTTTTCATGAGATTTACTCAAAACATACTGAAAGAGAAAATGAGAATGAGAAAATGAGAGCGAGAAAAAGAAAGCGAAGGACTTTTTGTGATGCTGCGCTGTGGTTTTATAACACTGCCTGTGTGTGTGGGCAGATGCTGAGCGCGCGTGTGTGCGTGTATGTGTGTGCGCGAATGCTCATTGATGGTCAGATCACTGTAACGCACTGAACTGCAGGGAAAATGCGTCACTGAAGGATTCCCTGCTTTAACAGATCGTGGGGCGAGCGGCAGCGCAGACTGAAGGACGGAACGAGTGAGGAAACAAATAATGAGAGAAGGGAAGGAGGGACGGATTGAAAGAACAGCAGAGGAGGGAGAGATGAGTCAGAGTCGGTCCCACCGGACTGAGTGGGCTGAGAGGGGGAGGATGACGTCACATGACCTGACGATATCAGAGCGAACGAGCACTACACAACCGAGAGAGAGAGAGAGAGAGAGAGAGAGAGGTGGGTCTGCAGAGGGGGGTCCCGTCTCCAGATCATAATGTGAATCAATGTGACAGGTCAATATCACGACACACAGGTTCTGCACAAGATTCTTCTCGTTTGAGTTTTCAAAAAATCCATTACTGTAAATGTTTAAAATAAGTGTGCATTCCAGTAACTGGATGCAGTGGATGCAGTGGTTGACCAGTGGATGATTTTTTTCCACAATTAACATCATTACTGGTAGCCATTGACTTTTAGAGTATTTTTTTCTGTACTATGGAAGTCGACGGCTACCGTCCACTGTTTGGTTCCCAACATTCTTCAAAATAACTTCTTTTGAGTTTAACGGAAGAAGCAAACTCATACAGGTTTGGAATGACATGAGGGAGAGTAAATGATTTTTCATTTTTGGGTGAACTATCCCTGCAACTATTCTGCAACACTGACTTTAAGATGTACTTTAAAACCCTTTCAAACATGAGAATAAAAACAAGAAACTTTAAGTAGTAAGAAGAAAAAAAAAAATAGGAAAAACAAAACTAAACAAAACAAAAAACCCTAAATCTGTTCTAAATTTCATGCCACAGCCCACAAGTTCTTTATTATTATTATTATTATTTTTTAATTAATATTATTATGCATTATGCATTTTTTTGTTCACTTGTACCGTTACTTGTTACTTTTTGTTCTATATCTCACGTTTTCGAAACTGTTACACAATGCTTTTTATTTGTGTCGTTATTCAATTGAGTACATTTCAAAAAATAATTTCAATTTCATTTGGAAATGCCATCACGCATTTTTCTTTTGCCATTAGAGTAAAGAGTAATGCAAAAATCACATTTGCTATAGAAGTCACCACTGTATAAAATTTACCCAAGTTTAAGTTTTTTTTTTTTTTTGGATGTCATTGAAGAACCATTTTTGGTTCCCCAAACATCATTCCAGCAAACAGTTCTTAAAAGCACTTTTTTAATAAAGTACCTTTTTACACTATAAAAAAAATGAAATGACTGACTGAAATGAAAACCACACTATTGCACAATATTCGTTTAAAAGGTAATGCAATAATCTCAAAATGGCCAAAAATGCACTGCTTACATCCTAGCATGCTTGTAAACACCAGAAGGAGGAACGTGCGATTCATAATAGTTTTTCTTCCCAACTTTCCTCGACACAAAGCAAAACCCAAACTAAGACCACAACCACAAATTTAAATCAAATGCTATGAATCTTTCAGCTGTTGATGTCCAGATACATCTGCATCATGTGCCGCTGGGAACGGTACAGTATGTTACACAATCAGACATAACGAAGCTGAAGCAACGCTTGTGAACTCTGATCAGTAAGAACACGAACTGGGATCCAGGAATAACACAAACAGCGCTCTGCTAGACCACGATGGACGAGCCGAGGCTGTGTGGGAGAAATATCGTTCAGCCCATCTCCATCTTTTATTCTCTAAAAATAAGTGTGTCAGGTTAAAATCTGGGCCTGTTTGGCTCCCATTACAAGCCTTATGCAATCCTCACTTCCCTCCGTTTGAGACTAAGAGAAAATTCTCAATGATGAAACTGACGCCCCATTGGACGAGGCCTCCGCCAATAGAATGAGGAGCTCCATGGCAACAGGCTCTGTCACCAAGAGAGAATAGATCTCCCTCCGCCCCATGTGGTGCACATCTGCCCCGTACCCCAATTACACACACACGTCTGTGAATCACCCCAGTTACACGCGTGTGTGTTTGGAGGGCAGAACAAACACACTTCACCCCGTCACGCCCCTGCGCTCATTCTCTCTCTCTGTCCATTCGGTCTTCAGTTGCTCATGGAGAGAAACACCAATCACATCTTTCTGTTCCGTCCGGACTGACACAGGTAGTAGGCGACATATCAGCCAATAATGTTTGCTATTTCTGTACAGGAGCGGCGAGTCTGCGCAAGCAGAAACACAATCAAGACTTTTGATGCCAGATCGCAGGTTTGCCATCGTCAGTCAAATCTCAGTCAATTACCGCTGATAAACGAGCATGTGACGTCACTAATCAGTGCTTTATGTATTTACAGATGGATTGCGTTTACATCATGATTGAAAGTTCATCCTTAATGACTAAAGGCTTCTTCACACCAAAAACAACAATAATCGGTCTAATAGAAAAGCCCACACCACAACTATAGTGTTTTCAGAGCAATTTCAAAAATATTAAAAACCCTGACAGCCAATCAAAACCCATCGGACTTTAAAGAGCTCAAACATTTAAAGCGACAGACAACAAAATTGCAGTTTGCTTATAATTGTTGTGCGTCAGTGAGGACGTGAATATAGTTATTATAGTTAGCATCATTGTTTTGTTTTGTTTTTTTAGTGTGAATGGGCCTTAATTCTGGTTTAAAAAAAAAAAAAAAAAAAGTTAAAAATGAAGACATTTCATTGCATTTATAAATGCTTGAAAGGTTGTTCTTTTGGCCTTAAGATGTCCAATGTTCATCAAATCCAAGGTTATTATAGATAACTAAGACAAAAGGTTGAAAAAAAAAAAAAAAGAAAAAAAAAGAAAAGAAAAGAAAAGAATTGTGTTTTGTGTTAGTTGGCTGTATTTTTAGTTATTTTTATTTTATATCAAAATAACCCAGCTGCAGTCTGATTGAGGTTAACTGGAATGCACAATGAAAAAACATGATTTTTTAAAAAATTGTTAAAAATGGAGTTATCCGTTTTTGCAAATGAACTCTTCATATATATATTAAAAAAAAAAAAAAAAAAAAAAAACCTTTTTTTCCCTCCCTAGCTGCCAAAACAACATTTCTCATTTTCATTTAGCTGAACTTGCTGTAGCTAAAATTAAAATTGAAATAAAACTTAATAAAAACTAAACAGACGTTGAAAAATTAAAACTAATAAACAGGCAAAACACGACTAAAAATGCAAAAAAATAAAATAAAATAAATAAAAATAAGAAAACAAAAATTAAAATTAAAAACATAATTCAAAATGTTCAAAAAAAATAAAATAATATTTTATATATATATACTACACACAAACTACCGCCTGTCAATCACTTTTTCCGCGGGACTCTGGCATGAATAGGCACAGTGATCTGTGTCGTTATAATGGCGTCGACAAACTTGGTTGGTAAAAAAGGTGCACATTCACCTATCTGGCAATACTTTGGCTTTAGACCGAATGAAAGAGGACAGCCACGAGACACGTCTGAAGTGGTGTGTAGGATTTGCGGTCAAGTTATCCGCGCAAAAGATGCGCACACGACAAATTTACATGACCATTTGCGTGTTCACTATCCCGCGGAATACAGCTCATTGCCAGTATCATCACGCACAACTGAACCTCGCAGGAACCGACCAACAGTATCTAAGGTTTTAGCTAAAATTACTAAGTACGAGCGTGAAAGCGAAAGATGGAAGCTGTACTGACGCTGTAATTTGTATTGTGATCGCTAACAACTTCCTTGTTATTATTTCCTCATAATAATAATTAAGGATGTTCATTTCGGTTATTTTTCCTAACCGACAGCCGACGCTTGTTAACCGATTATCAACCGTTAACCGACAAGATTTTTTAAAATTAGAATTTAATTATTTCAGAAAGGATAAGTGTCTGTGACTCGTTAAAATACCAACATTTGTTTTTCGGGATTAATTTTACATGCGCAAAAAGCAGAAAACAACAGAACATGAGGATTCACATGACACGTCACATCACCTGCAGCGCTTCTGCGAATGGAGAAAAACATCATAAAGCTAGGCTATATATATATATAATGAATGAATAGGCCTATAAGATAAATATTTTTACTTAATAAAACAAACAAACAAAAAAAGTGCAACAAGTAGCTAGTATGCAGAGTTTTGGTTCATTTTTGTGCTGCGCGAAAGGAAGACGCCTGAAAGCGGCATCCTGTTTTTCTTTATATTACAAACAGCAAACCGTTTACAGTTTCGATTATCTGTAAAGAGTCGTTTCCCCTTTTAGAAGGAAAAAAAAAAAAAATCAAGTGATTGCGCCGGCGCCGCACGCGCACACACAATCAGCCAAACATATGGGAAAAAAAATAAAAATTCACACTGCTTAATCGTTCAAATACATCTTGAATAAGGAGACATTTGGATTTGTGTCGTATGAGAGACCCAATGTTAGTTTCAGTTTCGCTTTAGCCTAAATGGTTTCGTTTTTGCTTGTCCCCCTTCTTATATTTTTCATTCTTGTTCTTTTCTAAATACTGTTAAATTGAAAGGATTTTTTGTGGAGTGAGGGCAACTAAAATAGCCTAGCCTATGTTTATAGTAATAGACTGTAATACTAAAATGCGACTTAACGTTATAGGCCTACGCGATTTATCTTTTTTCTCTCAAAAATGCAGTTTCATTTTATTTTAACCATCCAGAAAACGTTTTAAAATATTTTGATAAATAACTGAAAAAAGACCTTTTAAACCGTTTAACTGATCGGTCAAAATTCTTTTTGTCGGTTAACGGTTAACCGGTTAAAATGAGCATCCCTAATAATAATAAAACAAGTAAAGATGCGGAAATTGAAAGCATGCATTTCATTTGGCTATATAGTGTGATTAAGTGCGTGCTTTTCGCGAGCGGGTTGCTGCTGCGGCGGGGGCAGGGCGGGGCGGAGGATCGCGATGCCGGCTCAGCATCGTGATGTCTATCGGCCATCGGCGATTGACGATGGCATCGTCTATCGACCCAACCCTAATATATATATATATATATATATATATATATATATATATATATATATATATATATATATATATATATATATATATATATATATATATATATATATATATAAAACAATATCTCAATACAAAAACCAGTTCAACAGAGAAACACTTTCGCAAAGCACAAGACCACCAACACAGTCAGCACAACAGCACAAGACCATGGCCTCACACAGTCACCAGCTGAAAACTAAAACCACATCCAAAGCAACAACTCATCAGCATCATAACCACATGAAACCCATGCTGTGCATCATCCAGAAGATTCATCAGACAAAGATGCAGATGTTTGCATACAGATCTATATAAAAACGACATACAAAAATAGGCATATACTGAGGCCTATACTCAGTAAGTTGTTGCTGCGTACAGAGCTGTATTTTGTTACTGTGTTTTCTGATAATAATACAACATCAGTGCACAAAAGAGAGACCAAAATAATGGGTTCCCATAAAATGAGCATAAAGCTAGCATGAGTGATGATTTGCTCTGACAACCATTTGATTCAATTACAGCTCTTTACTAAATGATGCGACGCATCACAAAATTTTGAAACATGGGCATGATTTGATTCAGTGATCTTGGAGCGATTCATAATTATTCTCAAAAATGTGTTGACAAAAAGACATTGTGGCTCCAAATTGGGCATCTCTATTTGGCTGATTTTAACAGCTGGAAGCAGATCAAGAATTCATATTTAAACTAAGTTTTTTTACATCAATTATTAAATTCCATAACAGATGAACTGAAATGAACCATCAGATCAATGCTTTGCATCCTACATCTCTGCATCAATAGGTTCTGAAGATGCAAACACATTTCCACCACACTCAAAGCACTAAAGCATCTGAATGATCTGCATTTAATGAATGAGTTTCTCAAAACTGTTACTTCAAAGTTTAAACCTGAAACAACTTCTCAGAACTAGACTGTACAAATGCCTAATCAGCCTAATCATACAGGACTTCTTAAGAATTGACAACCCAGAATCAGTAGTTTCTGATGAACGGATGCACCAATTAAATCCACACTCTCAGCTCACTGCGAACCACCATGCTGAATTAATAAATAAACGCACAAAAATAAGCAGCAAACAGACACAATCAGTGGCATTAGCAGCCCACGCTAGCACTCTGTACGCGCGGCAGACTGGCAGCCATTAGGACACAGCAGGACGATCCGTGACTGCTGGACTCGCTTCAGCTCGCTGGATTTCCACTACAGCAGGTGTGCATTTCACAAGGTTGAGAGCGAATTTCAATTCTCAACACTAAAAATGAACCATTATGTATTTAACTAGGACTGCCGAACAATTAATCTGTAATCTAATTAATGAAACTGTTTGCAGACCAATTAAAAGAGAAGTCCACTTCCAGAACAAAAAAAATTTACAGATAATGTACTCACCCCCTTGTCATCCAAGATGTTTGTCTTTTTCTATGTCCATTACATGGAGAAAAATCCTGAGATGTTTTCCTCTAAAAACAATTTCTTTGCGACTGAAGGAAGAAAGACACGCGCATCTTGGATGACAAGGGGGTGAGTACATTACCTGTAAATTTTTGTTCTGAAAGTGGACTTCTCCTTTAATATAGTTAAATCACAACTAATCACACATCAATTTCTGATGAGAAATTGCCCCAAAAGGTCATTTAAAATCTTTGCGTTAAATGAGAAAAAGCATTGAATAGACATTACAAAAAGCAGCATTAAAAAGAATTATTAGTAGTAGCAGCAGCATTAATGCTTTTTTTTTTTTTTTTAAGATAATTGAACATGCAAATTTTTTTTAAACTAAAAGTGCCAGTAGGTGGTGGTCTTAATGAGTAAGTCACTGAATCATTCACTCAACCAATTCTTTCAAACAGCTTATTCATTCAGAAACTAAGCAAGTGACTCTCTTAATGAATGAGTCATTGAATCACATACTCGCTCTGTTCGTTTCACTGAATTACTGGCGCAAAAAGTTTTGCGCAAATCTTAATGGAAACGCACCCATTGTTTTTAAAACGTAACAACATGAACTTTATTATTGTATCAAATCACATTGGCTATTGTGCAGATATTGAAGAAAACAGCACTCTCAAATGAAATGAATCATATGACATAAATTTAAGGGTGTTTCTTTGTTTTTGTTTTGCCTCATATCTTGAATTTTAGGCTCCTGTAAGTGGATCTAATAGACTCCATCACACAGTCAGTTGGCCTGCATCATTATCAGACACTGCATCAATGTAAAATAACGGACAGGTCTGGACAGGGCGCTGCATTCAATGCATTTACATGTTATTTTTTCTATTGTTAACTGCACCACATGAATGCATTGAATTAACAGTCCTATATGTAACGCAATAATTTGTAATGGCTGACTGAGTCCGTTTCAGTGATGTAGTGGTGCCCTCGGTGACGCGTTTAGCCCTGGCGCTGCCCGCTCACACACTGCGCCACGCCATCTGCTCAGGTAGCACTGTATCCCGTCCTTACACTCTCCTTCCTACAGCTATAACTCTCTCGGTGTGGAAAAACACATCTATTTTCATCCATCCTCCTGCTGCTTTAGCCAAAAGAGAGAGAGAGAGAGAGAGAGAGAGAGAGACAGCAGCAAAACCTTCAAACAGTCAGTTTAAATAGAGAT
The DNA here is from genome assembly GCA_036247105.1 of Cirrhinus mrigala. Lineage (NCBI taxonomy): Eukaryota > Metazoa > Chordata > Actinopteri > Cypriniformes > Cyprinidae > Cirrhinus > Cirrhinus mrigala. The sequence continues at coordinate 35,478,690 of CM070012.1, read as the reverse complement.
TCAGAAAAACGCACTGAGGATTATTGCATTAGCCTGGCATATGTCGCGGACTGGCACTCAAACTGGCACCAATTGATCGCCACTCATTCTGACCGCATGAATAAACATCCAGACAACAGTTCGCCGTCGGTCACTAGAGCCTGTGCTGATACAATCACCATTTATTGCTATTTTTTCCCCCCTCACAAAGAATGAATATTTTTAAAACACACACACACACACACACACACACGCATTACATAATATATAACTTTGAGCAATTGCATGCATAGAAACATCAAAAGGATGCAAAATAGCCATCATTAGGTCCTTGCATTGATATATTTTTATGTAAACATAAAAATATGTCAAAATATGTTTTTATGTAAACTGCGTGACCTCAAAATTTATATTTTTAATTTATTCAAAATTTATAATTAATATAAATATATATATTTGGGAGCATTTGTGCGAGTAATTGCTGTGGTGCGACTTGTTTTCATTTCTTTACAAAACGTTCACCGTTTTATCCAACATTAGCTTACATAACCAATTAAACTTCATCTTTACATTTTTAGCTTTATTGGAGATTTTAGATATTAGCCAATCACTCACACTGAACTTCCACTGAACTCGGAACTGGCCAGGTTTTGCTCCAAACGTTTTTTTTCAACCAATCTCTGTCCCGGATTTGCACTGCATTGCAATTAGGGGTGTGCGATATGAACATACGTAGTGCTATTATTGAAGAAATAAAGCAGGCCTGTCGTGCTACAGCGCACATTCTATCAGTTACAGTTCTGGCGCCTCCGTCTCACGTGACATACATTCACACCAAATGTTTACTCAGCAGCAGAATTCCACTCACTAAACACTGCGCTTATTTGCAATCACACAAGTAGATTATTTGCATGTGCTTTAAACCTTGCCGCTTAAACATTTTATTTGCATGCGCTTACATCTGAAGCGTGTGCACTTAAAAAAATAAATAAATAAAATAAAGAAAGAAAAAATAAATAAATAAAAAGCCCGTCAAACAGCGCCTGATTACTGGAGTAAGTTATCTTTCATGTGCGGTTTGGCCCAGGTGTTTTATGTAGCATAATTTCACAAAGCTAAAGTCTGTCAGATCATTCTGTTTTCGCTTCAGATATTGAAATTATAATCTAATTTAAATCAGAAACGACTCATGCATGCAGCATCTTTGTGTGAATTAAGTTTAAAGGAAGACTCATTTTCCAACTCCCCTAGAGTTATACAGATGTGTTTTACCGTTTTCGAATCCATTCAGCCGATCTCCGGGTCTGGCGGCAGCACTTTTAGCATAGTTTGGCATAGATCATTGAATCTGATTAGACCGACAGCATCTTGCTCAAAAATGACCAAAGAGTTTCGATATTTTTCCTATTTAAAACATGACTCTTCTGTAGTTACATCGTGTACAAAGACGGACGAAAAATGAAAAGTTGCCATTTTCTAGGTCGACATGGCTAGGAACTATACTCTTATTCCGACGTAATAATCCAGGAACTTACCATTTTCCGTCAGTCTTAGTACACGATGTAACTACAGAAGAGTCAAGTTTTAAATAGGAAAAATATGGTTATATGATTATACATGACATAATTAGGCAAGATGCTATCGGTCTAATCAGATTCAATGATCTATGCTAAGCTATGCTAAAAGTGCTACCGCCAGACCCGGAAATCGGCTGAATGGATTCGTAAACAGTAAAACTCAAATATTTAACTCTAATGCAGTGGTTACCTCTAATTTAAATGGCTACAGAGAGTTCGACCTGTAATAGAGAAAATAAACATCTTGTTCATGTACTCATATTTTCATTCTTTCTTGTCCCTTAAATAAAGGACAAGGCAATAAATAGTTATTTAAAAAAAAAAAAAAAAAAAAAAAAAAAGGCTTTCTAAATCAGACCATTGGTTTGTAAAACATCAGCAATCAGAATCGGCCATGAAGAATCAAGATCAGTGCATTACTAAAAAGAAGTGTGTGGTAAAGAATTCAGGATCAGGTTCGACTGGTGAAGGTACATTATCATCAGGATGTTGCTGGCCGTTCCTCTCAATTGGCAGTTGTGGTGCTCCTTAATATTCATTGGGTGCTCCTAACTTTTTGAATTTGGGAGCACCAGTCCTACCAAGTAAAAAAAGTTAATTTCGAGCCCTATAAATAATCATTGTCACGGCAGTGCCGGCGGATCCACCACAGGTCACACGCATCTGAGCCACAAATCACCACATCTGGAGTCAATGACTGATGTTCATCAACACCAGAGTAAAGTTACACTCCTCAAACACTCTCAGTGTGCTACTGAAAGCAGGACAACATGTCATTTCAACCATAAAGATGCACTGAAACGATGAACTTCAGCACAGATTCATATAAACAAACAGATGGACACAAGAGATGATCCATTCATATGCAGGAAGTCCAATGACCAGGATAAAACAACAAATGACAGGGCTCTACGCTTACTTTTCTTTTCTCTAACTTGAAAAATTTAGGAGCACAGTCAAAATTTCAGGAGCACCTTCTAATAAACTATCAAAAAAATCTGATAAAATCTGAATACAAAGTGACATTTGACTCCTTAAAGGAGAAGTCCACTTCCAGAACAAAAATTTACAGATAATGTACTCACCCCTTGTCATCCAAGATGTTCATGTCTTTCCTTCTTCAGTTGTAAAGAAATTATGTTTGAGGAAAACGTTTCAGGATTTTTTTTCCATATAATGGACTGATATGGTGCCCTGAGTTTGAACTTCCAAAATGCAGTTTAAATGCAGCTTCAAACGATCACAAATGCGGCTGTAAACAATCCCAGCCGAGGAAGAAGGGTCTTATCTAGCGAAACAATCGGTTATTTTCATAAAAATAATACTATACTTTTTAATGTTAAATGCTCATCTTGTCTTACTCTGCCTGGACTGTTTTTGTTCCGGTTCATGTCGAAAAACTCCCATCTCATGTTCTCCCTCAACTTCAATATTGTCCTATATCACCGTTTTATCTTTTTTGTTAAGGGTGTTTGATGATCTTTGCATAAAAGTGTCTTGTAGGTGTATTTTCATGTGTTTAATGAGGCTCAGAGGTGGCATGAGTGAAATCAAATTCATAAATTCATGTTGAGATTAATGTTTTAAATATAACATTTTGAAAACAGAAATGGTAAGTGATTTAAATAACTGAAAAGATACTTTAAAAATGAAACAATCTAATTTAATCCAAGTCACTGATTTAATTACTGAATCATAATTGTTTGATTCGTTCGAACGGCCGATTCATTCAGGAATAAAGCAAGTGAATGTCTTTATAAATGGGAAATTGAATCATTGACTCAGTAGATTTGTTTAAAAATGCACATTCGTTCATAAACAAAACAGCGCTGTGTTTGGATGGAGATGCGCAGCGGCTCAGTTGCGACTTGTTTCAAACTATTTTTGACAACAAAATAGCAAAATCAGGCAATAGTGTTATAGTCAGACAATGTAAGTCACTTAATATTAACTTCTTGATTATTTAACTGTTGTATTAAATCAATATCTCATTTACAAACTCCCTTAAAACTCATTAAAAGCTGTCACTCATCTTAGTTCATCGCAATCTCACAAAGTTCCATTATAATCAGCGAAGCTCTTATCCCTTATTTACACTCTCTCTACACTTTGTTTATGAAAGGTTTCATGAGATACGTCTGTGATACATTACTCAACATTGAAAAAAACACATAGAAACCTTTAAAGCTCCCCTCAGCGCAAACACAAATATGCTGATCGGGTCAGTCGCACTGCTGCTCCTAAATATTTTTTCAGTCGCACATGCCACTGAAATGGTCGCACTGTAGAGCCCTGGATGACGTTCTGTCTCATCTCAGTTTTTTTTTTTTTTTTTAATCATAAAACAATGAGGACATTCAGAACACATTAGTACTTTCTAATACGCAAGTAAATGTGTAAATGTGCATTTCACTATTTGTCCAACCGTTACAGAGCGTTTCGTTGTTAAAACAACACCTTATCAAGTCAATTTCAAATTAATTAAAAATTGCACACAAGTAAATGATTAAATGTTTGGAAAATGGTTGAACACACAGAAATGAGTACAATAAGACCAGCAAAGGTCATAATGACTTCAAAGTGAAAACGTCCACATTTCAGGTCAGGATTCACTAATGCACACACAGACGCTCAGCTGCTGCTACTGTATAATATATTATTAACACACTATCCGCTGATTTCACATTAGGACTGTACATGAGAGGAAAGCAGTGAACCTGATGACTTTGAAGCCAATTACACAGTTAGCTGCTCTCTATGGGCTGCTATTGATTTTTCCTTTCCTTTGCCTCAATCTCTCTTCTAGCAAACACACACACAGAGAAATGACACACAATTATACAGCTTTTTCCCACGGTTGCTCATTAGTATGCAAAGAAGACACCAGCTATCAAGTACACAGACAGCACAGATAAACAGACTCCCAAACCAAAGAACATCGACACAGACCGGGACGCTCACAAACTATGATCAATCTTATACAAGTTCATCAGGAAGAAAACATGAATCATCTCCGTGTAAAACCCTTCAAGCCTAGGAGATAAAACAACCGTAGATGCAGAACATGTACCTAATGCAAATGGTAAAAACATGCAAGCTAAATTAATGTGCATTTATGAATGAAGCAAGCATTTAAGCTTGAACACGCCTTTAATAGAAGCGCACAAACAGCCAAAAATAGAAAAAGGAGCACATCATATTTATGAGTACTCAATCTACGGTGCATGATTAATTGAAATAAAACCAAAATCGCAATAGAGCTTAGTGCAACTATGGTGTAAATTTAATTTAATATACATATGCTCTGCATGTTTTAGAAAAAAGTGCAGCACTGTGTCCATTTACACACAAGAAACTCATTGGTATTTTTAGTGTAATTTTAGTTATACTGTAAAATAAAATTTAGTAAACTCTTTTGTTTATTTCTTTAGTCAATTTTTATAATAATTTATAAATAAAACAAATAAATATTTTTATTATTATTGTACTTTTAATTAATTTTCATATTATTAATGGTATTATGATATAAATGTAATGACTGCTACTACTATTACACTACTACTACTACATTTTTTTTTAATGTATTCATATTTCTTATTTTATATATATTTTTATTTAGTACACATACAAATATTTAATTATATAAAATGCTATTAATGATTATTTTATTTTTAAGTAATATCTCGTTTAATATTTAGAAAAAAAATCATATTATTAGTAATAGTATTATGATATTTAATACTACAACTACTACTACTAAACTACTAATCACTATTTTTTATTAAAATGATTACTATTTCTTATTTAATATTTTCATTTAGTACACATACAAATAATTATATCAAATGCTATTGATGTATTTTTTGTCTTTTTTTTTTTCCTTTTAAGTAATTTTAATATTCAGAATATTTATATTTTCCAAATATTTAATACTGCATGTTAAAACATTACAATTTTATATTAATATTTATACTATATTTTATAGTAATCCAAAAAAAACACAGCACAGCTATCCAATAATAATAATAATAATAATAATAATAATAATAATAATAATAATAATAATAATAATAATGGTATCATAGTTTTTTATTATTATAAAATAAATGTTATTATGTTTTTATTATTATTATTATTATTATTAATAATTTTTTTATGTTCTAACCCTAACCCTAAATAAGCACAGCAACAATCACAATTTTTAATCCAGAAATTAATTGAATCCCAAATTGTGCAGCCCTAATACAGAATTAATTTAACATACAGAGGTCAATTTAACTACATGACTCCTTACATGCTGCATCAGATCTGACGGTTTAGAGCCAGTGAAGATGCGACGTGTCAAGCGAGGGCGTCACATGAGCAGATGGCCGGTGAATGACGGCGAGTTCACAGTAAGCGTGAAGATGGCGTGACTGAACCTGAAGAAACTCAACCACACCTGCTACACACCAGCACTGATGCAGAACCATCCAGATCAACAGCATAACACACACCCACAGAGGACCTGGAAGAGAGCAGGCTGACAAAACACCTCCACCTTTAACACACATGAAATAATGCCCATCTTAAACTTTAAGTCATCATATGGCTTCTCATCTTCTAGATCAATGCAGCATCACATGTGAGAGACGTCCACAACTTTACAGCACTAATTCACTTATTTTGAAGTTGTAGAGCTGAATTGAATTCAGGACCTAATATTTGCTCTAGCTGGATTCCAACATCTTTTCCGATGAATCACTTGTTCAGTTGCGTTCAGCAGATCGGTTATTTATCGTAACGACTGCTATAAAAGGACTAGATTGTGCAAATGAGACTCCAGACTGGCATGATGTTCAGTTATTGAGCTAATCGAGACGGCACTGATTTCTGTCACAGCTCGATAACAAGATAACAAAAGGCTAAATATTTATTTTCGGGGAACATGTTGACTCAGCGCTCGGACATCTTGTGTGTCGTTGTTAGAAGCTGTATGAGTCACGAGCAATATGTCAAGCGACTCAGTTCTTCACAATCCGTCAGCTGTTCCACGCGTCACTCAAAATGACATCATCTCATTAATATTCATGAGGACAGAAACAGACACACATGACTAACACATTTACCGCACGGATCATGGAGGAGAATCTGCACAAATCTGATTTAAACTGATTTTAAACTGACTAGCTGCCAGATTAACTTGAGTCAGTACAGGCCATTTTTTGAAATGAGCGTGCAATTTACTACATTATTACAAAACTGCCTAGCTGTTCATGCAACTTGCCGACTAGTATGCAACTAATTTACATTAACACAAGTGTTACAGAAGCACAATCTGGGGCAAAAAAAATAAATTAAAAACGCTAATAAAAAAAAATTAATTTCAATTTTGCCGATTTAAAATGCAATTGATTTAAAAGCTCCAGATTTGACTATAACAATACTTAAAAAAAATATTACATTTAAACATGGAATACTACTGTAATATTTTACTGTAATACATTGGTATAATAATATATAATAAAACCATTTAAAAAAAATATTACACAAATTACTATTGAGATTTTACTGTTAAAAAGGCAAAAAAAAAAAATGGACAAAGAAATAAATGAAATTCACAACAACTAAATTTTACAGTACAAAAAATTATAATAAAAATATTTTTATTATAATCTTTATTATTATAATAAATTATTTAAAAATGTGGTACTATGGTGATTTTTTTTTTTTTTTTTTACTACTGTAAAGTAAAAAATATAATTTTATTTTATGGAGCAACTGCAAAACTACAACACTAATATTTTTCTTGTTGATAACAGCCCGTTTATAAGCGCATCTCATTTCACTTTTGGAAAGAGATTTTCTGCAAAACTAGTCACTCAAAACAAGAAAACATCAAATCATGATTTGCACACGTGGAAATAGATACAGTGCCATACGAAACACAATCTGCATATATTTAATTATATCACAGCCTTTGCCAAATTACACCAAGCCAAACTGGTTTCAGTTTGATAAATCATGCAGCCCGACTTAATGCTTAAGGTTTTTTACATCACTAAACACACACCACAAATTATAACATGCACATTTTCATGTATTATGTAACATATATTCACGTAATGCCTGTAATCAGAAGCTGCATGACTATCCAAAAATGGAAAAACGTCTCCAAACAGGTGTTTGAGTATCAATTAACACACCCAAGCCATCAAACATGTGATTAATTTCCAAATAACCGCTTCAGTACATGGTGAAAAATGAAAAGCGAACGATCAAATGAGCATTACAGGATGAGGAGGGAAAATGTGGTGAAATAACAGTGTGAGAGCGCAGCGTGTTATTAATAGACACAGATACTTTATTCAGGAGAGCAGCATTGTGCCGACTCCATTTCTCTGGCTTTATTCGCATCTCTGCTGAGGATTCACTCGCTCTTTGTTTCTCTCTCGCTGACACTCTGTTCTGGCACAAAGCATCCAAAAATAACCGTGTGTTTGCGTGAGGCTCAGGTGGAGACGCACACGCGTGGCGCGGCTCTGCAGGAGAACATGCATCGCTCTGTGTGTGGGGGGGTGGAAGAGGGGCCAAGAAACAACCAATATCCACTATAAATGCACAGCGATTATACAATTATAGAGCAACACTGTAAATCTCGCAAAGGTTTCTGTGCTTTTTTTTTTTAAATGGCCAAGACCAGCATGCAGTGTTTTTGGTGCAACATTATCTCTCATTACTATAGCAGCAGTATGATCATCATCATCATCATCATTACTATTTATTTTTTTAGTAATACAATGTGTTTAATATACATCTAAAAATGCTAATTATATAATATAAATTAATTATATAATAATAACAATATCAATAATTATATAATAAAAAAATGGTATTATAGCTTTTTTTCATATTTTTATATCTAGCAATTCATTTAACTATTCTAACATGCTGCTTTAGATCTAACATGAAATTGTAAGTGAGCCAATTTATTTTCCTATTGCATGTTGCTGGTTTTAATAGTGATCATTTCAACTGCATTTTTTTTTTATTCATAAAACAAAAGTTTTCATTAAAAAAGCTGACTTTGTAATCTTTAAATCATAAGGTCACAGCTGGCTCTTCCTGCAAAATGCTTGCTTGGCATTTATAACGCATGTAAGTCTGTGAAGCTAAAGCCAAACATTCATATCTCCAACATCAACCTTATTTCTTAACCCAAAAGCAAGCTAATTTCTGTCAGATGCAAGCTAATTTTTCTGTTTCACAGACAGAACATTTGTGCATCTCAGAGTAACGCTGCTTTGTGTCGTTCCTGAACGAATGATTCATTTAAGTCAGTAATTCAATGATCCACGCATACAGACAGTCACTTGCTTAGTTTCTAAATGAATCAGCCGTTTCGAACGAATCATTTGAATGAATAATTCACTGAATGGCTTATCGGGACTTGCAGCCACCTACTAGCAGTTTTAGATTTATTTATCCTTGATCTAAACCAGCCAAAGTACCAGCACAAAAACACTCAGCAAAATATTGTTTAATTATTGTTATTGGGGGGAAGGAAAAAAGAAAAAGAAAAAAAAAAAAGAAAAAAAAAAAAAAGCTCCAAGACACCGAAAACACTGGATCATGAGCTGTACGCAAGTATATGAACACTATAAAACAACATCATTTACTTAATTCAGTCACAGCTTTTGTAATTTGGTAGGCGCACGTTTTATTTGGTTAATCATGCTTAATACCAAAATAATTCTTCCTCGTGTCACTTTTCAGAGCAAATGTATGAAAAACAAAGTACATACTGAATATGGTGCAACAACTAATGCATCAATATATTAAATATGAACTTCTAATAATAATAATAATAATAATAATAATAATAATAATAATAATAATAGCAATAAACCTAAAAATTATTAAACAAAATAAGAAAATGCTATATTTTTAGTATATTTTACTGTAAAATTAAAATATTTATGAAAAGAGCTATAATAATTTTATTTTACAGCACAACTGGAAAAATTACAAGACTAGTATTTACTCTTTCGTTGACAGCATTACATGTTTGGGAAGATGCAGCATTTACTGTGAAGAAACTGAACATTATTTACAACATTATTACCTCGTTTGAACAAGAATCATATTTCACAGTTTGCATGAGGCTCTGGATTACAGGTAACAATGTTATTAATAACGTTACATTTCCTGCACAGACGGTTCATATCACTTCCTAAAAGCTCAATATATTATTAGAAGCCACGTGAATTACTTTTGTGTTCCTTGCAATTATTTTTTTAGTCTTAAATCCCGGCAGCCACTGACTTGCATTTTATGAATCACCAAAGAGCACGGTTTTAGATCAAAATGTTCTTTACTGTTCTACTGAAGAAAAAAAAAAAAAAAGTCACCTACATCCTGGATGGCCTGAGAGCAAAATGACAGCAAATATTCATTTTTGGGCCAATGATCCCTTTAATGCTACAGGTTTTGGTTATTATAGTTGCTCTCTCATCCTCATCCAAGATCAACCTCATCAATTCTCAGAGCAAAAGCATTAAAAAAATAAAATAAAATAAAAAAATAAAACTACATACAATACAACAGCTAAAGCATCTAGATATCAAAGAAGAAAGTTCCCATGCTATGCCTCCTCCTGATGTCCTGCTTGTTCTGCTCTCCTCCGCTCTGACATGAATGACGCCTCTCTCCTGTAGCGATCCGCCCCCGGCGCGCGGGACGAGGACGCGAGGACATGGTGGAAGGGAATTCCTCATTACCTCAGCAAACACTCAGCCTCCCGCGCCGCTGTCTCTCTCTATCGACCTGCACGCGAGTGGGCAGACGGGGAGCGCTCGCCATAGCACCCGCGCACACCCACGAGCGACTGACCCGCGCCGAAGCCTGGCGCTCAAACGCCTAACATGCATGTAAAGTATTGCATGAAATGCATCCTGGTATCATTCAAGCGAATCAATTGCATAACATTCACAAGTGCAAGAAAACAGCTCTGCTTATTCACCTCTAGCAGCTCCATCTGACGTCAGCAATGATGTCAAAACCCACGGCGAGAGAGTCAGAAAGCTGCAGCCGTGTGTCATTTCTGCAGACACAAACACATGCTAATGCATTTTTAAACAGCCTTATACAAACTTCAGCGCATCTCTTCTAAACTCTCTGACCCATTTTCTACTCTCTTACAGAGTCACACAGCTTCCGACTACATATCCCATAATGCACCTGCGGGTTTAGTCATAAGTACATCGGTTTCAGAGTGTGATTTTAAGATCGCTGTGAGAGCGAGGTAGATGCAAGATGCAACAGACTCAAAGCAGTTTTCACATGCATGCATGCTTGCGCGCTCATGCACCACACACACGGCTTACTGTATATGCTGGTTTATCGCTGATCTCCGCGCATCATTAGCTGCTTGCGGCTCTGAGGCAGCGGCGAGCGCATTTCAGTCCACGCTAACAGAGAACAGACAGATCTCCACCTCTCCGCTTAGTTTCCTCCCTCGCTTCGTTTCTGACGCCCCCCTGCTTTTTCTGAATGAAGCACAGCCGCGCTCTCGCTCTCTCTCTCTCTCTCTCTCTCTCTCTGAGTGAGCGAGCATGCGCTCATTTACTCATCCTCCTTCCAGTCTCCTTCACTCATTCGCTCTCACATTAAGTGTAACTGCATTGATAAGAAACTCAACGCTGATGAAATTGGGACTCTTCCAGATTATGGGTTAAAAAAATAACTAGCATAAGAGAAAGGATGCTTTAGCTGCAAAACTAGTTCCTGTTGTTTAAAAAAAAAAAAAAAAAAAAAAAAAAACATATTATATTATATATGTTATTTTAGTGTCATTTTATTTATTTTTTTAATCAGTAATTTGAATTAGTTATTTATTTTCTGGTTTTATTTTAATTTATTAAACTATTACTTTTTTTTGTTTGATCATTTAGTTTTTTTTTTTGCCTTTATAGTCCATTTTTAATTTCAGTTTTAATTTTAGTTATTTTATTATCAAGCTAAACGATGTTTCCTTCGGAACAAACTGAATTAATAAAAGTTTAAATATTTTATTTCAGTTAACATTTATTTCATGTTTTGTTTTAGTAATTAACTATAATAACCCAGTTTGCAGATGACATTTAAGAGTGTCTTACTTATGCGATTTTAAGGTTTACATCTATTTTGAGTCATTGTTTCCAACCAATATATTGCTGCAGCCACATAAATCAGTAAACTTTATCCTATTTAATGCTAGAAATCTCTGGAGGAGCCACGCTGCAGAACTGAATAAACGAACATTAATGAAATATTACAACTGTACTAACAGTAGGATCTAAAATACTTCCAAGGATCCCCACGAGGAGGTCCATTTAGAGTAACTAAAAACAAATACTAAATAGATATTTTTGGTTTATGGCCAACATCTGTGTTCTTTGGTGTTCAGCCAAATTATGAAATAAAAATGGAGGAAAAAAAACAAAAATGTACTTTCTATGGCAATCACAGTATATTACACGTCAGCAGCCCACGTACACACACTCATCATAGGACTACTGAGATTATATTTATAATAAATTAAAATGCAAACAAACAACAAATACGCACTCATTGGACACTCAGTACAGCACACAAACTAAGTACATAAATCAGTATTATTTTAATATCGCTGATACTAGAGCTTTTTGTTAATATTTTGAAATAGAACTTATTTTAGTTTTCATTTTAATTTTAGTTTATGTTTTAGTAATCTTGTGTATTTTTTACTAGTTTTTTTTTTATATAAATGTCTATATAGATTTTATTAAGTTTAAGTTATTTTAGTACTTCAAGTAAAACTAAATGAAAATTAGAAGGTTTATACTTATTTCAATGAACTATTATTTAATTTCAAATAATAAATTTAGGTTTTTAGTTTTAGTTAACAATAACCCTGACATGAACGCAAACTTTACTAGTTATGCAAGCTTGATTTCACATGTTGCACGAACAACCGAAATGTCAGAGAAAGACTCAAGCAAAGTTCAACCGCTTACCATTTATATCTAATTCTGGATAACACCACAAGTGGTTAACTGGTGCATACTGAGGGAAATTCAATCGCACCCTCGAGTGCTGAGGTTGTTAACAAGAACACATGTTAAGCGTGCACACACAATGCATCGGTTTGCATACTTGCATACAGTTCAATTACAGCCTAAAGCGTCTGGATTGAACAGAAAGACAAGGAACAGAACATGCAGAACAAGACCTGCACTACTAACATTTGTAAAAGCAATGCAACAACCAACTGCAAACCTACAGATGTTAAAGAAAATGCACTTCCTGTCCTCATTTACCAACGAGTCAAACACCTTCTGACAGCGTGCTGAATGCCGTGTTTGGTCACCACCTGAAGTCCACGTGAAATCTGTGCAGCAAAGCAGAAGCAGCTGGGAAAGACTGTGACAGTAGGTCAGAGAATCCTGGTCAGCGTAGCTCTTTATCACCGATCAATAGAAACTGGAGATGCGTGTATGTGCTGTCGGCCTCTGTTGCTTTTACTGTCCATCTCCAGCAACAGGACAGACACTACTGTCAGAAACAAAACCTTCCTGCGCTCGCCTCGTCCCGTCATCATTTACTCATCTTCATGTCAACCCAGCATTTTTTGCACAGCATTTTCTGTACAAAAGTTTACCACGACCACATGTGTCAAACTCTGTCTGGAACACAAGCTAAAAAAAAAAAGCGGAGTAGGATTTACAATTTTCACTGCTTGTAAATTTCCCAAATAATTTAATAAATGTAATAATTTAATTGAATGGTATCAATAAACTAAACATGAAATTTTGATGTACAAAGACTTCACAGTAGGGCTGCACAATTAATCGAATTTCTAATCGTGATTACAATTACAGATGCAACAAAAAAAAAATTCACTTACATTATTCTGCTTTCTTAAGAAGTGTGTTTGCACATTTTTCCTACTGGTTTTCTTAAGATTTTTTTATTATTGTTTTATTTTTTATTTTATATATATATTTAAAGAAGAAACTATATATATATATATATATATATATATATATATATATATGTGGCATGCAGTTGCTTCAAACAATGGTATAAAGCCATTCAAAACATCATTCAATGTAAATTGTGATAATCGTAATTAGGGAATAATCGGCAATTATGATTTTTGTCATAATCGTGCATCCCTACTTCACAGCATCTTCTTGTAAAACATTCAAAAAAGCTTTGTTTCCAACTTTATGGTGTTTTACTGTGTTTCTTTGCTTTGTTTAGGTGGCTGGCAGACTATGAACTGTTGCGCGATGGAAAAGAGCAGCATGAATATCTTCTAAACGTCACCTTTTCTGTGGGCTCGGAATAACATGAGGACAAACTGAAGCTGAGCTGTTGCTTTAAAACTAAAAATGCACCAAAATTTCAGATTAAATTTTCAATCTCAGCAAAATCAGTTCTACTGTCAGATGCAATTTGTTGCTGAACTTAACTTTACTAATAAATGACCTGAGAAAACCACACTTATGCAAATTCAGTCAACGTATTTTCTTGAAAATAAATCGCACCAGATTAAATTTGCATTTTTGAGTGGACAGTTGCATCACTGTATCATTCACATTGTATTATAAAGTTCAGAAATAACGTAACATACTGACATAAGATGAAATGTTTACAAATATGAAACATTTTAGCACTTTAGTTCCTCTCACTCCACAACAAATCCTTTAAATGTATCAGCATTCGGAACAGGAGTGAAAAATATAAAATATTATACAAACTAATTACAGCGCCATTCGTAAGAAACAACATTTGTTATAAACACCAAACCTAAACTCATTTATTAAAAGTAAAAATGCTGCGTTAGGAAATGCGCTATACAAATAAACGTGGGCTCATGTACCGCTATCCTTCAACACCAACACAAATACACTGAAAAGATGATGTAGGATTTGCTTTAAAACAATATTTACGCAGAATTGCCATTAAATCTACAAATAATTACAAACGCGAGGTAATGCATTGAATGGAAAAAAAAAAAAAAGCCTCAAGTATTTTCTTGCAAGAAGTACTCCAATTATACACACTCTGATAATAACAGGGTGTGTGTTTAAGGGTTGAAGTTAATTGCATAACATATATTATAATGTGAATAAGTTGCAGCATGTTTTACATTACATTAAAAAACTTATTCTGGAAAATATGGTACCTAAACATCATCTGTTTTGGTTTCCGGCAAAATGAAAACTTTATTTTCTGTGCATGATCAGTTTTGAAAGCATGTATTTCTGCACACACACAGAGCCAAAGAAACCTGACGTAGTCCCTGTCTGTCTGTCTGTCTGTCTACTGTCATATCAGTGCATCTCATTCTCTGTCCCGTCTAAGTGACGGTTATCCTCCGTAAGAGCAGCGATTCTTAGCGTCGCCCCCAGTCACTGCCATCCAGCAACCATTAATAATTCACACGCAGAAATCCACAGGGAAGTGGAGGGGAGGTGGTCGTGCCGAAAGCACGGAGGGAAAGAGCTGAGGAAACACAAAATGAGGACAGAACGACAGAACAACAGATGACAAGAAAAAGCAGGAATTAGAGGAAGAAAGGTGTGAGATGAGGAAGGAGAATCTAACGGCATCATGAATCCGGGAGGCGAGATGAGATGAGATGAGCAGGAGGGAGGGAGGAGGCGCAGCACATGCTCGCTGCTCCAGCAGGCGGCTATAAATAGCTCTTCAAATCTCCCAAGAAGAAAAAAAAAAAAAAAAAAACAGTGCTGCTGCAAACCCAACACAAGATAGACCGAAACCACACACATGCACATCGTAACACAAGCACAATCACTCCAACACGGAAGCCGCCGGCGGATCCGGAGCAAACGGCACGTTCAGGTTCACAAATGCACATCGTGATACGGCTCCTTATCAATATTACAGCAGCCCTTCAAGCTAAATATGAGCAAACACCCGCCATCTCATATGTGGGAGGACTGCGCCAAACGCACCCGCAAACATGCCTTCAAAGCGCATTACAGTCCACGGCAAACACGCATCCTGATGTGTTTTAATTAAAGTGCAACTTTAGAAACACACCTCGAGATCTGGGCTGATTATTAAAATATGAAGCCTGTGAGGCGCGCTTCAATCAGATGTCACGCGCGTGCGTTTATAACTGCGGACGGGTAATTAATCTATCAAGGCGTGATTATCTGCCAGTCTTCAACAACTGTAGATAAAGTCCAGATTAACAGACTTTATCTGACGCTTGAGCGTATGTGTATTAAATGAGTTGGTACCAATGCAGCATGGGCAGTTCAACAGGTATAATGGGATGTAGGTCTATTATGATAACGGCAAGGCCAGCAAATCAACAATAATGCATTTTCCAGGTCATCCCAGACAGACATTACTACATGTTTTTGGGAATATATCTACAGAACAGATTCAAAAGTAGTCAAATGTATTGACTGCTAATGTATTGGTAGCTGAGAGAAGGACTGCACAATTAGGTAAAGACGCATTAATTTAGTGATTTATACAATTTGTTTCAAAGCAGCTTAGGAAAATAAGTGTTATTGCTGCAAAATCATGAAAATTCCAATTGAACTGTAAAGGAGCTCTACAAGAGACAGTGTCATTATTCAGATCAATTCAGTTCAGTGTTGATTCATTTCAGCTCAATAAGTGTCAATGTTGCAAAGTTCAAGTTCGTTCACATTTTAAACCCATCTGACAGTGTAAGTGCGGTTGAATCGATAATATCAATGAATATAAATTGTCTTTTATGTCAATCAGGAATATTAGTGTGATCATCACTATTTTAATTCATGCCGCCTTCATGTGCTCAGAGACGTCCCACTTCTGATGTCGTATTTACGAGTTTGTTGCATGTTTTGTTGCAGGAAAGAATAGCAATCGTGGAGCACTGCAGGTTCATTCTTGCCTATTTCTTTCGAAACGTCATTAAAGCCAAAATGTACAGAAGATACAATCAACATCCAACATCCATAAGCAGCGTCCCATTTGTTGACAAAGATTCACTGTGATATGTAAAAGAAAATTTGGTCAAATAAACACCATTTTCAATGCAGTATGGATCAAATGGTTATTGTACATATATATATATATATATATATATATATATATATATATATATATATATATATATATATATATACATACACGTGCATATAACAAAAATATAGATTTTGTGGGAAAAACCACTAAAACTACAGTAATAGTTCTTGTCGCTGCCATTTTTAAAAGTTTGTGCCCAACTTAGAAACTCGGTTAGATATTATAAACCACTTCAAGTGCATTTAAATTAGCTCAGACATAAGAAATAGCAAAAAAATATTGTTTTGAGTGCTGTTACTGATTGTCTTATAAGCATTGCAACAATACACTTAAACAGAAACAACAGACACAACACAAGAATGAAATAAAATGCTGAATTTGACAGCATTCCCCATGACCAGTTAATTACGACATTAATACACACCATAGGAACTTTAATTCAAATTCTATTCATTGAATTTAATTACTATATCAAAAAAAAAAAAAATTAATGATTTCCCTTGTCGTTCCAAGATGACGTGACCAATTTAGCTTCAGTACTTAATAAAAGTGTACAACTCCTGTTACATGGACTGTCCTCTATGTCAGAATGAATCTCAAGTTTAAAACAGAAGCTTCATGAAACTGTCAAATATATTGCATGCGAGTACATTAAATGAACACAAAACCAATTTAAACCACAACTTTCACAGATGTTTAAAGAAGAAGTCCACTTCCAGAACAAAAAATTACAGATAATGTACTCACCCCCTTGTCATCCAAGATGTTCATGTCTTTCTTTCTTCAGTCATAAAGAAATTTTGTATTTTGAGGAAAATATTTCAGGATTTTTCTCCATATAAGGGACTGATATGGTGCCCTCAGTTTGAACTTCCAAAATGCAGTTTAAATGCGGCTTCAAACGATCCCAAATGCGGTTGTAAACGATCCCAAATGTGGTCGTAAACCATCCAGGCCGAGGAAGAAGGGTCTTATCTAGCGAAATGATCGGTTGTTTTAATTTGAAAAAAAAAAATACAATTTAAATACTTTTTAATCTCAAACGCTCGTCTTACGTTTCTCTCCCTGAACTCTGTGTATTCTGGCTCAAGACAGGGTATGTCAACAAACTCCAATCGTATTTTCTCCATCAACTTCAAAAATAATTTCAAAATCATCCTACATCACTGCAGAAGTTCCGACCCAGTGTTTGCAAAATGAACATGCAAAGAAGATCAAACACCCTTAACAAAAAAGGTAAGACAGCGATATTTTGAAGTTGAGGGAGAACATGAGACGGAAGTTTGTCTACATACCCTAACTGTCATGAACCGGAAAAAAAACAGTCCAGGCAGAGTAAGACAAGATAAGCGTTTGATATTAAAAGGTATATAAATTGTATTATTTTTATGAAAATAACCGATTGTTTCGCTAGATAAGACCCTTCTTCCTCGGCTGGGATCGTTTACAACCGCATTTGGGATCGTTTGAAGCCGCATTTAAACTGCATTTTGGGCACCATATCAGTCCATTATATGGAGAAAAACGCTGAAATGTTTTCCTCAAAAAACAATTTCTTCAAGACATGAACATCTTGGATGACAAGGGGGTGAGCACATTATCAGTAAATCTTTGTTCTAGAAGTGGACTTCTCCTTTAAGAAAAACATTTTAGTCTTATTCTACATGACATTGCTGAAATATTTTTAACAAAATAAATACATTACGCATCTGATGTTTTTACATCTAACCAATGCAAACGCAGATAATCAGCAATTCTAACAGGTGATTGCAGATCAAGAAGAGGGTCAACAGGCCTCAGAGCAGCAGAATTCATCACCGACGCTCCTCAGCAAACACAAAATGCTGATAATTAAGTGTTTCTGCACTCGTGAATAATTCAGCAAAGATTGATTTTTTCCATTTCTGCACTCGTTTACTAAAACAACTACCTCTATCTACTGTATTAGTGACAACAGGAACAGAACGTCTTGACCACAACACTTGGATGTCACCTCTCAGGACAATCTGCCTGTTTATATGATAGCGACAATCGCAAACACGCTCGAGACTCGTCCAGGAATTTTAAAGCGACACTAAGCATTTCTTTCTGCCATGCAAAGTCAAACACAACCCTCAGCATACAAGCCTCAATCAAAAAGACAGATCAGCTTGATTTCAGCTAACAAACTTTACGCTCCTTTCACCAAGAACACGTGGACACGCATCAGGAGTGACTGATGGTTGAGTGTTGACTTCTCCGAGAGCTCGACTGAAGCTCAAAGCACCTTTAAACAAGACACACCTGACGATCTGACATCATAACTTCTGCCTGAGGGTGCGTTTCTATTAACAAGGCGTGTATCTTCAGCTTTTCATCAAGTAAAACCGTGTAAATATGACGGAAGGTCAGTCGTTCAAAAAACGCTGTGATCTGACAAGCGTGATTACTGAAACTGCGGGTAAAAATGTTTTAAAAAGCAGCGTGAAAGTTTTGTTCTACTGTATTTCATGGGAAACCTGCTGTAACAGGATCTAAAGCGTCACACACAATCAAGATTTCTCCAGAAATTCATCATGAACATCTACAACCTACACTAAACATTTAGTTCTTCCATGCAAAGCCAAAAACAAAACTCTACATAGACGTCACGCAAAATACTACTTGTTAGACAAGATTTTCCCTCACGATCCTGCTTAAATTAAAAATTAAGATTCTTTATTGGCACTGACATCCATGGAAATTTTCCACTGCATAATAAGGTTTTAAATAGTGGGAAAGGTTCTTCACACTAAGAAAAAAAAAAAAAAGTCTTTCTAATGCACTGCTGTGAAAAAAAAAATAATAATAATAAAAACTTTATTTTGCAAAGTGTAGGACATGCAGTGTGGAAAATGTATGGATTGACCGGTTGCCCTTTTGAAAAAAATATTAAACCAAGCGCACACTGCAAGACTGAAGATCGTTGCATTGCACTGTACACAATTACAAACTCCTGAAGCATGCATATATTGATACACAACATTTCAAAAACTTCTCACAGAAAATCAGAGCATTACTTGTTACTCAAAACTGCCTTTTTTTAACTTCAGTACATACACTGTGCAAAGTTAAATTCCTCATATGAGCAATCTTGCCTGATCAATACATTCCTACTTCCATTCTAATTCCAAACAAATCAACTTGAGCTCTAAAATAAGTGGAAACTGTGCGTCTAGTAGACTACACTGATGAAGCAAAAGCATTAGAAGTTCATGATGTTAAGCTCTCAACAGTTTGTATGAGTTCTCCAGATGGAGCAACATTACAGGAATAGTTCACCCATAAAGAAAATTGCCATTGCTTACTCATCCTCAAGTTGTTCCAAACCTGTATGAGCTTCTTTCTTCTGTTGAACACAAGAAAAGATATTTTGAAGAATGTTGGTAACCAAACAACTGACGGTAGCCCATGACTTTTAATAGTATGGGGGAAAAAACACGATAGATTTTGTGAAAAATGATAAACACCTGCTATCTAGGTGTTTACACTGTTTAATGTGTTTAAATGGGTGACATAACATCTCGACAAGCTAAAAAAGAGCCATGACTTCCATAGTATGGAAAAAATTACTATGGAAGTCAATGGCTACCGGAAACTGTTCAGTTCCCAACATTCTTCAAAATATCTTCTTTTGTGTTCAACAGATGAAAAGTATTCATACAGGTTTGGAACAACTTGAAGATGAGTAAATGTGACAATTTTCATTTTTGGGTGAACTATCCCTACTAGAGATGTTCAAAATAGCAAGTGTGTATATCCACTGTAGAAACTTCCACAACTTTTCTCTACTTGGTAATCTCAATTTTGATATTCCAAAGTCAAGCACTGACTCAACAAACCGGCCTGTCCTCCTGCCTATTGTGCTGCTGACCTTTAGTATTGTGATGCTACCACGACATTACCGCATGTACCACGGTACTTAAATGGTAAAGCGTTACCATCATGGTTATGCCCAAAACAAATATGACAAACGCACCTGCTATAAAGGTAAACACTAACAACTTAGTGAGCGTCTAATTTGTTTAAACAGGGACTTGCAAGACACCTTGACATGTTACCCACTAATGTCAAGCCCAAAAGAAGTGCTCAGGCCGTTCACAGCAGGAACGATAACGTTCTGTTCCTTATCTTGTCGCTTTAAATGCTCGAGCTCTTTAAAGTTGGATGGATTCTGATTGGCTTTCAATGTCTCTATCGTTTATTAACTGGAAAAATCGTTCTGAAAGTGTTTCCACCAACATTATTCCTCTGTGCCATCATCACCACAGTTGTGGTGTGAAATTAAAACGGTTATTAAAACTTTATTGTTCTAGTTATGGTTATTGCTCTTGGTGTGAACGGCGCTTTAAACTTAAGAACTCTGAAGGTTTTTAATAATAAGCGCGCTATTTGAAACGCCACGCGACGCGACGCATCTAGAAAGCCGCCGTTCAAATCAGCGTCTACCGTGATTAGAACGGCCGCGTTCTGCTTCTCACGAGTCAGTGTAGTCACGCTTCAAGTGAAGAATTACCCATTACTCTTTCACTGACGACTTTTGTGAGCTTTGCTAGCGACACACAGACACACACACATCGATACCTGTTCCATTTAAAGCGTTCAAACGCGAGTTACTTACCCGTTAATCTCTCGCGTTCATTCAGTACGACGAAACAGCGCTGGTCCTCGCTGTAGGTCGGGGTTCTGGATGCGCTGTGGCCTTTTTGTTGCGTTTCCGCTGATTTGGAGTGATTATTTACCTCAGACTACGGGTTAATTAATTAGCCTGTGGCGGCTAAGCGAACGCGAGCTAAGTCAAAATGACAATCGGCCGCCTCACGAACTCGTGAGCGCATTACTGGCGCTCAGGATGGGTTAGGTGAACATGTTTAAAGTGATAACCCACCACGCTCGCACACCGACCCACCCGGTAGCCGAATAACGACAGCCCGCTGCCGCTTAATGCCGTTTAATCGCCACCAAGCACGAGTTCGCGGCAGCTTTCGGCGACTGTCAACAGCGCGCAGTGATCAAACCAGGACTTGAGTGGGCGGGGCCGTGACGTCAGAGGTAAACCTTACAAAAAGAGCCCAACAAAACACAGAGTTTGACAATCGAGCGGCGTCTGAGAACAAATCGAGTCTTGATTTGTGTTCTTATGAGTTCGTGATCAGCAAACGGAGGAATTAAATAACGGAGAAGCTCTGAAACACAAACGCTGGCTCTTTCTGTGCTTTACGTCACTGTTCCATGTGTTTGTGCTTAAAGGAAACAGAAGATGGCGCTGTCGGCGTCGTTTCATTTTCTGATGGATATGCAAACAAGGGTTTAAAAATAGGCGATTTTGCATCTGATAAGTACAAGTTTTAATGCCTTGTTGCAATTTACTCTGTAAATCAGTAACATACAATTATATGGGCCATTCTGCAGATTTGGTGCAAACTTTTAAATATTTAAATATTCAAATCTTAGATGTTTACTAAGATCATTTTATTATCTAATGAAACTCACAATAATGTTTAAAATATCAGTAAGCTTAATGTATATATAATCATCATCTAGTGTGTACTTTCAATTGGGAGGTGGCTGAAAAGTATCTAAAAAGTATCTAAAATTGTCACTACCAAAACATTTAGTGGAGTTTCATTATTATTTATTTATTTATTTTTGTGGGTGTTATTCTGTAAAATTGTCACTACTGTAACAGTCACGACTGAAACATGTCATCATTGTTTCGGTAGTGACAAAAGGGAACACATAATCCTTTATTTGGAGGGGAAAAAAAAAATAAAAATAATTAGTACAGATATGCAATTTTTTAGTAGTGTTTTAGTAGTGTGATGTGGTTGTTGCCATAAAATTACTGTCACTGCCGAAACATGGTATGTTTTGTCAAAAATAAAGTATATTGAATTATCAACTAAGATGTTATGGTAGTGTTTGGAGCAAACTAATGAATCCTTACATTTGAAATCAGCGTGATCAACCTTTTCTCTCTACAAAAAAAAAAAATAAAAAAAAAAAAAGCTAGATTCCAAATACAACAAATCTCATAAATCACATGTGAAATATTGTTAAAATTGTAATTGATACTGATTTACATCAGAAAACAATAATAAAATAGAAAAAAAAAACATATTTACAAGAAAGATGTAAGAAAAATCTTAATAGGTCAATATAACCTTTCTAATAAATTATTCGGTAGTGTTTCGGTAGTGATAAATTTAAGGAGAGGACAAACATTCCAAAACTTTATGAAAATTCAATATGAGAATAACCTGCACAATTACAATACAATTTGCATACATAGAATATTTATGAAAAAAGACAGTTTTTCCAAGACATTTTCAACTCTGATTTTGAACCAATTCTGTAGAATGACCCATATATTCAAAATCAATGTCAAATCAAACAAACCAAAGCTCATAATGTATTTTATCTACATTTTATATATTTCATATAACATATATTATATGTTATAATAAGATCATTGTGATTCTGACATGGTGTATACTGGCTGCTGTGCAAAGCAAACATAAAACAATACTCTACTTGTAATTTAACAAAACATAGCATATATTTTATATTTAACACTTAATGCTCTTATACAGTATTATAAGAGTACACAAAAAATGTGTGTAAAAACAATTTTCACTCAGAAACTGCTACACAATACATTTCACAAATATTTACAAGGAAACAGCAGGAAACATGTTGAATTATTTGTAAGATTGTGAAGTTGAAAACTAGTAACTAATAATCTTTATTTTATTTACAACTTCAAAAAAAAAAAAAAACTCTTGTGAATATGCTGGCATTATGTATATTGCCTAACCTACAAAGCATGTTTACAAAACATCTTATATTTTATGGTAAGAGAATTATAATTATAATATGGCATGCTGGCATGGTGTATACTGGCTACTGTACAAACAAAATAACACTTAGAATCTTTTTTTATTAGGACAATAAAGTATTCTACGTATGGTCCATTGTAATATTACAGTACTTTACTCCAAAACAGAGTCTAAATTAGACATCAAACTCATATTGGTAACGTGTCTCATTTACAGAGATGGGAAGTAACGAAGTACAAATACTGCATTACTGTACTTAAGTCGATTTTTTTCTGGTATCAGTACTTTACTTGACTGTTATTTTTCTGACTACCTTTTTTACTTTTACTCCTTCCATTTTTACACAAATATCTGTACTTTATACTTCTTACATTTTCAAACCAGGCTCGTTGCTTTAGTATCAGCATTTGGTGGATCACCATTCGATAACAAATCTCTAATAAATCATGGATCGGTTAATCTTGACTGGCAACGCGATTCGGCTCGCGCGCGCTCCGCGTCTCCGCCACACGGTTTCTATCGGAGTAATCAATGCAAGTGACTCGTGAATGGAGTGAAGTAGCGCCCGGGTGGATCATACTGACCTGTTCAGGACTTCAAGTGCAGGTAATGGACCTCTATGCTAAAGGACATCATTATCTACTGTAAAGTTACAGTAGTAATTTAGCAAACAAATGTTATAAAACATCGTTTTGTAATACGTTCAGAGGGAGCTAGGGCAGATAACAACACAACCCTTACGAAAATTAAAACCAAAATCCATGGTTACTATAGTTAAACCATGGTAACCACAACTGAACCATGGTTTTGCTACACTAACCATCGTCTAACCATGAGATGTTAGTAAAACTATGGTTGTAGTGAAATTAAAACAGATTGTAATCAATCCGCCAAAAACAAACAAACAAACAAAAATGGTTACTATACTTTTACCGTAATAATCCATGGTTAATTTTGGTAAGAGAAAAATATGACTCATGATAATGCAATAACGTGTTCAGTTTTAGCATTTTTCTGTAAAGATATTGTCATGATGTAATCATAATTGTACTAATTGTGACATTTAGGCAATTTAGAAAATATGGTTTTTAAATCTACAGTATTTAAGGCATTTTAAGATAAAACAACAACACCTGGTCATGATGTGATACTTTAAATTGAATTTAAGTAAAATTGTTAATAGAATATAATGAGGTGGTTGTTTTGCAACAAGGTGGAGACAGTTCTGCTCATAACAGTAAATGGCTGATGGGAAAAGTGACGGGTACAAGAAAATTAGTGAAAAAAGGCAAACACACACAAAGTGAGATATCACGGAAAATGAAGAGCCTGAAAAGGAAAATGGAAGTGAAGGTGCAGTTCAAAAGAGAGCCTTTTTCTTATTTTGCACGGCCCCAGCCTAAGGTTTTAAACATTTATTTAAATGTGATGGTCATATAAAAAAATAGGGTTGTCCATGGTTTCAGAATTTGTTGTGGGTGTATGGGATGGCCTGGATGAGTGTGAGATTTCCCAGCCTGAAATATTGTCCCAGTCCAGCCCTGTTCTACATGGTGGTTGTTTAGCCTTCATACATTCGTTAGCTAACAAATTTTAATTGTAAGTTATTTTGTATTAATGTGTCAGTATGATGTGAGGTCCAGTTACCAGCGTGACACTAAAACAGGTAGTAGCAATGGGTACTTTTTACTTAAGTACATGTCTGAGCCCATACTTAAGTAAAAAAAGTGTAGTCAGTACTTCTACTTTTACCAGAGTATTTTTAAACATGAGTATCTGCACTTTTACTTGAGTGAAGGATGTGTGTACTTTGGCCATCACTGCTCATTTATGATTATATGTTTAAAACAATTGCAAATACAGTGTTTCTGTAGCCTGTCATTTAAATCGAAGGCCAGAGTTTGTTTTTTTTACAGCACATGTTGTGTGCATGATATCAGTGCGGTTCTCGTGAGTTACATGCAGATCCAGTGACTTGGCCTCATTTCAGCGCGTGTGTCCTATGTGTCACTTGTTGATTTTTCTTCTTTTTCTGAGGTCAGGAACATTCCAAATAAAGCACAGAATGAACTCACGCTTCACTTTCACCTTTCTCCTATATAGTGTGACCTCAGCAGATCAGACTGTACCTGTAATGTATCGATGGATTGCTACTTCTCAAATACTAGCTGAGCCCTTTAGGTCAGTTTGTGGGGGGTATTTTCACAATCTTGGGGTTTTTTGTGCAACTCATCTGGTGGAGCAGCGGTCGGGTCATTGTCACTGACAGAAACAAACTGATGCGTTACTATCTAGTGCACAACATCACAAGGACAATTAAACCTTGTCAGTCAGAAATAATACTTTTTCAGTTAAAATGTAAGTTTTGTTTGTAAGCAATATGAAAATATAACCATTCTAATCAATACGAGCTGCAGTTTGTTGGGGTGTAAGAACCGAGATGTAGCAATTTATGAAAAAACTCTTAATATTTAGCTTTAACTAGCAATGCTGGGTAGTAACTGATTTAGAGTATATTACATTTACTTTTTTATGGATTACATGATTAAATCATTTTTATGATTTAATTATTAGCTTTTTATCAACTCACAAACCCACTACAGTTCTTACATTAGGCCCAGTTTGGGAAACTCTGATGTTGATATTTAAAAATTGAATGTATTTTCTCTTTGCTTTTTTTTTTTTTTTTTTTAATATCAATATGGTATACTTTAAAAGAATAGTTTAAAACAAGATAAAAAGTAATCAGAATTATGATGCCTGAAAGCACATTTTTCAGAATCCACACATTTTTGATCCATTTTATTGTGATGGAAGTATTTAGTGGCATAATAGTTGTCTGTGAAGTTAAAAAGTGTCAATTTGTGAGGTAATGTTTGTCTGAAATGATCAAATTTCATTTAAATATAACTTGAGAGACAAAATAAACCAAAGCATTTAATGAAAGTGTTGCTGGCTGATGTAAGAGACGTGCTCAAAAAAAAAAAAAAAAAGTCGTCGGAGTGTTAAAGGTTATCAGGACACATTTGGTACAGCAAACATTTACTGGCATCACAACATGAACGAGAATGCAAATTATTCCTAAAACTTTCAGGCACCATTTTTTAAGAATTCTCTGATTATCCAAAGAAAAAGCCAGATGATGAACCAACTTAACAAATAATAACAAATAACATCAAACTTAAATAAAAAGAGAAGAAATATGCACACATCATGCTCACAACCACTTTTATTTTAGAAATGCCACGTCTGTAGAGCTCACCTAATGTAACCTATGCACAGATGTCATAATGCGCCGAATGACAGTGATCATCATCATTCATTATTGTCTAGTGGTCTCCAAATGAACACTGATGATGTGTGTCCACTAGACGGCGCCTGCGCACTGCGAGCACGAGCATCCCGCGAGTCTGAGCCGCTTACAGCAGCTGCTGATGCTCTGATCTCCCGCGCTCATCATGTGTCGCAGGTTCATTATCTGTGTCAGTTAATCACCCTCAATTACACCACATGTCGAGATGAAGATTGTAATCATATTCTTTCCCGCTGCTCTTTATTTGTGACTCGTGTTGCCCACATAGTGCAATATTCAGTATGAAAGAAACACTCAGAAATCGCAAAAAGTGGCAAGCAAGACTATTAAACTGTATGATAGCCTGTCTGAACCCAGCCTAAACGAAAAAGTACAATGCACAATTCTTTGCTAGAAAAGTTCATAAATAATTTCTTAACTCTTTTACAATGTCCGACTTTCAGTACTGAGCAATTCTGAAACTCTGGCATTTCTGTCCTCTTAATAAATTAACGTTTATGAATTTAAATGTGACCTTGGACCACAAAACCAGTCATAAGGGTCCATTTTTGGAAATTGGAAATTCAAATGATGCATGGTTTGTTAGGATGAGACAATATTTGTCCGAGATGCAACTATTTGAAAATCTGGAATCTGAGGGTGCAAAAAAATCTAAAAAAAATCTCCAAATTAAGTTCTTAGAAATGCATATTACTAATCAAAAATTAAGTTTTGATACATTTACGGTAGGACATTTACCAAATAAATTAATGGAACGTGATCTTTACTTAATATCCTAATGAATTTTGGCATAAAAGAAAAAAAAAATAATAATTTTGACCCATACAATATATATTTTGCCAATTGCTACAAATATACCCGTGCAACTTCAGACTGGTTTTGTGGTCCAGGGTCACACATGTATTATTTGTATTATATTATGTATTCATTTTTTTTTAGTGAAACAGCCCTGTAATTGTCAATAGTTTGGGACATTTATGTTAAACAGAGCCAACTGGTAGAGTTTCTGCACAAACTATAGGATGCATGAGGAGATGCGCCGCGCATCTGCACCACGCTGGTTTCCACCATTTGAATCAGCCGGGCTTGCGTCATATTTACCAATCTCGTGTTGTCTTGTGATCTGTTTGGTTTGGATGCTTTAGGGTTACAATGCTGGGGTCATTGGGGCAGAGGTGAAAGTTTGGACTTCGCTTGGGTAGCCGCGGCTCGACGTGGCACTGTAAGTGTCGTATGTTTATTTGTTCGCGCTAATGATTAACTCCAGCAGAGCTATATATGCTTCAGTGAGGAGTGTGCATGTGTATCCCAGCAGCGTGTCGCTTACCTGCGCGTCCACCCTCCCCTCGAGCGAACGCACATGTGTGAGCGCACTCGCGGTCATTGGTGCGTGTCACAACTTTTGATGGATTACCCCACTTCTGAGTCCTCAGGTGCGGCTCACTCCTCTCCGTCCACTCGCTAGTTCGCGTCTCTCCAAACCTGTTTGAGTCAAACGGACAGAGCAAAAGCAAAGTCAACATGTTCTTGGTGTCATTCTCTGGGGCGCACCTGTGCGGGCTTGCGTCCACGGTGCTGTCCACGCTGGTGGTGCTGAACGCCCTCACGGTGAGAGGAACGAACGCGGCCACCACCGGCTGCCCGACGTGCGGCATGCCAGCGATGGAGAAGGGCACGGAGGAACGTTACCTGATCGAGATAGCCAAGCAGCAGATCCTGAACAAGCTTCACCTGCGGGAAAGACCGAACATCACGCAGACGGTGCCGCGGGCCGCGCTCATGACGGCGCTGCGCAAGCTCCACGCGGGCCGCCTCAGACAGGACGGAACACTGGAACTGGACAATAACGTGCCATACTCCCGCACGAGTAACCAGGCATACGAGATAGTCAGCTTCGCTGATGTCGGTGAGTGCATCTAACTTATAACTAGTTTTTAAAGCATTCTTAAAGCGTTCATTGTGAATGGGTACGTGCGCACATCCCTTTGCACAAATCCTCACAATGAACTGAATGGGTTTAGGAACGATTTACACAGGAAACCGTTCCAGATCTAACCCTCGTTCTTAAAGATCAAAACAAACTGTACTTTAAAATGTTACATACATATTTACAAACTAAATTTCATAAAAGCATTTTTAAAACGTTCCTGCGTTGACTGTAAATTGGAACGCGCACACGCCCCCTTACATAAATAATGCTTTTACGAACGATTTACGCAGAAAGCATATTCCGTTCCAGTTTCTTCAACGATGAAATACTGAAATAAATAACTTTACGAATGATTTACACTGTTCAGATCCGGTTTCTTGAATAATTACCTGGTTCTCAAAGGACAGAACAAACCATAGGCAACGCTAAACAATGTTATATACGTTTTCACAAACTGAACGATCGGTACATTTGACTTATTGTGCCTCTCAACTAAAAGCATTTTAAACGATTTTTGGTTTAGGTATCTAGTGCACATGCAAACTATCCATTAAAACATTTAATATACATGTATATGTACACACATTCAAAAAATACATGTGAACTAATTACTAGAAATGTTGTTCCACCAATCCACCTTGTTTTCGACGTGAGTGGGCGTGGCCATTTGTAGTATGAATGTGCGAGACTTCCGGTATCATCCGCTTCCAGTTATTTAGCTGTACAAAATCAGCGGTTATGCTGCTTGATAATGCAAACTGATTTTTACATCATACAATTTACAACTTAATTTATTAAAATTAGTGCTGTCAAACAATTAATCGCGATTAATCACATCCATATATAAAAGTTTTTGTTCACATAATACATGTGTGTGAACTGTGTATATTTATTATGTATATATAAGCACACACACATGCATGTATATATTTAAGAAAAATATGTCATGTATACATTACAAATATTTATATATAATATCAATTGTATGAATATATAAATATATACATGGAAATACATACAATATTTTCAAAATATATACTGTATGGGTGTGTATTTATATATACATAATAAATATATGCAGTATACACTTATATTATGTCAACAGAAACTTTTATTTTGGATGCGATTAATCGTGATTAATCGTTTGACAGCACTAATTAAAATGATCATAGGAAAACTGGTTTGTAGCACAAATAATTCAAATTCCACATAAAAATTGCTAGTAAATTAAAAAAAAATGATGACAAAGAAATCAAACTGAATTAAGAGCCTCATGAAAATGCATATCAATAGCACGAATTTCTGTTTCCATTTGGAGTACTATTTCTATTACATTTGCAGAAAATACCTTACTTCCGCAATGCATAATAAGCACTTCTATCTGATTTCTCTCCAGATGACGAGGTTTCTGTGGGCATCGACACCGGCTTGTCGTTCCAGTTCCTGCAGGAGAAAGGTCGCAGCGTGCAGGTGCTGCAGTCGTCGCTGTGGCTGTACGTGCGTCCGGCCGACGCCCCTCATCAAGGCGGCCGCGCGAACGCCGAAATCTACCTGCCGGGGACGGGCGCCGCCAATCGCACGCTGCTGCTCCAGAGGAGCGTGGACGTGACGCGGGGCGGATGGCACACGTTCCCGGTCACCGCCGCCCTGCAGGCCTTCCTGGACGGCGGTCAGCGGAGTCTCCGTCTGGAGGTGCACTGCGAAGACGGCGGACTCAACCTGTGTAGCCGCGATGCGTCCGGCGACCCGTCCCACCAGCCGTTCCTGGTGGCGCAGGTGCAGCTGCGCGACGACGCCAACAAGCACGCCCTGAGCAAGCGCTCGCTGCGGTGTGGCGACGACGTGAGCGTGTGCTGCAAGAAAGACTTCTACATTAAGTTCCGCGACATACAGTGGCAGGACTGGATCATAGCGCCCGAGGGCTACCACATGAACTACTGCATGGGACAGTGCCCGCAGCATCTATCCGGCTCGCCCGGCATCGCCTCCTCGTTCCACGCCACCGTCTTCAGCCAGCTGAAGGCCAACGGCATCCACACGGCCGTGTCGTCCTGCTGCGTCCCCATCCAGAGACGGCCGCTCTCCATGGTCTACTTCAACTCGCAGCACACCATCGTAAAGACAGACGTCCCGGACATGATAGTCGAGTCCTGCGGGTGCACATAAGGAGACTGCAAACTTAACAGTACACCTATTTATCTGCTTTATCAGGGTATTCTCTAATCAAGGCTTTCTGTGTAAGCAAAGCTTATTCGTTATGGGTTTTTATACATGTTTAAAGATGTTGAAATACTCAGGGAATCAAAGCCACTGTAAAAGCCACGCTTAGGCCTGACTCAGCACGGTTGCCCAACACGACAGGTAAACATTTAGATATTGCCACACATCCCAGCAAAGGTCCGGCAGAAGCCAAGGAAAGTGGTGCATTAGTAATATCTAACAAATGTTTTAATATTTCTCTCGCAATAGTTCTCAAAGCTTTGACTGTTTACTCTAAGCACCGGCAAATGCAACTAAATATGTGTACTGGCTTTTCTGTTCAAGATGCTTTTTTTCAGTTCAAACGGATACACTTACTTTTATTTGTAATATTAAAAAAAGTTTTATTTATATAGCGCCTTTGCAAAAGTGGTACAGTAATCTACAAACAGTACAGTCATCTACATTGTACATGTTACAGGTGTATTTTTGCCATGTTTTGTTTATTTTGACTGTTTATGGTGTCTTATGTTCTCATTTTGTTTAGTCTGAAGCACTTCCTAGGGATGCATATGCATAGTGTAGGGAATCTGCAACTGCACTTTATATTTTTGCGTAGTTAGTATGAATCAAGCCATGCAAATCGATCTACATGTGTTTTGTTTATTTTTTGCTTTGACAAAAATGATACTGTAACTTTTGGCACAATATTAAAGCCACTCATTAAGGCTCTCTGAAGGAGCAAAAACTCACTGAGATTAATTTCTATAATTTTTTAATAAAGGACTATTTTCTTACAAGCTGGAAATCTGTACTGTATTGTACGCTGTAATTCTGCTGATGTGTATTTTTAAAAATAAACGTTTTATCTATTACTTCATGTGTACTTTATTAAGAGGACTTGAATGAGGACAAAGGTGATGTCAAACATCAATAAAGCAAACAACCCTTAATATTTGACATGTTCTTCTGTATCCCTTTGATGAGCAAATCCAGACCGATATTACAATATTTCACCGTCTTTGTGTCATACAGTCTCTTATCACTTGACAACTAATTGATCATAATCCTTGGAAAAGGGCAGTAATTCTATGAAGACAATCAATAACGTCTAAAAGGCAAAGAGCGTGTTTGCTTGGGCAAATAAGTGAATTGGTTTTTATAGATGTCTATATTTGACGAGCAAACAGCGGTGCAATTTTTCTGGCATGATTTCAGTCTACAACAGAAAGACATAAAAGCGGCTTTTCATCATAAAAAAATTAAAAATAACATCAAATATAAATAGAAACAAACTCACCGAATGACACAAACTATTGCTTGTCCGACAGTCGCTGCGTGTGAAGCATTGAGGTACGGTGGCGTCCGAAAGTCTGAGAGCACAAGCTTGGATTATGTTCATCTAGACCTGCAAATAAACAGAGTTTTAGCATTCTGAAACACATAAATCAAAGACAAGTTATGTAAAATGAAGAAGAAATCTCTAGATGAACTTTACACGGTTATTAAACTGAACCGAATCAACAATGAACTGACTTGAACTGAAAAACAGACGGTTTACTATTGTCCTCTTTTTAAAGGACTGAATTTTGTTTGCATCATTGAAACATTATTCTCCTGTTTAACACTACAACCGAATACAATTTTCCATTGACTAAAGCTCAAGAGGCTCTTTGGATCATCTCGGATCTTGCTGAAGAACATGAGCATCAGTTGATGTAGTTTGCAGTGCTGCTGAGAGACACAGAACAACTACTGAGAAATCTCACACTTTATATTCATTTTAAACCTACACTTCTCTCTCAAATCAGCATATCATTTATAACACAAAAAGTGTCTGCAATCAGAATGCAGAAGAGAAGCACTGAGACTTTTGGACCTAACTGTACGTGAGACATAACTTGATGCAGCCAGTTAAAGAGAACGATAAACTCTTTGGCAGTTCTCGTCAGGTTGTGTACAGAAGAGTTGCATTTTGTCCCTGACTGACGGCGCGTGCACCTGCATGCGTGATCCGATATGTAACTGTGACTCAGTTTGTTCTGATTTCAACAGGTCAAATAAGTCTTGCCACGTTGAAAAGGGTGTCATTCATTGCACTTAGTAAACACACCAGCGAAATGCCAGTGATATTACTAAAACACCAAAACGGTGATGCAATAAATCAGAAAACAAAGCAATGCCTTCATCTACCAGTAAACGCTCATCGACCTCAAACAAGCATTGCACGTTGCCTTTACAATGAACCTTCCAGTTTTGTTTTCAAAACAACATTATCCATTAATCTGAAGGGTTCTTAATGTAATGTAAATAGTTACGATTTATTTAAATTCATGGTTACACACAGGCTTTGACTTCACTTATTTAATTCAAATTTATTTGTATAGCGCTTTTCACGATATATATTGTTGCAAAGCAACTTTACTCCAAATTAAAATTTTTACAATATATTTAGTAGCTTTCAGTGGTGACTGTCAAGTTGATGTACATATGGCAGAGATGTATGATAAAGATCAATTAATGACACAATCAAACAGACAAAGAACACCATAAATTAGTAGCAAAATTCAGTAGTGCTGTATGTTGTTTCAGGGTTGGCATCATCTCTTCTTAAATATAAAAAAAATGTACTATGGTACCAATAGTTTATGGCAAAATCACCAGTGGATACATACAGTAGCCAGCATTTGAGGTGTATCAAAAACATTAATCAAAATCGTCATAAGATAAGAACATGTATTGTTTTGGTTTCAGGACATCTTTGATGAAAGACTACTGTATATACAAAAACAGTAGAACATTTTCATAGAAAACGTTATATGAACCACTACAATCAACCAAAACACACTGCAAAAAAGTTTTTCAAGACTGTAAATAAAACTTGCTGATTCTCTGTAATTATTTGTGAAATTCACAAGCAATGAGAGAAAACCTTTTTTTGTCCAATGCAGGACAAACTAAATTCTAAATGTTTCTGAAACTCTTTAAAGATATCATATTAGGGCTGGGCGTTATGGGCAAATTATGGGCAACGATAATTTTTTTCATATCAGTCGATATCGATAATTATCACGATAAATGTCAAATCTCTATTTCTTTCAAGTTTAAAGTCAGATTTTTACTCCAAAATAAAAGTTGTAGAAACCAGACCATTAATTTTCTTTAACAAAAAAATTATCTATACAGAAAAATTAATTTCTGCATGTTCTAATGAGTTATACTGTTTCAAATCAAGAAACAGGTATTGGGTTGTCTGATAATGATAATAATAATAATAATAATAATAATAATAATAATCACTTTTTTTGTCTAGAAATGCACATTTGATAGTAGCTTGAGGATGCAGAGGTATTTTTTTTGTTCATTATCAATCAGTAACATCTGTAAAAATTGTAGCAACCTCAATTTTATATGGTTAAATTTATTCCGACCCAGTTTTTTTTTTTTTTTTTTTTTTAAGCATTGGTCTCCCATAGTAGCAAGCATACATTTTAAATCATGATAAACACAGTTAAAACCACACATAATGGTACCTCAATACCATGGTAAAAACATAACTACATGGTTTTATAGGTAGCCTTTTTGTATGAAAAACGGTAGTCTAAAAACATTCAGTATAAATGCACACATGCTATAGCTTAATCACAAATATACACATACTATAATTATATACCATTACTCCTGTAATAAAATTCAATGTGAATATGCCACATTGCTGCAACAATACCATGGTGCAGTGAGTGTTACTACAGTAAATCTATGGTAAATGATGGCGATGTGTAGATTGAAAAGCCTTCTGACTGTCTCGTTGCACACAGCTTTAAACTAGTTTGAATCACTAGTTTGAACTACTTGTTGTCGAAACCAGTTTAATTCAGAAATTGCTTGTACATTTCAGAGTTATACAGAAATACCAAGGAACCTTGAATTAAATGTGGATTTTTTTAGGTTAAAAAATCTGAAATAGTATTTTCTTGTAATCCAATAAACATTGTTTAATTTACAAGTCTGAAAAATAATATTTATAATACAACACTATGGTGATTTTTTGCAAGGGTCCCTTTTCCATGCAGGTAAACACTATGGACAATATCATGACCTGCGTTGGGTCAGAGAAGGCCGTGTGTGTGTCTTTCTCTGTGTGTGTGTGTGTGTGTGTACGCACGCACTGAGTGAATGTGCGCAAATGCAGGAAGCAGCTGCTTTGTCCGTTTAATTCAAAGACATTTATGTTCCGGTGAAACCTACTGACTTACTGATACACTGACATACTAACCCACAGACCCACTGAATTACTCTAATCCTGCATCCATAAACACACACACACACACACCCTGCGCACTGATAATCTGCACGCAGCGTAATGTGTAAGACGTGTCCTCACGAATGTCAAAAACACTCGCAGAATCGTACGGGACATACAGAACCAGGTCAGGTGACGTGGCAAGAGTAGACTGAAACTTGCGCTTTTAAACATTCAGTTAAAGTAAACTGATTCTGATCAAGACAGAAAAGGCAATACAAGAAAACTACCTTCTAGGCTAAACTGACAACTGAAAGGCAAAACGACCGACAGGCCAGAAAAAGTCCAACAAATAAGATGAAAAATATTGAAATCTTTCATATCTGCCTTCAAATCAGCACCTTGAAATATGAAAACAGAATATTTACAAGAATATTTATTTACTTCAGTCTTACTCATCAATGTTTAAATGTGATTATATATATATATATATATATATATATATATATATATTCAGATGAAAAATATAAAATCAAGTGTCATTTATTGTGAAGACAGATGCACAAACACATTTTTAAAATAAAAATAAAAAAATCTGACAGACAAGTTTGTAGGGTTTAAATGCTAATTCAACAGAAAAAAAAAGTACAAACCTGTCATTGGGGCAGTAAAAGCTAAAAGGTACATCTTATTTACCATTAAGTAGTACATTTTAGTACTTTAAAAGTACATATTAGTATCTTAGGGTTAGGGCTACTGCAACAGTGACAGTTTTATATCTGTTTTCAGATTTTTTTTTTTTTTTTTTTTTGTGGATGATATTGCTAGTTAATGTGATTCTCTACACCTGTGGTTTCTCTGCTGTAAATTTGAGAAGAGCTGACTTAATAAATCCACTACAAATCAACAAAACACCAGCTGATTCAAACACATTAAAACTTCATTCATGAAGAAGAAATTTTATAAAATGATGCTCAGACATTTAGCAGAGTGACATTAAACACCTTTTGGGGTTGCCGTAAATGGGAGAAAAAAAAATAAAAATCATGAAGTAACATGGAAAATGTTTATGTGCATGAGTGCATTCCCACAATGCAGTGCGTCAGTCACTTCAAATAACTTGTAAATCCATGAGCTGATCCGATTACTGTAGACCCCATTACCTGAAATATCCACTCAGTTACATCACATTTAGAGCACAAGCTCCTCTCATGAGTGACAGTGACCGGCGTTCACTAGATAACATCATGTGTTGTGAACTCAAGAGTTCAAATCAGTCATTTTCCAGGGTTTTCCAAAGTAAGCCAAAGACAAAGTCTCACAGTGAAAGTCTTAAAGTGCTCCTATTATGCCTTTTCAAATATGACCTTTCATGCAGTGTGTCATGTAGCTGCATGTGAACATGTACTATCTACAAAGTTGTGAAGCCAACAGTGCACGATAAATAAAGTTATTGTCTATCAAAAAAAAAAGAGTCGATTCACAATCTCCTGAACGAGTCATCAGGAATTCGAATCTTTTTCTGTTACGGCCACACGTCACGAAGTAACACATTTGCATAATATCTGCCCACGTTCTACGTCACAAACAACATGCCCGCCCACAAACACAGTAAAATTTCCATGTGGTTTACGTCATGTCGAGAAGACGCTGTATCCTACAAGTACAATGCGGGATTCACCAAAGGCTTGCTCTTAAAAGATGATCCAGTTTATTTGGACCGGCTTGCTCCTCCGAACCTCTAATTGTAAGTGTGATTAATAACTGATCGTTGTATTTTCTAGCGAGAAATGCATATTGCTTGACCTTGCATGCATATCAACTTGTTGTTGGGGACTCCCAAAACCAAAATATGAACCTTTTATAATCCATAATAGGGGCACTTTAAATCCGAATCGGACAGTGGTTCCTTTACAACAACAAAGACTTTTTTTTTTTAACCAACTTCATTTCAACCAACTTTTGCCCCCCTACATTGTTTCAGAAATGAAAAGTGTTTCATACAAAGGCACATCTGATTCCTGGCTCCTGCTTGCTTATTTACTACCTAACTAACTAACCATAAATGGACTATTATCAGTATTTCTAACAACACTAATGAATCCAGAAAAAACATCTTAATTCCAGGTTATCATGCACAGGACAGTGACCCAAACACACTACGAGAGAAAGCAGTATAGTGCAATATTCATGACACGTCTAGTGAAAGAATGATGCAAACACAACCAGGAATTGCACGCTCACGTTGTACAGGTCAACCAGGACAGGAGCCCATAAAGCCTGCAGCCTCACATTTACAAATAAAGGCCATTTTCAAGGAATTCCACTAATCTGGGGTCAAATGGTGTTATCTCTGCAGAGTGAATTGCAAATACTAAAACATTAATAACCTTCCAACACAAACTGATGACAACAAACCAGAATAAGACAGCATCCAACATGTACTGAAGTTCGCCTACAAATTAACTAATATTAACTACCTAATGTAGCTTTGCTTTCACTGCATTCTAACTCAAATGGATCTACAAAAGATTTGAAGCTTTCTAGACCCAACTCTCAAATGCATTCAGTACAGATGAGAAGAACACCACAATCCATCATTAGCCAAAACATACACTACTGTTCAAACGTTTGGGGTCAGTATGCAAGTTTTCTAAACATTTCCAAAAATTCTGGAATTCTGCGGCTATTTGCAACCCTACTGCAAAATATCCAAAGTGTGCTTAGAAATGCCAGTAATGCATATATAAAAAATACAAAGATATCAATTCATCTTTCTGCCACTGGCAAGGATATCATGGGATGCAATTTTATATGTTTATGTTCTTTGTACATGGAGGTCAAATGTCAACAAAGAATCAAATATAACTCATTTTAACTCATAATCAACCATAACTCCTCTTTTTTTTCTGAAACTAATACAGAACCATTAATAATATAGGTTTTTGACCAGCCTTGTAAACTTGGTGAGGACAGCCTATAAGCATAACCTCAGTTTTATCACCATTTAAACTAGCCATCCATGACTTCATCTCAAAAAATGCATTTATGGAGACAGCTTCACTTTGACCATGTTTGCAGTGAATATAAATTGAACTGTCATCAGCATAGTAACGATACCAAAAGAAGTCGGAAATAAAGATTAAAAAGTAAAGGTCCTAGAATTGAGCCCTGAGGGACACTAGTAATAAAGTGGTCTAACATCAGACCTTATCAATAAACTGTCTGTGTCCAGTCAAGTAAGATCTAAACCTGTTTAAATTGGTGCCAGAAACACGAAAAACAATTCAAGGCGAGTAAGTAAAGATAGTGGTCCACCTTGTCCAATGCTGTGCTAATATTTAAGAGAATAAGAATGGTAGGAGATCCAGCATCTGATGCCATTAGTAAGTTATTTGTAACTAAAATTGGTTATTTTTAACCAAAGCTTTTTCATTGCTATAAAAATGTAAAAAACAGATTGCAAAGGCTCTAAAAGATTATTGACAGAAAGCTGATTGTGCAACTGTAAAGCAACAACACACTCTAAAAGTTTTGCCAGGAAGGTAAGACTTGATATAGGACAGTAGTTATTTAAATTCTCCAAGTTTTGGTATTTAGTACAGGGGTAACAGCGACAATTTTTAATGCAGCTGGAACAACAGCAGAACTCTAGGATTCATTAATTATTTTCAGCACCATTAGGCACAAAAAAAAAAAAAAAAAAATCAAAACATGACTTAAACAAGCCTGTAGGTAGTGGATCAATCATGCACGTGGTAGTCTTCACACCTGAAACCACTGTGAAGCAACATCAAGTTGCAAAGAAAGTAAAAACTTTGGTCAAAGAAAGGCAACACAATTAAAGGGATAGTTCATAAATAATCAATGTCATCTTTTACTCACACCCACATCATAACAAACGCTGGAAACCAAACAACACTGATGAATGCATATATGGACAAAAAACATTTTCAAAATATTTTCTTTTGCATTTTGCAGAAGAAAGAAAGCCATACAGATTTGGAATGGAGGTGAGTAAATGGTGACAGCTACAGGCGAGACACATCTGCATGAGACAGTGGACTGTCACTCAAGATGTGACAAGACATGGACTACAGACTTCAGGAAGACGTCATACACCTATAAACATTACAAACACATGCTTCATAACTAACTGAACTTTCACCTGTCATCAGTGTTCAGTCATCAGAAATAGCGTTCAAATATGAACTTTATACTTATACTATAGTTATGAAGTTACGTCACTGTTCAACCATGCATGCAGTGTTTCTGAAAAAATAAATCTCATGAATGTCTTGTTTAATCAAAAGCAAACATAAATAGCGTGCATATTTGTGTCTATTATTTAACTATTCAATGAGTTTCATCCCCAGTAGGGATAAACAAAATGAAAGGTAAACAAAAGACCATCAACAAGTGTTACAATTATCAAAAGTCTCTCAAATTCTAGATGAAATGAACCTCCGCCTTGGTTACTGCTAAGACGAGCTTTACAGAACATTTCATTGAATTGCATTGAGCATTTTGGTGATTTTCAGTTAGATGTGCTCATAAGACAGTAAAACTGAATGGTTATTCTTGCATCAATTGTAACATTTTATCTATTTTATTTTAAAGAAATTGTAAAAAGACACTCTAACATGAATAAAAAGTGCAGAGACGGTGAATCAAAACAGACGCAAATGCTACTCATAATGATTTCAAGTGAGAACACAGATGATCCATTTAAAAGAGCACAAAAGCTTGTCTCAGAAAATAGCGGAAAGCAACAAATTCTTAAGGACGTTTGGTCAGTACCATTTTTAAGGCAGGGCTTAGCAAAAGGTTAGCGGTGGGATGAGAAATTAGTACTGATTTACCTATAATAAAGAGGATCCTGCCTCTGTCACTGCATGACAGTTTCCACTAGGTGGCACTGTTTCAATAACAGGGAAAAGCTCAAGTAACTAGTTGGTGTAATTCCCTTTTCTGCCACAAGAGGAACATATTCACACCTCTTAGATCAAAGGTCATCAGCCCAGCTCCTGGAGACCCAGTGTCCTGCAGAGTTCAGCTCCAACCCTAATCAAACACACCTGAACCAGCTAATTAAGGACTTCAGGATTGATTAAAAATCACAGGCAGGGGTCTTGAAGCAGGTTGGAAGTCAATTTCGTAGGTCAGTGGGTCCCCAGAAGATGGCAGGGTTGGGCTTCAACTCTTAGATTCATGTGCATGTTCTTCCACCATCTGCACAACTTCTGCTTACTTGCTGCAGTAGTTTAGCGTAAAGTATTAACATTAGTATAACTGCTAATGAAAAGAAACTGCATCTTTACGATATACTCTCACTTGTCTCTGCATCTCTAAATACAAGCCCGAGTGACTAAAGACACAGGTGACACATCTTAGTATCTTCATGCATCTTGCAATGCCAACATCATGGTTTTGATTCCTAGAGAATACATGAACTGATCGAAGGTATACCTTGAATGCAATATAAAATGTAATCATTGCTGTGCACTTTGACCATTATTCTGATATTGATGGTGTCTGGCAGGGTTAGATATGACTCAAGGTAGTAATAGTGAAAGTGAGGTAATAGTAAAGAACTTAGAACTCTTTGGAGGCTGATTTGGACTAGGTCATAAACAGAAGGTGGTACGAAAAGGACGATGACGACACTGCACAGCTCTCAGAAATGGTCAAAGGCATCTTAGTGACCTGTTCTACACACTCTCATCACTTCTCTACCACTCGAGAGGTTTTATATGGTTGAATTATGACTCTAAAGCTGCATACAGAAGCACTGCTTCCACGCAGGGTAAGGGAAGAGAGGTAACCAACTGAACTTACAGCTTTTCAGCACCTACAAACATAGCTATCAGATGTGTTTTTGTATTCTGGGACTGTTTCAAATGTACAGGTTTCTCAGACAAACCTTAATTCTTTGATGTACGACGAAGGACTTCTGACTGAACCTCATTCTTGCCCCAACATGCAACTCTGGAAAAAAACAAAAACAAAACAACAACAGTAGATTGGCATTTATTTTTCTAAAAGGTTTAGATTTGCCTTAAAAAAAAAATTTCAGGTGTCATACCTTACACAGACAGCAGGTGGCGCCTGAGGATTAATCAGAGATCGTGAGTGTAACTCACTCAATTCTGAATTCCTATATTTCATATTACAAGAAAAGACATTCATTCAGCAGACACATTTACCCAATGCAACTTACAGTACACACTTAGTAGAGATACGTGTCCGATCGTCTAGGAGGAGCATGCGGGAAGGTGTCTTTGCTCGAGGACTGATGTCTTATTTACAGTTTTCAAACTAGCAGACTTCTACATTTTGGCCCTAATATTCCACCACTCCACCACACAAATATGCCTGCAAAAGAGAATGTTTGAAAAGACTGAATGAGTGTATAGACACTGACTCACATTTTACCCACCTTATTAGGTGTTTTGTGGAGTGGTGTGGTGAGGTTTAGTGGTTAAAGATCTCTATTTGTAACTGAAAGACTGCAGGTTCAAATCCTTGAAGGTCTGATTCATAAACTACCACCAATGTGATGCACCAAGGTTCCTACAAGACGAAGTACTGTAGGTCCCAACTTCGCCTGAATGGAGAAAACCCAACCGGAACAAACCAAGAGGTGCTGCAAGTGTTTTGGAATCTGACAGTGTTTTTCTCAACTGAGTTTGAAATTTGGTCCTCCAACCTTAATTCTTGGTCTCTTTGCTTGCAACACACCTTGAGTCCTCGATCAAACAGCTTCTTTGACCAACGACTGAAAACAAGACAAAGAACACTTTTGCCAAAAACCAGACAGTTTACATACTAAAGTCATTCTGCTCATCTTCTAGGCTCTGGAGGGCCAATGTCCTGCAGAGTTTAGTTCCAACCCTGAAAAAAACCCTCACTTACCTGTAGCCCTAGTGATCCTGAAGACCTTAATTAGCTTGTTTGGGTGTGTTTGATTAAGATTGGAACTAAACTCTGCATGACATCGGCACTCCAGGGCCGACGTTGCCTATCGCTGTTCTGGTGGATTCTGGACCCCTAGAATTCTAAGGAGATTGTTACCTGTTTGTGACAACTGTAAGTGACCAAGTTGTCTTCGGCCATGAGCATTAATTGCTGTGTTTGATGAAGAGTTCCTGCAAATTGACACAGGAACTCAAGAATGGAAGTTTCTTGCATCATCTACAGTAGATCAAGGGTAGGCAAGTTCGGTCAGAGAGAGCCACGGTCTTGCAGAGTTCAGCTCCAACCCTGAAAAATAAAACCTCACCTGCGTATAGCCTTAGTAATTCTGAAGACATTGATTCGCTTGTTCAGGTATGTTTGATTAGGGCTGGAGCTGAACTCTGCAGGGTTACGGCTCTCTAGGAACAAACTTTCCTACCCCTGATCCAGATGCAACAAGGACACTAAAGACCACAGCCTCTAGCATCAGTCACTATTTAGGCATCTCTTTAGATAATGGGAGTGAGGGCTACCAAATGAATCAGTCACCCACGTAGGGTAATGATCTAGAGGGAATGTCAGATTGGGAACCTTGGACATTGTGCCCAACAATAAACGAAGGTCCCTGGCACATACAAGTACATGAGGCAACAAACAATATTTTGGAGTCCTTACCTAAACTTTGCTGTAGGTGTAGTCTGGTGGGTTGTGTAGTCTACTGATGAAAGATCTGGATGGGTAACAGATTGTTTGAAACCCTGAAGCCCAAGCCGCTTCAGGAGGACCATCCCTACAAGAGAACATGGTGATAGTGAGTGAAAGCTGTGGGAACAAATTCATTCCAAACGGAATTGAGATGAGAGAACTTTTGTTCCGATGCAATTCAATTGCATTGAAACGAGGAAGAGATGAAACGAGGGGCATTGCTGGCAACAAAGAAGCTGGATTGAATCTAGTGCATCGGCTATCTCTGTGGACTTCATCATCACCTGTTTTCTTCTCTAACAATTTAAATAAGTGTCCAAGTTTTGGAAGAATGATTCCGGTACCGAAGATGGAGCATCTAGTAACTCTAAGATACAGACTTGGAGTCTCTTAGAGAGACTCAGTCTGCAGGACCTTTAACCCTTGACAAATATCAATGGATCCCACTGCAAATCAAGTTGATCAAAGGTGGTCTTGACCACTGGAATAAAGTTTGCCAATGCACAACATCCACCTTGACCAGTCAGGACCACAGTTTATCATCTGATCCAAAGAATGATGCCAGGTCCTGGGCTCCTTGGACTGACAAAGACCAGCACCTTTGTTCTCTCTAGGAGGCCTCCCATCCAGCTACTGTCCTGGATCAACCCTGCTTAACCTCAGTGGGTAACTAGTCAAGAGCTGCAGGGTGATAGGCTGCCAGTGGACAACTCCCTCGACAATATTTGCCAAAAGGGTTGGGAAAAAAAA
Source organism: Cirrhinus mrigala (assembly GCA_036247105.1). Taxonomy (NCBI): domain Eukaryota; kingdom Metazoa; phylum Chordata; class Actinopteri; order Cypriniformes; family Cyprinidae; genus Cirrhinus; species Cirrhinus mrigala. The sequence continues at coordinate 35,435,123 of CM070012.1, read as the reverse complement.
AGGTAGAAGGTAGCGGTAGGAGGACTTTGAAAGTGCCACCGCCTGACCCTATGCAAACTGTATGGGGTTCCGGAAGGTAACATCCCACAACTCAATCTTTGCCAAAAGCCACCAAGTTGGAGACCCCGGAGCTGGTGAGGCACAACTACCACAAACAGAGAAAGTGCATGGCTGCCTTCTTGGCTTCCAGCTTCAAAATGATTCAACTACAAACATTTGTGTTCTTTTGCAACATAAGGAAAATGTTCTAGCCTCATACATCAGTGATGAAACATTTGTGTGGTTTGGATCTACTGTCTGGCTGCAGGCCCACTGAAACCCCTTTGTCCAGCCAAGTGGTTGTGGGAATGTATGATAGCTGCTGCCATTAGCAGTGCTGAAATCTTATTTCAATAAAACTGAAGCATAGTCATATATGGATTGACAGAAAACCACTCACCAAGAAACATCTTGCTGACGTACTTTACAAATGACTACAGATTCAATTGGCTTGAGATCAGGCTCAATCCTAGCCTTCCGCATCTGAACCTCTCCAGCCTGGGTCGCTTTTATCTTTGAATATTTATGGTCCAGTAGGTGAAAATGGTGCATCTCTTCAACCAGACATGATTTGAAGAGTCATTCCTTATATGGTCAACATAGAGCTAGCAACGTCAGCTCATGGGTTCGATTCCAAGGGGATGCATGCACTGATAAAATGTAAAGATTGCACTGTCGGTTTGGATAAAAACATCTGCCGAATGTGCCAATGAGTTATGCATTCAAGTTTAATACTTTGGGTTGGCGGATTTGAAATATTTGTAACCCAAAGTATGAGCAATCATAAAATAGCAATGCACTTCTTCACAACTACCACTGAAAGCGAGATTGTTTTCAAGATCCAAACCTGTTTATTAGCCCATGTTCAGTTGGTAGCTCAACTTAAATTAGTCAGCTGACATCGAGATAAAAACAGAGCCCCCTATTGGCAGCGCTGGGTAGTAACTGATTACATGTAATCTGGTTTACATAATCAGATTCCAAAAATTAAGTACTTGTCCTTAGATTATATTACATTTTTGTAATCAGACTACAGTTACTTTTTTATTGATTACATATTACATATTATTAATACAATAGCAATAAATTATTCATTTTCCTTTCTAAAATAGCCTACCACTTACATACATTCAGAAAGTCTTCCAGTTTGTGGAAATTTACACAATAACCAGTCACTAGTCAGGTGGCTACACAGCATTTGACCACTGGATTTACAAAAATCAGAGGTGTTTATCTAAAGAAGTTAAACTTTTTTCTCAACTTTTCAACATTGCATCAACTACCGTTAAACACATTTGGTTTTTATTTGAATTATCACTCAATTATTAATGATATGTTTAATGCACTTCATGCTGTTAACAAATGCAATTTGGTAATATCAATATGGTACAAGATTATCTTATTTAAATGAATGTGAAAAGTCAAAAGTAATCTAAAAGTAATCAAAAAGTATTGTTATACTACCTAAAATGTGTAATGTAATGGATTACATTACTGATTACAATTTCTGCGATGTCATTTGGAATCAGTAACAGATAACAATTTAAGTAATTTGCCCAACACTGCGGATTGGCAATGTGGTGACAATTCTACAGTAATTTACAACAAATAAATAAATGTGAAATTTCTTAAATTAAGATGATTGGCTTAAAGGTGTTAAATCTGCAGTATGGCAACATACTGTTGTATAAATTATTGTTCAGTTTGAAAAGTCACAGTGAGGAAGCCAATGTTCAGCATAAGCTGTTTCACTCTCACTGTGACAAACTACAAGCATCTACATCATTATGAGAGCACAGTGATGGGTGTTTTCAGGAGGACACTGTTAGTTTATCTGGAGTAAGCTAGCATCAGTACAGGTCAGGGAATTAATGTCACCTGTCTTTTCATTCTCTCTAAACCCTTATTGGCTCAAAGCCCCAACCACTCACATAATTTCCTGAGCAGACCTAATTCTTGTGGATGGAAACTACTAGGCCGTCTTGGAAGGTTCTTAAGCCACAGAGAGAGACACTTTCAACTCGTAGAGAAGAAAGTGTTAGTAGGTCAAGAGGGAATGCCTTAGGATAATTTATACTAGCACAGTGTTTCTTCCCAATCCATGACCATACTAAAGGGTGAATCACACAAAACCATGTCTAGATCACATTTCACCAAAAAAAAAAAAAAAGACACAAATGAAAAATAACTAAATAAATAAAACCAACAGCAACAGACCATAATATGTTACACAATTACTTCAAATTGGATATTATGTTAGTATACCTATCTGAAATGGTAGCTGATCAGGCAAAAGCACCATCAGATTGTATACACCACTGTCCAGTTGAACTTCATGGTTTTTCACATTTATTTAGTGCTAGAAAGAAAGAGACAAGGGTATAAGAGACATCACTACACCTTATGGATTCTATTGTGACCCTGAACCACAAAACCAGTCATAATGGTCAATTTTTTTAAATTAAGATTTATACATCATCTGAAATCTGAATAAATAAGCTTTCCATTGATGTATGGTTTGTTAGGATAGGGCAATATTTAGCCGAGATACAACTATTTAACAATCTAGAATCTGAGGGTACAAAAAAATCAAAATACTGAGAAAATCGCCTTTAAAGGTGTCCAAATGAAGTTCTTAACAATGCATATTGCTAATCAAAAATTAGGTTTTGTTATATTTACGGTAGAACATTTATGAAATATCTTCATGGAACATGATCTTTACTTAATATCCTAATGATTTTTGGCATAAAAGAAAAATCAATATTTTTTAGCTATTGCTACAAATATACTCGTGCTACTTATGACTCGTTTTGTTGTCCAGGGTCACATATATGAAATATGAGCAAATGTGAAAATATGGTGGAAACATTCAGAACTGTATTTCCTATGACTGTATATGTATTCAGCATCAAATAATCATTAATGCCTGACATACTGTAAACCAACTGAACGCATTAGTATCCTTGAACAGCACTGACCTCTGGTGGAGGAAGCCTGAGGTGAAGCTCCCGTTGTCAGAGTCAAAACTGATGCTGAAAAGGAACATATTGTCAAATGCATTATCTTCCAATTAGAAAGCCATTTCTTCGCACAAATGAAGATGAAATTTTTATTGTTCATTCATTTGATGCTACTTAACGTAATTATTGAAGATAAAATCCTCCTTTACAATGAATTCTATATATAATAATCTGCATATCTTGAGTTTTCATTGCCAAGACATGGAATCAAATTGATTGCTGTAGCTTAAGAATAATTTATAACGTCTCCTAAAAATGTATCTCAAATGCACAGAAATGCTCTCTGACTTCACAGAAATCACTGACAGAACTGATCAATCATGCTATACTAAAGAAACTTCATGTTTCTCTGCTTCTAATGAATTCATGAACAATATGCACATTTCTAAGTATTTAACAGACACAGACGCGCAACTTTTTTGCAACTCCAAAGCTAAAGTGAGATACATGGTTTTTGCAGGGTTTCTGTACATTTTATGAAGGTAAATTTAAGGACCTTTTTAAGACCAATTAAAGAAAATGTAATTAGCAGCACTTCAACGTTTCCAGCAATCTCTGTTACTTTTTAAAATTACTTTTAATTAATTTTACACACAAAAATGAGCTGAACTAGAATATGAAAATAAATTTCAGACAGTGTAAAAAAATTTTGTTTTTCTTCAGTATTTTCACTTGTTTTCTGATGCAAATATCTCTAAAGATTCTTAAATCAAGGTAGATGCAAAAATTATGTATGATAAGCAATCTGGTATTCTGATAAATTCATCAAAATGAAGTGAATTTATGATTTAAAAGGGCAAAAATCTCTGAATGGCCTCAGAAAAATCAATTTAATATGCTGATTTAAGGATGTTTAGATATTTGTATCAGACAACAAAACAAAAATACTGACAAAGATCTTAATTTTTGCAGTGCATACAACATTTAATGCCATAACTTTATGAATTTAAGACTTTCTAAAGACCTCTTAAAGCTTTAATTTGTAAGTAATTTAAGTAATAATAAAGCAGACAAAAACAATAATAAAGAATGGTTAAAAGTGTCCATATATGCAGACATGCTCATGCATGCTTACCTGGCTCTGCATCTCTGCCGGTCTCTCCTCAGCCGTGTGTGTGCAGACGGGGTGGAACAGACGGGGTGAAAGCACCCTTTTATGCGACACGATGTGTGTTATACCGGTAGCAGGGTCGGACCCAGAGCCAATGGGAGGGAAACATGTGCACAGGACCATCTGCAATGGAAAAACAAATCCTGTAAAGACTGGACGGATTTCGTTGAGTAAGAGAAAACTGCCCAGATGTCGAAGGCCTGAGTAACAGATGTAGTTTTGCACTCTCTACCTAACACAAAGAAACACACACACACAGATATTTGTGTGTGCATTAGCTATTCTTTAAACAATGATAGAAGAAAGGTTATGAATGTTACAAAAACATATTGACTAATTCAACTATATCACATATTTTTGCTTTAAAAAATAGTTTTCACGACAAAACTATTGATGTGAACCGCAAAAGTGATTAAAAATGGTGAAAAATTCACAAAAAGGAAAAATATTCACTTAGCACTTTTGCATGCATGTATACTTAAAACATACACTCGCCCTTATGCAAGCATACATGCATGCATAGTTAAAATAATATCCATCTTTCCTTTTCCAGTGTCATTTATCTCAGTATGAAGCATGAATTACTCAATATTTAAACTGGCGTGGCTGCTGCTTTGGAAAGTAATGGGCAAAGCTTCTGCTTTTCACTCACGTTCTGTGAATAGATCGGCAGCGTTCGCCTTTAGCTCACCTGACCGTGTGCCATCACGCTAATCCAGAAAGAGTTGTAAAGCTCTCAATGAGCTTGAGGAGGTTTATGTGAATGGACACCTGCAACTTTTCTTTGTGAACTGAGGTAGATTCTCACACAGGTGGTCGATATTTACCTTTACCTGATTTAGACTGGACCAATTTAACTAGCGGACAGAGGCATTCTAGGGAAAGCCTCTTAGGACACTTCTTTTAGACACTTCCAAGCTGCACAGACTGAAATGGCGGGTAAGAATAAACCACGTGCACTCACACACAAATGAGGGCATTAGTAAATATGCAATTAACAGAATGAAATACAAATGACAATTTCACCATCTGACAACTCAATAGTAGAAAACAGCTTGTTCATAGAACTTCACCAGCCCATCTGACTGAACGAAATCAAAATGACTCTGAGTGTGTGTGTGTGTGTGTGTGTGTGTGTGTGTGTGTGTGTGTGTGTGTGAGAGAGAGAGAGAGAGAGAGAGAGCTTAACCTGGCTGTCTGGAAGTACCTGTGCATATGGTGACAGCATCTGTGTGAGTGTAAACCAGCAAACACCAACCAATCTCACAACATCAACTCTCATTCACATGTTCACTCAACACAGACAATACTGTCTCTCAAAGATATATTTAAGTTGTGTTGTAAAAATGATTCACATTAAAAGAATTAAATAAATAATACAAATGAATAAAAATAATAAATAAATTGAAAAATAAAATAACAATAAATAAATAAAAATTCAAATAAATTATTTAAAAAACACATTAACTAAAATAGAAAATAATTAACTTAATTTAGAATAATTTAATTAAATTGTAGTTAAAACTTCATTAATGCACAACACTGCATATATTAAAAAAAATAATAATAATATGCAAATTCTAATTTGATCCTTACTGTCTGCAGAAGCTGCTGTAGACCTTCAGGAAGAGAATAACACATTATAGTCATCAAAGATGACATAACAGACATTGAATCTGTGGAGACTTTCAGCACAAATGACACTTTGCACAAACGGATTGCATAGAGTGACTTAAGTCAACAAATACTTGATGTGGAGGTTACATAGTCTACTGATGGATTTTCCTCACTGAGGTAAAACCATGTATTTTTATATTTTATCACTCAAAACCAATAATCAAATTAAAACCTTAAACCTTCATGCTGCCTTTTTTTTTGTCAGTGACTACTCACTTCAGGATGAATCACCTGACTGGGTCTCACCTGAGTCGTAAATGTCACGTGACTGATCGCTCTAGAGTTACAGGGAATATCACGATAACGCTGATGGCGCCACGATAACGCGGGCACTCCGAAGATGTTCCGATTGATCGGCCGATAATCACTTCTTATAAAACAATCAGCGATTTGTCAGCTTTGATGACGACCAAAACAAACGTAATTCAGCGTTCAAGAACGGCGAATGTATACGATGTTCGCACCACTCGAGGCGTCTTGGTCTCCAACGAGCTTGAGTAAAATAATAAAAACAAAGTTGCGTTATGAAATTCAACGTCTTTCTCCACGCATGCGCCGTTCTCCCTCTTCTCTCTCCAATAGAATGACGAGGCAAGGAATATAATTATCAATAAATGCTAAAAAATTTAAATATTGTGTTTAAATTGGTATATAGAATGTAAATAATGAAATGCAATAAATAACAGTAATAATAACCTAGTGAAATGATAAATATTTAAACGAAATAGTTAAAATATAGTTCATTTGCATAAATTATGTTAATGCAAAATATCATTCTTAAAAATGTACAAATACAAATGTACAAATATAATTATTTTTTTCTTTTGACTGGTTTTATAAGGAAAAATGCGATCCAGTATGTTCTTGACAGTCTTCGTGATATTTACTGAAAAACCTTCTATCATTATACCGGATTCTTGGCCACTTGCAGGTCACTTGCGATGACAACCTTTACTATCCTGAGGAAAGTTCTACAGATTGCCAGCATGTTGGTATGGGCTTGTGTGGAAGGTGGTTAAGATCTTGGCAAAATGCCGATGGCCTCGTCGCTCAAGGTCAGCGCTTTTGTTAGTGGATTACAGCGCAAAACACCTGTAACCGGACACACTGCTTTCAGACCTTATCAACCCGCAACAAACCCTCCAGTGCTTCAGGATTCAGTGTGGACTGTGCGCGGAAACCCACTGGACAGAGACCAGCAGAAACGGGACAGACCTGAATTAGAGTTTACTTGATTGTGAAGGTGATATTTATACCAGGACCATATTATCTAAATGATTTTAGTTCTGCGCTGAGTTTTTAGCGTTATGAACGCGAATTTTCTCGACTTGTTATAGTGTTGTCAGCACGCCCCCTTGCGAATTTTTAGGAACCATGTTGCCATGTACTGCAAACACTTCTTTCAGTGTAAATGTTCACCAGAACATAATTGAAGAAAGATGAATGTGGATCAAACGTTAGATTCTAGTGCTAATACCCATAACAACTGACCGTCTGTAATTCAAATAGTCAAAAATATGCTTATTTTTAATTGCTCTTTGCCTGTAAGTAACATTCATCTATTATTACGTTACTTCAACACTTTTTAAAAGTTTTTTTTTCTGTAATTCGCTGTGAAGTTATTGTTTCACCTCAGAATAGTTTGTCCTGTCAGGCTCCGCTTTCGCGCGCTTTTCCGCTCAATTTAACGGTTTTTTCGCAAGTGAGAAATTTTTCGGTTGAAATGATAAATATTTACTTGCAGTTTGAGAAATGTTTAACATATTATATCGCGTTAAAGACACAGATTTGCAATTTGAGTTCGTTTGAAAGCTTTATTTTTTGGTTTATTTATTTATTTATTTATTTATTTATTATTATTATTTTTTTTTTTATTTTATTTTTTTTTAAGTAGTCAAACGTTGTTTCATGTTCCACAATTGTTGTCATGTGACCTGGGTGTATTTTTCCACTACTAGGCTACAAGGTAACGTTATGGTTATGTACGTTACCTTGTAGCCTAACCCTAACCCTAACCCAAAACGTTTAGTTTATAAGATTGTATTTAATGTTTAGATGTAGTTTGTAGAACATGGAAAAATGTATTGAGACATTAACTAACTCCAACTAGAACGCAACATTGCTATTAAAACATTTTTAAAATGTTTTTTTTTTTTTATTTGTCACATACACTGTTAGCTATATACAACTTTAAGTGAAATGTACACCTGGTGAGCTACTCAGACAGTGTATTAAAAAAATAAATATTAGATAAGGATAAGATAAAGTTAAATAAAATAATTCTAATGACTACAATTTTTCCTATCCAGTACATGGAATTTTTATTCATTGCATCGGATAGTTACAAAGCCATTTATTATTTACACAAGTCTAATTAACTCTGATGACTTTTATTCCACATCCCTCTTTATCTCTCCGGTCGTCACCCCTCCAAACCCAGACTCATTCCCGTGGCTGTTTGCGCTCCGCTCCGGATTTTGCGGTGCGCCGCGTGTCTGTCCAGGCGGGTTTCAACTTTGAGTAAAACAGTATTTTACTAGAAAAAAGTTGAATCCTGTGGTTTAGAGACATTAGACTAAAGAAAAAGGAAAAAATAACACCACTTCTATTTTTTGTTCTTATAAGACTAAATAGCCGTACATGTTATTTTTAATATGTATTATTATTATTATTTTTATTTTTTGTTATCACTGGAGTTACTGATGCTGCAGGAATGACGCTGTCCGGCAGGGCTTTCTCTTTTTTTCCCTCAAGAAAAACAAAAAGTGAACTTCCTGTTTCGGGGTGGTCCACGGAGTCTGAGAGAGGGAGGGAGAGAGAGAGAGAGAGAGAGAGAGAGGGAGAGAGGGAGGGAGGGGGAGGACTCGCATTCTCGCGCTGCCGCTGCAACTTTGGGCTCACGGGACCGGCGGCACCGAATATGGAATCTCTGTTCTGAAACCCAACTTTAGAGAAAACTTTAGTGGAGTTTGTGCCGATGTGAGCCCGAAGCGGAGAATATTATTCACAAGAGGAGAGTTTAGCGCTCCTATCTACATCTGCATCTGTGTGTGCGTGCGTGTGCGCGCGCGTGTGTGTGTGTGTGTGTGTGTGTGAGGAGAAAGAGGGGCTTTATTGGAAATTCTCGAACCCCCATCGGGACGCTCTCGGCTTTCAGGTCCGCTCGCACAAGTTTTCCAGGGAAAAGTGGAGTTTGGTGGGATCAGCGCGGGGCCACACAGACTGATGAAGGCAGAATCGAGTCTTCAAAGGTAACGCGCTATTCCTTCTTGTTACACAGATGTGTGCAACTTGTATTAAATGTATCGAATGTGATGCGAACTTTTACAGATGTGATGTTACTTTGTATCATGTCAGTGTAAGTGTGAATGGGATCTTCTTCAGTGCTGTCTGGAGTGTTAATCAAGTGGAATGTTTGCGTATTGATTAACAATCCAAACATGTGTGTCTATTACACACTCACGCTGAGGGTCTCTTGAGTAAATGATGAACACAGGAGTATTTACTAAAGCAACTAAAGCTTATTAAACAGGAGGACGTTTAAAGAGCAAAATGCGCAAATGTCAAGAACTTTTCAGCACGGCTTTATTCTGAGTGTTAGTTTTAATATCCGTGTGATGTATTGGTTTTGTCCTAGACTGAATTTTACACATTATATCTGCTTGTGAACCGTGTATGATGGTGGTCTCTCTGGACTTTTACTGTAGTATCCCGGTGGTCTCGCAGTCGTATCTCAGACTCAGACACTGCAACTAACTAAGCGAGCGAGGTGCGGTATACAGTGTTTGTTTGCATGCTCATATGTTTCATTTGGTTCTCTTCTGCATGTATTTTGTCGTTTGATGTGATAGTTCAGTGTGGAGGTCAGTCTGTTCTACAGGCCGCATCTCAACAGCTGTTTCTTGTAACGGGAAATACTTGAAGTGCCGAATATCTTTTCCAAATGTGTCTATCTAACCTGAAGCCCCACCACAACACTGACTACGTGTCTTTTGACGGGACGTCTTCATATAGATACATAAAAATCACCGAAAAACAACACAAAATGTTGCATGTAATTATATTGAATTGTTTTTTTAAGCCCATAGGCTACAGAATTTTTCTCTTGTGCATATATACTGTATGTTTATGTTTGATTATTTAAGTTTTAATATAAAGAATTTAGGTAAGAGCATTCTCTCTATGAAAAGCTACATAATCCCTAGTAAACTTTATATAATCCTCAAAGAATTTTTGCACTTTCATTAATAGGACTTTAATTATCCTGGACGGGGGGATTACATATTTTGTTGTGTGGCATTTGATTGTGGTCATGGGTTCTTAAACACAAACTACATATTATGTTAGATCAAGGGAGAAAGAGAGACTGTGAAAGTTTAGAATGGGGGAAAAAACAAACATCTAATATAATCTTCGCAAATCTGCGTAATTGCCGTGTGAAAATCTCAGATGAGTCACTGTAATAGATCAGTAATGAGCGGATGATGTCATAACGCCATAAAGCCCTACTTCTTATTGAATTTCTGTGCTTAACATTAACGTAAAGTGGGTTACGTAAAGTTGTTTTCGTTAATGAAAAGCCTGCAACAAATTAAAATAAGTTACTGGTCCATTATGTGATTAGGAAAAGTTTTTTTAAAAGTATTTTTCTTGACCTCTGGAGGCTTCTGTCAATTGTCTGGCTTGCTAATATGTCAACAGTTCAGTTATCTTGTCAACTATTCGTCATGACTACAGCTGTCAAGCTTTTAGATGCAATACAGTGCAGTACAGTTACTTTTTTTGGTTTGGTTTGTAGAGGTCAGTGTAGGGTGGTTGCGAATCCACTCCAGGTTGATGTGGTATCTGGTCTAGAGGTGAGAAAGACTCTGTAGGGTGTCTTCCTCTTCCCCCCGAGCTCATTAGTGTTTGATGGAGCTGCGTTAGTGCCAAAAGGCTTCCGTTAGCATACTCACACTCACACAGATCTGGCCTGAAACCTCCCTCTGAGTCAGGCTTCCAGACAGCTTGAGATGTAACACACGGAAGTGCTAAAGAGGCGATGCATGTTTGTCACCTTTTGCTAACCTGTGGGTGGAGATCCAGAGACTGAACTTGTCAAATGACGGTTTAGTAGTGATGCTGCTATAATATCCTGCAACTGAGAGTGATTCACACTTCTGCATGAGAGATGTCTTGAGTTTTAAGGGTGTTTTGGAACTAGAGCTGCATGATTAATCTGAATAAAACTGAAATTGCGATATGGCTTAGTGTTGTTTTTGCAGTCTGATTAAATAAATACATGTGGAGCGTGTTTCATAGTAAAGCGCAGCACTGTGTTCATTTGCACACGAGCAGCTCGTGATTCAGTGTTTTTAGTGTCTTGGAGCAAATGCACAAACTCCATCTCTGCATCTACTTTGTTTGAGCCGCTTATGTGCATCTGAAAATGCAACATTCACTAAGACATCTACATAAACTTGTAATAAGAAGTGGAAGTACAGCAGACATGGATTTAAAATTTATGATACATTTTTTATCAGATAATCAAGTAATAGTTTTTCCCTTAAACTGTGCAGGCCTATGTATGGAAGCCCATTTCTGCCACAGAATAAAAAAGGTAATTGTGACCTTTTATTCCACAGTTCGGGCTTAGTGAGAATTGTGCAATATAAATTTGGAATTTTTAGAGTTTACATCAAATTTTGAGTATATATATCTTACAATTATCATATTTTTCTGAGTTTACATCATGCAATCCTGAATTTAAAAAAAAAACATATTTGCAACTGTTTTTCTTGTGATTCTGACTTTTCTTGCAGTTGTGAGTTTATATCTCACAATTCAGACTTTTCTTTTTATATCTCATAATTCTGTTTATATCCTACAATTCTGAGTTTTATATTTTGCACTTCTGAGATATATCTCACAATTTTAAATTTATATAAAAATTCTAAGTTTATCTCGTAGTTCTCAGTTATATCTCACAATTTTGAGTTTATATATCATAATTCTGAGCTTATATGGTAGTTCTGAGTCATATCTCACACTTCTGAGTTTATATCTCACAATTTTGTGGTTATATCTCATAATTCTGAGTTTATCTAGTAGTTCTGAGTAATATCTCACAATTTTGAGTTTTATATCTTAATTCTGAGTTTATATCTCATAATTCTGAGCCTATATGGTAGTTCTGAGTCATATCTCACACTTCTGAGTTTATATCTCACAGTTCTAAATTTTTATATCAAGTATATATCTTGCAGTTCTGAGTTTATATCATAATTCAGAGTCTCTAAATTTTAAGTTTGTTTTTTTTTCTCTAACCTACTAGAAAAAGTCAGAATTGCAAGATATAAACTCAGAATAGTGAGGGGCAAAAAGGCTTGTGTAATTAAAAAGTCATATTACATTTTTCAGTTTTTTAATTCTGTGACAGAAGCAGGCTTCCGCACCTACGAGCAACTATAGTGTGCGTTTTTTCTCTCTCTCTGTTTAGTCTAAATAGATGTGTGTGTATTTGTGGGTGGGATGTTCCTCGCTGTGTTTTACTGTGCGAATCCAAGTGTGTGAGAGACGGCGCTCACGAAAGCTCGCCAAGGCAGGATCCAGGCAGGCAGGCGGCAACAAGTGGTGTGTTTTTCCGCCAGATTCCTTTTTGGGGCTGCGCAGCAAGACTCGTGTCACGTGACACTTTCCTTTGCCTCCCCCTCTCGCCCTCTCTGCGGCGTGGAGACCACCCTCACGGGGATCGTAGACCCCAATAACACCCTTTCACACTCCGTGAACCTGAAACAATCAACTTTTAATAGCAGCTGTCCATCCAGTCAGCGGCCCGAGCGGCACAGAGCCGGAGCTCAGAGAGCGAAGCGGGGAAGGAAGGAGTCAGAGAGGGTAAAACCCGCTAAATACCCCTGTTCCCTCTTTTATGCCCCTCGGGCTTTTCCTCCATCCTCTTTTCTGTCCCTCTTTCATTCATGAAGGACAAGAGAGACAGAATAAAGCTCAGGACTGATGCTGCGCGTCTTCTCAAGTCTTACAGTGCATGAGTCTGCTGGATTGGCCTTTCTTTCTTTCTTTCTTTCCTGCCTTTCTGTTTTTCTTGCTTTCTGTCTTTTATGCATTCTTTCTGTCCTTTTTGCTTTCTTTTTCTTGCTTTTTGCATTCTTTGTCTTTTTTGCCTTCTTTTTTACTTGCTTGTTTTTTTTTTCTGTCTTTCTGTCTTTCTTGCATGTCTTTTTACCTTTTTTCTTTTGCATTCTTTCTGTCTTTCTTGCTTTTGCCTTCTTTCTTTCTTTTTCTGTCTTTTTGGCTTTCTTTCATGCTTTCTTTCCTTCTTTCTGTCTTTCCTTCTTTCCTGCCCACTTTCTCTTCATTAAAGGATTAATTCACTCCAAAATGACGACTCTGTCATGGTTTTCTCTCCCTCATGTCATTTCAAATCTGCATAATTTTGTTTCTGCATGAGAACATAAACATAGATGTTTATTACACTGTTCATTCTCCAATGCCTGTAAAAGAAATTAAAAAAACAAAGAGCAGCATGAACATTTTGCCAAACATGTCCTTTTGTGTTCGACAGCAGAAATACACTCATACGGGTTTGAAATGACATGAGGGTGATGACGGAATCATCTTTTTAAAATAAATAACATTTTTGCATGAATTTTTCCTTCACGTATATTCAAGTCTCTGGATGACCATTTCAGGAGAAGTCTAAGCGTTTCTTCAGTGGTCATTCTCAGTTTGCGCTGATATTAAATGTGGGATCATCTGTCATCAGATTCGGGTGGAAAAATGTTGCAACGTCATGTTTGAACAGAACATAAGCAAATGTATAAATGTTTAAATAACGAAGCGCTGGCACAGACCACTAAACCACCATTGTTTTCTCTCACCACACCTCTGTCTCTCTGCATTGGTTTTCTCTCTCTGATTTGAGATCTGAATAAAGTGGTCAATAACTCTTTCACTGGTTTTTGGACGTTTTGCATTGGTGAAAGACGAGAGCTCAGAAAGGAACCGCTTTGATTGCAGTGTAGCTTTCAAATTAGAGGCTGGATTATGTTACGAAACAGTCAGACAATTGAGCTTTACAAGCAGCCATTGTCCATAATGAAAACTATCCATGTATTATAATCACAAGTGTTTCGGATAGCGCCATGTTCACATCATTGATCTGCAGATCCCGTGGCAAGGAGATGCTCTGCAAATGAACCTGATCATACTGTCGATACAGGACAGGAATTGTTAGAGATTTAGACAGTGAGACCTGTTTATCAGCTTATTTCCCCTGAATCTACCTTTCACTTCAATCTTTGTTCACTTCATGCCATCTTGACGTCTAGCCTCCGAATAAATGAATCACTTTAAACCAGCTCAGCAAGTTTCAATAGTTCAGTTCATCTCCAGCTAGAGTTTCTTCTGGTGTTTGGAAGAAATGATAGATCACTAATTTTTTTGTTGCTGTTATTTAGCAATGAGAGCAAATGGAGACTTTCTGCCAAGGTTTCTTGCTCCTCAGATGTTTCTTCTGAGAAGAGGCACTATTAATCTCACATGTGTCTCCTTTGGAGACTCAGAAGAGATCTCAACAATGTCTCAAACTCAAAACACAACTCATAGATGAACTCATCAAATGATCTGAGCTACTTTCCACATTCATTTTTATTAATGGACTCAGTATGCTTACTGTATGACAACTATTGACTCACTTGGGACTCCAATAGCTCTCCAAAAAATTGTGTAGAAATGATTTTCACTCAGAAATTGGTAGTAAATTTCACAAACAATTGCAAAGAAATGCTGTAAATCCCAAAGATGACCAACCTTTTAAAATTCCTTGTAAATCTCTTATGTTATATTATCACCAAATCTTGGATCCAAAAAAACGTGATAACTTCTTTTTTTTTTTTTTTTTTTTTTTTTCAATTTGCACCAGTTTTTAAGTGAGAAATTATTATTTGTGGTTAATTTTGGCAATTTTCACTCAAAAGGTGAGGTGTATAAAGTCAGATAAAAAAAAAAAACCCTGAAAATTGAAAGAAAAAAAAGTTTACTGGATTTGCACAAAAAGATTGAATCCAGTATTTGGTGATAATATAGCATGATGAGAGTGTCATAAGCTATTTTTAAAGCTATTTGTGAGCAAAGTTAGTAGGTTTTAGTACAATGCAATAACATTAACTAGCAAAAAGAAAATCCTCTTTGGGTTAAAATGCGTTATGCATGAAATTTTGAAGTAGAAAAATGTATTGCATAAAATTTATTCCAACAATCTTTGTTTTATTTGCAACTTGAATCCATCTTTACAGTATAGGAGAAACAGTCGTGTTACTGAAGAGATATCTAGTGCTTATTCTTCCCTACTGGTTTGTGTAGAAACAGTATTCGAGGTTTGGGGTCTCTCTCTATCTGTACATGTTTTCAGCATGTCATCGTGCGTGAGTGTGCCTTGCACGAGTGTTTGTGTGTGTGTAATGACTCACTGGTGTCCGGAGCTGCGAGGGGGCGTGTTTATTATTCACTCGGTTGTCATGGAGACGCTGGAGTTTTGAACTCACATCATTGTAATTACGCGTCTTTGATGTGTTTCTTGCGCTTCGGATTTTTGGCATTTGACAAATTAGATGCAACCCAGAAGAATCATCAAAAGAACGTTAAATTAATTACTCTGAGTATTTGGCTCCAGTAAGTTTTAGCAGCAGCAGCAGCAGCAGCGCAGATAATAATCCAGACCCTGGCAGACAAACATGCGCACGCACACACATGCACAAACACGCATATGCTCACCTTTACGCTCAGGTTTACCTGCGCACGCTTTCATGTGTTTGTCAGAGCGCGCTCATTGCATAAGGTTGCCGTCACCTCACACGCATGCCGAGCGCATTACTTCCGCCCTTACGTACACGTATGCGCACACATGTTCCCTTCACTCAAAGGCAAACCCAATTAAGTCTTTACAAAAATAATATTGTTGGCCGGAGCTGAGAGGAGTTGAGTTTTATTAGCACAGGAGAGAATAATGCACAGCGAGACAGACTGAGAGAGAGAGAGAAAGAGCTGCAGATTGTTTGAAATGCGCTGTGAGTCAGGCTCTCAGATTTATGCCCATGGGCTGCTGCGGCTTCTTGGGTGGGCTGCACAGACGCAGTCGACCAATCAGAGATGCACAGAGTCAGTGCTGCTTTCCTGCTGTTGCACACTGCTGCCCAGACGCTCGCTTTCTTTCTCTCTTTCTTTCTTTCTTTCTTTCTTCATTCATTCTTCAATTCTAACTAGAATTGAAGTAGTTCACCAAAAATAAGAATGCATAACTTACCCACCATCTCATGTCGTTTTAAACTCATACGAGAAGTTTTGTTTGTTTTTTGTTTTTTTAAGGATGTTTAGATATTTTAATTCTTGAATACAACACAAACATATTAATTCATTGAGATTATTATTTTTATTTATTTATTTATTTTTATTTTTCATTTAGTTATTATAGTTATATAAAACCATTAAAAAAGTTAATTGCTTGAAATAAAATAAAAAAAATATATATTTAGCTTGCCAGGACAAGATATGTATTTCTCATGGCAAAAAAAATGCTATTCTTACTTAGATTTTTTTTCTTGTTTTTCTTGTTTCCAGCCAAGATATCTAAAAATTCTTAAACTAAGAAAGATTTTCTGGACGAGTAAATATCATTGTTTTGTTTTCAGAAAAAACAAGTCAAAATTGAGCAATTTTTGCTTAGAACAAGCAAAGTAATCTTATTTCAAACAGAAAACAAGATTGTTTCGCTTACCCTATTGGCAGAGGATTTTGCTTGTTTCAAGCAAAAATGCACTTAATTTTGACTTGTTTTTTTTTTTTTTTTTTTTTTTTTTTTTTTCTGAAAACAAGACAATATTTATTACTTGTCAAGAAATCCTTCTTGATTTAAGAATTTTAAGATATCTGGGCTGGAAACAAGACAAAAAACCTAGAGTAAGAAAAGCAGTTTTTGCAGTTTTATTTTATCTTGATGTAATAAAATAACTAAAACTAAAACCGAAGTATAACATTTCTATAAACCATTAAGATACACTGTAAAAAGTGAGTCAACTTTAAATAATTTGTAACCCTGCTGCCTTAAAAGTTTAAGTTCAGTCAACTCAAAAAAAGACAACTTAGATATTTGAGTTGTTTTAACTTACAATTGTAAGACAGCCGGATAACAAACACAGCTTTTAAGTTTAACAAACCAGTTTTTTTGCTTAGTCAACTTAAATATCTAAGTTGTCACTTAGTACAAC
The DNA here is from genome assembly GCA_036247105.1 of Cirrhinus mrigala. NCBI lineage: Eukaryota > Metazoa > Chordata > Actinopteri > Cypriniformes > Cyprinidae > Cirrhinus > Cirrhinus mrigala. The sequence goes on along the minus strand of CM070012.1, from coordinate 35,418,012 downwards.
TTAACATTTTAAGTTGACTAAACTTATTTGAGTTGACTCAACTTAAAATTTTAAGGCAGCAGGGTAACAAATTTTAAGTTTTTTTTTTTTTTTACAGTTTTTTACAGTGTATTTAAAAAAAGTAAAAATGAAAAAAATTAATTTAAAACTATAATAGTATCTCAATACTAAAATAACGCTGGTGTCCATCAGTTGTCAGAGACAATATAAAAATTGTAATATTGGTGCATGAGACTTGCTTTGATACTGTGTTTGCGTCACTGTCCTAATTACTCGTTGTTTTTGAGCAGAAATGATTCGTAAGCCACAGCACTGGTCAAATGTGTTTATGTTGCTGAAGAGTGAAGTATCAGTGCAGGAATGCACTGAGGATGAGTTACACTGACACTGTGTGTGTGTGTGTGTGTGTGTATGTGATCCTGCTCTAGAGTTACACCACAGCCAATACGTTTTACATTATTAGTTTCCAATTCACCGAAACAGACGTGCTGCTTTCCTTTGATTTGTAGGTTGACGTGTTTACCACAAAAGTGCAGTATGGATGAGGTGCATGTGGGTAGTTAACATGCTATATTTCATCTAAAACTATTTTAAACAACATTTTTCCAATTCTTGTAGACATTAATAGACATGTAAAATGAACTTTTGAATTACATGCATATACACTTTAACTTAAAATCATATATAGTCAACTACCCAAATACCTGACAGACCTCTGTATGAAAGTCTGTAGATGCATTAATTGACTTCGTGTTAATTTTTATCTTAGAAATCATTTAATATAAATCTTTCAAGATAAGACGGGCGTCAGAGGAACAGAGTGAGACGTTTAGAGACGTTTAGCGTGCCGTCGAGAGCTCGTTTCTGCTTGTTCCCAGTTCAAGTGCAGATCTGATAAGAGTTGCTCTGTTCAGAATGTTGTTTTCGTGCCAGTTTGCTCTGTTTGTTTTACAAAACCAAAAAAAGTCGGAGGAAAATCAGGGCCCGCATATCCTCCGTAATTCCAGCAGGATTTGAGTGTGTACAGGAGATGTGACTGATAGACACGTGAAACCTGAGCTGCAGCTCAACCTTTTCATTATTGTGTCACTAATCTAAAGCTTCCTTCAGCTCTAAATGCGCTGTATGCATTAAACTTATTTTAATGTATTGGTATCGTTTAAAAATAACAGTAATTTACCAACAACATTTATTTTGATTAAGTTTATAATATTAATAATTAATATATTTGTATTCATTTCAATGTATTATTTATAGTATTTCCAGCTTACATCTCCAAAATAAATTGTTAATATTTTTGGTTTGAGTAGTTTCTTTAAACGTGTGTTTCGCCTTTATACGTCATTGTGTTGTTGGTTTCTTCCGTAACTTGCCGTCTCTCGTTCGGTCACACTTCCGTCAGCCGTGTGGCCGCTAATGCAGCATGAGGCTTTTATAGTAATAGTCGTTTGTGCTTGTGAGCTCGTAAGTTATTATTTACAGGCATCGCTGTGTGTGTGTGTGTGTGTGTGTGTGTGTGCGTGTGTGTGTGTGTGTGTGTGTGTGTGAACGACTGACCTTTCCCTATGTGCCGCATCTGTTTCTCATTGAGACACACTGTTCCTCCTCAGAGTTATAATAATTGCGCTCATTAATTACGCACGGACTGCACACACGCTGAGTTTCAGGACTTCGGGTCGCCAGAGCTCTTATGCTCACAGACGCAGATTTGCTAAATAATGTGATGAAGTGTTATCCAGGCTTGACCTCTTGCATTTGAGTTTCCTCACAACTGTCCCAGGTTCTGCTGAGCTAGAGCTGGACGGGACAGCTGCGTGGTTTTCCCATCCTGATGGTTTAGTCAGGACTTTAGTGGTCCGGTTGAGGGGACAGGTTGGTAAAGTGTCGTAGCTGCAGCAGCTGTTGTTGTTTCAGCTACTGACTTGATGTTTGTTCACTCGCATGTAAACACATGCACGAGTCCTTCTGTCGGGAGGACGTCCGCCTGACTGTGGGACGGTGAGGGTCTCAGAAGCGCAGGTATGTGCAGAGAGCGTCTCGTCTGAATGCAGTGAGTCAGTGTGATGCATTGTATTAGTCATCAGTCGAACCTCAATCAGACCACATCAGTGTCATTTCAGATCACTGAGATACTCCATTTAGTGTTTGCTAATATTTTTTTGTTTTTATATGTTCTGTTTTAGTACCTTTGTATGTTTTTGTCCTTTTTATTATTTTTTTTTTTAAAATATACCTATATAGTTTTTACACATTACAAAGTTGCAATTTATATTATATGGGTCAAAGATGAAGGGTTTAAGCATAGAAAAGTGTAATACTGCTTTAAATTGTTGTTTTTCCAAAAAAAAATATGAAAAAGTTTTCTGTTTAATTTAATTGCATTTTTGTTTTTGTTTTTCTGAGCAAAAAAATAAATATCATACATTTTTCCCTAATTAACAGAAGACACTTACTAAAATGTCATTCAGTGTAACAATCTTGTCAGGCATATTTACAACAAAAATCAAGTTATGACATGTTAAAAGACTAATTGTTCTCACCCCAAATACTAACTAGTTGTAATTTTACATTTTTTAAATTTTTAAAAAGGTTTTGCCCATTTGTCAGTAAGATTTCTGTACTCATTTAAAACACAATAAAATTTAATATGCTCCTTTATTCTTTTATATATTTTAATATGTACAAGTCAGAATAAGCATGTTGTTTGAATTCTTACATAAATATTGTGTTACAGTGAATGACAATGTAACATTATTTCAGCCAATTTTTGACATTTTATTCTCCAAAAACATATTTGAAACATTAAAAGAAGACTTTACTTTCTATGTGTTTTCTATGGACTTAAACTCTTGTAAATTTCTTTTGATGTGGACATCTTAACATCTTTGACCCATATATAAAACATGAACTATATATGTATATGTGTGTGTGTATATATATATATATATATATATATATATATATAATTATATATATATATATATATATAGCTTTTATTAATATTTTAAATTAGTTTGTACTTTTATATTTTTCAGGTAAAAGGTTTAGTAAATATGTTTGTCATGTTTATTTTATTTTTTTTTTTTTTTGGTAACACTTTACAATAAGGTACATTAGTTAACTAAGAATGAACAATACTTCTACAGCATTTATTGATGTTAGTTCATGTTAATTTCAGCATTTACTAATGCATTATTAAAATCACAAGTTCTGTTAACATTAGTTAATGCACTAATGTTAACTTAAACATGAGTGAACTAACACGTGCAAACAAAGAACGGTTGTTTTTATGAACTGTCATTAACAAAATGAATAAATAGTGTAATAAATGTATCATTGTTCATTGTTCATTCATTTTAGTTATTACATTAACTACATTAATTAGCAAATGACACCAATGAACAGTTGCATTAATATTAATGAATGTTAATAAAGATCAATAAATACTGGAACAAATGTCATTGCTCATTGTTAGTTAATGTTAGTTAATGCATTAATCATGTTACTTAATGTGACCTTTTTGTGGAGTGTTACTGATAAGCTCATACTAAATATAATGTAGAAATTGTACTTTTCTGTAAAGCTGCTTTGCTACAATTTGTGTAGTGAAAAGTGCTGTACAAATGAATTGAATTGAATTAAATTGAATCTTCTGGTTTTAGTTTTAGTTAACAATAATAACCCTAAAGAGAATGTCTGATTGTGACTGGTGTCTTCTCAAGTGTTGTGTTGTGAGACTCTGGTGAGGTGTGTGTGTGTGTGTGTGTCACACCTGTTCAAACAGTGTGTGTAGCTCCTCCACAGGTAACAGACGCTGTGTTTACCTTTTCACTTACTGCTCCGCTGCAGTAAACACCAGAATGCGGGAACCTCACATGCACATACAGAGACATTTATGGCATAATGAGTGCAGGTTTCTTTTTTTCTTCAACTGAATCAAGAAATATTAAAGAACTTGTCACTTTTTAATAGCTAACAGTCGTTTAGTTTCATCACAACTGTGAATGATTGTTTGTTACTTGCTGTTGCCTGTTGCTGTCAGCTGATAATTATAATATAGTGGGAGGGGCATTCTCAGTCTGGAGAGCGTCTGATTGGACATGAATCGGTGTGGTGCGGAATGAATCATCTGTATTTTTGATCTGTTTTCCTGAGAAAAAAAAAAGACAGGCTTGGACAGAATAACAGACATTGAAATTTCACAATTTCATTTGATAAAAACAGTCATCTTCACTGCAAACCAGCAGAGTAAAAGTTTAGTTTTACTTGAAGAAATTATGACAGAAATATATTATTTATAATTTTAAGTGTTTTATAAAAACAGATTGAATTTTTAAAGTTTAATGAATTCAGTTAATTAGACACAACTTTTGATTATTAAAATGTTATTAACCCATTAAAATGGAATCAGAAATATTAAAACAGAAAACACTGGATTTGGAAAATTATGGATTAAAATGCATAAAATCTTGATCTAAAAAGTGTAATAAAAAAATCTTAAAATATTTTTTTTCTACATCAATTTTAAAAAATGAAATTTAAAGTTTTCTTTTTTCTTTTTTTTTTAAATAACATGAGCCACAAAACTGTCCGCATAATAATTATACAAGAAATGCTGGGTAAAGTAGATGGATTATAATCATGTCAACTTTTAACTAGTGTTTCGCGTGAACTACCCACCTGTAGGTTGTTAAACAGTCACTGCGAGAACTCTTTCCCAGAGGAGGAGGATGATGATGATGATGCCTTTCCCTGCCTCACCCATTGTTCATTTCCCAGATAAGCAGGTGTGTGTGTGTGTGTGTGTGTGTGTGAGTGGCTCCCTGTGGAGACACCTGGACTCATGGCCTGTCAGCTGGACGCTTGTGAGCAGAGCTTGTGTGAAAGTGTGTTTGTGTGAAAGTGGAACGACCCTCGGTGGCGTATTGCTTTACTACGACGATGAGGTAAATGATGCTCCCGTCTGTTTGTTTGCAGTGTTTCAATGCTGATTGTGTTTAATGTTGCGAAGCTCGTCTGATTCAGTGAAAGAGGTATTTTGAGGCTCATATACTCAAGCGTTTCAGGATGTGTTGAAACTGAATAGGAGAAAAAGCTTTTTCTCACCTTCATCAACAGCTAAAGAATTTCATTGGCAGAGCTGCATGATTTTCAGGAACAAACAAGTTGCTGGCGAGTCGAACAGTAATAAAACCAGCAGTAAAGCACCTTATTAACACATATGAAGATCTATAAAACGGAAATAGCCTGATTGATCTTTGATTCCTGTTGCGATATTCTGCTTTATAAAGTACGTAGACTATCTTTAGCCTACTGAAAATATCAAAATGAGTCACTAGTTGTCATTGAGTATAGAGCTGTAAAATGAATGTGAAACGGCTCAAATTGCTTTAAGGAGAAGTGTTTGAGTTCATATTGAGATCCCTGACTTTTAATTACAGGCTTTGGCTGATCTGAGCACATTTTGAGACATATCCTGAAAATCAAGAGGAGACACACTTGAAATTATTGGGGGGGGGGATGTTTTGCCTCATCTAGAAAAAATAATAGATATTCACCTGATGTTCATCTGAGGGATGAATGTAAAATCTGTAAAATGTCTTAATTTTGAGTACCTTGGTGTTGATATTTTGATGGAAATATGAATGGAAATGAAACAACACTTTCACTTGCTTTTTTTTTAATTGCAATAATTTAAAATGTGCTCCAGAAAAAAAAAAAAAAAAAGATTTTGCTTGCACAATTTGGCCAAAACTTTGTAATTTATATATATTGTATATTAATATGGCTGTGTAATAATAATAAATAATAATAAAAATAATTCTTAAAATACCAAAAGCAAAATAAAAACAAAAAAGCTCTAAAATAAATTATGATATTAACCAATATATAAATATTTTAAGAAAAATAATAATTTTATTTTACATTACAACTGTAAAATTACAATACTTCTATTTAAGCGGCACGCTTCGCTCTTAAACATGCAACGCTTATATTTAATTAAATTGTATTTTTGCATTTTGATAACTGGCCTTTGATTTCATTTTGATTAATTGTGCCTCTCTAATCCATCAGTATTTTTCATAAATCTTATCTGTGATTGCTGTATCCAGTAGGTTAAACATGAGCATTAATGTCTGTATTTTATTACTGTGGCTGGATTAGGGTTAGTTACTGTTATTTATTGTTGTTGACCATCTTTGGTTGGGATTCCTCCAGTTAGTGAAGTTGTGTTTGCTAAACCTCTGAGGTGTGTGTGGTTTACCTCGCTGTACACACACACACACACACACACACAGTCAGTCAGTCAGTCAGTCCGAGACCTCAGGCTTCATCCTAAAGCCGCACAAACACTCGTGAAGGAGCTGGTTGTCTTTGGCCTTTTGTTGCAGGAGTTAGAAGAGGGTTTGGAGAAGGACTTTCCTCTCGTCCTGACGGATGTGTGATTCACGGCCTTCTCTCTGCATAAACAGAAAGCAGCAAAGCAAACATGTTTAGCGGTGAGTGGAGTTGCTGGAGGACGGACGTGTGTCCGGCTGAGAGATTCATGAGTCTGAACACAGCACACACAAACAGCCACAGCAGCCAGCCTCTGTGTGTGTGTGTGTGTGTGTGTGTGTGTGTGTGTGTGGGATGACAGGTTTAGACAAGCCTCCCGTCAGCCTGTTAAAACGTTCATGTCCCATTTGGCTTTAGGGTTCAGACTTTTCCTGATTTGGATCTTCTGCTGCTGTTGTTGCTGTCTGAGCTGGAAATGTGGTTTGTCAGCGAATCTTAAATGTGTTTGTGGTAACATTTTAATTAGCAGCTTTTATTCAAATTAGTGTGACTGAATCAAATTGATGACTGAATCAATTTTTATTTGATTAAATCAGCTAAAATTGATTTGATTTGAATAAGATTAAATTTAATATGATTTATTTAACCTGAATCAAACTGATAGGACTGAATCAACTTGGATTGAATAAGATCAGTTCAACCTGGATCAAGTTGATATCATTGAATCGACTTAATTCAAATCTAATATAGTGGCTTCAAACTGAATCAGCTGAATCAAGTTTAATGTGATCAGTTCAGCCTGAATCTAATTGATATTACTTAATTTACATGAATCATGTTTAATATGACTGATTCAGGTTGAGTCAAATTTAAATGACTCTGTCAATTTGAATTAAACGTAGTATGGTCAATTCGACCTGAATTTTTAATTCAATCAAATTTTTTACAATGATTGTTTTTTCAATTTGAATCCAATTTATGATTTAATCATGCTGCATTAAATTTAATATGATCAGTTCAACCCAAGTCAAATTTAAATGACTTAAATGACTTTAAATTAAATCAGTTTGAATCAAATGTAGTATGATCAGTTCATCCTGAATCTTATTGATGTGACTGAATCAATTGAATCAAACTGATTGATGTATTCAACCTGAATCAAATTGATATGACTGAATCAACTTGAATCAAACTGATATGATTTCAACCTGAATCTAATTTATAAGACTGAATTAACTTGAATCAAACTGATATGATGTAATAAAACCAGAATCAAATTTAAATAACTGAATCAACTTGAATCAAACTGAAATGATTTAATCAACCTGAATCAAATTTATATAACGGAATGAATCAATGTGAGTCAAACTGATATGATTTAATCAACCTGAATCTAATTTATAAGACTGAATTAACTTAAATCAAACTGATATGATGTAATAAACCAGAATCAAATTTAAATAACTGAATCAACTTGAATCAGACTGAAATGATTTAATCAACCTGAATTAAATTTCAGTAACCGAATCACTTTGAACCAAACTGATATGATTTAATCAACCTGAATCAAATTTATATAACTGAATCAATGCGAATCAAACTGATACAATGTAATCAACCTGACTCATATATTTATAACTGAATCAATGTGAATCTAATTTAAATGACTGAATCAAACTGAATACGATTGATTCAGCTAGAATCAAATTGACACTGAATCGAACTGATTCTAATGTATTATCACTGAATCAACCTCACTACAACTAAACTAACTTTAACTGTCAGATCAAGAAGAAATACATGTTTTAAAATGAATATTTGAGGTTCAGCATGAGTTGAACTCGTGACAGTATGTGTTTCATGTTGATGACGACAGAAAGTCATTTTTACCTTTTTCCACGTTTCACATTACACGTCTCACACAGTCTCTCTGGCTGTCTGCTGATGTTGAGTTTTGAGTTTTGAGTCCAGCTGGTTCTTGCACATCTGTTGATCTGGTTCTGGGCGCGCCAGGTTCAGAACACCGGCTTAATACGTCTGACTTCAGATCCACCGCAGCGACACACGAGCCGCTGAGCTGTGTTTTCCAGCTCCTGATGGAGTGAGGCGAGACTGAAGCGTAGCAGCATCATACACATCATCCTTTCCTTGGGAACTTTTCCAGATATTTACCCTGACATATGAAATAATAGTCCGTTTTTGAAATGGAACTGTTTATTGAACCTTTAGACAATTTTTTTTTTTAAAAAAAGGTTGCACGAGTATCGCATTTGCTCCATCAGTTTTTTTTTTTAATCAGAATAAGGAGGAAAAAACAGCTCAGTTTTATTCATAGACTCAAACTGAGCAAAAATATGAACTTGATGCAGATCTTTATATGATGAAATTCTGATGCTTGTAATGTAAATCAGTTAGAGATTTATAACAGATATTGACATAGAATGTGACCCTGGAGCACAAAAGCAGTCTTAAGTATCACGGGTATATCTGTAGCAACAGCCAAAAATACATTGTATGGGTCAAAATGATCAATTTTTCTTATATTCAGGATATTCAGTAAAGATCATGTTCCATGAAGAAATTTTGTAAATTTCCTACCGTAAATACACTACCGTTCAAAAGTTTGGGGTCAGTACATTTTTATTGTTTCTTTCTTTTTTCTTTTTTTTTTTTTTTTAAGAAATTAATACTTTTATTCACCAAGGATGTATTAAGTTAATAATTAAAAGTTTATTAAAAGTTAATAATAAATAATTTACATTGTTATAAAATATTTATATTTTGAATAAACACTGTACTTTTTAAACTTGTTATTCATGAAAGAATCCTGAAAAAAAAAATTACAGGTTCCAAAAAATATTTGGCAGCACAACTGTTGATATTATCCAACATTGATCATTCTAATAAAAAATCTGCTTATTAGAATGATTTCTGAAGGATCATGTGACACTTAAGACTGGAGTAACAGCTGATAAAAATTCTGATTTTCATCACAGGAATAAATTCTATTTTAAGGTATGTTAAAATAAAAAAAACATTATTTTATATTGAAAAACATTTTGCAATATTACTGTTTTTTTTTTCTATATTTTTAATCAAATAAATGCAGCCTTGATGAGCATAAGAGACTACTTTAAAGACTATTACAAGTCTTACTGACCCCAAACTTTTGAACGGTAGTGTATATCAAAACTTAATTTTTGATTAGTAATATGCATTGCTAAGAACTTCATTTGGACAACTTTAAAGGCGATTTTCTCAATATTTTGATTTTTTTGCACCCTCAGATTCCAGATTTTCAAATAGTTGTATCTCGGCCAAATATTGTCCTATCCTAACAAACCATACATCAATGGAAATCTAAATATCCCTATATCTCCAATAATATGTCTTAGTAAGACATAGAGATTGAAATGATCCAAACATATAATGCAATAATGATTGAGAAATGTCCAAATAAATGTTCCTCAAAAGATGTGAGATGTTTTGGAGGCTTGTGAAGATCATTCCTCCACTGAGGAACAGTGAAAGCAAAGTTTCCGGAAACAATCATTCCTCAAAAGATGCTGATGATCAGATTTGAGGCTAAAAAATGATTCATGGAGAATCAAGTAAAGCTGAGCTGCTTCAGTCCAGTAAGTGTTCATCTGGAAATATGACTGCAGTTATTCTGACATTTACTTGATCAAAATCATTCAAGATGTTTACACAATTACACTGAAATACCTTTGACTGGATAAAAAAACCCTCTAAACTATCGATCAGATGACAGAAGGCATGGAGCAGATTGTCTGCAACAGCAAAGTTTGATTATGTTGATCATTAGGAATTCATGCATCAAATACAATACAGTAAACTGTAGAACTATGAGGCAGTTAATCCTCACACACTTTCACTATCACTCTAAAGCCGTCATTAACAGGCCTTCTGTTTTACCTTCACATGCTAATTACTCATTTAGCACTGAGCGCACACTCCTGGTGTGTGGAAGGAGGAAGCCGTTCCAGCGGTTGTGTTGCGTCTGCTTTGTTGGCCAATACACAAACCCGAGCTGGAGAGAGAGACAGGCAGACGGAGAGACAGACAGGGACGAGGACAGGCGGACAGAGGGGGGAGGGAGCGGCCTTTGAAATGACGTGTGAAACGGGGACATTGGTATTAAGTGCTGGGCTCTGGTAGGGGGTCTATTGTTGGTGCTCGAGGGTCCCGGTGAGCCTCATGATCTGCTGCATTCATGTGAATGTGTTCAGGCTCAGGCCTGCAGTCCAGGTCAAAGAGCTACTAATGAGCCGCCGATCCGAACCGCCCACCGCCACACGCGCACATGTACCCATCATGCACCTGGAACAGCTACACGTACTACTGCGCTTCATGCGTTGTTGTTTAATGCACTAAAACGGGTTTTCACACATTTTGATGCACACAAATAATGATCTGAAGGATCTTCTTTTAAAATATAAAATATGCTGAGTGGCAAAAACATTAAGTGTAATGTTATATATAATATTTATAAATGTATTTATATAATAAATAAATTAGTTTAATTTAGTAATATTAAAATATTGCATTTAATTAAATAACTCATTCATTTGTTGTCATTGTACAGTATCAAAGCCAAAAATAAATTATAAAAACTAATACCTAAAAAAAACATTTATTCAAGTGCCCTTTTCAAAATAAATATTTTTTATTACTAATATGTCTAATATTTTTTTTCTCTGTAATTTTCTGCATTTTCCAGTTTGAAAAACCCTGCTTTGAAACTACTTTCTGAATTGTTTTATTGTAAAAGGCATGGTTGACTGGCTGATGGCTGATATTTTGCCTATATATTATATATAACATTCCATATATAATGTATTATGATAGCATTGTCAGTAAAAGAGGGATAAACAGAATTACAGAAAATAAATATCACTTTTTTTTTTATTATATTTACTCAAAATTCACTAGAAATGATTTGAAAAACTTTGGCTGTTAATCCCAAAATGTAAGATGGTAAATTAATGTTGACTAACAGAAAATTGTTGAAACTAATATTTGCACAAAATTTACCCCAAAATACAGAAAATAAATGTGCGTTATTGTAATAATAGATTTGGATCTGTTGTTTGGGGATTTCAACACTTGAGTTTGAGTTTAAAACAAGTTTAAATGCTAATGCAATCATCTGAATATGACAAAATATTGGCCTATTAATAAATTTGTAGTGTTTTTCAGTGCTGATATTTTAGAGCAGCCTGGCTAATGATGATTTTGCATGCAGATGCATTGAGCAAATGTGATCTGATCAATCAGTCGTCTTTCGTCATTAGTTATTTGTTGCTGTGAGGTAATGACTCCTGGTTAGTGGTGTTAATAGTGACCTAACCTGCGCGGCGTTTGCGATATCAGCGTGCGGTTCGGGACATTGGCACTGGAGCGCGTGTGTGTTTGAGAGAGCGATCGTGTGAGTGTACATGAGCATATTTGCACAGCGTTATCCTGCTTGTGCGAGGCCAACAGAAGTGAGGCGATTGTCAACAGTGGAAGTCCATAAAAACGTGCTGCCGACAAAGCGTGAGCAAACACTGTGATTTACTCAGGATTTCCCAACAAACACTTCAGGAGAGGATCCAGAGTGAATGAGAGGGGCTGAAGAACCCTTCGCGCTCCTTCAGACGGTGAGACGCTCTCCTCAGCGCTGACCCCGGGTCAGACGTGCCGTTTAGATCAGGACGCTGCGTTTACATGCCGGTGGGGTCCAAATGTGGCTGTTGTGACTGATTCCAGAACAGTTTGTCATGTGGAGTGTAAAATAAATCATTAAATAAAACACATGACAGGTGTAAGTTAGATATTCATCATGTATGATATAATAGCTCGAGGCTTTGAAAGATGATGTTTAAAAAATCAGAACATTAATTTATTACCTTTTTTTTTCATCACAATTTTAGGATATTTAGCTCTCTTCTTGGTTTGTGATTTTTTTTTTTTACATATTTATATTGAATCTTAAATAAATATTGTGTAAAATTATTATCAAAAATATGCACAAAATTTATTTGCAAAAAGCAAATCTTTGCATGAATTGAAAAAAATGCATCACTCAAATGCAATATTGCTTTAGATATTTATTTATATTTATTATGTAAAACAATATTGTTCAACCTTGTTTACAAATGAATTTGTTTAATAAATAATGAATAATTAAATTTAATGAATTAATTAGTTGTCACTGTACAGTATCAAAACCAAATTTAATAATTAAATAATATAAAATATATAAATATATATATTAATAATGCATTTCTTCTTATCAAATCTGCAGTTTGTTTGTATGGAAATAAATCCTGGCCCAAAGCAACCTATTATTTTTCTCAGAAATTTTCTGTCTAATATTCTGTAAAATTACTTTCCACAAATACGTGCATTGCTCATTTGCAAAAAGTCATCTTTCCATGAATTGAAAAAATGATGCACTTGAATGCAATATCATTTTGGATAAAAGTGTCTGCCACATGCATAAATGTAAAAGTAAATTGTAGCACCTAATATGAAACACACTACTTCAGTAATTATATGAGCCAATGCAAAGAATTTATCAAAAAAATTTTGCATCATAAATATGACTTAGACTGACAAAGAGAGGAATGTTTTTAACAGGTTTGTTATCAGCTTGTTTCCAGCTGGATATCAGGCTGCTCTCTGCTTTGGATTGAGACTGTATGCGAGATGATCTGGAGAAACATCACAATAGAGCAGAAACCTAAAGCTCGGGAGCAAACAGAGGCAGATTATAGGAGCATCTCTTCTTTCTTCTCCATTCACCCATTATTAAGTGCATCTAAAACAGCTTAAACATTATGAATGCTGCTGAAACTCTGAAAGTGTTCACAGAAGAACTGACACCGCTAACTGGTCCAGTTTATTGACCAATACTGAGCAACCCCGTTTTTTTATAAGCAGTAATCTGTAGCTTTAGTTTGAATCACAGTTAATATGATTGATTCAGCCTGAATCAAACTGATCAGCGAAACAAGTTTAGTTTGATCAATTCTAATTGATTCTATGACTAAATCAGTTCAAATAAAATTTTGTATAATTAGTTTAACCTGAATTCATCTGGTATGACTGAATCAGTTTTTAAATCAAATTAATTAGGATCCAAATAAATGTATTATGATTCAGTGTGGAACAAAATAAAATGACTGAATCAGTTCAAATAAAGTTTAGTGTAAATGATTCAACCTGAAACAAATTGATGGAACTGAATCAAATCTGATCGGTTAAATCTGAATTAAATTTTTATGACCAAACCGATTTGAATCAAATTCAGTGTGATCAGTTCAACTGGAATCAAAACAATCTGACTGAATCCACTTCAGTTAAATTTAATAGAAACAGTTCAACCCAAATCAAAATGGAATGACTAAAATGACTAACCTGAACTTAATGTATGTCTCAATCTGAATAAAATTTAATATGATTAATATAAACTGAATCAAATTGATATGACAGATCAGTTTTAACCGAGTTTAGTATGATCAGTTCAGTCCGAATCAGATCGATTTGACTGAATCAAATCTAATTTAATATGATAAATTCAGTCTGAATCAAATTGATATGACTGAATCCATTTGAATCAAATGTAGTATGATCCATATATTTTGAACCAAATTTATATGACCAAAAGAGTTTGATTCAAATTTAGTATGCTCAATCCAATCTGAATCAAATGTATATGGATAAATCAGTTTGAATCAAAGTTAATATGATTCATTAAACCTGAATCGAATTGAATCAAATTTAGTATGATCTATATAACTTGGAACAAATGTATATGACTGAATCAGTATGATTCAGATTCAGTATGCTCAGTCCAACCTGAATCAAACAATCTGACTGAATCATTTTTAAATCAAATGCAGTATTATGATCCTTATAACTTAAACCAAATTTTATATGACTGAATCAGTTTGATTCAAATTTAGTGTGCGCAATCCAACCTGAATCAAATTTATATGACTAAATCAGTTTGAATCAAAGTTAATATGATTCATTAAACCTGAATCAAATTAAATCAAATTTAGTATGATCCATATAATTCGGAACAAATTTATATGACTGAATCAGTTTGAATCAAATGTACTATGATCTTTATAACTTAAACCAAATTTTATATGACTGAATCAGTTTGATTCAAACTTAGTATGCTCAATCCAATCTGAATCAAACTGATATGACTAAATCATTTGGAATCAAATGTAATATGACCAGTTCAACCTGAATCAAATTTATATGACTAAATTAGTTTGAATCAAAGTTAATATGATTCATTAAACCTGAATCAAATTGAATCAAATTTAGTATGATCTATATAACTTGGAACAAATTTATATGACTGAATCAGTGTGAATCAGTTTTAATATGACTAAATCCGTTTGAATCATGTGTAATATGAATAAGTCAACCTGAATCAAATTTATATGACTAAATCAGTTTGAATCAAAGTTAATATGATTCATCAAACATTTATCTAATTGAATCAAATTAAGTATGATTCAAATAACCTGGAACAAATATATATGCCTGAATCAGTTTGATTTAGTATGCTCAATCCAAGCTGAATCAAATTTCTGTGACTGAATCAGTTTGATTCATATGTAGTATTTGCACTTTTTGTGAACACACTGATTCACCAAACTCGTCTGGTGGATGTTGGTGTGTGTCAGGACAGTGTCATGATGAGTAAAACAGACAGACGTACAGTGTGAAGGTGAGATGGGAGGTTTAGGGGTGAGACGGGGTGGCGGTGAGACGGATGATTAGAATTCATCCCACGCTGCAACAAAAGGAGGAATGAAAGAGAGAGAATGCAGAAGGCGGAGAAAGTGAAAGGATTGTACGGCTCCCCCCTAAATCACGGCCTTTGACTCACGACACAATCGCAGCGGAGAGGAGGGGCGAGCGCAACCCGCAACGCACAGAGAGAGAGAGAGGCGTTTATTATTCCGCAGGCTCTCCTCTCCGAGCAGCTCGGGCAGTTTGAACAGGAGGTCAACAATTGATTCAATTACAAGACAAACTTCCCAAGAGCCCTACAGCCGGCCGACTCGAGAGCTCTCGCTCGCTCGCTTTTCTCTCCCGCTCTTATCTGTAAATGTTGGCGCTCCTCAGGTAGGAGAGAGTTTAACCTCCTCCGGCTCTCCAGCCCCGTCCCGCTCCGGCTCTTTGTGCGCTAATGAATGAGGAAATAGCTGATGACCCGTCAGGATCAGGTGGCGGGAACCTGTTTTTGTGGGCCGACCCTCTTTAAATCCTGATCGTGGCGCAGCGCTCCGGAGGACGTGGAAGCGTTACCGATGAGATCGGTGCTGCAAAGGCTCATCAGACACGCGCAGGAGATTTTAAAACTAGTTTAAGTGTTCTGACGGGTTGCTGTGTGGTTGCTATGGAATTGGGCAGTACATTTGCATTCATAGTGAGTTTTGTCACTCAAAACTAATGAATAAAGAGTTTAAAAGGCCTAAACCAAACTGCACACATCTGTGTGAACTCCTTTTACACCGCAATATCATTCTTCAGAGATGCATCTTATTTTTTATTTAAAGCATTGTTTCTTTTTTGGATTTAGTTTGTGTGTTAATCCGAGTTATATGTGACCCAGTCTTAAGTATCAAGGCTATATTTGTAGCAAGAGCCAACAATACATTGTATGGGTCAAAATTATGAATTTTTCTTTTTTACGCCAAAAAACATTAGGATATTAAGTAGAAATTATGTTCCATGAAGATATTTTGTAAATTTCCTACCATAAATATATCAAAACTTAATTTTTCCTTTAGTACAATGCATACTTTATGGACAACTTTAAAAGGTGATTTTCTCAATATTTAGATTTTTTTGTACCCTCAGATTCCAGATTTTCAAATAATTGTATCTCGACCAAATATTGTCCTATCATAACAAACCATACAGCAGTGGAAAGCTTATTTATTCATGTTTAAGTCTCAGTTTTTGGTCCAGAGTCACATTTTACTATCATCGAGTTACTACTATAATCTATATCAATATTTAGAATTTTTTTGATTTTTATATTTCCATTTCATTTCCATTTTAGTTTTAGTAATTTTGTTTGGGTCCATTTGACATTTTTAAATGTAAATATATTGTCATAAATTTTATTTTCACTTGTACTTTTAGTTATTTTATTTAATCAACATAAACTAAATTAAAAATAAAAAGCGTCAATAAAATATATATATTTTTTTATATTTGTTTTGTGGTTTTGGTTAACTATAATAACCCCGATTAACGTTTTTTCAGAGCATAATTAACATTTTTGTGAGTAGTTTTGTAGCTAAACATATTCTATTTCTTTTTTTGTTAACTTTTCAGAACAATATTAGAGCATAATAAATAAAATCAACTGAATGAAAAGGAAACATGTAAATAAATTAATTAATTAATGACAACATTGAATTATTATTGAATTATTTATATGATTTATGTGAATATGTTGAGCTCTAATCCTGGAAATGTGAATTAGTCTTGGTCGCAAATATTTTACTTTGCATCATTTAGTTTCATCAGACAGGTGTGAACAGGCCTGAACTGTGATTTGAAGATGAAATGCTGGTGTATTTTTACAGTAATATGAATTTCTGTAATCTGCCGACTACAAATGCACTTTCGATTCGTTTAACTAAAACTATTTTCTTGTCCTTCATCTGCCTCGGGTGGATGAGTGTGATCATTTCACATGTTAAGCTTTGAGATGAGTGGATCCGGAGTGATTGTTTTCTGTGTAATCAGATATAAATCAGAGAGAGACACTAGTGTTCAAAACAGCCGTACATGAGGATGAGGATGATGAAGATCTGCTGATGTTCCTCTAGTCATTCTGAACCCATTCAGAACCCTGGAGAATCTGCTCTTTCTATATGCATACAGTATATATGTGTAGAGTGTGTGTGTGGTGGTTAAGTGGAGCTGGAGGGCGTCTCAATGCCACACACAGTCAGACACGCACGCACACACATGCTGCCGCCAACTTCCTGCTCCCACATTTTTTCCATCTCATGTTCAGCTCTGCGCCTCCTTTTTTTTCTTTAGATCGCTGGAAGTTTTCATTTCTTTGGATTCTCTCTCTCTTGCTGTCTGTCTGAGAATGTTCTGACTCAGCCTGGAGAAATCAAGCTTTACCTTCATAAAGAACAATAATAACGTACATTCACATTCATATATATATAGTTGTGAATATATTTTGAATTAGCTTTTACTTTTTGTATTTTCAGTTTTAATTTTAATCTTGTGCTTTTGGGTTTTATTTCAGTCTGTTTAATGGATAATATTTGTTTCCATTAATATTTATTATATTTATTTATTAATACATTATTGATAAATAAAATATTAATAAAATAATACAAATAAAATATTTATAAATATTCAATTTAATAATACTATGTTTGTTTGAATAGTTTTAGTTTAGTTTAATTTTATTTCACTTAGTAAGTTTAGTAATTCAACTTATATTGGTAGTTAACCAAGGCAACATTTGCTTTAGGTGTTTTATAATATTTATAATAGTTAAGTTTAATTTCAATTAACAAAAATATTTCTTTTTATTTTTAGTTAATGAAAACACTTTATATGTGACCCAGGACCACGAAACCAGTCATAACGGTCAATTTTATGAAATGAAAGCTGGATTTCCATTGATGTGTGGTTTGTTAGGATAGGACAATATTTGGCTGAGATACAACTATTTGAAAATCTGGAATCTGAGGATGAAAAAAAAAATCTAAATTTTGAGAAAATCACCTTTAAAGTTCTTTGCAATGCATATTACTAATCAAAAATGAAGTTTTTATGTATTTATGGTAGGAAATGTACAAAATATCTTCATGGAACATGATCTTTACTTCATATCCTAATGATTTTTGGCATAAAAGAAAATGTATCATTTTGACCCATACAATGTATTTTTGGACTATTGCTAAAGACTGCTTTTGTGGTCCAGGCTCGCATGTGTTTCTTTAGATTTATATTTATACATAATATTTATATTAGTATTCATGTTTATTTAGTTTTTATAAAATTGCGTTTATAAATAGTTTAATATTATTTATAAATAGTATTTATTATTCAAAATAAGTTATGAATTTATCTCACTACAAATTAAGAGCATGATTGTAAAATGCTGTTGTCATATTTTCATATTTTTTTCTCATTACATATTACAGTGTTGTCACAATTGTTGAAGCGATTGTTGAAATGTTGTCAGCTCTTATAAACTGGTGATTGGTGTTTGTTTAACTCTGGTCGAGGCTCTTCTGAAGTCTTTCTGTGCTCTTTATGTAGATGTGAGGCTGTTATCTGCTATTGGGTGTTGAGAGCAGTTTGGCAGGCTGTGTGTGTGTGTGTGTGTGTGTAATATGATCGGTGAATCATTGAGGAACAGGCCACACACACTCAGGAATACCGCGGTACGGCTGAGCCGGAGAACAGCTAACACTCATTTAGTTCTCATCTCTGTGTCTCTCAGTGAGTTGATGTGCTCATTTGTTAGTGTTTAGTTATGTAAATGGCCCTCGATGACGGAGCTGTTGTGTGAGTGGCTCGGTTTAGGGCTCCCGGGATCCGTATAGCGAGGAAACAAAAGCTTTTTCACTGCTTGAAAGAAGGAGCTGAAGTGTGGCGAACAAATGAATGTTCCCGTTGATGAGCGATCGCTCGCTTCATCATAGTTTACATGTTCCTGTGCAAATATTTCACAAAATTAGTCATCAGACTAATGTGTGGATGGTTATTGTGCAAAGAACTGTGATTATTTGATGATTTCATGTCGTTTAATCACATAAGAGTTTGTAAGAACAGGCCTGCGTGCTGTTACTGTAACTTTAGAAATCTGCAGTTGCACACTGACAGTAATTAAATATTCATTTTCATTTTGTGTGACTAATCCATCTGCACTTCAACTACAAATATTTTATGAAGATAAAAAAAAAAAATTAAGCATATTTTTAAAAATATATTTTTTAATTTAAAATATAGTATTGATTTATTACTATTATTAATGTCCAATTATGTTTTTTTTTTTTTTAAGCAGAACTAAATTTTAAATGTTTAAATATTCTTTTTAATTACTTCTCTGTTATCTGGTTAATGTCAAGATGCAGGACTATATATGTGACCCTGGGCCACAAAACCTTAATTCTTAATTATCACGGGTATATCTGTAGCCAATAATAGCCAAAAATACATTGGATGGGTCAAATTTATCGATTTTTCTTTTATGCCAAAAATCATTAGGATATTAAGTAAAGATCATGTTCCATGAAGATATTTGTAAATTTCCTACTGTAAATATATTAAAACGTAATCTTTGATTAGTAATATGCATTGCTAAGAACTTCATTTGGACAACTTTAAAGGTGATTTTCTCAATATTTTGATTTATTTTGCACCACAGATTCCAGCTTTTCAAATAGTTGTATCTCGGCCAAATATTGTTCTTTTCTAACAAACCATACATCAATTTTTTATTTATTCATTTACTTTGAATCAATTTCGAAAAAATTTACACTTATGACTGGTTTTGTGGTGCAGGGTCACATATATAAGAAGAGTTTATTTGCAAAAACAGATAACTCAGGGTTCTTTTATTTCAAAAAATCATGTTTTTTATTAAGCTATCATGTTTTTATTGTGTTTTTTTGTGTTAGTTATCTCTATTTTTTTGTTATTTTTTACTTTATATCAAATAACCCAGTTGCAGTTTGATTTAGATTAACTGTAATGCACAATTGTTAAAAACTATATATATGTGTGTGTGTGTGTGTGTGTGTGTGTGTGTATGAAATTAAAGCATGCAATACATGTCAAATGTTCATTTTTTTTATTTCATATTACAGTGGTGTCACCATTGATAACAGTGTAAAGTGATAACAGAGTGAAATGATTTTCAGAAATGTAATGAATTAATATTGAAAGCTCTGAGATTCCTGCTGATGTGAGTCATGTAAAGGCCAGTGTTTGTTACTGTGATGTTCAGGCTCGAGTCCAATCGAACTGTAACACTGAACAGACTCTCACACACGTTCTTACAGATGATTTACACATGCGTATAAACACTCAGAATGACTTTATCGCAGTGCAATGAATGAGTTCTGACCCAACAGGACCACACAGTGAGCCCATCCGCACACGCAGCCCTGCACTTACAACGCCTTCATCAGATCCACAGTCCAACACTGCAGGAGCTTCAGTGCTTTTTAATCACCTGCTGTCGTCTTATTCATTGTTTTTATCAGAACACACAAACGTCTGCTTAGAAAATGTTGGGAAAATGTTTTTGTGCTTCCGCCTTTAAAAATAATGACTCTTGATATTTTATTTCTAACGAGTGAAATCCTAACACTTTGTGTATTTATGTTTTTTTTTTTTCATTTTTCATAATATCCAGTACTGTGGGCCTCAGCAGATTTTTTATTTATTTATTTTTTTTGTGAGATTCAAACACCAACTTTCATAAATAAGTGTTCAAACAGCATTTTGGGCTGCCGAATATGTTGTGTTTGTGTAGAGCTGAGAGTTGTGTGCTGATCTGCTGTCTAAAGGTTTCCTGTGTTGTTTCTTCAGTCATGATGTTCTGCTGGATTCTTCTAGTTCATGTTCACGTCTGTTTCCAGTAAGTGCAGTGCAGATTGTTGTGTTGCAGCGGCTGTGTGTTTGTTTACAGTAAGAGTTCACAGCAGTGTAAAAACTACACTGACATTTCCTGAAGATGAAAGTGATGCTTGCATGTGGAAAACTCATTGCTGTGATGCTGCTATGTAGCTGTGAATGGTTGCCAGGGTGATGCTACGAGGCTGCGGTGGGTTACCAAGGTGTTTCTACACAGCTGTGTGTGGTTACCAGGCTATTTCTTTGCAGCTGTGGGTAATTGACTTTTGAAAGATGTTACTATGCAGATGTTGGTGGTTGCCAGGGTGTTGCTATGCAGCTTTGAGTGGCTGCCAGGCTGCTTCTATGCAGCTGTGGATGGTTGACTAGCTGAGGTGTTGCTATGTACCTGTGAGTGGTTGCTAAGGTGTTGCTATGTAGCTGTGTCTGTGTGCTGTTCAGGCACTGCTGTTTCTATGCAGCTGTGGGTGGCTGGCTTGCTGGAGCGTTGCTGTGTAACTGTGGGTGGTTGCCGGGGTGTTGCTATGCAGCTGTGGATGGTTGACTTGCCAATGTGTTACTATATAACTGTGAATCATTGCCATGGTGTTGCTACTCAGCTGAAGGTGGTTGCCAAGGGAATGCTGTGAAGCTGTGGGTGGTTGACTCGCCAAGGTGTTGCTATGTAACTATGAGTGGTTGCCAAGGTGTTGCTAAGCAGATATGGGTGCTTGGTTTGGCAGGTTGTTGCTATGTAGCTGTGAATGGTTGCCAGGGTTTTGCTACACAGCTGTGGGTAGTTACCAGGTTATTTCTATGCAGCATGGTGTTGCTAAGCAGATATGGCCAGTCGACTTGCTAGGGTGTTGCCATGCAGCTGTGGGTGGTTGCCAAGGTGTTGCTAAACAGATGTGGGTGGTTTACTTGCCAAGGTGTTACCATGCAATTGTGAGTGGTTGCCAGGCTATTTCTATGCAGCTGTGGGTAGTTGACTTTCCAAGATGTTACTATGCAGTTGTTGGTGGTTGCCAGGGTGTTGCTACACAGCTCTGGGTGGTTGCCAGGGTGATGCTGTGAAGCTGTTGGTGGTTGACTTGCCAAGGTGTCGCTATGCAACTGTGAGTGGTTGCCAAGGTGTTGCTAAGCAGATATGGCCAGTCGACTTGCTAAGGTGTTGCCATGCACCTGTGGCTGGTTGCCAAGATGTTGCTAAGCAGATGTGGGTGGTTTACTTGCCAAGGTGTTACTATGCAATTGTGAGTGGTTGCCAAGGAGTTGCTAAGCAGATATGGGTGGTTGACTTGCCAGGGTGTTGCTATGTAGCTATGAATGGTTACCAGGGTATTGCTCTGCAGTTTTGAGTGGTTGCCAGGCTGTTTCTATGAAGCTGTTGGTGGTTGACTTGCCAAGGTGATGCTATGCAGCTGTGGGTGGTTGCCAAGGTTTTGCTAAGCAGATGTGAGTGGTTGCCAGGCTGCTTCTATGCAGCTGTGGGTGGTTGACTTGCCAGGGTGTTACTATGCAGATGTGGGTGGTGTTCAGGGTGTTGCTATGCAACTGTGAGTGGTTGTCAAGGTGTTTCTATGTAGCTGCGTGTGGTTGTCAGGCTGTTTCTGTCAGCTGAGGGTGGGTGGCTTGCCCTGGTGTTGCTGTGCAACTGTGGGTGGTTGCTAAGGTGTTGCTATGCAGATGTAGGTGGTTGTTAGTATTTAACCTTGCAAAAATGAGTTTCTTCTCAGTTTTTCTGTCTTGTTTTCCAGTACAAATATCTAAACATTCTCAAATCTAGATGCATTTACTGGCACTGCAAAGTGACAGAAGATAATATTTTCTGAAAAAATAAAACAATTCAGAATATTTTTTGTTGTTTTAAGCATAAATTCACTTTTGATACATTTTTTCAGAAAAAAAATAATTTGTGTCACCTGTAAATGCATCTTGAACTTGAATATTCATGAATGTTTTGATATTTGAACTGGAAAACAAAACAAAAATACCAATTAGGAGTCGTTTTTGCAGCTCAGGTGTTCCAGGTGGTTGCCAGGGTGTTGCTATGCAGTTGCTAGGGTGTTATGGGTGGGCTAGCACTAGTCATGACTGACCTAACCAGCACTAGAAATCTCTCTCACACACATCAGTAGGGCTGCACATGGTGATTATGGGTATTTTGTCTGTCTTACACATGATTCTTGTGGTCACAGGAACTGTGCTGTTATTACGATGCTATTCTGGGCTGGATTGGTCATAGAAGAAGAGTGTGTGTGTGTGTGTGTGTGTGTGTGTGTGTGTGTGTGAGAAGGTAAGCACACGTGTGTCCAGCAGCTGGATAGCAGCTGTGAGTGTGTCGCTGGAGCTGCTTTACTTCTTCAACCAGAGAAAAGAGGAGCTGATTTTGAGTACGGTCGTGTGTAAATGATGAAATGAGTGAGGAGAACGAGAGCAGATGGAGGTGTGAGGTTGGTGAAACCACAGGTATGGACGGCACAGGAGAGACGGAGAGAGAGAGAGGTTGGAAAAAGAAGACGCCCTTTACACTGAAGTTTCCTTTAAACAGTTTACGGTTGCCATGACGACAGCCGAGCGATTTAATTCCAAAAGAATCTTTCTTGCGACATTTGTTGCAACAATCTGGCATTCGTGTACTCAAATTAATGATTTTGTGAGATATTAACTCACTCACGCTACATATTTCAGCTTTCAGTCTCTCTCGGGTCAAATCAACTCACATTTATTATTTAAACAGTGATTTAAACGTTACATTACATATATTTCAAAGCAGCTTCACAAAAATAAACAGCAAAATAAGTGTCAAATTCATCGGTTAAGGTTGAGTAATTTAGTTGTGGTTTTGTCACTTGCAGTAGTTTTTTGTTATTTATATATTTGTTATATTTGTTTTAATTTTAATGACTTCAAGTTTCAGTTTTGGTTATATAATAACCCTGTTGTGAACAGACTCCAATGCTGCAGAAATTAGACTGTTGTGTGATTATTAGCATTTTAATGAGCTGGAGCTGGAGTTAACTAGTTGTTGGGTTGTTGTGGTGTTTAGTCCTTCGCTCTGAGGAAATAACTGAGCGAAGAATGCATGGAGGGGCGTTTGAGTCGGTTTATGAAAACAAAGCCAGAGCTGGAAAACAATATTTACCATTGAAGAAAAACAACGATATTGAGAGAGACGGAGGGGAAAAATGGAGGTGGAATCTGGCTGTGGTTGGTCCGATCCCAAACCCGGCCCATTTCTCTCGTTTTGGGCCACATCAGGAACGGCTGGCTACATTAGAGCTGCCATTATCCTCTCCAAGTCATAACAGCCAGAACACCCACCTCGACAGAGAGGAGGAGGAGGAGGAGGATCCGCAGGGAGAGAGAGCGAGGGGGGATGGGAGGAGAGACGGAGCGAGACCAGCAGCCAACAGAAGAGAGAGAGAGAGAGAGAGAGAGAGAGAGAGAGAGAGGGGAAAAGCTGTTGCAGATGAGGGCGTACGAGACTCTAACAACTTTTACACCCTTTTACAGTCTGTCTGCTTAAAAACGCCAACAATTTTTACACTTAGCATCATAGAAAAGATGCATCATCAAAAACAGGGATCAGTCAGATTTGAATGTTTCTGAAAGAAGTCTCTTCTAAAGCAGAGCTGTATTTATTTGAGAAAAAATGCAGTAAAAATTGTGAAATATTATTAAAATTCAAAATAACTTTTTTCTATTTGAATATACTGTAAAATGTAATTTATTTCTGTGATGCGCAGCTGAATTTTCAGCATCATCACTCCAGTCTTCAGTGTCACATGATCCTTCAGAAATCATTCTAATATGATGATTTGCTGCTCAACAAACATTTCTGATTATTAGCAATGTTAAAAACAGTTGTGCTCCACAATATTTTGGTGGAAACCATCATTGGATTCACAGATGAATAGAAAGTTCAAACAAACAGCATTTATTTGAAATAGAAATTTTACTGTCACTTTTGATCATTTTAATGTGTCCTTGATGAATAACAGTATTAATTTCTTTACGTCCCCAAACTCAATCTGAGTTTTGTCCTAAATAGCAACAAGTGATGAGTGATTTTTTGTAATTGTTTGGTTGTAACTTCTGTGTTGTTGTTCTGTGTAGCTCCTCCCACACTTAAATCTCATTGGTCCAAAGTCCCGCTCCAAATACTGTCATGTAACACTGAATTAAAACCTGCTTGTTTCTGGAAACATGCGGCATCATGTTTAGTTAGGACAGCTTGTCAGAAAAGGTTTCCCAAAGAAAGTGAATGTATAAATTAGCCATCCTATAACTCAAACAGAAGGTCCATGGGTTCAATTGCAAGAGAATGCATAAAAAAAGGTCATTTGGGATCAATGCATAAGCTTAAAATGTTTTTTCTTTTATATATATATAGAATAAAAAATTATAATAAATGAAAAAAAATACAATAATATTAAAATAAATTATAGAAATATTTTTTTAAATATTTAAATAAATAAAAAATAATATTTCACCTGTTTGACAGGTTATTTTTTTACCTGACTGATGGTCACACAGTGACATTTTTGTCCCTGTCATGCCTGTGATTCCCCTGTGAGTTCTGACAGGTGTGTGTCCATATGTCCTGTGTGTGTGTGTGTGTGTGTGTGTGGACCTCCCTCATGGTATTTATTGGGCCGGGCAGCTGTGGCTTCATACAAGATCTCTATTTAGCGCCTGAAACTCATTAGCACACGTTACCAGATATACACCTACACACACATGCTTGCATGACACTGTGTTGTATTGCATATCCATGTAGGTGTCTACAAAACTGAAAATGTCCTTTAGTTAAAGTACTATGTTGGTACTCATACCATGTTGTTTTAATATACTCCTACTGATTTTAAAGAAAAGTTCATGATAAAAACAGAGCATTATAAAGCTCAGTAAGCTGTGCTGCGTCAGGTCTAATGCTGTTGTGTGTGTGTGTGTTTCTGCAGAGGTCTGTGGCTGTAGCGGGTGTGTTCGTCTCAATGCCAGTGGATATGCAGCCGCACCAGGGGCTGTACCACTACGACAACACCGCCAACCAGCCGAGCAGAGGGTACGATCACTCACATTACCCACAATCCCACACTGTAAAACACATCTGATTCATATCAGCCGTCCTCCACGTCAACGGACAGGTAGAGCAAAAACCAACCAACAAATAAAACCTGTTCAGTTTGAAGCTCATGTGTTTACAGTTAGATAATGCATATTGTATAGATTAAGCGCTGATTCTGTAACAGAAATAAGGCTTTTGCTGGAGTTATGTATAGGGTTTCCAAAACTAGAGTTTGTGAGGGTCCGCAGGGTTTGTACGTTGATGAAAAGTCAGTTCAACCAAAAAAAAAAAATAATATTATAATATTTGCATAAATAATTTTAAGACAAAACAATTATATATATTTAAATAAACTAAATAACATTTATTTATTTCAGAAACAAATAATATTTATGAATAAATAATATTTGTTTAAATATTAAATATCAAAAAAAAAAACTCTATATATATATATTAAAGGAAGAGTTTACTTGGAAAGACAGATAACTGTTTTTTTTTGTTTGTTTTTTTTTCAAAAATATTTTTTTTTATTATGTTATCATGTTTTATTGTATTAGTTAGCTGTATTTTTTTTTAGCTATTTTTACTATGTATTAAAATAACCCAACTGCAGTTTGATTGAGATTATTGGGAATGCACAACGAAAAAACATTTTTGAAAACTGTTAAAAAATCACTGTTATCTGTTTTTGCAAATAAACTCTTCAAATATATTATAAATGTTCAAAACATAACTTTTTTTTAAAGAATTACAACACAATTGCTTTTTAATTCATATTTATTAATTATTTATAATTATTTATGGCTTGTATTTTTCAAGGTAATTGCCAAGTTAAAGTGTTTGGCTTATTCTCTCTGAGCGTAATTATTTTATAACTTTATTAGAAACTGCAATGCAATTATAAGAATTTTAGTTTGACATTTTTTTAGCAAAGAAATATATCTAATCCACATTCCCAGGTTAATTTAGTGTCTTTTCAGTTTAATGATGGTTATTAATGATGAGGTCAGATGCAGTCTCTCGCTCCTCCTCTGAGCGGTCGCCGCTCCTCCTCCCCCCGCTCCTTCTCCTCCTCCTCCTGCTGAATGCCACCCATGTTGAGCCGGCGTCAGACGCTCGCTCGCTCTCTCTCTCTCAGAGTTTCTCCGAGTCTCTCGGCCGCTTTCTCTCTCACAGCTGCTTATTACTGGTCAGAGAGCAGAAACTCTCCGCATGACTGACCAAACCAGACTCGGGTTACCTCAGAGAGAGAACTGAATTTTAGAATAACAACTTTATTCAGTGTCAAACAAAACAATCAGATCTTAATGGAATAGTTACAACAAAAGTTGATTCCTATACATTAAAACTTTGCAAAGGAAAAACGTTCTAAACGTTTGCACAAACATCCAAACATCCAACCTAAGTTCACTTGAGAAACAAAACTTTTTTTTAGAGAAAAGAAAATTTTTGTTTTGGTTTTCACTTGGTTATACAAACTAAAACAAATGAAAGATCTCTTTTTGAAGATGAATTCATATTAGTAAAAAATAAATAAGTCTAAATATTTAATATTTTTCTCATAATAGCAGTTTTGCTTATCAGATTGTCTTCTTTTAGGAATGTTTAGGAAAACAAAACAAAGATGCTCATTAAGAATATGATTTTTTCCAGAGAGAGAGAGAGAACAGAAACGAATTTACACAAGAGAGAACAACAGATTCACAGCAGTGTGACCAGAGAGAGAGAGAGAGAAAGGCAACACAGTTTAGGGGAGAAAGAGAGAGAGAGTGAGCGAGTCGTGTTGGATTAGTGTGAGGAGATTAAAGCGCTGGAATACACACACACACACACACACACACACACACACACACACACTTCAGAGCAATGACGGAGACAGACCACCGTCACTGAACACCACACTACATCACATCACATCACCACTCAGACACAGATGGGAAAAACTGATCGGTATGGGAAGGTAGAGAAAGAGGAAAGTGGAGGAATGTTGGGGATTCCCACTGATGTGTTTCTAGTCTCTCCTTTTGTGGTACCTTGAAGAAAGCTGAAGGAAGTGGCGCCTCTTAGTGGCCGTACGGATGAATCACAATAAACCTTCATTGATGTTCTCCACTTTTAGTCAAGCATCTTCAGTACTTGTGCTCATAGTGATACGCAAATATATAATATGTATGCATTTTATTTTATTTTATTATGTATTGATTACATTACTATAAATTATTTATTTACATTTATGCATTTATTACTTTAACATACTTTTACATTAAAAAAAAAAGCTAGAATGTAGCCTATAATGCTTTAATAAAATATATGTTGTATCTATAAAGTATATAATTTCTGTTTTATTATGTAAACTACTTTTTTGTGCATTACATGGCAGTTGGTCAAAACAACAAAAGGTGGCATGTTTTCAGACATGTTTGGATTCATTTTTAGACAACACAGTGCCAGTGTTTTAACTTCAGAACAGTTCTGAAATCAGTGTTTGGTGGAAAAGCTCAATCACAACAAATGAAAACATTTTTTATTTTGACCAGCTGTCATTTACTGCAAAAAAAAAAAAAAAAAGCTCTAAATGACAATATTTTAAGTATAATAAAGTAAATATATGTATTAAACCTATTTCTATATTTACTTCTGTATATTTGTGTATTTAAAAAATACACACACACACATATATATTAATTTTAAATGTAAAAACAGTTATTAAAAGTATATATGAATGACACATTTACAGCTTTTCTCCTGCTCTCTATATGTGCTGTATAGAGTAAAAGAATGTAAATTAAAGATATAATTTTTTAACATAAAATATAAATGTATATATTATTTACATATAAATGTAATAATATAAAAGTGTAATAATTAATATATATGTACTAAACCTACTTCTACATTTTCTTCTACTCTCTGGATATACTCTATATGCATGTATTTAATTGTATTAATATATAATATTTTGTGTATATATGTGACCCTGGACCACAAAACCAGTCAGAAGTAGCATGGATATATTTGTAGCAATAGCCGACAATAGTATAGTATGGGTCAAAACTATTGATTTTTCATTTATGCCAAAAATCATTAGGATATGAAGTAAAGATCATGTAACATGAACATATTTAGTAAATTTCCTACCGTAAATATATCAAAACTTAATTTTTGATTAGTAATATGCATCGTTAAGAACTTCATTTGGACAACTTTAAAGGTGATTTTCTCAATATTTTGCTTTTTTGCACCCTCAGATTCCAGATTTAATATATATTGTCCTATCCTAACAAATCATACATCAGTGGAAAGCTTATTTATTTAGATGATGTATAAATTTAAAAAATTGACCCTTATGACTAGTTTTGTGGTCCAGGGTCACATATAACAATTATTTTAGGTGTTTGTGTGCATGTATGATTTTTAAAGTATTTTCTGCATGATAATTCATTGTCATTGTGTTGATGTTTGCAGACTGGCTCCGTCAGTAAGATTGCCCTACAGCGAGGTGTCGTCTGTGTGTGTGGCGCCGCCGGACAGCAGAGAGATGTACAACCCCTCCATGACCCCCGGAGCCTGTATGGACCCCTATATGAGGCCGCCGCACGCCCCACCACCGCACAGCATGATGGGACACCGCGGGATGCCTCCGCCAGAGGGTGAGCGCTCGCCATTATCACTCATCAGACGCGGATGAGGAGTCTCCGAAGTTGTGTTTAAGAGCACTGTTGTTGTTTTAGGTGTCAGCGGCGCCCCCTACTGTAACCAGAGCATGATGGGATCTCATCACAACCTCACGCATAACCAGCCGGGATCTGAACACATGGGAGCAGGAGACGGTGAGACGACAAACCTCCGTTAGAGTCCGTCACAATAAACCCTTCACATGATGACGACACAGTCAGCTTCAACATGATCCGACCTGTTTGGTTGACAACTTTACTTTAGGAAAAAAAACTACATTTGATTAATCTAGGTTAATGTTCAGTTATAAGTATACTATTTTTTTATTGTTAATTCATGTCCATTCATAATACATGAACTCCCAAATAGGAATTGCTTAAGATATTAATATTTTCAATTATTTAACAACACATTTGCTTCCGCATGGTTCTCTAATAGAGATTTATGGTCACATAACATGCATGTAAACAAATAAAATATTCAGTTTTTTTGTATTAATTTATTTATTGTATTTTTTTGTCAATTTTGATTTGTTGTTTTGAAGTGGAATATATTTATTTATGTAGATTATTAGCTTTTTATCAAGTCACAAACCCTGCATTAATTACAGTTAATTTAGCTAAACTAAAATGTTTAATATATAGTAATATATATAATAAATATTTATCTATTTATTTTTTATACATTTTTTATTGTTAGCTTTTAATCAACTCACACCTTCTGGAAGCACCTTGCATAAAGTAAATTTATCCAAGCTGAAATTTTAAAAGTTTTTAATTATTTTTTTTTTTGGTTGTTTAATTTTGGTTTGCTTATTTCTTTTAATTTTTTTACATTTACATATTATCTTTTCATCAACTCTGCATCAAGTCAAGTTAATTTATCCAAATTGAAATGTTAAAAAGTGTTCAATTCTGTGTTTATTTATAAGTTATTTATTTATGCAATTATTAATTTCAATTTATTTATCTTTTTAAATTATTAGCTTTTTATCAAGTTGCAAACCCTGCATTAATTAAAGTCAATTTATTAAAACTAAAATATTTAATATATTATTTATTTATTTTTATTATTATTATTGTTAGCTTTTAATCAACTCACACCTTCTGGAAGCACCTTACATAAAGTAAATTTATCCAAGCTGAAATTTTAAAAGTTTTTAATTCTGTTTTGTTACCAGTAAAAATATAATAATAATAATAATACTAATAATAATAATAATAATATATATATATATATATATATATATATATATATATATATATATATATATATATATATATATATATATATATATATATAATTATTTTTATTATTACTTATTTGTTTTAATTTTATTACATTTACATATTGACTTTTCATCAACTCTGCATCAAGTTAATTTATCCAAATTGAAATGTCAAAAATGTAAGTGCTCAATTTTGATTGTTTTTATTTATGCATTTATTAATTTCAATTAATCATTTACTTTTCATCGATTAGTGAACCCCAGTTTGTGAAAAACCCTTTATTAACTAGTTAATTTATCCAAAATGAAATGTTAAAAATTAGTTTAATTTGAAATTGTTGATAATTTGTTTAATTTTGAAATAGTTTAAAATAGTTCATTAAATCTTATGCATGCTAACTAATGTAATCTTACTATAAAATGTTTCTAAAATCATTAATGAAATGTTGAATGTGATCTTCAGTAGCTTTATGTGTTTGTTCTCTGTGTGGCAGCGTCTTGTTTCTCGACGCCTCGCTCCATGCTGAAGTTGAGTAAGAAGCGTGCGCTGTCCATCTCGCCCCTGTCCGACGCCAGCGTGGATCTGCAGACGGTCATCCGCACCTCGCCCAACTCTCTGGTGGCGTTTGTGAACTCACGCTGTGGGCAGAACGCTGCCAGCTCATACGGGCATCTGTCCGTGGGCACCATGAGGTGAAGATCCGTTGTTCGGTCTGGATATTCCTCGCAAACGCGGCCGATTCTGAATCCATTAACATGAGTCGTTTGTGATTTCAGTCCGTCATTGGGTTTCTCCAGCTCCATGAACTACCCGTCCAGACAGCAGGGGAACATGTATGGCTCTCTCGCTCATCCCACCCCATCATGCCACGGGCCGCCGCCCCGCCTGCCGCCGCACAACCCCAGACTCCACGCTCCACCCAAACACACACACGTGAGACCCGTCCCGTCCAGATTTAACATGTGCTCTGTGTCAGATTTATTTTAGTATTATTGACGTACTGTTCGTTTTTATTAATAGCTTGAATCTCCATTTTAATTTTAGTTATGTTTTTAGTAATTTGTTATGCACTTTTTACATTTTTATTGATATATCACTATTTAGGTTTAACTTTATTTATATGCTAATTAATACTTTTTTATGTGCTTTTGTCATTTGTATTTTTTATTTATTTTATTTCTAGTTTGTAATTTTAGTGCATCAACTTAAACTTAACAAAAACATTTTTAAGTTTGTGCTTTTGTCATTTTATTAGTTTTTTTTATCTATGACTATTTAGGTCTGATTTATTTTTAAAAATCAACTTTCGGTTTGAGTTCAAATGTAGTTTAATTTTTATTTATTTATTTATTTATTTATTTACTGTTAGCCATTTTAGTGCTTCATCTTTTTATGTGCTTTTGCCAGTTCAATTTTTAGTTAATTTTTTTTTTTTCAGTTAGTAACTTAAACTAAATGGAAATTATTAAATTTGTTATGTGCTTTTGTCATTTTTATTTATTTTTTTAATTTCCAGTTTTAGTGCTTCAACTTAAACTTAACAAAAACATGTAACTTTGTGCTTTTGTCAATTTTAATAGTTTTTATCTATGATTACTTAGATTTGATTCATCTTTTTAAATCAAGTTAAAAGTCAGTTTTAGTTCAATTGTAGTTTAATTTTTTTTTTTCTTTTACAGTTAGTAATTTTAGTGCTTCATCTTTAAATGAAAATGTTTAATTTTATGTGCTTTTGCCAGTTTATTTATTCTTGTTTTTTTTTTTTTTGTTTTTTTTTTTGTTTGTTTTCATTTTCCTTTGATTTATGTTTTATTTCAGTTTTAGTTTTAGGTCTGTATTTTTTTTTTCTTTTTTAATTTAAATTTTTATTTATTTGAATATTACTATTTAGGTTTTTTTTATTTCATTTTTAGTTTAATATTATTTTTACATTTTCTTTTCAGTTAGTAATTTTAGTACTTCATCTTAAACTAAATTAAATTTTTTAATAAATTAAATGTTTTAATTAAAATGTTTGATTCTTTTTAAAAAGGAAAAGTTTTTCATCCATTTTTTTTTTTTTCAGTTTAAAAAAAATGTTTTAATAGCTTTTTTTAGTTAACGATAGTAACCCAACTGTGTGTGTCTTCAGCTGAAGACGGAGCCTGTTCTGGGCAGTGTGATGGACAGCATTAACATCAAGAACCTGGAGGAGCATTCGGAAGGAGACGTAGCGAGTCCATCCTCAACTGGAACCCAGGTAATCTTCCAAACATTTGCTTATGACTAACTAGTTGATCCACATCCTCCCAAATTTTGGTTGCAGTAAAACGGGTCCATGTTTATGTTGTTCTGACATGTGTTCTGCAGGATCCTCTTCTGGGTTTACTGGAAGGCAGAGATGATCTTGATAAGGAGGAGAAACCTGAACCAGAGGCCATTTATGAGACCAACTGCCACTGGGAGAGCTGCAGCAAAGAGTTCGACACTCAGGAACAACTCGTGCATGTAAGACAGAGAAAGAGAGATTTGTTTACTCATGTCATTTCAAACGTGCTTCATGCTTTTTAATCTGATTTTCCTCTGCTTTTCTGTACAGCACATCAATAACGAACACATCCATGGGGAGAAGAAGGAGTTCGTGTGTCACTGGAAGGATTGCTCTCGAGAGCAGCGGCCCTTTAAGGCCCAGTACATGCTCGTGGTCCACATGCGCAGACATACGGGAGAGAAACCTCACAAGTGCACTGTAAGCACGCTCTCTGACCGTCAGTCATATCTGTGTTTGAACCTCTTGAAAACAATATGATATAAATGTTTCTGCTTGTGTGTATCAGTTTGAAGGCTGTAATAAAGCGTACTCGCGTCTGGAGAACCTGAAGACTCACCTGCGCTCGCACACCGGCGAGAAACCCTACGTGTGTGAACACGAGGGCTGCAACAAGGCTTTCTCCAATGCGTCGGACCGCGCAAAGCACCAGAACCGAACACACTCCAATGAGGTAAACTCATGCACTAAATAAAACAGAGGTTTATTTAAAACTTTGTTTCCTTTGGCTGATTTCTTTCATTGGGAATTTTGACAACATTGTCATGTTATCTGCTGGATATATGTTGCATTTTGCCTTTTTTGTCTTTTAAAATGTATTTGCAGTTTGATGCAATGTTTGTGTTTGACTAAAATGGTGTCAAAAGACAAAAACTATGACTAAAAAACAAGATAAATGCAATAATAATAATAAAAAAAGACTAAAAATGAACACTGATTTAATTTATTGAAATTAATTATAAAAATGCAGGTTGTGTTTGCTGTAAAAAAAAAAAAATGTACGAACACTACTTGCAATTTATTATAAAACACTTGCAGGTACATTTATCAGATAACACGAACTATCAAAAACTATAAAAAACTATAAAAAAACTGTCAAATTAACCTTGATAGAAATCTTTGCACTTTGTTAAAAGTATAAAGTTGCAGGTCGTTTTTGTTTTAAGACAACAGATACAATGTTTAAGATACAATGTTTGACTAAAATGATGTCAAAAGACAAAAACTGTGACTAAAAAGCTAGATTAATGCAATAATAATTTATTTATTATTGCAGTTTATTTATAAAATGCAGGTTGCTTTTGTTGCAAGAGCAAAACCTGACTAATACAAAGCGGTGCAAATTAATTCATTTATTTAAAAATGTGCAGGTTTTTTTTGCAATTTATTATTGCAATTTACACTAAACACTAATTGCAATTTATTATTGCATTAATTTGTTATAAAAACGTGCAGGTTATTTTTATTTGTTAAATATTTCTCTTTTATTTATTTATTTATTTATTTATTGATAGTGTTTGTAATTATAATTGTATTTTTTAATTTGTAATTTTTGCTCCAGTTTATTTTTTAATTTTATTTATTGCTTTTGTTTTCCCATACATACAAATACAGAAAAAAAAAGTTGTACCGGTTGAAAGCATTTCCAAACAGCATCTTTTTCTTTTTTCTTTTAATTTTGATGCAAAAATATTTTTTAATGCAATTTTTTTTTTTTTTTTTAGATTTTTTTACATTTTGATGAAACACTTTTCACAATATAAATACAGCACCAAATATATGCCTCAAAACATTTAATACAGTCTAAACCTGACATTCTTTCTTAACTTCACCAAATGACTTAAGCTGTCTGCAAGAAATAGCAAAAGCCATAAACCAGTAGTTAACAATGCATAAATTTAGCTTTGTTTCCAAACGTTTGGCTACAGCTGTATATAACATGCCAACCACACTCTCCTGTTTCTGGCCTTTAGAAACCGTACGTTTGTAAGATCCCAGGCTGTACGAAGCGCTACACTGACCCGAGCTCTCTAAGAAAGCACGTGAAGACGGTGCACGGACCCGAGGCTCACATCACTAAAAAGCACCGCGGAGACACCGGACCACGTCCTCCGGGTCTGACCAATCCAGGACAGAGCTCTGAGCTTCTGATAGAAAAAGAGGAGCGAAGCAGAGAGGACTGCAAATTACTCGCTCCAGAGACCACACTGGTAAGACGAGCTGTTTGTTCAGTCTGCTCTCCATTTATTGTAAGAGATCGTGTGCATTATAATTACAGCACATCTCGAATCATTTCTAGAAATCCCAGCCAAGTCCTGGCGGCCAGTCATCCTGTAGTAGCGAACGTTCTCCACTAGGGAGCGCCAACAACAACGACAGTGGAGTGGAGATGAACCTCAATGCGGCGGGGAGTCTGGAGGACCTGACGACACAGGAGGAGAGCGGGAACACCGGCGTGGCCGAGTCTGGCGGTGGCGGCGGCGGGTCGGGGGGAATGTGCATGTCTGTTCAGGCCTTGAAGAGGTTGGAGAACCTGAAGATCGACAAACTGAAGCAGATTCGCCGGCCAACACCACCTGGCCGGAGCGCAGGGAATAAACTTCCAGCTCTCTCAGGTAAAGGACTAAGCAAATCAATCACTTGCTCTTTGTTTGCAATCAGTGTCAATCAAAGGGTATTTTGATTTTATTAACAGTAACAAATATCAGATGAAAAATGTGCATCATGATGATGCTAAAGCGGTTTAATGCTGTGTGAGATAAATGCACAATGTAAACAATATTTCAGTCTGCACACAATGATACAGTTGTACAAGTGAATTTGAATTTTTGTGCTTATCAGAATTTGTAAAATATGACCCTGTACCACAAAACCAGTCTTAAGTATCACAGGTATATTTGTAGCAACAACCAACAATACATTATATTGGTCAAAATTATTATTTTTCTTTTATGCCAAAAATCATTAGGATATCAAGTAAAAATCACATTCCATGAAGATATTTTGTAAATTTCCCACCATAAATACATTAAAACTTTTTTTTTTTTTAATTGTAGTAATATGCATTGCCACTACCTTAATTTTGACATCTTTAAAGGTGATTTTCTCAATATTTTTATTTTTTTGCACCCTCAGATTCCAGATTTTTAAAATATTGTCCTATCCTAACAAATCATACATCAATGGAAAGCTTAATTATTTAGCTCTCATATCTATACACATTTTTTAAAAAATGTACCCTTATGACTGGTTTTGTGGTCCAGGGTCACAAATGTTATTTTTGTCTGCTAAAATTAGAAGTAATTTTAGACCGAAAACTGACTAAAATCATTAAATGTGTCATTGTACCCCATATGTCAGGATATTTTTGTCGAAAGACAAAAAATATGACTAAAAAATAAATGAAAACTAACACTGATTGCAATTATTGCAGTTAATTTATTATTAAAAAAAATTACATATTTTTGTATAACTAAGAAATTGTACAAACACAGATTGCAATGTATTATAAAACATTTGCAGGTAATTTTTGTCAAAAAGCAATCTAAAAAAACTGTAAAATTAACCCTAATCACAATTATTGCAATTAATTTATTATAAAGAAAAGGTTGCAGGTGGCAGTTAGTCAAGTCACCTTTATTTACATATCGCTTTTAACAATACAGATTGTGTATTGCAGGAAAGTTGCAGGACTAAAACAAAATTAAACAAAAAACTACAAATACTAATGCATGCTGTTTTTGTTGTAAAGCTAAAAAAAAAAATGTACAAACACTGATTGCAGTTTATTGTTGTATTAATTTATTCTAAAAATGTGCAGGTTATTTGTATTCATACTTATTTTTATATACATTTTTATTCACAAAAAAACATTATTGTGCTAGGTCATCTGACCTGTGAGATTAAAGGTCAACACCTTACACTTTATAGTAATCAAACCCATGATCTTAGCATTTCCAGCCTCATGCATTTCCCGAAAATCTGCCATTGAATAATTCTCATGCTAACTCTGCTTCCTTCTCTGCTCCTTTCAGCAACAGGAGAGATGATGGGCATGTGTGCGCCTTCACCCTTGCTCTCCAATCGGCGTGTAATGGAGCTTTCTGCCCCGGATCTGGGCGGAGTTAGTGGAATGGGAATGCCCTGCCCACCAAACGACCGACGGGGCAGCGGCACCAGCAGCCTCAGTTCTGCCTACACAGTGAGCCGCCGTTCATCCATGGTCTCGCCCTACCTATCAAGCAGACGCTCCAGTGACGTGTCCCAAGTGGGTCACTGCCAGTCCGTGATGGGGACCGATGTGCCCGGCGACCCGCTGTCTCCTCAGAACAGCCAAAGGGCTGGATCATGCCAGAACTCCGGGGGATTGCCAGGTTTGCCAAGTCTGACTCCTGCACAGCAGTATAGTCTGAAGGCGAAATATGCAGCAGCAACAGGCGGTCCACCGCCAACCCCACTTCCCAACATGGAGCAACCCAGCACCCCTGGCAGATTCCTGAGGGAATGCCACGGCCAACCTCTTCCTCCATTTCTGCAGCAAGGCGGCACGAGGAGGCACAGCGCCAATGCCGAATACGGCACGGGAGTGATCTATCCACATCAGGCACCTGGCAACAACACGAGGCGCGCCAGCGACCCAGTACGCTCGGGGGCCGACCCGCAGGGTTTACCCAAGGTGCAACGCTTTAATAGCTTAAGCAACGTGTCTCTCATGAGTCGCCGCAATGCTCTGCAGCAGTGCGGGTCTGATGCCGCTCTCAGCAGGCACATGTACTCACCTCGTCCACCGAGCATCACTGAAAATGTCATGATGGAGGCCATGGCGATGGAACCTCACGGGAATGCCGAAGGCAGAGAGCAAGGCATGATCCAAGGTGGAGATCGAGCCTACATGGGCTACCAGCAACCTCAACACCACCTTCACAATGCCAGTCAACTCTCTCCCGGACAAGAAAGTCTGGGTTGCATGGATCAAGTCTACCAGTCTCAAATGCAAGGTCCGTACCAGGGCCAGCGTGAGGAGATCTGCGCCTCCGGGATGATGGGTCAGGCTGACATTGCGAACAATCTTCTACAGCAAGCTGAGTACGGCATGAGCAACTGTCAGCTCAGCCCCTCCGGTCCACACTATCCCAGCCAAGGTGACGGATCAGGACCTTGGGGACAGACCAATCAACTCCACAGCCCTCAGAATGATATGCAGTACCAAGGTGCAGGCATACAAGGACAGCACTACCCTCAACAGGGTGTATACGACCCTACGTCTGACCCTGGCCATCAAAGAGTTACTGTAAAACCAGAGCAGTTCCATCCATCCATGGGAGGATCCAGCTCTTGCCAGAACACCAAACCTCTACACCAGCATCGGCATAATGCGAATATGCAGGCGTATCCACCGCAGTCAGGCCAGGGCCTCATGAGCAGGTCCTCCAATATGAATTGTGACTTCCATCATGGCCAGATGGGAACGCAAGCTGGTCTTCCGCAGCAGAGTCAGCCGGGCTCGTTCCCAAGTGGCGGAGGGATAAATCTTGCACTGGCGGAGAGCCGTAGGTCGCAGACGCCAATGCATCAGATGAAGGAAATGATGGTGAGGAACTATGTGCAGTCCCAGCAAGCACTCCTGTGGGAACAGCAGCAGGAGCAAAGGGTAGTCGATGGTCTCTCTGGGAAGCCCGACGGCATGGACATGGGAGGACAAGCGGCGATGATGCAGCACAGCCCGCAGCATCAACAAGCAAACCAGAACGTTTATCCTGGAAGCTCCTACCAAGGCTACCCGAATCAGAACTTGATGAGCCCACCGCAAAACCGAGTTCCTGGTTCCATCAAGGAGCATACGGCTGGGATGCAGGGATCCTGCTACGGGCCGGACATGGTCCCACGACCACCTCAGGGACGAAAGCCTCTGAGTCGCCAGAACAGCCTCTCCCAGCAGGCAAGTGGAACTTACCTGGGCAGCCCGACTCACCTCAGCCCAGTCCACTCCACCGCCAGTCCTAGAAGAGGAGTGCGGCTCCCACCGGTTCAGCAGCAGCAGCAGCAGCATTCGGAAAACTTCACCAATAACAACAACCCCATGTACTACTCAGGCCAGATACACATGCACCACGACATAGAGAAGACTCAGGATGGTCCGTGCCTGGCCCAGCAGCACCTGACAGGGATAGACCCTAGTACCAAGCCCACCTCGATGGCCTACTCGGACCCTGCACCCATGTCCAACGCCTTAGAAAACCTAGATCTGGAGAATGCTCAGATTGACTTTGCTTCCATCATTGATGATCCAGAACCTTCATCTTACAGTCCAATAAACCCCTCGCTTGGACACCACCAGTGCTCCTCTCAGACCTCCTCCCGTCTCACCACACCTCAAACCTCCATCACCCTTCCAAGTGGCCTTTCTAATATGGCAATCGGGGACATGACCTCAATGTTGACATCTCTTGCTGGGGAGAACAAGTATTTGAACACATTGTCTTAAAGTGTTTATACATTTGGGCCAAAGCGAGCATGTAGACTCTATTGCCCTTACGACACTAAAGGTTCCTCTGGACGTCCCTTTTCTTGCTCGTACGCCAGTTACTGATGGCTCTCCAGGTGTCCTATAGGGGATCTCACAGATTCTGCCTATTAGTTTTGTAATTGTGTAAAATATGTTGCTGAACATTACCACAGAGGCCTAATGACTATTACCGAAGGGGCATTCCAGTCACTACTGTGAGACTGTTTACGATGGAAATCTTGTTTAAAATGTAAATATGAGTTTTGGACTGTAAATGGTGGCAAGATAGTATAAAGAAAATCTACTTTTTGATACATGGCACAAAAGCCACATGAACTCTACATAAGAAGACTGAAATACTAAGTGAGCGAATGTGTAAAGGAAGAAGCTGGTTGGCACGTTCTCTAGAAGTATTGGTAAAACAGGACTCAAGTGCCTTTGACCATAGTGGCCTCTTTGATTCCTCACAGGTACATGTTGGAGAAAACTCGACAGATGGATAAATTTAGTATAAAGCCCAAAGTATACTTCAGTTCACAAACACTTGGTGTACGAGTACAGCCGAACGCATAGCCTTTCAAAGTATACTCCACTTAGTGTGCTAGAAAGTTTAATCTTTGCCGATGTCTGCGCTATTCCTCTACAGAAGTTATAAGCAATCTTTGTACTTTCTCGTTGCGCCTCCAGTAGATAGTTTCACCTCCTTTGTTTCTTCCACCGCGAAACAACCAGTGTCGCCACCTTGTGGACCAACTAAGTAGTGCAAAGAAAATCAAAGCGTTTGCACAAGCTGAGCATTAAGAGTACATGAATATACTTTGGGCTTAAGAGGAAGGGTGTTCTCACTAAAACACATCGCTAACTGTCATAATGGCAGATTACAGAACAGTATTTTGAAGCTTTGTCAGTTATCTCTAGGTCTAGACAGAAGCCTTTGAGTCAATATTCATTCAGAGTTTTAGTGTTTGTTTTCTGATTATTTGACTAGTCTGCTTTCAGACAGATACGTTAAAGGGTAACGGCACTGAGTGTTTTTGTAAGGTTTTTTTTAGTCTGCGCTGCGCTACGTAACCCAAGCTAGCATGCATATGCATTGCACTGACAACAGCACTGAGCTGAGGAGAAGTGATGATTTTTTATTAAAGGTTCCATATAGTATGAAAGGTACATACAGTGCAGGTATTTTAAAGTCCTCTGTTATTTCAACACTTTGTCTGCTTTGTGCCTAACTCGTTTTAAGTATCATTTTATCATTTAAGTGTTATCAAGGGCTGCAACCCTTTTAAAATCCCAGTGTTTCCACTTTCTGTGGCATACCAAAGACGACCGGCACTGAGACGAG
The DNA here is from genome assembly GCA_036247105.1 of Cirrhinus mrigala. Lineage (NCBI taxonomy): Eukaryota > Metazoa > Chordata > Actinopteri > Cypriniformes > Cyprinidae > Cirrhinus > Cirrhinus mrigala. The sequence continues at coordinate 35,376,951 of CM070012.1, read as the reverse complement.
TCCACACTTGATATTTGCAAGACACAACGTCATGTGCTTCCATATTGCTGTGATAAAGAATGTAACAATGTTCTTTTTATCATTTCCTCTTTTTTTTAAAGAAAAAAAAAAGAAACATATTTTGTGGTTTTTGCATTTCTGTGTGTTTTTATATCTGTCACAGTTCACTCAAACCTTTTTGCTGGCAAAAGTTCATAAAGTAGCAACAGATTTATGATATTAGCATTTATCTCATCTATTTACAAGGAAACTAAGTGATATTTTTGCGTACCGTTTTCTACATTTTTGTACAAAGGTACTATATTATACCAGTTTATAAATAAACAGAGCCTGTGATGGAAGAAAATTATGTGTTGAATTGTTCCTTTGTGCATATCCATGTCAATGTTATTTTACCTTTAAGTAATATTTAAATTTTTTTATTTTTGTATTTTATTTTTATTTTAATTTTAGGATATACACTGGAAAAAACAAGATATCTGACAAAAACATGATGCATTTGTGTGCATTCTGAATGCTTCAACCAGTCCGCCTTTATTTTTTCAGGTAAAAGCATGTCGCATGTCCTCTAGATGGCGTCAAATCTACAGCTCGCGGTCTTTGTGAGGTCTTGAAAGCCACACACAGGGTTTATGTTACACTGGCATATTAGATCCCTCCTTCTTTAGTTACAAAGAGAACATTTTTGCTCACTAATACTGAAATCTCTGTGACAAAGCTAATCCTCTCCATACTTGCCCTTTCCCTGTCCCTGATTATAAGATCAAACGAAAGATTTTCCTGGACTACATGCCAGTGTGTGCGTTCGAGTCTATAATGCTGTGGCTCCCGGTCCCTGGTACCCTGATTCGGCCCCACGGATCTAATGCTGCGTGCGGCATGTGTCCAATGAAGACCTGCCCTCGACATCGCCATCGCCAACTCCGCTGACTCAATTCTCCCTGTCTCCCATCTGTTATTTGCTGCATAACTGACTGATCGTCTCTGCTTCTTCCTTTCGCTCTGTACCTTGCTTCCAGCCTCCTTTTCGTGACTTGAGCACCGTTAGCCATCTCTCATCTTGCGCTATGCCTCCTTCATCATTAGTGGTTTTTGCTCAGGCAAGGATCCCTTTACTTTTGCTCATACTTAGGGTTACCTCAAGTATTGAAGCTGTCCCGCACTGTTTGTGCTATGAACATGAAGGATCTCCCAAATCATGTGGCGTGTTGAGGAGTGCTGTCATGTTTGCAGTTTTTGCAAAAAAAAAAAATCTGTTATTTAAAATTCAAATGCATTAAACAAAAATAAACGATGTTTATTTTGCAATGCATATAATTGCTGAAACTCCAATCAGTGCAAACCCACACATGCATGCACTCAATTCTCATTGCACAGATGCATAGGAAACGTACTAGTCGTTCTATAATTAACATCTGCGGAACGCAGCATTCAGTTGATTTCTAAAGAGAGAGTGCAGAGGTTTAACAGAGCTCTGATCTACAGCCTGACTTAAGCCACAATCTACTGAGCTGAGGTTGCTGATACAAATGGAAATGGCAAAATAAGCGCTGAGGTTTTCACATGCAAAGAAGTGAAACCAGCATAATGACTTTTCTTTTCTTGGTTCGCCATTCAAGTCGAGGCTTTTTATTCTCTTTGTCACAAAGGTTGGCATATAATTAACTCCTGTTTAATATGCTGTTAAGGAAGACTCCTCCCTTTGCTCCCTCTCTGAACCCCTGCCAAACTCGCGCGCGCTGGAAACCCCACGGGACACCCCACCCTAGGGCGTCCCTCGGCGAGTACGGAGGTGTTTTGGGACCATTTGGTGCCCAGATTCTTACACTTACTGGCTGTTTTTAGGCTCACTGCACACAGCAAACTGCACTCTTTGTCTGACAACGGTTTATAACGTTCATGTAAAAAGCACTTTCTTACCATCATCTGCAGGGGCAGAGGTGAAGTGGTGAATGAGGCTTTTCTTTGTGTCCTCCTTTACTCCTCTCATCCAAGATCCACAGCAGGGTGTAGGTTTATGACCCATTCCATCTCCTTTCCTCTCCTGGACAAAAGGACTGTGACCTCTCATCCCTTCTCCTTTTCTTTGGCTTTCTCCACCTGAAACCCTCTATTTTATGTCCCTAAAAAGACAAATGTCCATTAGAAACAACAAACACAAGCTTTGCATATTGCCTTTAAAATGCATAGGATTCACTACTAAAAACCACCATGGATCATACAACTTGGAGTACTATGTAAATACCTTGGTACACGAATATGGTAATCATTCTGTCCCTCAATGGAAATTAAAGTACTATAGTATTACCTTCTGATATCTGACCCTGGACCACAAAACCAGTCTAAAGTAGCACGGTTATATTTGTACCCATAGCCAAAAATACATGGTATGGGTCAAAATTATTGATTTATGCCAAACATAATTAAAGATCATGTTCCATGAAGATATTTTGTAAATTTTCTTACCATAAATGCATCAAAACTTAATTTTTTAATTAGTAATACTCATTGCTAAGAATAATTTTTTGCACCCTCAGATTTTCAAATAGTATGTATATTTAGTTTCGTAAGGTTGTATACACAATAAACACAAGCTCAGCATTGTGTCAAATGCACAGGATTCATTATTAAAAAGTACAATAGTAATACACTGTTTGTTTTAAGTACCTTAGTGTACGTGTAAAACCCATAGTGCAAGAATATGTTAGCTAACTTTTCTTTTTCTCAATGGAAATTAAAGTACTACAGCATTACCTTTTGATATCATCACTGTACCAACAGTATTTTTGTAGGATTGTACACACGACAAACTGCAAAAACCTGATATAAGAGAAAGTAGCCTGCAAATCAGGGGTGAGTCGTAATTTACGACGTTTATGCTAAGCAAAATATCCAAGTAAACTATACAAACCATTTTTCTTTCAAATCTCGGTCATCCTGTGGTAATATTTAGTGTTGTGGCTTTTCTTGTAATGTCTGTAAGATGTTTTTTCCAGACAAAAAGGAGAAATCCGCCCGCCGTTGTAAAAACAACAATTAAGATAAAGTTATTTTCCCCTCAGAATCCGTTGCCGCGCTTTTTTTTTCTGGCGCGAAACAAACCATAATCAAGACAACGTGAATATAATCGATAGTTTTCAAAGAGCAGAACATATTATAATATATCACAGATGGCGTGTTGTTTCAGATCAATGTGCGTTGCTGTTGTAAGGCAACGGAATGACATTCGTATTAATAATAATAATTAACAAGATTGTCATTAAATAGAAAGCAGAATTACTTAACCATTAACATCATTTAAAGTGGAAAAAGTCATTTATTTCGGAGCGCTTAGGGATCAAGGTCCACCCTATTGCGCGGGCATTATCATGACACAGTGCGCTCCGGCACCGCTGCGCCTTCAGGTGGGGGTTGATGCGTGTGAATGCCAAGGTAGGGGTCCTGGAACGGTGTGTTTGAGTTTTTCTGATGTTTTCTTTTTCAGTTGCTAAACAGATTACCGTTCAATTACTCGCACAAAAGAGGTGACAATACAATACTTCCTACAGCGATCAACAGGAGAAGGGGCTGATGGGGGGCGCGGGAACAGGTGCGATTCGCTCCCAATAAAACGCGTACCTGCGCATTAAAAGCGTTTGCAACGTTTAACCGATGTTACTATAAAGGTAAATATACACTTACGGGTACTTTATATGTTTTGGGATAAAAAAAGGTAAACTTTGAGCACTTTTTTTTTTTTCAAAAACAAACAGCTATTAAACTACATGCATATATTTAATTTGAACAATCAAATAATAAAACGCATATTTATATTTGCTACGCGCAAGTATAAGCCTACATAGCCTACTTATAAGCTACATTATACCTAACGGTGGTGTTTATGACTAAAAAAAAAAAAAATAAAAATAAAAAAAAAAACAGAACATAATTTTCTCCTTAATAAAAAAGTAACTCCACCTTAGGAAATCACACACTTTTAAGTGCGCAAATTCTAATTTCCTCAGAAGAACACACTTCACAGTTTGGGGTGACACGGGCTGACACCAGACCTGCCTCCGATGACGACATCAGAGCCGCTGCCGAACGCGACGCGGGTTTGAGCGCTACTGCAGTCACGCGCTGTAGGGCGCGAGCGATGCGGAGCGACACTCCGGTCATTTATCCGCACGATCCGTCCGCGCCTTCACCGGGCAAATACGGCCAAGACATGGCAGAGAGGAGCCGAGGAAAGCGGAGGAAACAGGCGAACCCGCGGAGAAACCAAGGTTAGTGGTGAATTCAACAGCTGCCTTGAGAAGTCTCTTAAGTTGTGCGGGTTTATTTCTGCACTCATTCATTCCGCTAGGAAAACTAGATTAACGCGTTTGCAACCGTAGCTAGACATCAGCACGTCCTAAGCTAGTATTCCACGAATATTATATGTTTGCGTTACTTTAATACATTAGTGCATTTATTTGTCTTAGTACTTTGCTTGTCAGCTTTAAAGTTTGCAGAACTTGCGGTCCGCTTTGCATCATTTCTGCAGTCCTCAGCATCACATTTTCATTGAGTTCAACATACAGCTGCACTATTTCTTGCACTTCCTCACATTCTCGTGTCTTATTAGGCCTGCTGATGGAGAGAAAATTGTTTCGATTCGTTTTCTTTTAAATAGGTAGAACAGTGATTGTGTTTATATATTAAGCTGACTTTAAAATTAATGTGACCGACTTTAAGATTTTTTAAATGATTCTTAGTATTATTATTGTTAACGTGAACAACACGTGCATTATTATAAATGCAATGTTTATCACAGATCAAAACTACTCTCGCTGTCTATTTAGAGCAGAAATTCACTATTTTTGTCAAGTTCCAGAATTGTTGTGCAATCAATTATTGAAATGCTTATTTAAATTAAATGTATATGTTAAATTGCATTTAGCTTTAAAGACTTTCTACAAATCAGAAAGCTTGCAGCCCATCTATTTTTTTTGCATTTACATTTTTGTAATTTTATCTTCTCAGTAAACAAGACTAAATGAACTGAATACCTTTGGTTTTCTTGAAGAAAAGTCGCTCTGTTTAGGCCTACAAGAGTTCCATCTCAAGCTCTGAACATCGTCACATGGCCTCAAAAATTCACTTGTAGGTTTTTTATGTATACCCCACAAAGGTCACACATTTAACAGACTAATTAGTTTCACATTTCACATTTGTTTATAGATTGCGTGTAGATACCCATGAACGCAAGACAAGCTCAAAGCTGAGACGGTCGTTCACAGCACTCACTGCACCTTCCAGAGATCTGATACGATAGTGGTTTAGAAAAGGTGAAGAAGTGTGAAAATGCTTTGCTGGAGCATTTAAGTGATTGTGTTTCTTAACAGCTGTTCACGATTGAAGGCGTTTTGTTTGACATGCATGCAGGACGGTGTGTATTTGAGTGCGCATGTGTGTGTGTGTGGTTAGAGAAGTTCCTCATTTGGATGCGCCGTAAGTGTAATTTTTGTCGACCTCGCACCCGTGTGTGACGGCCAGAGCTAACGGGCAGAAGCCTTCTGTGTCACCTCACATATAAACACACGGTGCTCATATATAGGAACTGTGAGATGTGACCCTACTAATTATAAACTGATATGCTGATGAGCAAAAGTAACATGAAATGATGGTTTTGAGATGCCAGCTGCTTTTGTGTTCAGTTTACAGGACAACTAGTGTAAATAAATGATTTAAATATTAAAATCAAACTATCAAAGCGTTATCTGGTCAGTCAAATGCTGTAGGATCTTTTCTCTTCAGTGTGTTTGAATCAGCTGGTTTTTAGTGGATGTATGAAGTCAGCGGCTGGTTGCATAAAATGCTTTCACTAGTTTTTGACTCTTCAAATCAAGTATTTTTTTTTATACTGGTTATTTTAATATTGGAGTAATACCAATTACCCCTTGATTAACTACTAGTTGGTCAGACTAGTTCTAAGTTTATGCAAACAGCACCAGTTCTCCTGAACGTCTCACAGGTGTTCATCAGAGGAACCACAGGTGTGGAGAATTACATTAACTATCAACATAATCTGCTAACTAACCACAAACTAATACACTAGCTGTTTTTGTCTTCAGCACTGCATTTATTAGCAGTTCAAAAAAAATTGTCAAATGCTTTTATTTGAAAAGCATGTGTGTGCATCTTAATAATGAATGCCACTTGCTTTATTGTTTAAATTCTAATGAGTGACAACATGTGAAGTGTGACGCAAGCGTCCATAGAGGTTTTGGGGTCACTGTAGAATGACACACAGTGTCGCACTGTCAAAAAATGTTGGAAAACACTGAGCGATGACATGCAAAAGTTGTAGATAGCGCAGCCTTACTTTATCTCTCCCCTTCCCGTTCTTTAACAAAAATGTGTGTGTGTGTGCATATGTAGAACAGATGATTGTGATGAGAGAAAAGACACAATCGCAACAAACAGTGAGAATTCTCTGGCGCGTTCATTGCTTGTTTCATGGTTCATCAGCACGTTTCTCAACTATTAAGTGTTTAACAGTGCAGATTCAGATTAATGATCACTATGTGCACGTGTGTATGTGTTTTGTCTAATGTAGAGTGGACAGTGGGATGGTTCTCAGAACTCAAATGTTCTTGCAATAATATTAATAGGACGTTTGTTCAAATGATCTGTTTTTAATTATGTTATGATTCATTTTAGGTGGACGTTCACCTAACGTTTTTCAAATGTTTGTTTCGGAATGTTCAAATCATTCAAAAGTAACTTTTAAAAGTAACATTCTCATAATGTTTGTAAAATGTTACAATGGAATGTTCCCCTAACATTCACATGATAAAGAAAAAAAAAGCTCTACCTTTTGAGAAAATAAAGTTTTTATAACGTTCTTAGATCATATGTTTGTTAGCTGGGCGTTTGCATCCGTCCTAAAACATGAAGCAAAACATTTTCCGTCCTTTTGTTTTGTTTTTTGTGTTTTGCCGTTGTCACTCAAGACCGAGCGCTTTCATCTGACCAGCTACATAAAACGCTTTGCGAAATGAGCATGAGAAGCGCAGATGTTGTTCAGTGCTTCAACATCATCCTCAGTAGCGAGAGGGAAAGTCTTTTCTATGGAGGAATACGGATACTGTGACGTGCCGCGTTATAAAAGCACCGATTCCAGGGTGGCGGCCGCATCACTGTCGTTTGTCACGACTCGAGCCAAGTTAGTGATTGGATGATGTTAGATTTTAGACATCTTAATGCAAGATGTCATCCGATCTGAAACGTCGCATCTTTGTTATCTGCGATTACGGATGGTCTTTGACCTTCGCTTTTGACGTAGCGCTGCAGTTACAGCTCATTTCCTTGCCTATTGTCTCTCTGCGTTCGCTCGCGCGCGTGTTTTCTCTCTCTCTCTCTCGATTGCCTCTTTGCGTTTTCTTTTTTCAAGTGCCAATTTATTTAAACTCTTTTCCCTTTTTCTTCATTCGCCTTCATTGATTTCCAAACCCCAGCCTTTGTAGGCAGCTGGGGTCCAGCTGTGTGTCTGCTGTCGAGTGTGTGTGTGTGTGTGTGTTTCTCTGGCACAGTCTTGTCACAGTGGGCAGAATGCGAGAAAACGACAGACAGAGAGAGAGAGAGAGACTAAGAAAAAGTCGCTTGTCATTTTGGACAACAGAAGAGAACTGGGCAAGGAATCAGAGAGATTTGAGCGGAGAGAGAGCGAGAGCGAGACAGCGAGGAGTCCAGGCTCCAAGGTTTATTAGTGGCGCTCCCCAAACGAGAGAGCTGAGGCGTCAGACGCAGCAGGAGAGAGAAAGAGGAGAAATAAAAGAAAGGGCCAGAGATTGGGACAGTTAAAGTGGCGCAGAAGATGTGTGTGTTCCACTGCGAGATCGCTGACTAAATTCATTCGGACCAAATTATAACGCTATTTTAGTAACAAATGTGTTCTGTTTTAAACTTTTAGAGATAGAGACAGTAGATGTGGCTCAGAAGATATGCTTTTTTAATTGTGAAATTACTGACAAATTTTCATTTTAACACTGTGTAGCTGTATATATCGCAATACAATTATTTCTGCTTAAAAATGTGACCCTGGACCACAAAACCAGTCAATGCTGGCACTATTTGTACCAAAAGCTGAGCATACATTGTATGCGTCAAAATGAATTTTTCTTTTATGCCAAAAATCATTAGGATATTAAGTAAAGATCATGATCCATGAAGATATTTTGTAAAGTTCCTACCGTAAATTTATCAAAACGTCATTTTTGATTAGTAATATGCATTGCTGAGAACTTCATCTGGACAACTTTACAAGTGATTTTCTCAATATTTTAATTTTTTTGCACCCTCAGATTCAGACTTTCAAATCGTTGTATCTCTGTACAAATATTGTTCTATCCTAACAAACCATACATCAGTGGAAAGCTTGATTATTCAGCTTTGTTAAATCTCAATTAAAAAAAAAAGACCCTTATGACTAGTTTTGTGGTCCAGGGTCACAAATATTCAAAATATGTTCTATTTCAAACTTTCAGAGACAGTAAAAATGTCTCAGACGTGTGTGTGTGTTTTATTATGAGTTTGCTGACTAATTTAATTAGGACCAAAATAGTCATTTAGTCACCCCATCACAATATAGTTGTGAAAAAAGTTATTAAAAAGGTATTCTGTTCTATTCTATAGGAATTCTAGTTATTGAAAAGCCATTCCATTTTTAACTTTTATAGACTGAGAGAGTGAAAGTGTCTCAGAAGATGTGCATTTCATTGTGAGATTGCTGACTAAATTAAGCCCATGTATTTAGCAGATGCTTTTATCGAAAGCAAAACAAAAGTGAAACAAAAGCAATGCATCAAAAAGCCAACAATATTTGTAATGTTAAAAAATCATATATATTATATAAAAATGAATGTGCAATTAAAGTGAAAATCATCTCATTATTTCATATTTGTAGGCAGATTATGGAACATTCTCAGTTATGAACAGTACAGTTATAGTAATTTTAATAGAATGTTTGTTCAAAGTTATCTGGTTTTGAATGTTCTCTACATGTTCTGAAACTACTAGTAACATTTAAAAAACAACATACTAAAATGTTTCAGAAAAAGTTTCGTGAACAATGTACAAATAACGTTTTTGTGCTAATGTCTTGAAAACATTATTAAAATGTAACATTCCCATAATGACCAAGGGAAAACATTTTTTTAGAACGTTTAATAACATTTAATATGTTTTGAATGTTTCATAACATTCTCATAACTTAATGGGAACATTAGAAAAGCGTTCTTAAACCATCAGCTCTGGTCTTAATTAAAACAGTAAAGGCTGAAGTTCTCATACATGAGAAACACAATCACGTTATACACATACATGATAAGCGCGTGTAAGCGTGTGCGTGAGAGGCTGCGGTTTACGTGCGTTTCCTCGGGTCACGTCTGTGTGTGGCCGCCGCTGTGACTCAGATGTTCAGCTTCGGTCACATTAAGTCCAGCGTCTTATAAAAAACAGAAACACATAAAATGTCCTGCAGCATTAAATTGCTTTGGCATTTGCATTTGGGAGTTTTGAAACAGAAAAATCACACTTTTCAACTCAGAAGACCTCAGTTGGAGAGCAGTGGAGACTGTGTTTTTTTCCATTTGTATTTTCTTGATGAGTTTTAGGAGAAGCATTCAGTCCATTCAGTCTCCTGAGCTTTAGGAAAGCTCTAAGCAATAACATTTTCCCTGTGGGTTTGTGTTTGAAGTATCGTGAAGTAAACAGGCGACGTGTGCCATGCTTTAACGCAGGATGAACCGCTGATACTCACCCAACTGATGCATTTGCAGTGTTGATATTGTTGTTTGCTTGTCAGAGTAAGTCTAAACACACACCTATGCAGGACCGGCCGCTTTAAACATTCACACACACACACACACACACACACACACACACAGAGTTCGCCCACCACGGTAAACACACGAGCGCATACACCCGTAGAGAGTTTTGTTTGTGTGCAATGTGTCGTGATGGACTGACGCGGCTGTAAACAGTGTATCTTTGCTGAGTGAAGTCTGTTTGCCTGTTTGCGTCTTGTGGTAGCGAACTGCCATGCTCAATTTACACACACACACACAGATCGTACGTAATGGAATAGCTCGTCTTAACTAGAAGTTTTCATTTGGTTTTGTCCTGGATTGACTTGTTCTTATAGTCATGTGGTCGTGTTGTAAAACATACCATGAGTAAAACACATTATACTCCGGTCGTGAAATCAATACTTTCAACTCTCCTAAGTGATGTTCCTGTGAATGATTCATCAGCATTTTGTTTTCATAATTTTGTAACTTGACTTTCAGCCACATCACAGTCAAATGCTTTAACATGAAGTGCTTATTTAATTAAAAAAAGACGTTTAATAGGCCGTCCTGCTGTGTTCATCATTGAGTGCGAAAGCGGCACCATGTTCATTACAGAACGGTGCAATCCGACTATTAATCTAACATCCATCAGCAAACATGCATGCATAATTATGAACAAAAAATCATAATTGTAATCATAAATCCCACCAGTAAAATCCCCTGTTGTGCCATTCACTATTTTAACAAGAGATTAGAAGAAAATATATATTAAAAAAAATAAATTTAAATAAATCAAATGCTAACTTAAAATAAATAAATAAGGATTAAACGAAATAAAACTGAATTTAACTAAGTAAATATATTGCTATGCTATAGAGTGCAGAAAAAAAACATAGTGATTGAACATGATAGAAGCGAAATATTTTCCAAATAATATTTTAAGCATTTATTATATTAATTTTTCACAGTATAAATTGAGACTTTAGTCATAAAAAATATATATGTAGCTGCCTTTTTAAATGTTGGTCCCTCATGTAGAGAACATGATATGATATATTTGGGGGGATTGAAAACCCCTTGTCAAGTTTATGAATTATGCAGGAAATTGGTTATATGACATTATTTTTTTCTTCAGAATAGCATGCATTAATGAAAAAATAACAGTAAGACCTGGAACATAAATTAAGACAGTAAACGTAGGTTTATGCTCAGCTCAGCACATGAAGACCTTGAGCTTTGAGACTGAAGGAGCAAGAAACACTCCCTAAACCTCCCTCACGCTGTACCTGTAGTCAACAGGTACAAATCAACACACACACTCCTTTAAAGCTTCACGAGAGAGGATCAATCACAAAATCAATGGTTTTAATATGAAGTTAGTTATATACATTTACACCTCTAATTCTCAGGGCAAGTCAGTGTGATTTGTTTTAAAAGCAGCTTTACAGAAAATCATGATGTTAATCTTCATAATATCTCTATGTTCATGCCTTATAGTTGCATTGATCAGATTAGAGTTGGGTAATAATGTAGTTACATTTTGCGTCGATACAAACAAACAGTCAGGAAACCTTTACAATAGTGAACTCCAGCTCTTCCACAGGTCTCACTGTATTAACAAGGACATTTTTGACTAGTGAGGACATTGTAAGTAAAGCGAAACAAGTCGAAGTATCGAGCCAACACGTTTCACTGGAAAGTCTGATTATTAGAGAATTCGAGCAGATCTGTCTTGCAGTTTCTCCTGTAAACGTCACACATCTCCAGCGCTGCGGTCAGGAGCGAGTGTGTATGAAGTGATAATGGAGATGGTCAGATTTGATAAGTCCAGGGATCTGACGGCAGGAAGTCGAGTCGTGAGAAAGGAAGTCAGCGACGAATCCGATTACATCACAGAGCAGAGATGCAACATCAAACGCACGGATCATCGGACACAAACTCAGTGCAGCTTGCATTAGTGATTCTCTTAGAATTCCTTCCTCAGGAGGAATAGAAATAGTCACTAATGAGTCAAACAGTACAATGTAGAGATTTGATGAGAAATCAGTTCATAATGAGATCTGTGACTGTTCTCTGGAATGTTCTCAGAAGGTTCTGGCAAGGTTCTTTCAAAGAAACATTTTCTAAAACACCAGACAGTCATCTAATGTTTTTAAATTACTTTTTTACTTGTTACTTGTTTCAGAACATTCCGAGAATGTTTCATAGTAACATTTTCCTAATTCTTGCAACATATGTAACTGTAATGTTCTTTTAATGTTTACATAACCCTAAAAAACTGAACGTTTTGAACGTTCAGAGAACATTCAGATATAACATTTTTCTAACTTAACGAGAACGTTCGGAAAACATTTCTATTTCTGTTCGCTGGGACGTGAGATTACTGGGTTTTTTCACATCTGAACAAGTTTAGAAGAAGTCATTGTGATTTTCTGATTTGTCTTTCCAGCGGGTTTGAGCGCCGATCGGATCGGAAAAGCACGTTTTTTAATCGCTGCCAAACCAGAGAGACAAAACTGGGCCTTCCTTAAAACACATAAATGTCTGTGGTTGATGGCGGAGCGACGACGAGAGAGAAATATTATTGATTATGAAGTTATTTGGCAGTGATTCACCGTATATGAGCAGTGATGCGTCACTGAGGTGTGAATGTCTGTGTAACACACACAAACACACACACACACACACGCACACATGCGATTGGAGGGGAAAGAGACTCCTGCGCTCCGTTCGGTCCCTCTGACGCCACACACAGCTCCCTTCCCCCCGAAACCACATCACACACACATCAAACACACACGGCCCACGAGCCCTTCTGCTTTGACTTACAGTAACACACACACACACAGTGCTCCAGTGATACACATCAAAGATTCTCTTAAAAACCCCGTTTGCCTTTTTAAACTTCCCATTTTTCCAACCCACTCAATTTCATTTTATTTAGTTCTTTTTTCCACTTTTCTTTCTCTCTTTTTTGGCGAGAGGATCGGCAATCACACACACACACATACTCAGTTCCTTTAGAGTTTTTTGCCATCTCTGCACTTTCAGTGACTTTAATTAGAGTGTTTTTAAGACTTTGCTTTAGATTCTCATTAACACGCAAATGAAATCAAATCAAACGAATGTGGACTGCGAGATATATAAACACACACATTTACACAGTTTATCTAGCTGTGTAAAATGAGAGGGTTTTTTAAGATTTGTATGTGGATGCCGCATATAGTTTCACATTCATTTCTGCTCACCAAGGCTGCATTTATTTGATCAAAAATACAGTAAAAATAGTGAAATATTATTAGAATCTAAAGTAGCTGTTAAATGTTGAATATGTGTTAAAATGTAATTTATTTCTGTGATGCGCAGCTGAATTTTCAGCATCATTACTCCAGTCTTCAGTGTCACATGATACTAGAAATCATTCTAATATGCGTCCCTGGACCACAAAACCAGTCATAAGCGTCACTTTTTTGAAACTGAGATTTATACAGCATCTGAAGGATGAATAAATAAGCTTTCTGTTGATGTATGGTTTGTTACATTGGGACAATATTTGGCTGAGATACAACTATTTGGAAATCTGGAGTCTGAGGGTGCAAAAAAATCAAAATACTGAGATAATCGTCATTGAAGTTTTCCAAATGTAATTCTTAGCAATGCATATTACTAATCAAAAAATTAAGTTCTGCTATATTTACGGTAGGACATTTTCAAAATATTTTCATGGAACATGATCTTTACTTTTGGCATAAAAGAAAAATCAACAATTTTAACATACAATGTATTTTTGGCTATTGCTACAAATATACCCGTGATACTTAAGGTTTTGTGCTCCAGGGTCACAAATGCTGATTTGCTGCTCAAGAAACATTTCTGATCATTAGATATGTTGAAAACTGTTGTGCTGCCCAATATTTTTATGGAAACTGTCATACATTTTATTTTTCAGAATTATTTGTTGAATAGAAAGTTCAAAATAAACAAATTTTCTTTAACATTATAAATGCTTTTACTGTCACTTTTGATCCTTTTCATGCATCCTTGATGAATAAAAGCATTCATGTCTTTCCAAAAAAAATCTAACCTTAAACTTTTGAAAAGTAGTGTATGCATCCATGTCAACCTGATTTTTTAAAATATATTTTTCCTTAGTTTCTGTAGTTTTCCACTGTGTTTAATCCAAGACACCATTTGTAGAATGGCATGAATTTTAATTCAGTAAACAGTTTTGCTTAATTAAAAACACTTCTGTGTGCTGTAGAATGTGATGTGGTCTCTTGCAGATCCAAACATTCCCACAAGGTGGTGCTCAGTCAATGCAGAACACGAGGGGACACAGAAACCTGCCCTGCAAAGATCACACAAGAGTCATTTGATGTTCCTCTTCTTCTCAGTGCGAGCGGTTTGGGCTCCTCGCATTAAACAACACAAGCTGCGAGATTGCGGATTCTTTAACTACTCGAGTTAGAAATGCTTTGTGAGTTCGTAAAAGCCAGCGCAGGCTCTCGCCACGGATAGCGGGCATATTTGCGAAACCCCAACGCTAATTTCTCAGCGAATGTCGCAACTGATGTGCAGCTAACCGACTTTCACATTATCCAGCTCAAAGAGGAGCTTTATTTAGCCCCCACCCCGCCATTAAAACTTCAAAACGGCCCCGTTCCCTCTCGCGCCGGGCCCTGAGAATGTTTTAATATTCACCGACCGCTATTGTGCGGTCTGCGCGAATGTACAAAATAAAGAGCCACATCAGAAAGCCTGGAAGATGTTGCAAACATTTTCTTGCGTCGAGAGACGGAAAAAAACGAGGAGGAAAACAAATTTGGGGGGGAAGCAAAGGTATTTATAGTGCGGTGTGAGAGCGAGAGAGATTTGAGACAAGACAGTAATGACGAGGGCTTGGTTTGATTCAGAATGTGGTGTGTGTTTGCCATCATAGACTCGCTGTGACATTCCTGGACTGCAGCGCTAACCAGAGACACACACACACACATGCAACACAGATGCATGGACACACACGCACAAAAAGTGCATGCACAGATACGCAGCGCCGAAACGTTCTGCAGCACGATTGCGGTTCGCTTTGTCCTGGGTCTGCACGATAAACAGAGAAAATTCATGAATGAGGGCTCTTGCTGTTCTTCCTCTCAGAGGCGATGAAATGAATGCATTCTGAAACAATCTGCAATCAAAAGTCAAGAGATCTTGACATGAACTCGAATATGCATGCTTTGCATATCAAAAATTGACCGAGCAATAAACTCAGGAGGCCTGCATTCACACACCCAATGCATTTGACTGTGAGACACTTAAACACTCATGCTTTACATTTCACGACAGAAAAACCACACAAAAACACTCGCCAAATGCAAGTAAAAGATTGCCCTTGGCATGCAAATAAAACAGTTGGCTCCTCTTCGTTTTATTAATTGCAACATAAAATACATGGTTTAAATTACAACGTAAGAGCGATAGTATGATCTGCATGGAGGTCATTAAACGATGTGAGCTAATCAAATCAAAATCAAAGACACAAGTGCTTACTAAAGCAAACATCTGTCTTAAATCACGCGTCTTCTTACTATTTTTACCTCGTAATGTGGCTTCAGATCATCTACAAAGCCAAAAGTTTGATTTTCTTTCATTTCCGAACTGTGACGACACATTCTTGACTGCGAGCCACCAAAACGAAGGATATAAGGGCTCGTCCTAATTTAGGGCCGCGTAGTTTGTTTTTAGGCTTTAGGTCACGACAAGTGGAAGTAACTGATCTTTTCTTATGTATTGTGGCGTATATCAGAGATCTGGTTTTGTGCATCGGATTTTGAGATTTGAGACGATTGTAAGAAAGATGCTGCGTTTAAGTGAACATCATGCATGGGTGGAAAAGATACAGATGTTTTTATTACAAATTTTTACATTTAACATGGAAGAAACATTTACAAACATTTACAAAATGCAATGAAATTTAATATCAGAAATAATTTTTTTGTAATTATTATAATTAATTTTAAGATATATGTGACCATGGACCACAAAACCAATCATAAGTGTAAATTTTTCATTCAAATTCTAATTTATTTGTATAGCGCCTTTCACGATACATATCGTTGCAAAGTAACTTTACAGCAAATTAAAGTTTTTACAATATTTTTAGTAGTAGCTTACTAGTGGTGACTGTGTCAAGTTGATGCACATATGGCAGAGATGTGTGGTAAAGATCAATTAATGACGTAATCAAACAGACAAAGGACACTATAAATTAGTAGCAGAATTCGGTAGCGCTGTACGTTGTTTCAGGGTTGGCATCATCTGACATCATCTGAAAGCTGAATAAATAAGCTGTTAGGATAGGACAATATTTGGCCAAGATACAGCTGTGTGAATATCTGGAATCTGAGGGTGCAAAAAAATCAAAATATTGAGAAAATCACCTTTAAAGTTGTCCAAAAGAAGTTCTTAGCAATGCATATTTCTAATCAAAAATTAAGTTTTGATATATTTACGGTAGGGAATTTACAAAATATCTTCATAGAACATGGCATTAAAGAAAAGTGAAATATTTTGACCCAGAAAATGTCTTGTTGGCTCTTGCTGCAAATATACCTGTGATAGTGAAGATTGGTTTTGTGGTTCAGGGTCACATATATAAATATATGCATGATTAATTTAGCATTTTATCATATATACATATATACACACACATGCATATAAAAAATAATCCTATGTTAATAATGCGAAAATTAATTCCAAAATGTTTTGTGCTGCATGTACACACACCTACACATACATAAAATCTAGTATGTGATGCTGTTTTCATGATAAAAATCTACTGATTTCGTTTCCTTTTTCACCCACAACCCTAATAAGCCAATTCAGGTCAGTTTAAACCAGTTAAGCTCAAACCATCTCTTGCTTCTGATAAGTCTGAATAGTTTCTATAGCAGAAAGATCAACAGCGAGATGCTGTCTCAGTATAGCATGCTGTCATGCAGCACAGCGCCGCCGCGTGAACGTCTTTGTCATTGTGCCTTTGGCCAGATTTCAGCGCAGGGAATTTCCACTGCTGTCGTTTGAAAATCTCGCACCATCTGAGTCAGGGGTCCCGCGTCTCTCCCCTTTCTGTTTCTCTCACACACACACATCCTCCTTCGTTTATCTGCAGACACTTTCCTCAAACGTGTTTTCTCTTCAGGTCTTTTTTTCTTGTTGTGTGCTAAATCACACCTTTGCAATCTGTCGTTCTCTGCGCTCGGCTGGTCTGCTCGGAGGTGAGGGTGTTCTTCCCGTCGCGTTTACGGTAAACTCTGAAGTTTGTGATTCAGCGGGGCCAACCCTGATGGAGAGCGTTTTGCATTCTCAGAGCGACAAACGCAGTCATGACCTCCTGATCTAAAACAGCAGCTCAATCAATGCAGATGGGAACGCAGATCAGGAATCGGGCTTTCTTTTTGGAAACGGATCGGAGAACATGTCTTGTACTTCACTTATGTCTGTTTAGGGCATTTCTTCAGTTTGCTAAATTCACAAAATGAGGTGTTTTTACTGTAATCGATGTGATCATGCATATCAAATGATGCACTTAATCACCAGAAAATGAATATGCTGTCCTCATTTACCCACCCTCAAGATGTTCCAGTAGATATTTTGAAAAAAAAAAATATTTATGCATACAGTGAAACTCAACGTTTTTCTGTTGACTGTTGTGTTTAAAATAATTATGCTTTGAGCTATATGGTTGCGTGAGCCCTAAAAGTGTTTGGAAACTGATAAAATATGAACAAAAAAATGATCAGATAAGATATAAAGTATAAAGAAAGATGCACAACCGCATTTCAAAGGCAAAACATTTCAGAAAAGGTTTTAATTGCTAAAATATTAGTTTAATTGCTGTTTAGTTTGAACTAACTGGAGTTTTAACTACTAAATATCAAACATCAAGTGTGCTATTTATTTATGCACAAACAAAGCTTTAAAAACAAAACAGATTTGTTGGGTTTTAACGGCCAGAATATCATATACTAAATAGGCTTTCCTATTGCTCGAATTGTACGCTGTAAAAAATAAAAAACACAATTTGTTGAGTCAGCTTAAAATAATTTCTTACCCTGCTGCCTTACAATTTTAAGTTCAGTCAACTAAAATAAGTTTAGTCAACTTGAAATGTAACAACTTAGATATTTGTGTAACTTAACAGATGGGTAAGTAACCCAGCCGCCTTCAAATTTTAAGTTGATTCAACTCAAATATCTAAGTATAATTTAACATTTCAAGTTGAATAAACTTTTTTTGAGTCGACTGAACTTAAAATTTTAAGGCAGCCAGGTAACAAATTATTTTAAGTTGACTCAACAAATTGTTTTTTACAGTGTAGCTCACAGAGCTTACAACGCCAGATCACAAGTCTGATTCCCAGGGAAACATGAACTGATGAAATATGAATGTGCAGTTTGATTGCAATGTAAATCACTTTTGATAAAAAGGCATCTGCCAAATGCGTGAATGTAATATCAAATGTTATTAATTGTAAAGAACGATGCATGGACGCACTTTAAGAAGATTTTTGTTGGGTTTTAAGTGATAAAACAGTGTAAAACAATCATTGTGGTTAGTGGTTAGTTAGTAGATGACGCTGCTAGTTAATGTGATTCTCCACACCTGTGCTTCCTCTGCTGGTCACCTGTGAGAACTCACTTCACACATTCACTAGAAAAACCTGATTCAGACTCTTCAAGACAAAAACATGAAGAAGAGAAGTGGGTTTGTGAAGAGAAAACATCCTGCAGCTTGTGAGACACTTGATTTGATGAATCTCATTCACACGTTTAGAGGTCAGCAGATGCTTTTTGACATCTGATTGTATTAGGTGTTTGTTTGTGTTGCTTTAAAGATGACAAACTGGGCATGAAATGTATAATTACTGATTAGAAGCAAGGAAACGGTTGCTATTACTAAAGAAATGATTTATTGTTTTTATATCATTTATCTTTTACTGAAGTATCAACTTGGTTTCAGATGTTTCTCTTAAAATGCCTGAGGAAAGATAAAAGCACAAATGAGTCAATAGATAACCTACAGTAATAGCACTTACTGAGATCTGAAGTGGTGTTTGTGGGCGAATCATTGTTGAGATCTCTTCTGCACCACTGGAGGAGACATGTTAGATTTCTGGGTGTTTTTGAGACTCTTTTGCTCTCCATTAATCTCACTGCTGTCTTGGAGGAGCATCTGAGATACGGAGATGTCATTAGTGATTTGTCGTTCTTCTTAGGGTTCCCATAATGCATCAAACCTGGAACTGATACTACGTCTGGAACACGAACACACGTTTCATGAAGCTGCTGTGAAAGATCTTCCCACACACTCTGAAAGCCTCGTTAATATCTCAATCGCAAGAAAATATCACCTAAATATCACAACTGAGTCTTTAAAACAGAAATTTAAATCAAGAATTTGCTTTTTGGCTTTTAGTCCTAATGGAAGGACCCTGGTAATCTAGTGTTTCAGAAGACATCTCAAACTTTTCTTATCAAATGATATGATTTGTACATTAACTTGTACAACTAAGCTGTTAAGATCTTAAAATGATTCTTGATGATGAGATAACTCCATTTTTTTTTTAATTTTGAAAAATCGTGTTGTTGTTTTTTTAATGTTATCTTGTTTTTATTGTATTAGTTCACTGTATTTTTTTTTTTTTTGTTGTTATTTTTACTTAATCAAAATAACCCAACTGCAGTTTAATTAGGATTAACTGGAATGCTCAGTGAAAAAACATGATTTTTTAAAATAGTTAAAAAAAGAGTTTTTATATTATTTATATTATATTTTGTATATATATAAACCAATAAATCAGTATTATTAAATACCTAGAATGATAAATATATGCAGTTTATAAATAATATAAATAACAAAAAAATATATCTACAAATAATATAATATATAAAAAAAAATGAAATAAATATTCATAATGCATATTGGGTATAGTTATAAGTCTGTATAAAGTAATCAGTATATTTTTTTCATTTATGCATATGATATATTAAATGTAAAATGTGTAATTTCATAAATAATCCAAATAACAAAAAAATATATGTACAAATAATATAGTATGAAAAATATTCAAGAAATATTCATGATGAAATAATCAGTATAACTAAATTAAATATAAACATATTAAATATAATATTATAATCACAATAGTTATTTTATTTATGCATGGGATAAATGTAAAATATACGCAATTTATAAATAATATAAATACCAAAAAAATCTATACAAATATTATTAAAATAAAAAATTATAATGAAATAATCAGTATGACTAAATTAAATATAATCATATTAAACGTAGAATTATAGTCGGTAAAATTATTTAATTAAAGAATTAAAGAAATAAATGCAGTGTGATGCAAATACAGTTTAAATTTGACCAAATTGTGTCAGCAAGTCAGCTATTGACCCATTTGTGTACTGTATTTGTGTACTGTTCTTTCTCCCCATACACCAACACAGTTCTTAAATGAAACACACTGGACTCTCCATTCAGAGCTGTGAAAGATCAACCAGTGAGCAGCGACATCAGTCGACCCACACATTCTGCTGGTGACACACACTGAGAGAAGGTGATGCTTGTCAAGCCGCTGGTTGGGCACCTGCATGCGTTCAGCTGAGGAAGCGTTCTCTTATCAGAGCTTATCAGAGCGTTTGTGAGATGACTGACCTCCTGCGTGACTTATGAGAATCACACAGGGACAGGAGCTGATGCAAACAGCAACTATGATCTGCGAGCTGCACGTCGGCGCTTCTGTCCAGGGCTGACCCCTGCGATGTGTGGAGGGCACCATGAGCGTGCCGGTGACGTCTGTGTAGTCTGAGGTATGCTGTGGAGCCGTGGGAGGTGTTGAAGCTGTGATGTGGTGCGTCTGTGACTCATTGTCATAGTGTGAAAATAGCCGAGTCAGATAATTGACGGCGTGTTGTTGAACAGCTTCGAGACATTGGAATTGTTGGATGTTCGGTGAAAGGATACTAATCACGGATCGCGGCACACGTGACCTCGCAGAAGGTAAAGCTGAACGTGGTTTTTGTGACCTTTGTGGCAAAGCTCTTGTTGCTCATCACAATATCTGCAACTTGACCTTTTAAACTAGCTGTGCGTTCTAGTAAGTTGCAGACAAAATGACACACCGTGCCGCTTCCTTCTGACATGTGGCATTTTGTGTTTTAAAGCAAGCTTTCGTACTCGTAAATTAATGCCTAGTAATGCATTTTGTAGGTCAGGTAGTGGGTAAATGAGTGTAGAATGATAAATAGCATGTGTCATAGTGGATTTTGTGTTGGCAAGAAACGAAAGTTTTGAAACACCTTCATCCACCATGACACAACCATTGCGACTCCTACTGCTGTTCATTTCCAATTCCCGTTTGATGTTTTTACCTCAGTGTAACCACAATTTACCACACGCTTTTAAAAAGGAAAAGTAAGCTTTTTCAAGTTCGCACATGAGCTGAACTGTTTCCTGAGATGAGCGAAACACACAGAATATCTACATTAGGGTTTTCCAGTTGAATATGTTGATGCTGTACGCTTGTCTTGTAATGGCGGCGAATATTCGTTACTTAACTTTGGAATCTTTGAAACGTGAGTCAGATTTTTGGAATTTTTTTGTATTAGTGTTTAGACCTATTTTTATCTTTTAGTAAAATGAAATGAGAGGGGAAAAAAGGGTTTTTCTACTTTATAATTAGAACAAAAAATATAAACATCATTTAAAAAAAACAAAAAAAAAAAAGCAAAGTTGGACTAATTAAAAAAATCAAAAAATAAATAACTGCAAAAGTCGATTTTAAATCATTTAAAGTTTAAAAAAATGTTAAAATATTTTACTGTAATTATTATGTCACAGTTCATGAGATGCTGATAACAAAACAATATAATTTCCATGCTGTCTGCCATTAAAGCATCATCTGATCTGTGTTTTACCGACTCTCTCTCTCTCTCTCGAGCTGCGGCCCCCTGCGTCTCGGAGATTTATGAGTGAAATAAAAGCCTGAGTGAAGAATGTGCTTGAATGCAGAGAGATAATATGAGCCATCCTGCGTGATGATGCAGGCCGCTGTCACTCACTGCTACAGCAAATTACACCGTAATGCGGACCAGACCCGGTTCTGTGCGCTCGCGACTCCTGCTGCGCCTACAGGGAAACCCCAGAGACTCGTCCACTCATCATGACACATCTCTTATTAAAGATACGCAACGTTAATGCAGTAAAAGAGGGCTTCGTACATAGATTAGACAGGTGAGCTAAAAAAAAAAAAAAAATACAAAAACGTTCTCATGGTAAAAGCATGAGCGGCTTGGATGCATTCTTTAATATTTACATTTTAAAATAATGGTGAAGTGATGAAAACTCTAAAATGGCACAAATATAAATGACGTAGTGGTTGGAGTCGAGCAACTTTGTTTTTTAGATTTCAGGTCTGGTCGCTGGACAGGTGCATCATGGGATGCATTTAAACACTAGAAATAGAGAAACATTTGTGATGCTGCTTCTGCTTCGCGCTACATGACAATATGGTCGTATTTAATACTTAGATTTAAAAAAAAAAATATTGGTTAATCTCTCTCTCTCTCGGCTCACTTTAGTTTAGTAGATGTAAGTTTGCATTTGCATATAAAATATGTGTGTGTGCATATTATAATATGTGTACACAATTTAATAAAATCTAAAAATAAAAAAATTCACACACAAACAAATATATTTACTAAACTAATTTAACCAGAACTCTTAAATCAGCAAGTTTTAAGATCATGAGAAACAAATTCAGACTTTTAAGTAATGGTGTAGATTGATAAATAGATAGATAGCACTCTAAAATAGGTTTTTCCATGCAAAATGAAAGCTGTAACACTCATCTGTGCTGATGGGTTTGATCGCCCCTGTTTTGCACAGTCATAACTGGAAAGGCCCTGGTCATAATATGCAGTACGGGTGCAGGAGTGTGTGTGTGTGTGTGTGTTTGTGTGTTTGTGTGTTTGTGCACAGCACCGGTGGGAACAGCACGTGTACATTTGAGCAGAGGTGTATTACTCATACGTGAGCAGCAGTGGGTCTTCACGCACACACACACACACACAGACACACACACACACACACACAGGCTCCTGCATGCGTCAGCGATGCATTGTTTGTTCCATTACAGTCGAATTGAAACTGTAGCTTCCTGCCCTGCTGTACCAACTGATTAGAGACGCTAATAAACTCACATACTTCAGCGTCAGAATGATGAAAGATCGCCTACAACTGCTTTAATACCAGTGCTATTTTTACACTCAAGTGCACTTAAAAGTGCTTTTGCCTGAGTGCCAGCAAAAATTTTTATTTGCATTAACCAAGTCTTTTGGATTTGCATTTATTAATTTAGCAGATGTGCAAAGAAACTTACAAATGAAGGATATTCATGATAAAAAGCAACAATTTTAGTGGTGCAACAAAACCAGGATGGTAGAAATCAACAATTTTACATGCTTTTTTTTTTTCGTGAGAGCCTATGAACACAGTCGCATGACAAAAACACTGCAAAGGTTTTTTTAGTGATGTTATTGTGTTGCATTTACTGCCGTTTATAGGAAACAAAAATACTGCTGATAAAAATGAGCATTTTAAACCTGTTTAGAGCTTGTGAACAGTGTAGCAATGATATGATCATCAAAAATATTTATTGATAAATGCCAGTGTTATTTTTTTACACTTGAGTGCAGTTAATACTTGTACAAATGTACTTTTACACAAATATTTTATTTGCATTAATTAGGTAGTGTATATTTACATTTATTCACTTAGTAGACATGCAAAAAAAAAAAAAAAAAAAAAAAACGTACAAATTAAGGAAAAGTGCAACAATATTAGTGGTGCAACAAAACCAGAATAGCACACAGATCAGCAATATTTCACGTGAAATCTGTGGATTTACTGTTTTATGAATACATTTTTTTAATGTAATTATTGCATTTACTGCTGTTTATGGGAAACAAATAATTACTGCTGATAAAAATAAGCTTGCAAACAGTGTGGCAATAATCTGATCATCAAAAATATTTATTAATAAATACCAGTGTTATTTTTTTTTACACCTGAGTGCACTTAAAAGTTGAGCTCAAAATGCCAACAAATATTTTATTTGCAATAATTGGATAATTTGTATTTACATTTATTCATTTAAAAAAATGAAGAAAAATGTTAATGAATAAAAGTGCAACAATATTAGTAGTGCAACAAAGCCAGAATATTACACAAATCAGCAGTATTTCATGTGCAGTTCATAGATTTACTGTTTTTAAATGTCTATGAATACAGTTGCATCACTAAAACAATCCAAAAGGTGATTCTGTAGCATATTTGTAATGTAATTGTGTTGCATTTACTGCTGTTAATTGTAAACAAAAAACAGTGCTAAAAAAGATGAGTGTTTCTAAACCTGTTTAGAGCTCGTGAACAGTGTAGCAGTGATCTGATCGTAAAAAAAGATCAAATTAAATGATGATTCATAGCAAAAGTGCATTGATTAAATGTCATATTACTAGTACATGATTCCTCCAGTAATTAGGCCAGCATGACGAATAATGTCCAGTTTCACGATGTGAAAATGCTCGCTCTCGATTCCGCTTCGCCCACAGATATGTGCAGTCATATGTTTCTTGATGAATACATAAAAAGACAAAATAGGTTACACAGGGTACGTATTAAACAAACACGTCACGTCAGGCCAAGTGAACTCTGAAACAAAGGAAAAGCGCCTGGTGCGTTCGCTCGCAGTCTAAATAAAACTATCTGCCATCCTAACAGCTTTCAGGCCTTCATTTTCTCATGTGCTCCTCACCCAAAAATACTGCACACCCCAATTCCCATTTGGGAAAATTATAATGCCGTGAGTCTGCGGCTGCCAATCCATTCAAGTGTATTTATAAATGTATAAAAGCCAGCTGATGTAAATCACAGCCTGTTCTCTGTTTAATCAACTTCGTGTTGCACATTTGTGACTTTTTACAAGATTTAAGCGATTAGGCCGAATAAAAATTCAAACATTAAACACACATCTGTGTGTGTGTGTGCGTGAAGATTAATTCTTGTATCTAATGCTGCAAAAATCATTTAAAAAAAACTTTGCGTTCACATTGCTACTGACATAAATTTTAATTTTCACATGTTGCACACATGCACTCGTGCTTTCTGAGAACTTCACACTTGTCTTGCTTTTTCATCTATTCCTTTTAATGTTAACTTTTTTTTTTTCACAAGATCTTAATCTTAACCTTTTGGCTGACATCTAAGGTTAAAACTGTTAGTCAGCTTATATTAAATTCTTGCAACTCTTTTCATGTTGTGGAGGGGCCGCATTATATTATTTTTAGATTTTTTTTGCAGTTATTTAAAAAAAAAAATCAAAGATAATAAATGTATGTATAAATTAATAAAATGATAAATAGATACTGTGGCCACCACATACTGTTTCATATATAGAGAGAGAAAATGAGAAAATCGCAGTATGCATACTTAGTATGCAGTATTCAGTAAGTAGCATGCTAGGATTGCATGAACAAAGTAAACTAACGTCACATTAAAATGCTTTTTTTAAAAAAACTTTTCTCACACTTGAATGGGTCTCTAATACATGCAAAAATTAAAAATGCAGTATTCACACTCGTAAATGTGAGAATGGCATTAATTAGATCAAGTTTAGTCCATTTTTTGAGGCATTTTTGCAATGCATTTTTTTTCTATGCATGTTTTATGTATATTTTGTTTATTAGACATTAGACAGAATTGAATATTGAGCAGAGATAATAAAATTCTATGATTTCTGAGTTAATAAATGAATATTTAAATGAATACTGTAGAAACACGTATAAATTTGTGAATGCCATTATTTAGATCAAGTGTGATCAATTTCTGAGCTATTTTTGCGATGCATTTTTTCAATTTATTGTAAAATCACTGCTTTCACATTAGATAAATTAGATATTTCCGAGTGAATAAATGAATATATAAATTTTCAAATGCTATGGCAACACTTATAAATGTGTGAATGTCATTCATTAAGTCAAGATCAGTTTCTGAGCTCATTTTGCAATGCATTTTTTACATTTATTGTAAAGTCATTGCCAGTGCTGTGTTTTCTCAGGTGAGGTGGAGCGCTGTCTGGGCTCTGAAGGCGAGGATGAGGGCAGCGTTTGGGGGATGGAGGTTCTGGACAGCAGAGATGCTCAGGATAAAGTCAGTCTGACGCCCAGCGAGGGCACGGAGCCCGGCAGTCCCGTCCCCTGTGCGGAGAGCTGGGCTGACACCGAAACCACGGCGCTGAAAATCACGGCCGCAGACCCCGAACACTGTAAGTCACTCCCGCCTCTCGACAACAGGAACCTCACGCAAAATAACTCCAAATAAAGACTCCAATTAAAACCAAAACAGGCTTTTACAGGAGATTCCTTTCAAGTTCCAGAAGAAGTTTTTATACTCCAGAATAAAAGATCTGAAGAACCTATAATGAAACATCAAGAACAGTTTAAACAAAGAAGCTGTATGAAGTACATGATACAATGTACACTATACGTCCAGTCACCATTATAGTATGCTACATTGTTGTCACATGACCTCAACATGAAAGAGCATCCAGCCATCATTTATATATATATATATATATATATGGGATGCCAACAATGCAGCATACTAAAAAAAAAAAAAGAATACAAGCATACTGCATACTGTTTCACATATTGTGTTTTGGTTAGAAAATAGCAGTATGCATTCCTAGTTTGCAGTATTTAGGTATTTAGTAAGTAGTATGCTAGGATTTCATTCTGAACAGCCTGAAGTGACCTAAAGTGACATTAGTTGTAGTGTGTGTTTTTTTTTTTTTTTTTTTAAGAAAATAGCAGTATGCATACTTAGTGTGCAGTATTTAGTAAGTAGTATGCTGGGATTTGATTCTGAACAGCCTGAAGTGACATTAAAAACACATTTTTGAAGTTCAACTTCAAATATCCATTAATAAATCAATAAATAAATGATGAAAAATGAAATAAAATTTATTTATTTATTTATCTTTAAGAACAACATGGTGTTTTTCTCATTGTTGATCTGGTCTATACTAAGTACAAAAGTTAAATCTAAAATGTTGAGGTTATGTGACCTAGCATACTACTGTCAGAAAGTGTTCACATATTTAGTGTGGAGTATTTTGGTAAGTAGTATGCTTGGATTGCATTCTGAACAAAGGGACACATTTAGCATTTTTCTCACCCTTGAACTGGTCCATAATAAGTACAAAAATTATAAATGTGCAATAATGCCTGAAGTGACCTAAAGTGACACTAGCTGTGGTGTTTTTAGAAACTAGCAGTATGCATACTTAGTGTGCAGTATTCAGTAGGTAGTATGCTAGGATTTCATTCTAAACAGCCTGAAGGGACCTAAAGTGACATTAGTTGTAGTGTTTTTTTTGTTGTTGTTGTTGTTGTTGTTGTTGTTTTTTTTAGAAAATAGCAGTATGCATACTTAGTGTGCAGTATTTAGTAAGTAGTATGCTGGGATTTCATTCTGAACAGCCTGAAGTGACATTAAAAACAAGTTTTTGAAGTTCAACTTCAAATATCCATTAATAAATCAATAAATAAATGATGAAAAATAAAATAAAATTTTTAAGAACAACATGGTGTTTTTCTCATTGTTGATCTGGTCTATGCTAAGTTAAAAAGTTAAAAATAAAATGTTGAGGTTATGTGACCTAGCATACTACTGTCAGAAAGTGTTGCATAATGCATACCGTTTTTGTTTGCATACATGTATGTTTTGGTTAGCAGTATGCATATTTAGTGTGGAGTATTTTAGTAAGTAGTATGCTAGGATTGCATTCTGAACAAAGGGACAGTGTTTTCTCACCCTTGAACTGGTCCATAATAAGTACAAAAATTATAAATGCGCAATAATGCCTGAAGTGACCTAAAGTGACATTAGTTGTAGTGTTTTTTTTTTGAAAATAGCAGTATGCATACTTGCTGTGCAGTATTCAGTAAGTAGTATGCGAGGATTTTCATTCTGAACAGCGTGAAGTGACCTAAAGTGACATTAGCTGTGGTGTTTTTAGAAACTAGCAGTATGCATACTTAGTGTGCAGTATTCAGTAAGTAGTATGCGAGGATTTTCATTCTGAACAGCCAGAAGTGACCTAAAGTGACATTAACTGTAGTGTTTTTCTGACCCTTGATAGGGTGTACAGCATTGCATTCTGAACAAAGTAACCTGAAGTGACATTTAAACCCTTTTTTTCTCACCCTAGAACTGGTCCATCCTAAATACTAAAATTTTAAAGAAAGAATAAGAATAAATGTACATTAATAACGACCAGATGCGATTCTCATATTGAGGTCATGTTGTGTTTCACATGTTATTTTTAGAAAACTGCAGTATGCATGCTTAGTGTTCAGCACTTAGTAAGCACTAGGCTGGGATTCATTCTGAACAGCCTAAAGTGACATTAAAACCCATTTTTAGCATTTTTCTCAGTAATGAACGGGTCTGTACTACTTAGAATTCAGTATTTTGTCTTTAACTTATCAGATGTGATCAGGAAGTTCTAAAAGTGTGCCAAAGATGAGTGAGCGGCCTACATTAGCGTCTGCTTCACACAATACAGGCGTGACGCGTTTAAGAGTAATTATCATCCTGAATGTAATGAGTCTGATCTCTCTGAGAAAGCATTTTCAGTCAAAAGTGCTGCGCTCATCAGGCCTCGTAATGTTTCTTCACATCAAACGAGGTGACGGTCCTCCTCTGAAATCAAAACTGAGCGTGTGAGCATTTCCCTTTTGTTCGACGGAGATCAAACGCGCAGGGTTCGCCTACAACAGACTATTTACGGCGCTGAGGCGCGCGGACTCTTCCACGGCCACATGAGAGAGCTGGAAAGCCCATGCCAACATCTGCAAACATTTGAGAGCTCGTCCTGCGTCGCAGCGCAGCGCTGGCATCCCTCCTCGCGCGCTTCTGCTTGTATTTTAGTCTTATTGGTTTCAAGGGAGGATTTCGGCAACGTTCGAGCCGTTTTCTCTTCGAGCTGAAGCATCCTTCGTATTTCGTTAACGAGAATCGCAGTAACAGCATCTCTCATCTAAATGAATGACAACTGGCTGACAGAAGGATACTGATATCTGTGATGTAAACTACAGAAAAGTCAAACAGCATAGATAATGTATGTTTATTTTTGTTTACAATTACTCCTTTTTGTATTTTATTGTAGACTAAAGCAAGTCAGCCCACAAAAGATATTAGTTGAAAATGTTTTAATCATTTTTTCATTTATTGCTTTTACTGTTTTTGTTTTATGCATCTGTTGTGACTATTTTATGCTTATTTTAAATAAAAAAATATAAAATGTATCATTTAAATGTATATATAAAAATATATGAACTATACAACTATATGAATTAACTTTTTTGCATTTTAATGTTTGTTTACTTTATACATTTTTATTGTTTTTTATAGTTGCATGTACATGATCTTTTTGCTATTTAAAAAAAACATTATTAAATTAAAAAAATATATATTATGCTAATGTAAGCATGCAAACATATTACTTTAAACACTGGCTTGATGTAAAGATCAAATGAAATAAAACATGAATTGACATTGGACTAAATAAAAGTATTTCTTTATGGCATAATATTGCCCCATAAATATTCAAAATATTATTAAAAATGGTAAATTTAAGTAATATTTTAAAAAAAAAAAAAAAAAAAGGTATTTCAGTATATTTAAAACTTTTTAAAAATAAATTTAAAATTATTAACTTCTTTTTTAAATGTAAATATACATTATATTAGCTGAACAACATTTATAATTAACAAATTTGTTACAGTATATTTAAAGAAAAATCTAAATACATATTTAAAAAAAGAAAAGAAAAACATTTGTGTCATTACTGTCATTACTTTAAAAATAATATATTTTTAATATTTTTTTTAAAGACAATTTTTCTTTTGTGTGTGTGTGTGGGGGTGGGGCATTCATTTTTTTTAAGGAAATTTTAATTTTTATTACTTTAAAAATATCAATGTTTTTTTTTTTTTTTAGACAATTAGGGCAGTTTTAAATACAAGACATTTTAATTTGTAATTACAGCGTATTTATCATCTTTAGATAAAAGTAAAAAGTGTTTTTAAACTTCAGTATGACTTACATTTAAAAGTTATTACGATGACAACACTGATGTTTGTTTTGGTAATGTAATCCAGTAGCGTGATGACAATGTTGAGGCGTGTGTCTCTTTCAGGTCAGACTGGCGCTGGTGTGATGGACGGCACGCCGCATTACGACTCCGTGGTGCAGCTGAGGAAAGTGTCACATCTGCTCAGCCCGATTCACACGCAACAACGCAACGGATCCGTTAGCTCGTACCATTTAGACGGCGTTCACAATGACATGTCGCCCGTCTGCTGGTCCCCAGGAGAACACGAGTCACCCGAGGGCAAAGGTCAGCTAGTAGAGCTTTTCATGAAATGTATTAATTTTTAAAATTATTTTATGTTTCCTGAGATGCAATTATAATCTTAGCATGTCTTTTTCATCAAAATGATCATTTAAATATAACGGTCTGTCGGAAGGGGCGTGTCCGCTGGGTGACTTTAATGTAAACGCCCACTGCTATGATTGGCTGACATCTTTGCATATGAAATGAGGATTAGATGTGGAATCTTTTGAAAACTTGTACTGTTTTTTTTCCTGTTGCAACTGAAACATTTTTGTGACTTTTAAATAATGTAACAATCACAACAAGAAAACCAGACATGTTCTTACTAAAAATAAACTTTCAAATAATGTTACATTTGGGTAAAAATAGCATTAGTAGAATTTTGTAAAAATCATTTTTGTAACACTTAAATAATGTCACAATCGCAACAAGAAAACCAGACATTTTAGAAACATTTCAAAACAACATTCAATGTTTTTATAACCTAAATTTGTTCCCTGGGATGCGGTTCCCCTGGTGAAAAATAAATGTATTTAAAACACATTTATTTCGTAAGTATATAATGTATATAAATTAATACAAATACCCTGCAAGTGTACTTTTAGTTTACTAAACTGCAATATTAAAAGTCTGCTAAATTGGAACAACTAATTTTGTACTTAATGCACTTTAATTGTGCTGAAGTCCAAATAAAGATATACTTAAGTATACCTGATTGTGCTAAAGTGGAACTATTGCGAGTACTCTTTAGGTACTCTTTAAATATTTGAATTTAAAAACTGATATTATTTAAAGATCATACAACAGCGACATTAAAACATATTTTAGGCTTGCGCATAGTGCATAAGTAGTGCTCCAAATAAAGTTTAATTACAATTTTTGTCAGTAAGTCTCAAGCGATATGTCAGTAAATATGTTAATAGACTTGAATTATACTTAGTATAAAATAAATGCGTTTTAAATCTATTACTTTTTTTTTACCAGGGTCCAAAGTTGTTTGAATTCCTCCTTTCTAATGAAAAACTGAATTTTGACTGAACTGATTCCCCAACATTAAAAATGACTCTGTTCTCTTACGTCTGTGCAGACGGTGGAGTCTTAAACCCTGACGCCCCGCAGACGGACGTTCAGACGTGTCCGTATTGCCAGCGGACGTACCGGCGTGACGCGTCTCTGCGGGAGCATATGAAGTTCTGTCAGGACAGGGATGGAGGCGACAGCGTGTGTCCTCTGTGTGGATACAGTACGCCGTACCGCGCTCAGATGGAGCGACACTTAGCCCTCCACAGCCAGACTCACGAGAAGGTACTGACATCAGACTCGTGCGTAACAAACCACACGAATACAGAAACACATGCTCATTGTCTCACATCTGTTCCAGAACTCCATGTCTGAGCCCGGTATGGAGAACAGGAAGTTCAAGTGTAATCAGTGTGGAAAGGCCTTTAAATACAAGCATCACCTCAAAGAGCACCTGCGCATTCACAGCGGTAGGAGAGCTGCACTTTAGTGAATAAAGCAAATGATTTTGCAAAAGGAATATCACCAATAAAACGTATAAGAAAGTGTATTTTTAGGAGCATAAGGATTTCTCTGCCGTGACATTATTTTTATGCAATTAAGCACATTTATCTACTAAAGTCTCATTATTGTAGTGAGAAAAATACATTTTTGGAAATGACCCTAATTGCCTAAAAACTAATGTCCAGAAAAGAGAAAAATTATTTTTAGTGTTGAAAATGACTCTAACTGCCGAAAATATAATGTAAAAAAACATATTGATATTTTTAAAGTAATGAAAATTGCACTAAGTGGCTTAAAAAACTAAAGTCCAGACAAATGTTGTTTTTAAAGTGTTGAAAATGACCTTAATTGCCTAAAAAATAATGTCCAAAAAAGAAACATTTTTATTTTAAGTGTTGAAAATGACTAATTGCCTAAAATATAATGTAAAAAAATATATTGGTATTTTTAAAGTAATGAAAATGACACTAATTGTCTTAAAGAAAAAACCTAGAGTCCAAAAAATGTTTTTGAAGTGTTGAAAATGACCCTAAAAAATAATGTCCAAAAAAATTTTATTTTTATTGTTGAAAATGACATTGATGTTTTTTAAAGTAATGAAAAGTACAATTGCCTTAAAAACTAAAGTCCAAAAGAAAAAAACATTTTTTTTAAAGTGTTGAAAATTACCCTAATTGTCAGCGCCGATAGCCTTGTGGGCAGCGCACCGACATATGGCACAGTTGAGCTCAGGGCGTCCCGAGATCGAATCCCACCTCGTGGACCTTTCCCGATCCCGCCCCTCTCCACTCGCTTCCCGTCCCAACTCTACAGTCCTATCAAAGAAAAACTGCAAAATGAAAAAAAAAAAAAAAAAAAAACTAATTGCCTAAAAAATTAATGTCCAAAAATGTTATTTGACACAAATGCAATTTTCTTTTTTATTTATAATTTAGGTGTATTTATTATTTATTTATTTTTTGTTTATTTATTTATTCATTTATTTATTTACTCATTCGTTTATTTCATTTTAGGGGATCAAATTTACTGTCATTAAATTAAATTAAATTAAATTAAATTTAGTTAAATTAAAATAAAATATTAAGGTAATAAGTAGTTCAAATAAAAAAAATCATATGAATTTGGAGTGACATGTATGGAAGTCCATTTCTCCCACAAAAAAAGTTAGAAAAACAGTCATTCTTTGGTAAATACTAATTATGACATAAAAAGTTTAAATGATGAGATTCTAAGCCACATAACACATGCTTTTGTGAATCATAAATATGACAAAAAGTTATGGGATAAGTTCAAAATTATGACATAAGTTTGTTGTTGTTTTTCCTTTTAAGACATAATTAAACTTTGTGTCAGAATTTTGACTTTTGATCTCATAATTATGGCTTTTTAAGTTATGGCATGTTTTTTTTTTCTCCCTTTGTGGCTCAATTTGGCATCCATAGGAACTGAACATTTCTTAAAGATTCATCTTTAAATGCACTCAGTGAATTTCTGAAATAAATCTGCAACTACAACCATTACGATTATAATTAAAGTTAAAAATAAACGATGATGATAAACAACTACATGCATAAGAATAAAAATACACCTTATGTCAAAGTCAATCAGATACGCCTATGTTCAATTTCTCGGTTTCTCCTGTGCAGGTGAGAAGCCGTACGAATGCCAGAACTGTAAGAAGCGTTTCAGCCACTCGGGCTCCTACAGCTCCCACCTCAGCAGTAAGAAGTGCCTGAGCGGCGGCACGGCGGGAAACGGAGCTCATTACAACGGCCACGCCCATCACGCGTACCTCTTCCCGTCGCCCACGTCGCCCCCCGCCGTCGGCGGCAGGAACGGCAGCCGAGGGAAGGGGTCTCCTTACGGACCGCTGGCTCAGTTTCAGCTGGAGTCGGCCGTTCCCGTCCTGAGCCGGGCGTCGTGGGACCCGGCGGAGGATCTGGCGCTGAGGACGGGCGTGTTTAAGGGCACCACGCTGCTGCCGCTCCTGCAGTCGCGCAGCAAATTTGAACACCTGCTGCAGGAGATGCTGCGGAGGGAAGTGGCAGACGAGAAACAAGTGAAAGGCGAAAACTTCTCCCGGCCGTACGACGCCCAGACGTCGCCCACAACCCCCTACAGAGATCTGTCGTCGCCGCACCGCGCGTCCTGGCACTCTGTGCCGCAGCAGATCCTCGTGCCTTTACCGACACCCGCGCAGCTGTCGCAGGATAAACACTGGCCGAGCGAAGAAAACATCAGTCCCAGAAAACCGACGTCACCCGCTTTACCCGAACGCCAGCATCTGATTGGCTCGCGCTTCGGCTCCCCTCCCGGCCTGGACCTGTCGATCAACGCGTCGCCACGGCAACCGAACCACATCCAGAGCGAACCTTTAGACTTGTCTATTCCCAAAGCGCATTCGGTCTCCGTCGCGCCACGCAATCCGCCGTGTAACGGCTACTCGCCGCATCACGACAGACGCGACGGCGAGAGCGTGTTCAAGAGACTGACTCCGCCCACTCAGCAGCAGGTGGGCGGGGCCTACGCAGCGTCGCCGCTGTTCGGCAGCACGGTGTTCAGCAGCTTCCCGCTCTTCAATCACATGATCCCCGCCGGCCTGGGACACAACGGCCTGACGGCACTTCCTCTCACGCCACCCGCGCCCAGTCCGGGCTTCCTGTCTCCTGTGGCGTATATGGTGGAGGCGGAGTCAGAATCGGTGCTGAAGAGAATACAACACGAAAGACATTCGCTCATGGTAAGAGCATACGCACCAAAACACACTGCGGATCAGGGTTGCCAGGTTTTCACAACACATTGCTTCTCAAAACTAGCCCATCTGCATATCGAGGGGGGTCCCCAATTAAAAATCGTGTTCTGGGGTGTAAAATGTAAGCTTTTTTTGTCAGGGTTCCTCTGGGATATTCACATTCCAGGTGCTAAATATGACGTTATTGGAGTCGTTTAAACGGGAAAAGTGTGGACTTGGCAACACTGCTGCAAATAAAGGCTATTGCAACAGATTTGATATTCATTATAACTAAAATGTATTCTGCATATTTATAATAAAATATACAAATAAAAATATGACATCCATTGTAAAAAAAAGTGTTCTAAATATTCAATATAAAAATATGAAATGTATTATACATAATCCAAATATTCATAATAAAATATAAAAATATGATATTCATCATAAAAATGTATTGTAAATATGTATAAGGAAATATAAAAATAAAAAAGAAGATATGGTGCTTATTATTACAAATGTTTATTCTAAATATGTATAATAAAATGCAAAACTTATATTAATTGTAACAAAAATAAAAATATGATATTCATTATAGCAAAAATGCATTGTAAATATGTATAATGAAATATAAAAATAAAACATGGTATTTTATTACAAAATGTATTTTCTCAATATGCATAATAAAATGTAAAAATAAATACTTGATATTCGTTATTGAAAAGATGTATTCTAAATATGTGAAAGAAAATATAAAAATACAAATATTATAATTATTATAGCAAAAATGTATTCTAAATATGTGTAATAAGATCTAAAAATAAAAATATTATATTTATTATAACAAAAAATAATTGAAATATATATATCATAAAAAATGAAAAACTAAAAATGATATTCATTATAACAAAAATGTTTTGCTTGTGTAATAATATATAAAAATATAATATTTATTATAGCAAAATATATTCTAAATATGTCAAATTAAATGGAAGAAAGGTATATTTGTTATAACAAAAATGTATTCAAATATGTGTAATAAAGTATTAAAGTAAAAATATGATATCCATTATAACAAAAATGTGCTCTAATTATGTGTAATAAGATTTCACAATAAAAATGATATTCGTTATAACAAAAATATTCCAAATATGTAAACTGAAAAACTAACAATACATTATTAACCTATAACAATATAACAATATATTATTATATTATTATTATTATATATAACATTTTATAACAACAATGTATTTTACATATTAGAATAACAATGATATAAAAATATGATATTCATTATAAAAGATATTGTAAATATGTAAAATATAATGTAAAATAAATGGTATATTCATTATAACAAAAAATGTATTCTAAATATGTGTGATAAAATATTGAAATAAAAATATGATATCCATGATAGCAAAAAATGTGTTCTAACTATGTGTAATACAGCTTGATAAGCATAGTTTCCTGTCCTGTGTAGATATATTTCCTGTTGAAACAGGAAGCTGGGGTGGAACATATAGTCATTGTTAACTTGATCATTTTTTTTTTATTTACATTATATTTCACAATCATTATTTTTATTATTATTATTATTATTATTATTATTATTATTATTGTAATCCAGTAGCCTTTGTTTTACATCATAGTGAACAATATTTAATCTAACATCTGAAAATGACCTTGAGTGCAAGTATTATTTTTGGTTTATTTTCCTAGAAGAAAAAGACTTTTAAATGTGTTTATCAAATTAGGAGTCAGATTTGACTCAAACAAAGAGTTATTTTAACTAAAAGCCATAAAAAGTTTGCATTTTATGGTTTGATTTAAACAAACACCAATTATTTAATACCTTTCTACGAAATCAGCAACGACCACTATTTACATCGAATCATTTGAATTGAAAGTTATATTGTTTAATACAAGTTTAGCTTTAATCTTAAAAGTTCTTTGGAAATGCTAGTACTTAGTAAGCAAATTAAATGATATTAGAATGAGAAAGACCGATTTTACACTCTTAGTCACAAAAGCAGAATATGAGCCATTTACTATATATAAACACACACATAATGCAAGAGCGCATCATATTGCAACAGCTGCTGCGCTGATATCCACGCGCTCTGCTCTCCTCTGAACGGCAGCTGAAAATGAATGATTTCCTCTGCTTGAGCTGTAAACAAACGCGCCACGCACAGGGAAATTCCCTGCACTTCATGTCAAAGGGCAAAGAGAGCGCCGGTCCGTTTCCACACGCCTGCACACTCATATCTGCACTCCGCCTGACACCCTCTCACTACAGACGCTCTCTGTGAGAACAGACGGGCTGGATATTCAAAATATTCAAGAACATTTATGAAAAGAGATGTCTTGCACCTCACTGATTTGCAAAGATCAGACGTATCTTGATGTCAGATTCAAATAAATGTTTGTGTTTTGGGGTGAAAGGCTCAGGAATACACTGCATGCAGGTGTAATAATAACCGATAATTACGTTTTTCTCTCCGTCCAGACGGAAGCACTGAATCGTGGCGGTCTGGAGTATCTGTCTCTGATGGATGATGGGATGGATGGAGAGATCGGCCCTGGGAGGAAGAGGCTGAAGAAGACGGAGGAAGGACTGTATGCCTGCGACATCTGCGACAAAACCTTCCAGAAGAGCAGCTCTCTACTGCGTCATAAATATGAGCACACAGGTACAGTACACAGGTACACCTTATATATCAGTGATAATAATAATAATAAATATTAAAATCATATTTATTTATCAATTTTAAAAATATTTATAAATAATATTTATTTTATTTAATTTATAAATATAATAATAGTAATTACGTATAAATATTATAAAAATATAAATAATATTTAAATATTTATTAATAATCTGAGATTACAATTACAGATGCCATAATTATGTAATCTTTCAAAGGCACAATTACAAAAAAAATAAAATAAAATAATTATTTTATATATATTAGTTATTTTATTGAAATATATTTAAAAATGTATTTATACATATAATAATAATAATAATAATAACATTCAAATAATATTTATTTATACATTTTATAAATATTAATAAATAATATATAAATATTTATTTATAAATATAATGTTATGTATATGTATAGATAGATATTTAAATAATATTGATTTATAAATATTACAACTATTTATAAATAATATTTGAATATTTCTACATATAATCATAATAATAATCATCTTAAAATATTACTTATTTATCAATATTATGATTATTTATAAATAATATTAAAATATTTATTTATAAATGTATTAATCTACTATATATATATATATATATATATGGGGCAATGATGAGAAAGGGTTTAAGCATAAAATTTATTATTTATTTATAACATTTATTTATTGCATTTTTGTTTTGGTTTTTATGAGCACAAAATAAATATCATACATTTTCCCCTAATTTACAGAAGACACCCACTAAAATGTCATTCAGTGTAACAATCTTGTCAGGCATATTTACAACAAAAATCAATTTATGACACATTAAAAGACAAATTACTTTCACCTTAAATACTAATTAGTTGTAATTCTACATATTTAAAATTTGCCACTATCCTAGTAAGAATTTTTTACTCATTTAAAATGCAATAAAATTTACAGTTTATGTATTTTAATATGTACAAGTCAGAATAAACATGTTGTTTAAATTTGTACATAAATATTGTGTTACAGTGAATGACAATGTAAAATTATTTCAACCAAATTTTGACATTTTATTCTCCAAAAACTTATTTGAAACCTTAAAAGTAGACTTTACTTACATCTAATGTGCTTACTATGGACATAAAATCACTTTTGTAAATTTCTTTTGACGTGGACATCTTAACGCTTTTGACCCAAGTATATATAATAAAACATATAGTGTTCTTAAGTGTATATACAGACAGAGAGACATGTTAAATGAGCAGACAGAAATCTAACTCTTTTTTTTTCTTCTGCAGGGAAGAGGCCTCACGAGTGTCAGATCTGTAAGAAGGCCTTCAAGCACAAGCACCATCTGATCGAGCACAGCCGCCTGCACTCCGGAGAGAAGCCGTATCAGTGCGACAAATGCGGCAAACGCTTCTCCCACTCGGGCTCGTACTCGCAGCACATGAACCACCGCTACGCCTTCTGCAGCCGCGACAGCGACCCCGACGGAGCCGCGGAGGACGCCGTTCCCTACCGGAGCCCCGTCTCGGAGCCGCACGCCGGGACCGAGGCTCCCGCTTCGGCGCTGGAGGACAGCGGCGCCTATCTGAGCGACTCCAGCATGGAGGGAGCGGCGCTCGGGTTCAGAGACGAGGAGGAGGAATACGAGGAAGAGGAGAACTCCCTCGGCAGCCACGCTTATGACGGAGGGATGAGGACGGGACGAGTTTCCCTGCAGGCGAAGGGCCGAACGGAGGAAAAACCTGCAGATGAGCAACAGGAAAGTCCCGACGGAGACGTGCGGAGGACCGAGTGAGACGAGGAATACTCCAGTGTTTACCAAAGATGTGAAACGCACATTCAACGACTGACGCGTCCTCTTTAGTGTTCAAAACCCCTGTGCCTCGTGTCGGACGGACCGAACTGCGACGTGACTGTGAACAAACACATCTGAGCGTTTGTAGGCCAAAGACAGAATTACATGAACACACGTTCCTACAAAGACTTGATTCATCATCGTGTTCCAGAGCTTCCCTACAGCGCCGAAAATCACTGTGAGAGGCAGAAACGGGTCTGCGACGATACTAAACTAAGAAATCAAATTCAATAATAAAATAACAAATACTAAAATACATAAATGCCAACAGGCAACGACGAAAATAACCTCACAAAACCTGCCAAAGTTGTATTTCTCATTCAAACTAGTATATGAAATTATATTTTACATACTGAAAATTATACCTTGTTTTTAGAACCGTTACGATTTTTTGCACTGGCATTGTGTTCTCATTAACGTAAAGCCAAAAAAAAAAATCTAAGTCGTATTTCACACTGAAATAATGCAAAAAATAAATAAATAAATATGGAACTGTATTTCGCAAAAAGGAAATTTTACCTGTTTTTAGAACCATTAAGAATTTTCACACTGGCATTAATTTCTCAATAACATAAAGCAAAAAATAAATAAATAAACTATATATATATGGACTCATATATCTCATAATAATTGGACTGCGTCATTTATGCTGATATCAAAAATGTAAAAATTAATTGCAATAATTGCATGTCATAATGCAAAAATGCTAAATGCTAAAACGGTTCTTAAAGGAGGCTTTATTTTTTATCATACAAAATTGAATTTAAAAAATACATTCTTCCAAGAATATGTTGTATTTTGCACCAAAATAATACCAAAATAAAAATAAAAAATTAATTAATTAAATATGGAATGATATTTTGCCTAAAGAAAATTATACCTGTTTTTAGAACCATCAAGATTTTTTCACACCGGCATTAAATAAATAAAAGCAAAATAATTAAACAAAATAAAAATGTATACACACCATGATATTTGATATTTGGGCACAACAAATTTATGCTGATATTAAAAGTGTAAAAAAAAAAAATAATAATAATAATGCAAATATCTGAAATGGTTCTGCTTTATTTTCTTTATACAAAATATGATTTCAAAAAAATACATTCTTCCAAGAATAAGTCATATTTAACACCAAAATAATGAAAAAAAAAAAAAATATATATATATATATATATATATTTTGCATAAAGAAAATATACGTGTTTATAGAACCATTAAGATTTTTTGCACTGGCATTAAATTGTCAAGGAAAAACAAATAAAATAAAAATACCATTAATTAATAAAATTAAGTGTATATATATATATATATATATATAGTTTTCATTCTTGTTTTATTATTATTATTATTATTTTGGAGTGAAATATGTCCTAGAAGTCATTGACGCATTTTAAGAGCTCAGGAGCAGCGATTAACACGAGACAACCGTATGTAGTGAAATATGAAATATTTCAGCATAATAGCTATTTACACCCTACGATTTGACCATAATTCGCCGCTGAGGAGCAATAGTCGATGGTTAGTTAATGACTGGTTAGCTTATGGATCGTTCAGACGGCATTTATGGTTTCCTCTGTCACAATTATGTCAAACTGCACTATAACTCACATCGAGATTAAACGCAGATTTGACATCGATTAACTGGAAAAACAGTCAAATTGGACGATAATGGCAGACGTTCAGACCTCAAACTGAAGTTTCACCTTCTCAGCTGTTGATGCGCTCAGATATTTGCACAAACTCTGATGCACCAAATAATGTGTTCATGATGCAATACAATCTATTCATTAAGTGTCCTTTTAAGAAAGAAAAAAAGCTGGGAAAAGCCAGTCTAGCATGTGTTGCACTGAATACGAGCTCAGAAACCGAGTCAGGAAGCTTTAAAACGATGCCGATTATGCAAATGTCTGCTATTTAAACATGCAGGAGTTTAACGAACAGCAACATTCAACCAGCAAAACGCAAGTGGTGCTTTAAATCTGCCTTTATTCATTTAGTGCTCGACTTTTCTACTATTAACTCTGTGTACGCATGGACGTCGCACCGAATGCTTCTTGCACACCAGAACTGTGCACTATTTTCACCAGTGTTATTTTTATACCAAATTTTTAAGCTTTGTTAAAATGTTAATACATAATCTTTGTAATAAAGTTGTACATATTTTGGAAAATTCAGACGCCGGAGGATTTATTGTGCTTTTCATACACTAAAAGGCATTTCTGCTTCATTTTGTTAACATAAACGGTTGATATTTTTGAGCATTATTTTGGAGGTTAGC
The DNA here is from genome assembly GCA_036247105.1 of Cirrhinus mrigala. Lineage (NCBI taxonomy): Eukaryota > Metazoa > Chordata > Actinopteri > Cypriniformes > Cyprinidae > Cirrhinus > Cirrhinus mrigala. The sequence continues at coordinate 35,335,521 of CM070012.1, read as the reverse complement.
ATTCTGTGAGCGTCGAATCTCTCACTTTAATCATTTTGCGCTAAAACGAGGTCAAATCTCTAGAAACGCAATATTTGTAATGACTGAATAATGGCGTCTCATGGTTATTGTGACGCTTGGTCCCACGGATCGTAAATCTAACAGCGGGAACGCTGGACTGAAATCGGCCGCCGGTTTCTTTGAACTCTGCTGCGTTTCTTTCTAATGACATTAAATGAGTGTCGTTGAGGTAAGTGTGTGTGTGTGGCGGGGGAGCCCGTTTACACCACTGACTCAAATCAGCACTGATTTCAGGCCTCCACCTAAACAGTGTGGTTGAAGTCAGAGGAGCTGCAAACGGATGTTGTTTTACATTTTTTAATAATATATAATGGCCTCTGGCTCAGAGATGTTGCTCATCTGCTTCTCTGAGAACTACACACCATGTTCCTGCTGCGTGAAACAACACAAACGGCACAAAAGAGACGAAAAATCACCCGGTAGACTTGCTTACATATCGTATGTGGGTCAAGGGATCAAGGGATGTGCGTAAACCATGTTAAACCAAACCGTTTTGAATTGGCTTCAGGATTTGTTTGATTTTTTTTTACATTTTTTTATTAAACTCAAACAAATCCTGATCCCCATCAATTCGAAATAAATCAAAAACCACCCTTTCCCAATGGAAAATGGGTTTAATTTTCATTATAATAATATCATAATGGTATCATAATGATCCTACAAATTTTTTAATGCAAAATATTTCTGTTGAAAAAAGAAATAAAAAACGTAAAATGTCTGCATGCTTTGAGAAATTATGTTGAAAATGTGTTTAATTTTGATTAATATAATATAATGTTATCTTATCAATGAATTTTCTTAATGCAAAATATGATTTTAATTTTTCAGAACTGCTGTAAATTATTGAAGTTTAAAAAAAAAAAAAGTTAAAAATAAAATGTCTGGATGCTTTGAGAAATTATGGTAAAAATGTGTTTAATTGTGATTAAAATAATATCATAATGTTAGCTTAATTATCCTAAAAATAGGATTTTTGCAAAATATATTTTCTATTTTTTAGACCCATAGATTAGTATTACTGTAATATATATATATATGTATTTGTCATTAAAATAATATCATATATATATATATATATATATATATATATATATATTATATATTTTTTAAGATCATAAAATTCATTTTCTATACAATTTCTAATTTTTTTGGACCTAAGAGAATTATTACTGTAAATAAATCAAAAATAATTAAACAAACACTGGGTGCTTTGAGAATTCATTCCAGAATTGTGTTTAATTGTCACTAAAATAATATAATGTTAGCTTAATGATCGTAGAAAATTATTTTCTTTATGCAAAAAATATATTTCATTTTTAGAACCCAAACTAAAAAACATAAAATGTCTGGATGCTTTGAGAAATTAAGGTAAAAATATGTTTAATTGTGATTTAAAATGATATCATAATGTTATCCTAATGATCCTAAAAATGTTTTCTTTATGCAAAATATATTTTCTATTTATTAGACCCTTCGATAAGTATTACTGTTTAAATAAATAAATAAATAAATAAATAAACAAAAATAAAAATGTCTAGATGCTTTCAAAATATATGGCAAAAATGTGTTTGTCATTAAAATAATATCATAATGGTTTTTTTAAAGATCCTAAAAATAATTTTTTAGAACCTAAGAGAATTATTACTGTATATAAATAAAAAATGTTATAAATAAACAAACACTGGGTGCTTTGAGAATTTATTCCAAAATTGTGTTTAATTGTCATTAAAATAATATAATGTTAGCTTAATGATCGTAGAAAATTATTTTCTTTATGCAAAAAATATTTTTTTATTTTTAGAACCCGAACTAAAAAACATAAAATGGATGCTTTGAGAAATGAAGGTAAAAATGTGTTTAAGTGTGATTAAAATAATACCATAATGTTATCTTAATGATCCTAAAAATGTATTTTCTTTATGCAAAATATATTTCTATTTTTTAGACCCTTAGATAAGTATTACTGTTTAAATAAATAAATAAATAAATAAATAAACAAAAATGAAAATGTCTAGATGCTTTCAAAATATATGGCAAAAATGTGTTTGTCATTAAAATAATATCATAATGGTTTTTTTAAAGATCCTAAAAATAATTTTATATATAATTTCTATTTTTTAGAACCTAAGAGAATTATTACTGTAAATAAATAAAAATGTAATAAATAACCAAACACTGGATGCTTTGAGAATTTATTCCAAAATTGTGTTTAATTGTCATTAAAATAATATAATGTTATCTTGATGATCATAGAAAATTATTTTCTTTATGCAAAAAATATTTTTTATTTTTAGAACCCGAACTAAAAAACATAAAATGTCTGGATGCTTTGAGAAATTAAGGTAAAAATATGTTTAATTGTGATTTAAAATGATATCATAATGTTATCCTAATGATTCTAAAAATTTTTTCTTTATGCAAAATGTATTTTCTATTTATTAGACCCTTAGATAAGTATTACTGTTAAAAAATAAATAAATAAATAAATAAAAATAAAAATGTCTGGATGCTTTCAAAATATACGACAACAATGTTTTTGTCATTAAAATATTATTATAATGTTTTTTTGTTTTTAAAGATCCTAAACTTCATTTTATATATCATTTTTATTTTTTAGAACCTAAGATAATCATTACTGTAAATAAAATATAAAATGAAAAAATAAATAAGCAAATAAATATTCAAAGGCTGGTTGCTTTGAGAATTTATTCCAAAATTGTGTTTAAATTGTTAAAATAATATAATGTTAGCTTGATGACTGTCAAAATTATTTTCTTTATGCATTATATCATTTCTTATCATCATATCATTTCTATTACTTCGAACCTAGGAGAATTATTACTAGAATTAAAAATGAAATAAATAAATAAAAATTGGTTTAATTGTCATTTAAAAAATATAATGCTATCTTAATGATTGTAGAAAATTATTTTCTTTATGCAAAAAAATATTATTTTTTATTTTCAGAACCCGAACTGAAAAACATAAAATGTCTGGACGCTTTGAGAATTTATGGCTAAAATGTGTATAACTGTCATTAAATTATTAATATTATAATGATATCTTAATGATCCTAAAATTATTTTTTTTTGCAAAAAAAAAAAAAAAAACATTTCATATTTATGTTATTATTATTTTTGACATCTGAGCTGAAATGGTTGTGTTTTATGAGATCCACCCATTTCTAAATGATTGTGTCACTTCAGAACAAATCAAAAGCGGAAGCTCTTTCCAAACAGGTTTTCTGTTTTTATTGTCATAATTCTGAAATACAGAATTTCAAGGGAGAAAAAGCAAGTCACTCTGGCTATGGATGTGGTCTGAGGAACGGATGTTTTATGACTAGTCGTCTTCATCATTGACAGATTACCGAAAGGAAACGTTCACACAAAACCGAGAGCTCGCATATTAAAATAAAATATTGAGCGAGTGTAGGAGAGTGTCAGAAACAGAGAAACCCAATGAATCACGTCCATCCACAAGCCCGATTCTCTCTAAAGGACTCATTCACCTACAAATGAAAGCTCTGGCGTCATTTACTCTCTCTTTCTTCTGAATGAACACAAAACGAGAAGTTTAGCACGATATTCACACTCCTGCTTTTAATAGACAGTTCAGATCAAAGAGATCAAAGATTTCCACTGAGCAAATTCTGTTTCTTCTTCCTTTTAGGAGCCACACGACAGAAGCTTTGGAGTGACGTGAAGGTGAGTGAATGACAAAATGATCATTTTGGGTTGAGCTATCCTTCAAGCGTCTTATTTTGAGTCAGTAAACAGGCGGCGGAGGTTCAAAATAACGCGTGTCTTCCGTCGATGTCAGAAACGAAGAGGAATATTGTAACATCAGTCCTTTCTGTTTCGCTTCTCCCCTGGAAACCTTCTTTGCGGCCCCTCGTGGAATTGAAATCATAAGAAAATAAAAATGAATAAATATATAAAATCGAACATTAAAACGTGTGTACGCGTTCCCGGCGCTTTTTCTTCTGCCCGGCTCTTTTAGTCGCGAGCCAAAGCCACAGTCCATATAAAATTACCAAACCACGGTGTGGGGCGGGAGGGGGATGCACATTTTTTAAACATATGCATTTTTAGTTCCTCTTTTGTTCTGTTATTAAAAGCAGAGTTTTGGAGAAATGGCAGCAAAGAGCTCCACCCGCACTCAGACTGGCACACACACACACACACACACACCTCTGAACTTCCTCTATCTCACACACACACACATGCATACACACACGCATCGGAACAATGGAAAGGGAATTACGTCGCATTTTGAAGAGAATTGCATCCAGTTTTATTTCTCCATTAAAAGGCCCGCCTGAACCGCTTGACCTGCGCTGATCTTTATGATCATTGAGTGACACGTTCGCCTTTATTTCACTGCAATTTGTCTTTTGTGTTTTTGTGCATTAAATCTGCACAAGCTCTGAGCGGGGAATCATTTGACATAAAAACAGTTAAAAGGCACTAGGGATGAAATCTGAAGAGTTGAAAGACAAATCACACACACACACACACACACACACATATATAAGCTTGAGTGAATCTCACAAAACCCGTCATGAAGAAAGTTATATTTTTGCATAAAGATGACTATTACTTCAGTCATACTTTATAATTCATTTGCATTATTATTTTATTACTATTACTATTATTTTTGTAATACAATAGCTTAAAACCTTAAAACTTTAATTTTTATTACTATTTTTATTACTTACTATTACTACATTTTAAAAAAAGTCTGGATGCTTTTTTATGGTAAAAATGTGTTTAATAGTCATTAAAATAATATCATAATGTTAATTTAAAAACCTTTAAAATATGTTTTTTTTTTCTGCAAAATATAATTCATATTTTTTAGAACTTAAAAACATTATTACCATCTAAAAAAACAAATAAATAAATGAAATAAAAGGTCTGGATGCTTTGAAAATTTATGGTGAAAATATGTTTAATTGCCATTAAAATAAAGTCATAATGTTAAAATCCTGAAAAAAATTCTGTGAAAAATAATATAGTTTTTTAGAACTTAAAAGAATTACTACTGTTTTAAAAAAAAAAAAAAAAAAAAAAAAAATTAAAATGTCTGGATCCTTTGAGACTTTATGGCAAAAGTGTGTTTAATTGTGATTAAAATAATATCATAATGTTAACTAATCCTAAACCTTAAAATGTAATATCATTTATATTTTTAGAGCTTAAAAAAATATTACCCTCCAAAAATAAAAAATAAATAAAATAAAATGTCTGGATGGTTTGAAAATACATGATGAAAATATGTTTAATTGTCATTAAAATAATGCCATAATGTTAACCTAAAAACCTTTAAAACAAAATAAAATAAAAAATCTATTTAGATTTTTTTAGAATTTAAAAGAATTATTACTGTAAAAAATAAAATAAAATAAAATAAAATGTCTCAATTCTTTGAGACTTTATGCCAAAAATGTGTTTAATTGTGATTAAAATAATATCATAATGTTATCTTAATTGTCCTAAAAATTCATTTTCTTCATGTAAAATATAATTTCTGTTTTTTAAAATTGATGAGAAACATTGCAGTTGAAGAATAATTCCATTAAAAAAATCTAAATGTCTGGATGTTTTGAAAATTTTTGGCAAAAATGTGTCTAATTGTGATTAAAATCATATCAAACGGTTATCTTAATGATCCCAAAAATTGTTTTCATCATGCAAAATATCATTTCCATTTTTTAGAACTTAACTTAATTGTAATCATTATTGAAAAAAGGAATAAAAAAAATAAAATGTCTGGATGCTTTAAACATTTATAGCAAAAATGTGTTTAATTCTGATTAAAATAATATCATACAGTTATCTTAATAATCCAAAAATGTATTTTCTTCATGCAAAATTTCACTTAACTTAAAATAATTATTAATAATTATAATGTCTGGATGCTTTGAGAATTTGTGTTGAAAATGTGTTTAATTAATAATAAAATCCTATTATTATGCTATCTTAATGATCCAAACGATGAATTTTCTTTATGCAAAAAATAATTTCTTTTTTATTATTATTTCCGTCATCTGAGCTGAAATGTGACCCGATCGTGTTTTCGTGAGATCCACCCATTCATAAACTCCTCTCATATATCTGCTGAGTTTGTGGACTAATAAAGCAGATCTTTCATCGAACACCATGAGTCCGTCCGGCGTGAGCATCGGTACCGTCTCCAGAACCGTCTTGTCCCAGTGCATTCTGGGAAGTCCGTGTGTTTAGTAAGATCCCGTCTGCTCGGCTCCGAAGATCTGCTCGTATTCGCTCAGCAGCAGCTCGATGGCCTGGTTCTGATACACCATGTTAATGGCCATGTTTCCGCTCTCGTTCTCCGGACGCATCAGCGTGGGGCCGAACACGATGCCGATGTTCTGGGTCGTCATACGGTTGCTGTCGGAGCACTCCATCACCCTGAAGGGACACAGCAAAGGGTTACTGTCACCGTGCGAGACGTTCGGCTAAAAAACGGCGTTCCTACCAAACCGCCGATCTGGCAACGGCTCTAAACTTCCACATTAAAAAAGGAAAGTAAAAGAGAAACTAAGAGCTTCCTGTGGGTTGCTTCCTCCAGAGATACCAAACCACAGGAAGATCTTCATGTTTTCTAGCTGCGTCTAGTTCAACTTTGTCTTAGATGTGTCTCCTCAGTAAAAATCAGTCAGAAATCAGTCACTGGTCATGAAGAGTACAGATCTGGAAGACTTTTCCTAATCTACCCAATTAATAAAAACTATTTATACGTTTCAGTAACGTTCCCATTTGAAAAAAAAAACAAAAAACAACAGCATCATTTCCGAATGTTCTCTGAACATTCAAAACGTCCAGTTTTTTTAAATGTTATAAAACATTCCATTTCAGAATGATGAGAATGTTACTTTTGTGACAAGTTCTCTGAACATTCTCAAACAAGTAACATTTGAAAACGTTGCATGTCACATTTAACATTTACTTGTAACAAGTAACATTTGAAAACGTTGAATGATGTATAAATTACATTTTTGTGCTAATGTTTTGAGAACATTAATTAGTAAATGAAAGACCATAGAACACTGAACGATCTATCAACATTACAGTGAATGTTTGTTCGTAACTTTGAAAGAATCTTGCCAGAACTTTCTGAAAATGTTCCCGGTTGGTTGGGTTGTCTAATATGAAAAAGTTCTGCTTCAGTTTATATATAAAAAGATTTATTGCGAGCATAGATTCAGTAATTAAACAGATAAAAAAAGGAAAAAAGAGTCAGCATACCAATAAATAAATAAAAAATCAAAGCCATTGAAAATCGTTTTACTGTAGATTGATATTGAAAGAGATAAACATACAAGTGTCATAAGGAAATGAAAAGCATGTTTCATCATTAAAAAAAAATATATTTTTTTTATTTATTTTCATTTTATCTAATTATTTGTAAATATTTTTATTTTATTTATTTTCCTTTTATTTCTTTATTCGATGATGGATTGTTTGCCCAGCCAATTAACTATCCAGCTGATGTAGCTAATTATCTTGTGTTTTCAATTAGTGACTTGACTTGTATAAATGTTATTGACTAATCCTGAAGTTTTTAGCACTAAAGATGGTCTGAAATGTGCGCTTTTTGTTTTCTTTTTTATTGTGTTTAGTCACACAATGAATCACTTTCAATTAGAATTTTTAGTACGAACATTTTCCGATTTTTTTTTTTTTTAGTTGCCTAAAAAACTAAACCTGCTTCTGCATATTAAGAATCCTGTCGGCTCTTTGACGAATTGCTTTTAAGTTGCATAATCTATAAAATGAATGTGGAGCATCTCAGATCATTCGATGAGAAATTTTTGAGATCATATCGAGACTTGCGTTTGCAGACTTCAGGATTTTGGCAGATCTGAGCACCAATCTGAGATCTCAGACTCTAGATGTGTGAGATTACCAGACTAACACCTCAGCAAAAGTCTCACCAGACACTTGGAGAAACAACCGAGATGTTCAAGAGCTCTCCCGTGTGATCTCTCTATGCTCTGTTTCTTCTAACCGAGACCCGTTTGTGTCTGAAGTTGAAAGTGAAGACAAAAAGTTCGTGTTTGTGAATAGCAATGACTGAAGGAAGGATTTTTTGAAAATGTAAATCAAAGGAATCAATTGCTTTGCAAATGACTCACTCTTTTGACACTCAAAAGTAACCACAGAGAACAAGAAAAATATGACAAAAACACGCAAGCACAAAACAAGTGTGCATTACTTGTGGCTTTTTGTGGTTCTTCAGTCGCAGATGAAGATTCTTGATGTTTTATTGGAAGTTCTTCATTCAGAGTTTTGTTTCTGGCTTCTTTAAAGCAACAGAACATTAAAGCTTTTCTGAGAAACTACAAAACTAAAAGTACTTTAAAAAGATTCTATGACCTCAAACTATAAAACACCTTTCTTATTTAGAGCACAATTTACCTGTGCGTTATATTTTCTGTCCGTATTATGACAGACTCAATTCAGTTTTGCAATAACTGATATTGCTTTAATTGTTTTGTTGAAAATAAAAGACAAAGTTTGTGAATAGTGATGATGGAAGTGAGGATTTTTGAAAATTTGAATCGAATGAATCAGTTGCCTTGGAAATGATTTGTTGTTTTTATGCACTCAAAACTAAACAAAAACAGACAAAAAGGTGCAAAACAAGCATGTATCATATATATTTCTCTTTCTCATTATTTATCTGAGCTGCTTGAATGATCTCGTCAGTGTGTTTGTAATGAAGACACACTGCGCCATCTAGTGTCTCAAACACAACACTTTCACCACAAAACACCCTGACAGCAAATATTCACTCTCTTCCAGCATCAACTATAAATACACAAAATATGAACCCAGAACAGACAGGAGATCATTTTAAATATATCATATACTGCAGATGAATCAAAAGAAGAGCTAAACTGTGATCCGGAGCTTCAAATCTCTTATCAGATCAGCTGAGATCAATGAGAGCTCGTGTGTTCTCATTGGTGGAGGACGAGTGGGCGGAGACCACCGTGATCCAATCAGAGCGTGATGAGGTGAGTCTCATTATGACTGGATCACAGAGCAGGGCAGAGTTCGTTTGATTTGAGATTGAAAACAAGAGTAGAGAATTAAAACAAAAAGTATGTTGTGGTTGTGAATAGTGGCCGAAAGGCGGCTTTTTGAGAATTTATATCAAATGAGTCATGTGCTTTGCAAATGATTCACTTAATTTGTTTTGAAGTTAACATTAAAACAGCAGAAATACGAAAACAAGATTCTACAAAACAAGCAAGTATTTTCATCATTAAAAGCACTCGTTAGCGGATGGTGTTGACCGTTAATGTGACTCTCTAAACCTGTGATTCCTCTACCAAAAAATGATGTTCTTACTCAGTATTTTTGTCTTGTTTTCCAGTACAAATATCTAAACATTCTTAAATCAAGATACATTTACTTGCAAAGCAAAATGCAAGGAAAAATGTATCAAAATTAAGTGAGTTTTTGTTTAAAACAAGAACAAATATCCGTCAGTAGGGACAGAAAAAAATAATCTAGTTTTCCTTTTGAATTGTTTATTTTTCTGAGCCTATTTGCACATTTTCAGTTGTTTTTTTTTTCTCGTTTTGAGCATGAACTCACTTCTTTGTTTTTGTCAGAAAGCAAGACTTAAAATATATATATTATACACACTGAAAAACAAGACAAAAATTATTTGAGAAATACTTGATTTCAAGTACAAAGCCATTGAAAATTATTTTACTGAGGACTGACACTAAGAGTCATAAACAAAATATCAAAGTATACTAACAAAAATGTGAACAGGAAATGAAAAGCATGTTTCATCATCCAAAAAATATATATATATTTTTTTTTTTATTTTTAATGATTTATTTATTTTAATTTTATATATATTTATCTATTTTTTTCATTATTTTTTTTTATTTTATTTATTTATTTTTATTTATTTATTTGATGATTGACTGTTTCTAATTGTCAATTAATCAGTCATTAACTATCTAGCTGATTATCTTGTGTCTCCAATTAGTGCCTCAACTTGTATAACTGTTATTCACTAATGCTGTTTAAGCACTAAAGATGGTCTAAAATGTGTTTTTTTTTTTTTTCTTTTTTTCACACAAGGAATCACTTTTAATTTGAATCTTCAGTAAAATAATTTTTTAGCGGTCCTTAAACTAAAAGATTCTGATATGGACGCTGCTTCAGATGTGCATGTGATTTGAGCGTTCGTACCGTCTGAGGTGTTGTATCATGTGTCTTAAGGTGTTGTGGTTGGGCGGAGGCATGCTGATGACCAGCAGCTTCAGTCTGTCCACCTTTTCCAGGAAATCAGGTATTTCTAGGACACAAAAGCATTGAATCATTATAATGAATCATATCTGGTTTATCTTCTCTCGTTTTCTCATCATCACTCACTGACGGCCTCGACGACGTCGTGGAAGAATCCGTACGGGACGAGCGGCTCGGGCAGCTCTCTGAAGAACAGCTTGAGCGCTCCGGTGATGACGTGAATGTCCTCCCACTGCGGGTCGTCCAGATCCAGACGCTCTGGAGGAGAAAAATAGAGGAGATGTGAGTGATGAACACTGTGTATATTCTGCATGTTTTTAGGCATCAGGCTGCAGCTGAAGATCTGCAGAAGTAGAAGGTCAGAGGTCAAGAAAAGGTGAAGAAGCAAATCAACAGAGATCGTTTAAATACACGCACATTGCATCTCAATTCTGTAACAGATTTTGCAGGTTCAATACAACCTCATCTGTGACATAATGCTGATCTGAAAAATAGTTTTGCAGAGAAAATAGTTTTGACTTGAGATGAGTTAAAAGTCAGACAAAAAATGATTTGAAATTTAAAAAAAAAAAAAAAAAGCTTTTAAATAAGCAAAACAGCAAAAAATCAAGATGTTTAGATTTATTATAAAAATTATATATATATATATATATATATATATATATATATATATATATATATATATATATATATATATATATATATATATATTATATATATATATATATATATATATATATATTATTTTATTTTTTTTTTTTTTTTTTTTTGAAGACCGTTTACATGGCCTTGGAAAAGCAGGCTGGAAAAGTCATGTAAGCTAATCAAATCTTAAAAATAATTTTTATCATTAATATAGATATTTTTAATAGTACCAAGCTATACAATATTTTATAGAGTAGAAATAAGTATAATTTTAGCAACATTATACTACTATATAATATACTTCTATAGTTTTAATTCATATTTTAAATGAGCTTTTATTTGTATACAATTTTTCATTTTAACGTTAACATTTTAACTTTTTAGTAATTTTGTTGTTTTTTTCAGTTTTAGTATTGCAAATGCAATATTTATTTATTTAAATCTGTCAAGTTTTTTTTTATTATTATTATTATTATTTATTTATTTTTTTTCAAGTAACAAGTGTCATGTAAACGTAATGCTTAAAAACGGTGGAAACCCTAAAGAAACTTCTGAAATTCTGCAAATGTATTATTTCAATTTTAATTGAATTATTTTAGTTACTTTCGTAAGTTTACCATATATTAAAATTGGTTTGAAAATTGTCTTTATAGCAGATGAAAGAGCACGTCACAGACTTGTACTGAACCTGGAATATCTGTTTAGAAAACGCTTAACCCATAAGCGCCTGGGTCAAACCCGCCACAGATCTCCTGCACCAAAACATCAAGCCAGAAGTGAGCAGCAATCGCAGTCAGGAAGCAGAAGTGAGCGACAGCAGCGATGATTCACATCATACGTGTGGAGGGTAAAGTGCTGTAAGATCAGTGAAAAAGAGCCCGTTCCTGTTTATAAGAGACAAACCTTGAACTAAATCCTCAGGGAAGAGATAGCGTCCGTCTGTGGTCACGGCTCGCTCTGCAAGAACCGACAGGAATTACACACGTGACCTCACACACACGACTGATGACATCATTCACACGTCACGTGACGAGCCATTATTCTGTGACCTGCTGATGACCCTGATCTTAAACTACATCACATTTGCAATAAAAGAATCAATCATTAAGTATGATATAATTGCCTCAAATCTCAATTTCCCCCAATTACATAAAATGTACAATTCCTTCAAATAGTAATACAGAGGAAGTGACATAATTTGGGCCTTTTCAACAGCATGTTGGGAGAAAAGTAATTTATCTCAGTCAATGTTCTTAGTTTTACACAATGAAGTGTTCAACCATTCAAACCTGTTACCTTAAAAAAAAAAAAAAAAAAAAAGTTACTGTATACTTTAAAAGTACAAAAAGTTACTATATGACATTTAATGTGATATTGACTCTCTCTCACCATGATTGACAGCAAAGCGCAGTTTCTGAATGACGGCCAGATTCCCGCTCACTCTGTAAATCCCATCAGTGTCCAAACCTGAATAAACACACACGGATGAATTAATCTCAGGAATAGAACATCGGACACATTTTTAAAACTTGTTTATATTAGAGGATAAAAATTGTAAATTTGTTAATGAAACATGCAGACCAATTAGAGATGATTCATTCTGATTCACAAGAAAGATTCACTCACAAACCCAGCATCGTAATGACTTGTGATTATGTTTTTCTTGACGCAAAGCATTTAATCATTTTAAAATTTCCTCCTTTCTAAGTGTTTTTTTTTGTCATTGACGTGTTTGTGAATGAGTGAACGCACCTCTCCTCTCCACAGCGTCGGTGCATTTCCTGACAAACTGAGGGACGGTGCTTTTCTCACGCTCACACAGCAGCTCCAGCCCACAGCCGAACACCTGATCTAAGATCAGAAACACAGAGGAACAAGTCAGATTAAACACAGCAAAATGAGTGATTCCAGTTTCATTTTAAATGGAAATCAAATACATTGGCATTAGGTCTGTTTATTAGGCCTATTTTTTTTTAATGCCTGGCTTTTTCTCCAACGCAAAAAACATCAATTATTTTATTAAAACTAAATAAGATATTTTTCCTAAGACATTCTTCCAAATTCTAAAGATTGGCATGCTGTTCATGGGGAAAAATGGTGTAGATTTACTTTACAGAAATTCCTACTAAATTTCACAAATAATTACAAAAAAGTTGAAAGTAACAGTAAATTAAGCATCAAATTTTAAAGTTTAAAGACTGAAATATTATTTTATTATAATAATTATTTTATTATATAATAATTATATATAATACTGTTTTATCTACAACAGTGTAGCAAAAAGGTCGGAGGTCACAGTATTTTTTTTTTTTTTTTTAATTTGGAAACAGGATTTTAAAATGTTACACTAAAGTCTTTTCTGCTGCAAAAATACAGTAAAAGAGAGTGAAATATTTTCTAAATAATAAATAGAGAAAATTAAAATATCGTTGAGCAGCAAATTAGCATATAATGCTTCAGAAATCATTCTAATGTGACACTGATGACTGGAGTAATGATGCTGAAAATTCAGCTTTGATCACAACAATAAACTACATTTTAACAGATATTCACACAGAAAACTAGTTTCAATTTTAATATTTCACAATATTAGATATATTTATTTTTTAAATAAACACAACCTTGGTGAGCAGAAGGGACTTAATTAAAAATATTTAAAAATCGTAATGTTTCCAAACATTTGACAAGTACTTTTTTTCCATATATTACAAACAACATTCATGCTAACTGTAAATGAAATTATTTTATCAGGCCTTTGGAGTTTACTATGGTAAAGACTGCTGACCTTTAATGAGTCCTTTCTCCTGCAGCGTCTGCAGCGGAGGCCTCCTGAGAATCAGCTTCTTCAAGCGGCTCTTTACCCGCTTGTGCTCCGAGTTCTCCAGGTAAGACGTGGAACGAGGGACTGCGGGGACAAAGAATAAGAGAGAGACGCCTGACAACACTGCGTTGGGTGATTGTCTGGAGAAACGGATGTTAAAACTTACGTGACGTCTTGTTTCCGCTGCGATTCTCATCCTCGTCTCCACTTTGATCCAACATCTCGACTGATCCGGCTCTCCTCAGAGAATACAGCAGCACATTATCAAGAGGATTCTCTTTATCCTAAAACACACAAAATCACCAGAAATTAATGCTTGTATTCATCAAGGACACATTAATTTGATCAAAAGTGACAGTAAAGACACTTATAATCAGTGTTGGGGGTAACGGATTACAAGCAACACGAGTTGCATAATCAGATTGATTTTTTTTTTCCAAGTAACTAGAAAATAATGCATTGTTACTTAATATACAAGGAAATATCTAAAGTACTTTTTCAAATATGGTACGTAACACCAGTTACTTTGTCTCCCATGTACTGACAGCTCTCGTGTTGCCATGTTGAATGAAATTGGGTAAATGCATAGATGCCGTGTGAACATGATGTTACTGTAGTTCACATGCATTTACTCATCGGACTCTTACAAAAACAGATTCGGTATTTCTTTAAAATGACGAAAAGCAGTGAAATGCAAACCTGCAATAATTAAGTTAAATAACACAAATATCCTTTAAGTATTAAATCCCATTTTATTAACCAGTGTCTGTGCTGAAATGACTTTAGATAAACACAATGTTTGTTTCATTTTGTTTCTGAAGAGAAAAAGGGTCAAGCTAGATGAGAAAAAGTAACACAAAAGTAACGTAATGCATTACTTCCCATAAAAAGTAATTAAGTAACTTAATTGGTTACTTTTTTTATGGAGTAACGCAACATTGTAATGCATTACCTTTAAAAGTAACACCCTCCCCACTGCTAATAATGTGTCAGAAGATTTTTATTTCAAATAAATGCTGTTCTTTTGAATTTTCTGCTCATTCCTGAAAAATGAAATATATGACCATTTCCACAAAAATATTGTGCAGCACAACTGTTTTCAACATTGCTAATAATCAGAAATTTCTGTTGAGCAGCAAATCAGCATATTAGAATGATTTCTGAAGGATCATGTGACACTGAAGACTGGAGTAATGATGCTGAAAATTCAGCTGCGCATCACAGAAATAAATTACATTTTAACAGAAATCCACATAGGAAATAGCTATTTTTAATTCTAATAATATTTCAGAATTTTTACTGTATTTTTGAAGAGACTTCTTTAAAAAATCTTGCCAACTCAGAGCTTGTGTTTATATAAGCATGTGTGTTTGAGCCTTACCAGTCTGTCGATGACGTTCTGGATGGTTCTGTACCATTCTCTGATGAGTGATTCTGTCTCCGACTGCAGCAAAAACTCATTTCCCGTAACCGTCCTCAGCTACACAGACATGCAAACATGAAGTTTATCACAATTTAAATTTATAACAGAGGAAGTTCCTGAGGAACTAAACACTAAATGCTACTCTGTTAATGGTTCACACAAAAACACAAACACTAATATTGTTATGTTTGCTTTGTCTCAGATGCTCCTTTCGAAAAATAAGAAGATACCTGTTGATATTTGATTGCATCTTTTAATGTCTGACATATCTGAGCTAGGTTTGAGACATTCCCCTTTAGTATATGTTTCATTTAATCTCATTTCTGTCTCAGAGATCTGTCTCTTTCTCACCTTGAAGACGTTTTTTTTGCTGGACAGGTCGTTGGCCCATTGAAGCTGAGCTCCTCTCAGATCCACGCTGCTCTCTGGACGGCTGTTACCCGGTTTCTGCATGTAAGCACACCCACGTATTCAGAAATATTTCACTTTTAAAGCATTAGATGCTGAATTGGCTCCATGATATTCCCTGTTAGTCTCACCCAGCTGTCAGGATTTTGGCTTTTGGGGTCTTTGAAGAAGACGAGACTGTTTCCCACCAGCACCACCCATGACAGGTTCCAGTTTTTCCTGAAAATAACACAAAAGACATCATTTTTGCTTCAGGCAAGTTGAAAACTTGATCAAATAGTACGGAGAGACTCCATTTAGGAGCACAAGCCAGAGGTCAAAAGGTCAAAATCACCCATTTACTGTCCTTTATTGTTTCTACTGTAAATGGATCAAAAATCTTATTTATTTATTAAATATTTTTGTGACTATCATGACATCTTATAAGCTTAAAAGGGCTCTGAAAAAATAGCACACATAAAATATATAGAAAATCTGAAAATTATGATCACATTTTCATAATTTAATGTTTTGGAATAAACAAAAATAAAATATTTTTCATTTATATATTTTTTTATTTAGGAAATGTTTATAAATAAATAATTTAATTTAATTTAATATTTAATTGCATGTCTGCTGCCTAAATAGCTCAAAAATGTTAGTAAATAAAAAAAATATATATACTCCATCCTTCCGCTGAAACACTCATAATTTGCCATACTGTATATTTTACCATATCTGACTGGTTAACATTAACCAGCCTAATCCTCACTATACTTTTTTTTACTTAAAACAAGAAGATAAACTATTTGCCAATCTGGCAGAAAAAAAAACACTTTAAGGCAGAAAAAGTCCTAATAACTTCTGCATTTTTTCTTCTCAAGAACTTGTTTTGAAGATCTCATTTGAAGGATGTTGAGACATTTTAACTTGAAAACAAGACAAAATGCTGATTAAGAAGCAGGCTTTTTTGCAGCACAAGGCAAATTCGGCCTGTAATCTCGATCCATCTGAAGTGACTCATATTATTTAGGGTCTTGTGTGTGTCTTGCCTGTTGCAAGGTGTGTGTGTGTGTGCATGTGTAGATAAGCTCACCTCAGTTTCCTGCCTCCTTCTGCTATCTTGGTTTTGTTCAGCAGGCCGGCCTTTTCTAGTTCCTGTCATGACACAATTGGTCAGTGTGTGTGTGTCACGAGTGTGTGTGTGTTCAGTTTTTGTTGTAAACAGGTTTAGAATAGAGGCTGACATTTTTTCGGGAATCCCGAAAAAGTCCGGGATGGGAAACAAAGTCATTAATAATCACGTGATTGGGACGGGACAGGAAAAAATGTCAGCGGGAGCGGGAATCGTAACACTATGATACCCAGCTTTATACACAAATATACCTATAAATAAACTATGAACTATATATTGTAATTTTGAACCTAATTCTAGTTGCCCTGTCTCTGCTCTCCTTCTGTTTGCTTTAGTGTGGCTGGTTAAGTGAGTGAGTTTGTGACGGACAGATGGTTAACGGCTGGTCTCTGTGGTAATACAGGACATCAGGCTGGACATCCAAATGCTCACCTATCATTCATCGATCTCAGATATGGCTTTTCATCTAAAAGATGTATGTAGCAGCAACTTTACATGGACGCTCAATCTAATGTTAACCTTGAAAAATGTGCACTATTGAAGTGTCAGTGCGAGTGCGGAAGCTGAATAGTAGCGCGCTATTGCATGACAGAGGCGCTGGTGTGGTCGCTTGCTCTTAAAATACCATCATTTTTGGTCATACAGATAAGAGTAATAGGCCTCTTTCAAAGCTACATTTATTTGTGTGCACGTGAAAAATACATCTATAGAGAGTGCAATGTCTACTTTCAAATGAACCAATTCAAATAGCAAACGTGTGTGTTTGCATAGATGATTTATAAGAAATTTATTGTGTGTGCAATGCACACTGTGCAATTGTTTAAGCTGGCTTTCAGTTCAATAATAAAAAAAACCCTACATTTTGGATTTTTATTCAACTAACGTGGGCATACTGTGATCTGTACTGTATTTTTTACTGTAACTGATAGATTCCGGCCCAAAAAAAAAAACACAATACGGGAGTGGGAGGGAATGGGAGTCATTCTTCCGGGATTGGGACGGGATGGGATTTTCTCCCAGTTTTTTTGTGGGATTGGGATGGGACAGTATTTTTTTTTTGTGGGAATGGTTTGAAAATCCACTCCTGTCACCCTCTAGTTTAGAATGACATCATCAGAAGTAGTTTGGATTAAACTGTTTAAACATGCATCTACCCTGCTGAAAAGAGCAGATGAAGACCATCTTGAATTTTCAGGTTGGTTATATATAGTGATTTTGTGTGTTTCTCACCGGTGTGACTCCTTCACTGTCTGGTGAGCTGTCAGATGAAGGAGGTTCCACCAACAGCCTGTAATCTGACTGTAGAGAGGAGAAGAATTACTTATAAACCTAATTATGTATTTATTATATATTTAGTTATGTATATATTTTTTGTTATAAATAATGTATATTTATAATAAATATTTCTAACTAAGTATTTATTGTTTAATTTAAATGTACTTAAATTACATTTTGAATTTAATAATTAAATTAAAAATAAATTGAAATGGACTATTATAAAGAACAGCACACATGAAATACGTATTTTTTTTTTTTGCATTATATATTATTTATGTATTTATTTATTATAATTTAATATTTATAAATAAATACTTTTTTAATTCACTTTTATTTTATTTTATTTTATTGTCTGAAAGCAAGCAAGAAAGAAAGTGATAGAAATTTTGGAATAAATGTAAAAATGCTTAAAACACTAAATTATTATAGTAATTGCATTGTTTAAATATACCAGTAAATACACTGCTGATGTAAACACTGAAACTGGCACATAAGTTTACAAAAACCTAAAAAAAAAAAAAAAAAAAAAAAAGCCTTCTTATATTTAATATTTTGGAATAAATACCCAGATATTTAGACTAATAATATTAAAATTAAAATAAATGTAATTTAATTTAAAAATTACATTTAATTGTTAAAATTACATTTAATGTAATTTAATTTAAAAGGACTATTAAAAAGAACAGCACTCATAAAATAACATTTTTACCGCATTCTTATAGTTAATATTTTGGAATAAATGTAAAAATGCTTAAAACACTAAATTATTATAGTAATTGCATTGTTTAAATATACCAATAAATACACTGCTGATGTAAACGCTGAAACTGGAACATAAGTTTACAAAAACCTAAAAAAAAAAACCAAACAAACAAACAAAAAAAAAACTTCTTATATTTAATATTTTGGAATAAATACCCAATTATTTAGCCTAATAATATTAAAATTTAAATGAAATGTAATTTAATTTAAAAATTACATTAAATTGTTAAAATTACATTTAATGTAATTTAATTTAAAAGGACTATTACAAAGAAAAGCACCCATAAAATAAAAATTTTACCGCATTCTTATAGTTAATATTTTGGAATAAATGTACAAATGATTTATTTATTATTTGTGCATTATATATTTATGTATTTATTTATTATAAATTCATATTTAGAAATAAACAAAGAAACATTTTTTCATTTCATTTCATTGTCTGCTGCCTTCCAGCCAATCAGGACTTGCAGCTCCTGTGTAATTAGTCACATGGCATTTACGGCAGGTGACTGACAGGTGACTGACTCGAGCAAAGACGGCACACAGCTCTCATACTTCAGCAGGTGACGACATTTGGACATGCGTGTAAAAGTTCTGAAATGCAGTTCCTCTTACCTTGCCATTTGCAGGTGTTCTCTGTGTCTGTGAGGGCAGGAACATGGAGTAGGAGTGGCCAACGTGTGCCACGCCCCCTGCTAAGCCGGAGTTCCTCCTATGAGCATCCTCGAACGCGCTGGAGGCGGAGCTGAGTGTGTCAGACGACGCCGCGCGCTGCATGCTCTGCCGCAAGACGACATCAGGTTAGCTTCACTCAGTTCAATCCAATTACATTAGATTCAGTCCAGTCGCATTACATCCGCCTCACTTCATTTCAATAATGTTGGGTTTAATTTGTTTATCCTCCAACCACTCAACTCAATTAGCAGACTCAGTTACAGCGCTGGTGCTCAAAAGCGGCTTAACGCACAGACCGAAACCCCAGTGAGGCGCGTGAGCGCGATCCATCCATATGCTGCGGATTAGACCCGGATCACACGCTCACGGCCCAAATACAACAGCACAAATACAAGACAGAAGCAATGCACTTCTCTCTTACAAACAATCAAACTTGCATGACTTGAATGACTCTGAGAGTGAGACGGTTTTAGTAAGTGAAATTAAAGGTCTGTGAGCATCATGAACTCTAAAGAACTCTGGTGGTCTGAATAGAAATGGGCTACTAAAATAAATGGCATAAATAAAATATACAAGAAATCAGAAAATATTTACCACATTGTTATAGTTTTAGAATCCTTAAAAACACTAACTCACTGAGATTAATACCTGGTTTTAGTAAATACTAAATTAAAATGTAATTAAAAATGATAAATAAATAAACTGTATTGCAAAAGTGCACAAAAAGAGAAGAAAGAATGTGATAGAAATTTTGGAATAAATGTAGAAATGCTTAAAGACACTAAATTAATAAAATACATCGTTTTAATAAATACACCATTAAATACATTGTTGATGTGAACATTGAAACTGAAAGATGAGTTTACAAAAAAAGTAAAAAAAAATTACAAAGTTAAAAAAAGACAAAAAAGGTAAATAAAATGACCATATTCTTATATGTAATATTTTGGAATACACAATAATTTAGATTAATAATTGGCCTTAACAAATATAACATTAAATATATTGTTAATGTAAACATAAAATACTACTGTATTGGTTGTTTTGTTTGTGTATTAAAAAGATAAGGTTTTCATATTTAGTTTACCTGGAAAATGTCATAATTAAGTGAAATTGGAACATGAAATTACAATTTATGAATTTACAAAAAAAAGTAAACATAAAAGTAAATAAATACATAAAAGAAATTTAAAAAAGAAATTAAGATTAATACTTGGTTGTAATAAATACTAAATTAAATGCTTTTGCATTAGTATTGTATTAGCAAGAAATAAATAAATATAAAAATACTTAAACACTAAATTACTGAGATTAATACTTGTTTTTGATAAATACTAAATGTAATTAAAAATAGTAAATAAAAAAAACAAACTGTGTTGTTGTTTTTGAAATAAGTGCAAGAAAAAGAGAAGAAAGCAAGAAAGAAAGTGATAAAAATGTTGGAATAAATGTAAAAACACTAAATTATTCAAATAATTGCATTGTTTTAATATATATACCAATAAATAAATTGCTGATGTAAACATTGAAACTGGAACATAAGTTTACAAAAAAGTAAAAAAAAAGTAAAAAATGACTGATAGAAAAGGAAAGAAAACAATAGAGATAGATAAAATTGCCACATTCTTATATATAATATATATAATAATATATATATTGTTAATGTAAACACAAAATACTGCTTTATTGGTTGTTTTGCATTAAAAAGAAAAGGATTTCATATTTATTTTACCTGAAAAATGTCAGAACTACTTGAAATTGGAACATGAATATTTAAAAAAAGGTAAACAAAAAAAAGAAAGAAAAAATACATTTAAATAAAACAGAAACAGGGCAAAAAAAAAATGTAAAATACAAAAGTAGAAAAAAAGCGTGAAAAAGAAAAATTGAGATTAATACTTGGTTGTAATAGAAAGTGAAATGCTATTGCATTAGTATTGTATTAGCAAGAAAAAGAAAAGCAGGAAGTAAGAAACAAAGCAATAAATAGCCCTTTTGGAATAAAAATAAAAATGCTTAAAATGATTAAGACTTTGTTTTACTCATTATACCATTAAATACATTTAAAGTGTTAAAATGGTACAATTAAGTGAAACACGTCATGAATTTACAAAAAAGTGAAAAAAGCGAGAAACAAGACCAAAAGAAAAAGACAGAAAACAAAAGAGATCATATAGATGGATAGATAGATGGATAGATGGATAGATAGATAGATAGATAGATAGATAGATAGATATAAAGTCTCACCTGACTCAGCTGCCAGCCGTTGGCATCATGGGTAATGTAGGTGAAGTCAGGCGAGAGCTGAAAGAAAAGATAAACTGGTTGATTTGAGAAAGTTGACATACGAAAGTCAATGGAAGAAACAGTCAGACTGAAAGCGACCGTTTGAAGTGATGGAAACTCATCTATCTCTGCTTCACCGAGACCAGAAGTGGGACGCAAAACGGTTTACCAAAGACCTCAATATCCACAAATCAATTCAAGACACACTGATATTCACTTCAAAAAACAATCAGAGTAATAAACGCTCTTGTGCTTTTGTTCCTAATGAGGACGCATCAAATTTGACAATGCAAACGTGTGTGCGATTATCAGCTGTGTCAGATGTGAAACTCTGCATTTCTTCCTCTTTCAAGATGAAAGCGTCGGCCTGACTTACAGATCCGCAGATCTCTTGTAATCCAGCGAGAGCCGTGTTTAATCCGGTCTTCATAAAGTCACACACTCATCTGTCTGTCAGATTCAGATCCAGCTCAGCTCACGGCCAGATCAACTTCCTCTTCGCAGGAGGAAGACATCGCTCTGTTTCTCACTCGAAACGTTTGTGTCAATAAGGAAGTTGAGTCGTTAAGGGTGTGAAAGTCAAATTCACACGTGCATGAAGGAAGCTCTTCTTTAACTGACAAACTCGCTCATCTATGGCTTCATTCACACAGTTCTGATCAAACACGCTTCTGTTTACACGCGCTTCGCTTACGAACCAGATTGGCTCCGAAAGATCTGGAATCCACATATACTACATACACGTGCAAAATATCTATTAAATCCTTCAGGACGAAATAGAATCTGTTTTATCAGTACGATTACAGGCAAGTTCGAGAAGCGGATTGTTCACACTGAAGTGACTAGTTGCGTATGACCATCACTAATCCATAACCAATGATCAATCAGATCTCTCAGGTTATGAAGAAATGCAGAAAATACGAGAAACTGTACAGTCAAAGACAAAACACAGACCAAGTATAAAGCAATAAAATGAAATCCTTCAGGACATAAGAGAAATAAACACATTCTTCATCTGTTTTGTTTGGTATTATTTTACTATTAAAGTATTTAGAAATATTTGAGTTCACTTTTTTAATTCAATTTTTATTTTAATTATTTCAGTTATTAAATATTTCATATTTTCTGCTTCTTGTTATTATTATTTTATATTTTTAGTAATTTTAGTCATTTTAATGTCATTCATTTTAACCTTATTTTATATCAGTTTGTTTCCAAAGGAACATTTCTAATTTTTCATGGAAATAAAGCTGAAATAAAATATAAATATTTAATTAATGAAAATTATATTTTATATTTTTGGTTATTAATAATGGCAACACTGCTCTACTTGTATGATTTGTAAAATTCTCAATCCCAATTCACTTTTAAAATAGAATCGAATCATTTATTTTTATTAATTTAATCAATTTTATTTTCTTTTTTTTTTTAAAAAATGGATGTGCTTTTGTTCCAAACATTTCTTTTACTTATATATATATATATATTCAGGTTTCCTTTTAATTGTTACATTTTAATACTTTATTTAAATTTAAATCAATATTATTTCATTTCTTTTTTTTGTAATTTTGTTACACTTTTTTGTTCAAAACTTTAACTTAATGTTATTTTAAATACATTTTATATATAATTACTTGCCAATGTCATATCTTATAATTTCCATTTAATTTAATGTTTTTTTCATCTAATACGTATACTTTATTTCAATTAATAAAAAATGTATTAATTTAGGTTAAAAATAGCAACATTGGTCTGCTGTTGTATGAACAGGATAATTTGTAAAATTGTCAATCCCAAACAGTTTTATAAATATTTTTTTTAAATATATTTTCAGTTTTATTTTCATTTTTAAAATCAAATAATAATTTAATTTTTTTATTAATTTAATTATTTTTATTTAGTTAATTTTTGTTTAATAATTTTATATGCTTTTGTTACCTTTTAATTTTTACATTTTATTTATTTATTTAAATTTAAACCGATATTATTACTTTTTTTTTTTTTGTAATTTTGTTACACTTTTTTTTACTTCAACTTAATCTTAATTTATATATATATTATATATAATTAGTTGCCAATGACACATTTACAATTTCCATTTAATGTCACGTTTTTCATCTAACATTTAGATTTTATTTCAATGAATGAAAATGACATTTAATAATGTAAGTTAATACTAGCAACACTGATCTGCTGTTGTATGAACAGGACAATCACTCCAGTAATTAAGCACGATTATCAGTCCCCAACCATTAACAGGGTCTAAAAGAAGCTCAGTGCA
This sequence comes from Cirrhinus mrigala, assembly GCA_036247105.1. Lineage (NCBI taxonomy): Eukaryota > Metazoa > Chordata > Actinopteri > Cypriniformes > Cyprinidae > Cirrhinus > Cirrhinus mrigala. The sequence goes on along the minus strand of CM070012.1, from coordinate 35,311,464 downwards.
GAAATCTGTTAGTAGAGACTTAACAAATAAATAAATGTGTGTCAGGGAGCATAATCCCCTTTTTCATTTGGCCGTGTTTCCTCTTCTAATCCGTGACATGAGCAGATTCTCCTGCACCGGCCTCAACAATCTGTGTGACTGTGAATGTGTGTGCTGGAGTTTCTAGTGTTTCTAATGCTCTTTGTTCATATAATCTCTCAGTAATGGACTTTCTATAGACAGTAGATCATTAAACAGATGATGTACTTTCATACAGCATTACATCACATCATAACACCATAATCACCTACAAACACACACACACACACACACGCTGTACCCTGTGCATTGAGCTGCTTCCTGAGCTCTGTAATGGGAGCGACAGGTGCCTGATGTCACGCTGAACTGCCCCGACCTACAAACACACCAGACAGACAGAGAAAGAGACGCAGGTGCATCAGAAACGGGCTGCATGCACGGTCAGAATTTATAGGGCCTCAAGCAGATACAGTTTTTAATCTCATTAATTACATTATTTGCTGGTTGATTAATCAAATTAATCACAAATTAATCACACATCACTTTGGGCTAAAAAATTAACCCCCGAAAGATCACTTATTGTCTCATTATTGTGTGAGAAAAGCACTGAAGTGACACTACAAAAAGTAGCCTTAAAAAGAAATTAGATTCAGCATTGCATAAGTAATGATAACAAATGAATATTAATGTTTTCATAAATATTAAAAAAATAAATTTTTAAATTAAACAAAACTCTAAATACGAAACTAAAACCGCCACTAGGAGGTGGCTAATCTTAATGAGTAAGTTATTGAGTCATTCACTTAATAGATTCATTCAAACGGCTAATACATTCAGAAATGAAGCAAGTGACTCTTTACGAATGAGTCACTGAATCACTGACTTGATTGGTTCTGCTCAAATGGCTGATTCATTCAGAAATTTAGCAAGTGACTCTTTACGAATGAGTCACTGAATCACCGACTCGCTTGGCTCTGTTCAAACAGCTGATTCGTTCAGAAATGAAGCAGAAACGAAGCAAGTGACCCTTTATGAATGAGTCACTGACTCACTGGGGTCTGTTCGAACAGCTGATACATTCAGAAACAAAGCGAGCAACTCTTTAAGAATGAGTCACTGAATCACTGACTCACCTGGTTCTGTTCAAACAGCTGATTCGTTCAGAAATGAAGCAGAAACGAAGCAAGTGACTGACCTTTTATGAATGAGTCACTGACTCACTGGGGTCCGTTCGAACAGCTGATACATTCAGAAGCAAAGCGAGCGACTCTATGAATGAGTCACTGAATCACTGACTCGCTTGGTTCTGTTCAAACTGCTGATTCATTCAGAAACAAAGCGAGCGACTCTTTATGAATGGAATGAGTCACTGAATCATTGGCTCGCTTGGTTCTGTTCAAACAGCTGATTTTGTTCAGAAACGAAGCAAGCGACTGTCTCTTTGAATGAAACACTGAATCATTGACTCACTTGAATGGTTCAGACAGCTGATTCATTCAAAAATGAAGCAGCTGACGGCCTTTATTTTGCCTCAATTCGCTCAAACAGCTGATTAACACAATCACTGTAAGAGGACGGACAGGTCTGGACTGACACATGATTGGACGTCTCTGATTGGTATGGTCGTTGTTTCTGGAATCTGATTGGTCGCTCACCTTGTTTTGGCTGGTGTTGCTCTCTCGGGCTCTGCGCGGAGGTTTCCATGAGCGCTCCTCGGTAACGGTGTTGACGTAGTAACAGCGTCCGGTGCCGGGATCACGGTACTGCTCCCACAGCTGCAGCGTCTGCAGGGGCCGTTGACCCGGCAACGGCTTGGGAGGCTCCGCCCACTGCCGCTTCCCCTGCTCTGACAGAGAACTCTGGGAAATGTAGGCGGATGATGAGATCTGAGGAGAGAAATGTTAAAGAGATCAGACAGAAATATGATCCCTATTTTACTGCAGCACATATAGTTACAGCATTATTATTATGGCATTTATTAATATTTTTTAAACTTTTATTTTTTAAATTGGATTTTATCTTTTATATTTTCATTTTACTAATTTTATGTGCTTTTGCCGTTTTTAATTTCTTTGTATTTTTAATTTCTTTCAGTTTGATTTTATTATTATAGTCTTATTTATTGTTATTTCATTTATTTCAGTTACTGTTTTTTTAAGTTCATATAATGTATATATTTTTTCAGTTACTACAAACATTAATATTTTTAGTTTTACTTATTTCAATATTAGTTTTAGTATTTGTAGTACTTAAATTTTATATTTCATTTCAGGTTTTTTTTTCAGTTACAAGAAAATATATGTAATAGTTTTAGTTTCAATTTTCTTATTTCAGTTTCAACTTATTTTTAGTTTTCTTGTTAAGTTTGTGGTTTTAAAATATCAAAAATGATCTTATCTTGATTAGTCTCTGAAAAATGATGATCTTGATTTTAATCATTTTAGTTTGATTCCTTATTTCAGTTTCGGCTTTAGTAATTTTAATACTTCCACATTATATTTTATTTAAGTTTTTTTTTTTTTAATGACCAAAAATGATCCTCAGTAATTCTAGTTTCAGTTTTCTTATTTCAGTTTTAGTTTAGTTTATTTTTCAGTTTTTTAATTTCTATTTTTTTTAGTTTTTCTTTTTTATATTTGATATTTTATTTCAGCTTTATTACCAAAAATGTTTTTGAATAGCTTTAGTTTTTCTTATTATTTCTTGTTATTTTAGTAGTTAATTTTTCATCTAATTTTATTTTATTTCAGCTTGAGAAACCATTTTGAATACTTTTAGTTTTAGTTTTACACATTCTGGAGCACAAGGATGCATGAAATCAATCTCAGAGAGTGAGAGTTCAACCCTAACGCTGATGTAATTTTGCTTTCAAAACATTGTCCTGTTTCAGCAACGCTCACTGAGCCAATCACGGGATTTAAACCTGTTTAAAAAGCAATTACTGCATTTCTTTTTGGTTCACGCAACCATGATTTCTGATGCAATCCTCTTAGTGTGTGTCTAATTTGTGTATGTGGGACTAATTAGTACGTATGCAAGATTATCCAGGTTTAAAGGTGGACAGAGGTGAACTTAAGAGTGCATTTTGGGACTAAAAGTGAGCGTTGTGTGTCAGTGTGGTTTCAGACGTACACGAACTAAGTAAGAAAACAGCTTGAAGCCACAACTGTCAAGAGGAAGTGGCCTAAAACACAGACAGACACGACAATACGAACAATACAGAGAGAGAAGGAAGAAAAACCATTAGAAGCCAGCGAACAATAAAAAAGCCAAACGTAAAAGGTTCGCTGATGTCATTTCATGCACTTTGGAGTGCACTTAAAAGCTTTGACGACTGGATTAGGGTGCGTTTATGTGCCGTAAATCTCAGAGGAGATGCTGCGTACGGATGGATGTTTTCTGAGGTGAGAACGCTGTAGATCTGGATTATATAACTCGTCTCTGTGATGCCATATGGCCACGCGGCGTGAGCGGGACGAGCGTCATGCCACAGACAAACAGCAGGTGTCTCTCTCTCTGACATCGGCCACGTTTGACTCCTGGATCACAATATTCGGGAGTATTACAGCCTTCAGTACGGAATAAAACAGGCTGTTGAAAGCGAGTCGGTTCGTTTGAAGCTCAAGCGTTGATGTTGTTTTGCAGGGGAAACGGTTAAAATGAAGCCTTGAACTTTTTCCACTGAGCTGTGTGTGAGCGTATGAGAGCGTCACACCCTGGAAACACAAGCAGACGGTGACTTTATCACTGTAAAATGCAGAAATTAAACACTAGAATCAACAGAGTTAAACAAACCGGTGCGTGAGCCATGACGAGATTTAACCCCATACAGACTGACATATGAAATAATGTACGTTTAAATGCAACAGTGTATTTATTAAATGTTACAAATGTAACATTTACTCAGAGACTCAAACTGAGCAAAAATATGAATTTGCTGCAGATGCTGATATTTCTATCATGAAATTCTGATGCTTGTGATGTAAATCAATGAGATCTTAAAGAAGAAGTCCACTTCCAAAATAAAGATTTGCATAAAGACATTTTCACCCCCTTGTCATCCAAGATGTTCATGTCTTTCTTTCTTCAGTTGTAAAGAAATTATGTTTTTTGAGGGAAACATTTCAGCATTTTTCTCCATATAATGGACTGATATGGGGCCCTGAGTTTGAACTTCAAAAATGCAGTTTAAATGCGGCTTCAAACGATCACAAATGCGGTTGTAAACGATCCCAGCCGAGGAAGAAGGATCTTATCTAGCAAAACGATCGGTTATTTTGATAAAAAAAAAAATCTATCTACTTTTTAATGTCAAACGCTCGTCTCGTCTTGCTCTTCCCGACCTCTGTTTTTTTCTGGTTCATGTCAGTTAGGGTATGTGGAAAAACTCCTATCTCATGTTCTCCCTCAAAATCATCCTGTATCACTGTTTTACCTTTTTTGTTAAGGGTGTTTGATCTTCTTTGCATGTTCACTTTGCAAACACTGGGTCGGTACTTCTGCAGTGACGTAGGATGATTTTGAAATGATTTTTGAAGTTGAGGGAGAAAATACGATTGGAGTTTTTAGACATACCCTAACTGACTTGAACCAGAATACACAGAGTTCAGGGAGAGAAAGACGAGACGAGCGTTTGACATTAAAAAAGAATTTAAATTGTATTATTTTTATGAAAATAACTGATCGTTTCGCTAGATAAGACCCTTCTTCCTCGGCTGGGATCATTTACAACCGCATTTGGGATCGTTTGAAGCCGCATTTAAACTGCATTTTGGAAGTTCAAAATCGGGGCACCATATCAGTCCATTATATGGAGAAAAATCCTGAAATATTTTCCTCAAAAAACATAATTTCTTTACAACTGAAGAAAGAAAGACATGAACGTCTTGGATGATGAAATTTCTGTAAATTTTTGTTCTGGAAGTGGACTTTTCCTTTAATATAGTACAGCAGATATTTGCATAAAATGATGTAAATATCAGTGTTCACTCTATATCTCCAATAATATGTCTTAGTAAGATGAATTTGAAATGATCCAAACATACAGTGCAATGCAATCCAATGATGATTGAGAGATGAACAAACAAACGTTCCTCAAAAGATCCTGATGATCAGATTTGAGACTAAAAAATGACTCATGGAGAATCAAGTAAAGCCGAGCTGCTTCAGTCCAGGAAGTGTTCATCTGGAAATATGACTACAGTTATTCTCCTGTTTACTTGAGGAAAATCAGATTTGACAGCAAAAAGACGCTCGAAACACCAGCTGAAGGTGGATGTTTGTACAGTTACACTATAAGAACTTTTACTTGATAAAAATAGTAGACTGTGTGCAACATTTAGAGCTTTAGAAACTGGCTTTGTAGAGTTATAAAGTGTGCATGTGCCACCTCTAAGTGTCCAAATACTTTTTAAGGCTGCCAAGCATGAGATTGAAGCGACGGTGATGTCACTTCCTGTCAGTTTCTATGTGGCAATGCTCTAAACTCTACGGCTGCAGGACTGTAGAGCGTTTCAACACTACAATGATAACAATCTAAACAGCTGAAATCACCATGAGTGGCACAAACCCTCAGCGATTAGTAGAAATGGACAAATTATCCCCCGCAATATTTGACACTGATGCTCTGTTTGTTATTAGAATCGCAGAAATGTTTAAAAGTTACATTTTTAGGCCGCTCTGCCTCATCAATGTCAAAGTGATTGAGATGCCAATCAAATCAAAGTGGGCGGGGCTTTACTATTCACAGAACAGCGAGGTTAGATGAAAATTGCTAAACATTTAATATCTGGCAGGTGTTTTACAATAGAAATGTTAAATGAATTACATTAAAATCCAGTGATGCAAAGTACTTGACTTTTTTTCTCAAATTTCCCTGTTTTGAATTGAAAATATACTAATTCATAACTGAATGTGACTAGACAAAAAATATATTGCATTTTCAACATAAGCATACAAATATGATCGAATGTGTGCTATTGGATTTAATACTAGCCAAGAAATCTGAACAAGAAGTCACACATTTTTTTAAATATTTCAGTTGTTAATTATTGGACGTTTGTTTCCACCACTGCATAAAAAATAAAAATGTAGTTGCAACTTTTTATCTTGCAAGTCAGACTTTTTTTTTCTCATAATTGCATGATATAAACATGCAAATCTGACTTTGCAGCATGCAATTCTATTCTCAGAAAAGAGTGAGATTAGCAAGATAAAAAGTCACAATTCCTTTTTTTTTTTTTTAACGAGTGGCAGAAACGGGCTTCCGTAGTTTCTCTTCGACAGCAATAAAAGACAGAGAAAATAAAGACTTTTGTGGCTTCTTCAATCTTTCTCCTGAGGAAAAGTCACCAGTAATCTCATATATGTGACGCAGGAACACAAAACCAGTCATAAGCTGAATAAATAAGCTTTCCATTGATGTATGGTTTGTTAGGATAGGACAATATTTGGTCCAGTTACAACTATTTAAAAATCTGGAATCTGAGGGTGCAAAAAAATCTAAATATTGTGAAAATCACCTTTAAAGTTGTCCAAATGAAGTTCTTAGCAATGCATATTACTAATCAAATATTAAGTTTTGATATATTTATGGTAGGAAATTTACAAAATATCTTTATCTTTACATGATCTTTACTTCATATCCTAATGATTTTTGGCATAAAAGAAAAATGTATCATTTTGACACATACAATGTATTTTTGGCTATTGCTACAAATATACCCATGTGACTTATGACTATTTTTGTGGTCCAGGGTCACATACGTGTCTCCTTTAGAGTTTCAGAAGAGATCTCGATGTCTCGAACTGACCAAGATCCGCAAGTCTGAATATGAGCTCAAACATGTCCCATAAAACTAATCAGAGCTGCTCTACATTCGTTCTACAGCTCCACTGTCACTGGCTGACACGACTGACTCATTCAGAGGAATGTTAGGAGACAAACCTGATCCTCAAATGAAACAAAGTTCCTGAGCTATAAAGAGTGACGTTTGGGTGCCGTGCTCTCTGTCGTGTGTGTATGTGTTGCTCGATTGGCCGTCAGTGATGTTGCTGGCCTCTTTATCTCAGGCGGGATGTAGGACGGACGGGCCGGTCCGGCACAGGCTGGCATCGCTCTGTGTGTGTGTGTGTGTTGTGTAACGGCTCCTCTGTGTTTGATCGCCTAGAAAAAGTCTTTTCTGGCACACCGTGGCCTCGGCTTTCAGCAGGGATTGTATTTAAGGATCTACTGTACAGTATATCGAGAGCTGCTTAAAGATTCAGTACAAGCGTGAGACCCGCACTTGTGTGGAATATGAGAGTGTGTGTTTTGTTTTGTGTGCATACAGCCAAAAAGTAAATAAAACAAATAATATTCAAGCTTGTTTTACAAGAAAATACTATTTTAGTCTTTCTGCTATAAATTTTCACATCCATTTCAGTGTTTCTTGGCATTTTTTTGTAATCATTTGTGAAATTTACTAGCAAAAAAAGATTCTACACCAAATTAAGTGTGGGATTTAATTATGATTAGTGATTTCAAAGTAAAAATGAGTGATTTATAAATATTTTAGGGCTGTCAAATCACACAAAATAAAAGTGTGAGTTTGCCTACTATATGTGTGTGCTACTGTACGTATTATGTATATATAAACACACACAAATTAATGTATATATTTAAGAGAAATATGTTTATATTTTTATATATAATATGAATGATATAAAAATTATAATAAATACATACACTTGTAAATATTTCTTAAATATATACATGAATGTGTTTGTAGTTATATATTTATGTAATTATATTATATTAAATTATGCATTATATTATTAATATAATTATTAATTACAATTTATATATTGTATTTTTATAATTACACACAGTGCACACACACATATATTAGGCAAACTCAAACCTTTATTTTGTATTTATTAATTGTTGTACAGCCCTAATATATATATATATATATATATATATATATATATATATGTTACTTTAATATCTATTATATAATATTATTATTATATGTTATATATCTATCAATGTATATCTATACATTTTTACTGATATGTATCATATATAAATAATATTTTCAGCCTATTTTTTTTAACCAATTGAATATTGCTTGTTCCACAGACATTTTAACTATATTCATACTTTTTAATTCAATAATTAAAATGGAATTAATTCATTTTTATGTATTTAATTAATTCTAATTGTAATTCTTTTCATAATAAACAGATTTATGCTAATTCCAAGCGATTTCAATAAATGCATTTCGAAAATATGATTGTATGATAAATAAAAACATTTTTTGGAGCGAAAATTGTTTCAAAGAAACAGTCGGTATATTATATATATTTCAACCATGTTCATACATTTTAACTGAATAAATGTAATTGTTTTCATAATAAACATTTATGCTGATTCTAAGTGCATTTTGAAAATATGAAATTGATTTACTTAAAATTATTTAACAATTTATATAAACGTAAATATCTTACATAAAATATATATTTTATATTATATCTATATTATATTACGTTTTCATTATAAACATTTTTGCAGATTCTTGAATGAATGCGTTATGAAAACAGAAAAATAATTTAAAATCAATTCAATAAACACAATAACATAACATACACCAGCAATCTTTGTTTTTATTTACAATTTACTACATGAATTAGAGCGTTTGCTTAGAAATGAGTATCTTGTGGCCTGAATGTGTCTGTAATCCTTGATTATTGATCTTAAAGACACGAGGAAAGCAGAAAAACACAGTCAAACAGTTGGAGAGAAATGAATACAGCTGATTTGCATGATAACGAGAGATTATAAGCGTCAGTTATATTAATCTGATGACTCCCGTGCGTTACCTGTATGTGTCCCTGCGTGTGTCTGCGCGTGGACGCGTTCACGTCCCACTGGCTGTAGGATTTGGTCGGGCTGCTCGGGCTCGGGTTGGGCCGGTTCGGGTCCTGGTACGGGTTCTGGGGCAGGTTGCTGGAGCTTTGGCTGCGGGCGATCGGGACGCCGGGATTCAAAAAGCCGACCGGAACCGATTGGTTACCCGAGGGCGAGGCGGAGGAACCGGCGAGGGGTAACGTCGGGAAACGTCCTCGCGCTGAGACTCCGCCACCGTTTTTGTCCATCAAGGCACTGCTGCAGTTGAGATTCTCCATGGAACGACAGAACTGCTTATCAGGCACTGAGAGAAACGATAGACAAAACAGTCAAATTAGACCTTAAAGAGACAGTTCATCCAAAAAATGAAATCTACTCGACCTCATGTACTCAAAATACATGTTCTTTTGTACTTTCAGGTACATTTTTAAGTTATAATGCAAACAGTGATTCTTTATTCACAGAAATGAAGTGAATTTACCAACTATTTATATAACTATACCAATTATATATAAACATAAATAAATATTTATTAAATGTATTATTATATTATTTCTTATAAGTTTTTACTGATATGTTTATCATATATATATATATTTTCAGTCAAATTTTTTTCAACCAATTGAATATTGCTTTTTTCCACAAATATTTAAATTGTAATTAATTAATTTTTATGAATTTAATTTTAAATATATATATATATATATTAGATTTAGAAATGCAATTTTTTTATAGTTTGTTATATTTTTCACAACTTCATTGATCACTATTGGATGAACTTTGTGTATATATACATTTAATATTTATGTTGCCAAAGCATAAATAAACATTTTATATACATATAAAGTACAATTCAAAGGTTTGGGGTTGGTTTTTATTTTATTTTTTATGAAATTAATATTTTTGTTCCTCAAGGCTGCATTAAATTGATCAAAAGTGACAGTAAAGACATTTATAATGTTACAAAAGATTATTATTTCAAATAAATGCTGTTCTTTTGAACTTTCTATTCATCTGTGAATCCTGAAAAATAAAATGCATCTCAGTTTCTGCAAAAATATTGTGCAGCACAGCTGTTTTCAACTTTGCTAATAATCATAAATGTTTGTTGAGCAGCAAATCAGCATATTAGAATGATTTCTGAAGGATCATGTGACACTGAAGACTGGAGTATTGATGCTGAAAATTCAGCTGTGCATCACAGAAATAAATTATATTTTAACACATATTCACATAGAAAACAGCTAGTTTAAATTCTAATAATATTTAAAATTTTTACTGTATTTTTGATCAAATAAATGCAGCCTTGGTGAGCAGAAGCAGACTTTTGAATGGTATTGTTTCTATATTAACTATATAAGGAACTTCTATACCTGAGCCGTGCGTTTGCATGCAGGGTGTGAGGGAACCTCGTGGAATCATCTTGAAACTCTCACATGCCGATTGGCTGGACGACAGAGTGGGGCGGAACTGGCTGACGGGCAGCTCGATGACGTACGTCGCCGGCACATATATAGGTTTGACCTTCGCTCCGACCCCGATCCTCCGCGCCTGCCACCAGTCCGCATTCGTCTTCTTCAGCAGCAGAAAGCGCTCGCCCTCGTGTATAGAGACCAGACGGCCGTCGGCGGCGCGGTACGAATAATCATACTGAGCCTCCAGAATCACAGTACTGCCCAGCCTGGACCCGCTTTTACCCGCGCCCGGGCTGCTCACAGACGGGATGACGGTTCCACGGCGCCAGCTGCCCGACAGCATGGTTCCTCTCAGTGACACGCGGAGGGTGATAGTTGGACTCGGACACCACCAGAGCGAGATGAGAGGACGGGCACGCAGGGCGACAACACAAGTGCCATGATCTGAAACAAAAAGGCTTGTTACACTCAAAATAACATACTGATATTATGCCAGTAAACGCAGAAATGTGTCATCCCATCACATGCTCACCAACGGATCCTCTGCAGTGAATGGGTGCCGTCAGAATGAGAGTCCAAACAGCTGATAAAAACATCGCAATAATCCACAAGTAATCCACACCACTCCAGTCCATCAGTTCACATCTTGAGAAGACAAAAGCTGAAACAAATCCATCAAGATGTTTTTAACTCAAATCTGAGTCCATAATCCATAAACTCTTCCTCCAGTGAATCTCCTATTCTCTCCTGTTGTCTCTCACATCAAAATCCAGCCACATATTTGTTTAGAGCTGTTTTGACTGTTAACAGTGCTTGATCTGTGTAGATTTCTCTCCTGATAAAGACCAGTTGACTTTTTCACTGGAGGAAGCATCATTTTATGGAATTTAGCCAGAAGCAACAGTTTGCCGTAAAAAAACTAATTAACAATGGATTTGTTTTAGCTTTTGTCTTGTCAAGATGTTAACTGATGGACTGGAGTGGTGTGGGTTATTGTGATGTTTTTATCAGCTGTTTGGACTCTCATTCTGACGGCACCCATTCACTGCAGAGGATCCATTGGTGAGCAAATGATGAAATGCTACATTTCTACAAATCTGATAAAGAAGCAAACTCAACTACATCTTGGATGTCCTGAGATTGAGGACATTTTCAGCAAATTTTTTAATTTTCTGACGGCAACCATTCACTGCACAAAATACTACTCTATACACTGAAAGATTTCTCTCCTGATTCAGACCAGACCACTTTTTCACTGCTGGAAGTGTTATAATGGATTGAAAATGTCTTAATGATGGATTTGTTTCATCTTTTGTCTTCTCAAGATGTTAACTGATGGACTGTTTGGACTCTCATTCTGACGGCACCCATTCACTGCAGATGGAATGGATGGAATGACACATTTCTACAAATCTGATAAGGAAACAAATTCATTTACATCTTGGATTAACCGAGGGTGAGCACATTTTCAGCAAATTAGCATTTTTGGCTGAGCTATTCCTTAAATAATACAATTTTGCTGTTTTTACTTAAAATTCACTCAAATTTTGAAATCTCAAAACGGACAATTAATTGGTTTGGCCAATATATTGGTCTATTTTCTGTTCAAAGTTGACTTGTCCGTGTAACTGTATGTTATTGGCATGTTACTGATCATAAAATAACATAAAAACATACTGTAGTTGCAGGTTTTCCAAACTAAGGTTTGAAAGTTGATGAGAAGCTAATAATTAATTATATCATTCAAAAAAACAAAGAACAAATAAATAAATAAATAAAATAACTGAATCATGAAATATTTTATCAAATGTGACCCTGGACCGTCATAAGGGTTGATTTTTTTCTTTTTTTTTCTTTTAATTAAGATTTACACATAATCTGAAAGCCAAATAAAAAAGCTTTTTCTGTTTGTTAGAATAGGACAATATTCAGTCAAGATACAATTTTTAAAAAAATCTGGAATCTGAGGGTGGAAAAAAATTAAAATACTGAGAAAATCACCTTTAAAAATGTCCCAATAAAGTTCTTAGCAATGCATATTACTAATCAAAAATGAAGTTTTGAAGTAATTGATCATTTTGACCCATAAAATGTATTTTTGGCTATAGGTACAAATATACCTGTGCTACTATTTAAATATTTTATTAAAATATTAACTTAAAATCTCAGACAATAAAAGTAATTTACAACAACAGTCTTATAATGAGCAAGAATCCATTATCTAGTCCATCTCCACTTAAGAAGAACTGCTCAACCTCACTGTGTTTCCGTCGAGTGTTTGAACATGACATCATCTCCATCAGTTCCCACCGATGATGCTGCTAACGTGGGGCTTTAATGCACCGCTGATATTTGTGGCATGTGAACTGATGGCTGATAGACTGAGAGTTTGCAGGCTCTACGCTAGCAACACAGAAAAGCTTTTAACACAAACATTCAGAGTCAGTGCGTGCGTGTGTGTACCTGGTATTTCCTACGTTCCCTACACTTGCAATATCCAAAATCCTTATCAAGATATTTTTTGGTCTTAATGAGGAAACGAGCTTATAAATCACACAGTATGTAAAATGTAAAAATGCCTGTAGTTTTGTGTGAGGGGTAGGTTTAGGTTAAGGGGATAGACAAATACAGTTTGGACAGATAAAAAGGATAATGATAGGAATACGTGTGTGTGTGTGTGTGTGTGTGTGTGTGTGGTGGTTGGGTTTACTGATAATCCTCAGCATGTTCTGATAATCCTCACTATAAAGTAGGATGCTAAATGACCCTTAATGTAACATGGGCTCCAAACGTCTGAGACCACAAGAGAAATGCTTTTATGCATCTCTTAATTGTTTTCATTACAAATTGTTTTAGCAACAACTTGAGTTGCACTGAGTAATGAATGTGAAAATGTCTCAGTATTTTGTCTCTTCAGTTGTAAAATGATCAATTATTCATCTACTTAAACTCTTCAAAATAAAGGATCTTTATTGCTTTACCGGCATTGATAGTTCCATGAAGAACCTTTAACATCCATTGACCTTTTTGAACGCACAAAAGCATCTTTATAATAGAAAAATATTATTTGGATTATTAAAATGTTCTTCATACCAAGTGACTGTCAATTTTTTTTAATTGAGATTTATACATACAGCTAAATAAACAGGCTTTCCATTGATGTATGGTTTGTTAGGATAGGCCAATATTTGGCTGAGATACAACTATTTGAAAATCTGGAATCTGAAGGTGCCAAAAAATCTAAATATTGAGAAAATCACCTTTAAAGTTGTCCAAATGAAGTTCTTAGCAATGCATATTACTAATCAAAAATGAAGTTTTGATCTTCATGATACATGATCTTTACTTAATTTCCTAATGATTTTTGCCATAAATGAAAAATTGCTAATTTTGATGTATTTTTGGCTATTGCTACAAATATACCCATGTTACTTATGGCTGGTTTTGTGATCCTGGGTCACATAAGTATTTTATTTAATATCTGTTAAATTTTTTTCTTTTCCAAAAAAAAAAAAAATAAATAAAAAAAAAAATAATAATAATAATAATAAATATATTATATATCATATTATAAAAAAAAAAAAAAAAAAAATATATATATATATATATATATATATATATATATATATATATATATATATATATAATTTTGTTTTATTTATTTTTAAAGCAACAAACATTCAGTTTTAAATGCGGTTTTTGAATCTCAGATTTTCAGCTCCTGGTGTCAGACTCTCTGTGTGTTTCTGTAGTGATTCTATCTCACAAACGCTCGGATGCCTTTTATAATGTCAGAGTAATATGGTTGTATGCGATAGCAAGAGCAAACGTTACTGTCTCTGCGAGAAATAAGGAGATGAAACATAACATGCAGAAAACAGGAAACCACACGCGCTTCACCAGCACCAGAGTCCAACAGACTCACAGCGGTTCCAGCAATGAGAAACTAACCAGAAAACACTCAGAAACCTCCTTCCTTTATCATTCACTGGCCTGACTCACTGTTAGCGCATATGCTAAAAAACACACACACGACAGGCCTTCACAGACACCTCATAGTTTCACACTGAAGGATTGAGCACACACACACACACACACACACACACAGAGACAAAACAGACACAGACACGTTTGTTTGGCTATTTTAGTGAGGACATTCCATAGACTTCTACTGATTTCTATCAAATTAATGCTATTTTCTATCAGCAAACTCAACCCTGTACCCCTAATCTTACCCATCACACAAACATGTGCAGAACACTAGATTCACATCAGAACATCTTTTGATTTATAAGCCTTTTTAACTAGTGAGAAGCAGTCAAATGTCTCACTACTGGGTTGGAAAAAATGTCACTATAAGTAAGGACATTTGGTTCAAAACAAGACAGTCAAAACAAGAGCACACTCACACAGACAAAAACAGACGCACACATTGTGGCAAAAACAAGTGATTTCCTACAGAGCGGCTCAAATCTGCTGTAAGCTCCATCTGTGCCAAGAATGAAGGTCACCGATCTCACGCCTGACCTTACATGAAGAAAGAGAGAAAATGAGACATGATTCCATCTCAACACACACAAACACGCGTGTGTTTACTCCTACAGTGTCTGCACGCTGCGTGCTAATGTTAAAATAACGTCAAACGTTAAACTAGATTTCACATTTGTGGAAGAAAGTGCGAATGGTGTTGTGTGTGATAGCCAGAACCTGCTATAGAACAATTTTGTAAACATTCGGGATGCAATTACACGGATACGGTACAAAATAGTTCAATTTAAAAAGATTATAGATTTTATTGATTAGATGTCATTTTCAAAATTTTCCCTGCATGTTACAAGCGCTTGTCACCCAGCGATAAGCACTGTTATTCAACGAAACTGACGTTAGATAGTGGGATAGTGTTACAGATCAGAAACAGGGATGACGTTTTTATCTGGTGACAGAAAATGACGGTTTTCAGGTGGCAGTCTATAGAGCAATGGAATAAAAGTAAATTTGATTTTATATTTCAAAATTCTGACTTTATTCTTCAATTCAGAGATTATATCTCACAATTCTAATAAGGAAAAACAATCATCATTGTTTCTTTTCGCCTCGGCTCAGAATAAGAGTTTATATCCCACACTTCTGGCTTTTTTTCCCCTCAGAATTGACAAACTCACTATTTTGTTAATAGTAAAAGGTTTAAATAACATTTCATGCCGTAACTTTAGGGCTAATACAATACGTCCCCTATGAACAGCATATATTATGTAGACCTTTTGTTTAAATCAAATTTATGCTTTAAAAGTAGAGAAATCTTAGCAGTTTTCAGTCATAGCATGTATGTTTATACATACGCGTTTAGCTTCAAATGGCGTCTTTGACGACAGTATTCTATAAAAATTATTTGCATTCCAATTTTTACATTAAAAGGCACAAAATTGTTTTGTTTTTTTACCTCCACTTGTTACCAGTGTTTTTCTGCAACCACTATGCACACACAGCTGCAAGTGATGTAACTGTGACGTCTACTACAAATTGGTCTATACAGTTGCTCGGGTATTCTGGGTGGTTTCCAGTTGGTTGCTAGTGCATTGCTACAAAGTTTCTAATTAGTTCTAAAGTAACAGCAGGCAAGTCATTCATATTCAAAAGTGCAGCGTGAACATTCTGCTAAACATCTCCTTTAGTGTTTCTCAGAAGAAACTGACATGAGAGTGAGTAAATGATAACTTTATAACTTCTTTATTTCTGTCTAAACTATTCCTTTAAGTTAATTTGAAACCAGAATATTCCTATAATATTCAGAAAAGTTTATATGTGTGATATGGGCGGCGTGTGTGTGTGATCGTGTTGTCGATGTGCCATTGAGCTCCACTTTTGCCCTTCACTCTTTCTGCCCTGTTGCTGTGTTGCTCGGGATCTGTGCGTCAGAATCCACCAATAGAATTCCGCCTGAAATCTTTCGGCGCTGCTGATTGGTCAGTCGTGGAAGATGATATTGCTTGATGTGATGCAAAGATTGGGACATTCGTACACTCACTTTCACCGTCTTCATAATTACAGCATTTGCTTTGGTGTTTGTCTTCAATGATCTTAAATCAGCGAGACATTTACTCTACACACACATAAGGGAACACTGTGTTGTTCAGTCACTGTACAATGACTCATTATGATCCGTTTGACTGGTGAATTAATTGATTAACCTTGTTTGTAGACACACAGTGTACGAGTGCGTTGTGTGTGTGTCACAACTCTGCTGATGTCCACTCTGGAGTGTGTACTTACATGCACACTACATGTGACTCGTGTTGTGTAGATGAGTCCCGGTATCCACAAACACAGCGAGCACAAATCAATGGATGAATCACTGATGTGAACTGATCTGTGTGTGTGTGTTTGTGTTTTCTCTCTATATTGTCGGGTTGATCAGGTAATAAGGACTGAGGTATGAGGTTGTGGCTGCTGTAGTGTGCCATTTACCTCTTCATGTTATCCCGTTTAACCTCAAATACAAAACCACACACACTCCGTCAGCAGCCATGTCTAATAATATCAACGCATCAGATGGCAGTAAACGTATGGTTAAACATCTGAACTGACAAACACGTCACATTTGGTCGTGACCCACAAACTAGAATTCACAGACTTAACTAGTCATCATTATGCAATTTCAGGGAAAAACCATTAAACTCTGCTCATGCTGAGAAGGTATTAAACTGCGGCCTCAGAACTTCTAGAATTATTATGCGTAAGGAATTAATACTTTTATTCATCACGAACGCATTAAATTGATCAAAAGTGACAGAAAAGACTTTTATAATGTTAGAAAAGATTTCTATTTCAAATAAATGCTGTTCTTTTGAACTTACTATCTGTGAATCCCGAAAAATAAAATGCATGACGGTTTCCACAAAAAATATTGTGCAGCACAACTGTTTTCAACATTAATGATAAATCAGAAATGTTTCTTAAACAGCAAATCAGCATATTAGAATGATTTCTGAGGGATCATGTGACACTGAAGACTGGAGTAATGATGCTGAAAATTCAGCTGCGCGTCACAGAAATAAATTACACTTTAACAGATATTCACATAGAAAACATCTATTTGAAATTCTAATAATATTTCACATTTTTACTGTATTTTTGATCAAATAAATTCAGCCTTGGTGAGCAGAAGACACTTTGTTCAAAAACATTAGTGTACAACAAATGTAGTTCATCTGTAGTTTGACATTGACGTGACGAACACTCGTGACGCAGCTCTTTATAGAGATCGGACATTATAATTATCACATCCAACAGCTCAGAGAGCCAGAGGCATCATTTATAGAGAACAAGCGTTGATAAAATGCAAATATGTCACATGCTGACTATGAAAGCACAGCTAGTGGAAAGTATTTGTCTCATAAAAAGCATAAGCCTTTCTACAGCAATCATGCAACAGTATTTAATGAGTTATTCAATGAGTATTTAACCCTGTGTTAAAGCCACTAGTTAACCTTGTGTTTTACAAGCGTAATACTGAATATATAATATGTACTAACAGTTATTACTGCTTTTAAGCCTGCGTTATAATGCTCTGTTCCTGTATTAGAATTAAACTAAACCAATAAAAAATAAAATAAAAACATTTTTGTTAAAAAAACAACTAATAACTGTTAAAAACAGAAAAAAATGAAGATATTCAAAAACTATAATATTAAATAAATAATACTAAAATAACAGTTTCCTGCTCTGGCAGTAATAACACTGAATTTTAATGTCAACAAAGATAAAGAGTGTGAGATACTAATGTGTGAAATAAGAAACAAACACAAAACCCCAAACATAAAGTGTGACAAGCCCAATAGATGCTAATCAAGCTAATTTTATGAATTATATTGCTGTGTTATAAAGCTTCTGCTCATAAGCTGCTCTAACTGTCTCTGAGCGTCTCTGCTGGATGTTGTTTGTAAGCGTTTATTTAGCTTTAGCTGCAGGTTGAATCTGACTAAAACTGCCTTTGGAGACATCCGGAGATGTGCTCAATCAGAAAAACTGTTCTTAAATAAAATATTTCATTTAATATGGATATTATTTAACAACTGGATATTATTTAATAAAATAAAACCCTTTACAGCCTTTATGTATAATGCATTATAAAGGTATTCATAATAAGCATTATAATGCATTATATCTTTTAACAAATAATTGTAAGCTAAAATGCATAATAATATCTGAAGGTTTGTTTGTCGTGCGTTTGAATGCATTATAATTTAACGGTGTAACAATGTATTATAATGCATTACAACTGTAATTGCAAATGCATGAGATCATACAATGAATTATAAGCTACATTGCAGGGCATATTTAATTAATGCATTAAAATCTTTTTATAATACAACATATAAAGGCTTTAAGCAAAGTTTTACCATAAATCTATTAGGGTTTGGTTTCGTCTGTAGTCGTTATAATTAGATTTATATAAAAATAACAGAAGTCTATGATGTGTCCTCATTTAGAGAGTATGTGTGTGTGTGTGTGCATTCTGCAGGAAGAGCCCCATGGCTGTGAGCTTTTTCCATTACGATTTTTTGAACACAGTCAGATCGACCCACAGCGACAGACAGACACATCCAACACTAAATAAGCACTACAGTATCAGATAAATGCATGTAAATGTATAAGTAGATCATAAAATTTTTGGTGACGGTGGGTTTGATGATCTAAACTGGCTTTTTAGGACTTGACAGCGTGAGTTTTCATTAAAAAGTCTAAAAAATTCAGTTTAGAGTCAGAAAAGAAAACAGGAATTGTTATATAGCCTAATGTGATTATTAAACATCATAAGTCGATGATTTCATGAAATATATAGCAGCGCTGCACGTTTCAAAGTAAAAATGTGGCATTGTTAAAATAGCAGTGTGCATGAAATAGCATCCATTTATGCCATTAGATTGCTTATGATTTAAGGTCGATGATTTTGACAATGTTTACATTATGGTGTTTATATTGAAATATGTTGTAGATGGTTGTAGCAAAGCATAGACCAGTTTTATCTGATAAGAGTCCCATAAAAAAGGGTTGAAGCAATTTTCACTTAGAAATTGCTAGTAAATTTTACAAACAATTACGAATTGAACCAAATGTGAAATTTTGAAAGGCTGAAATATTATTTTCTTGTAAAATCAAAATCATTTCCACAGTATATTTTGGGCTTGTTTATAATTAAAAGTCTATTATTTAACAACTTCTCATTGCACCCTTAAAGTTTTTTTATCATGCTCTTAAATTTCTCAACTGCTTATCTTGTTTTTGGGAAACACGAGCCAGATAGTAAGATCAACCAGTCAGACACAAGTGCATTTGTTCATAATCTTACACAATCATAATAAACATGATTTTGCCATTAGAACGTCTTTGTTTTCATTTCTTTAAGCATGACTGCATGATCATTTAGAGTTTCAACTGGCTGGTAAAGAAAGTGCAATGAACTTTATAAAAGTAGGGCATCAACTAAACATACGTTTCAAGTTTAGTGGGTTGAAATGTTTGACGGCATATTTCCTCTTCCTGTTTATGTAGGAACTACAGAACTGAGGCAGCAATTCATATGTGATTTAACCTGGAGAAATACAGAAGGCAAGGCAGAAAGTTCATAAGAACCGTCAGTGAATTTAACCTAAAATCACAGATTTTGACTGTGACTGGATGTCAACTGAAAGCTCAAGTTAAAAACTCACTAAATATTCATAAATATAACAGATTATGTACAGCGTCTCGGATTCGTGTGTGTGTGTGTTCTAGGACACGTTTCATGAGACAAACCGGATGGACAAACAGCAGGCATTCAGCAGTTCTGACGAGATGATAAAGCCACAGTCAATCTGAAACTGACAGGCAAGGAAACGCTGCAAAAAATAATCTGCTTCATTCATGGGATTTTCAGAGAGAAAACGTTTATGCGCCAGATTTATGACGGCACGACTTTACAGCAAAGCGCATTTGCTTTGTTCTCCAGTCGTGCAAAAGATTGTTACGCAATTTTACATTAAACGTGGCACTTCTTATATAAATGAACACAATGCTGTTCCTGGTACCAGATCAGACTCCAGCCGGCCTGGAAAAAAACCTCATAAATCAGCAATATCTGAATCATTTCTCCTAGAGACTACAAGTCTTCATTGTCTCTCCATTTCCTGCTTCTCACAAAAGATCCGTGCTCAACTTTGACAAAAATACTAAAGTCTGCCATCAAAAGTTCTAGATCTCAATATAAACTCTAACATTTTATGATCTGAACTGTTCGTGTTCATTTTAGAGCTCTGAACTCTTACTTTGTGATGTTTAGTGATTCATCTGTGTCATGTTATTTTCTGGTCTCAAAGCAATGAAATGCCATCAGTGAGCCAATCAAGCTTATAGATTATCGGCTCATGTCGGCCCGTGACGCTCACACTCGTGTCATAGAGTATATTTCACAGTGAATCTCATGCAACCCAGAACGTCTCTCACGGCTCGATAGTTCCTCTCAGATTCAAAGTGACAGCACAGCCAGAGTCTCACTTAAAGGAAGCCTAAGATATCATCACATGTTACCAAATGCAACAACTCAATAATAATTCCACCACAGAAAATCACATTGGTCAAACATGCATTTGAATATTTAAGGAAAGAGACTTTAAAATACTAGATAACATAAGATAAAAGCACATTGTTATGAAACATACTGCTCATCTGTGTTTGCCACATGACTGTGTTGTTAAAAAAAAATGCTGCACTAAATGAATGTTTATTTAAACTTGTAAATGTTGTCTTTTTGTGTGAATAAAATAGTGAAGAATTTACATTAACTATTAAAATGCCTCATTTAGAGACTTATGTACAGATTTCTACTTCAGTGACATGCACACTTTATAATAATATTTCATTTCTATTAACTAGACAATGCAAATTAAGTAGGAATAAAGAAGTAAGTAGACTAACAGTAAAGTGTTTTTATCTCTATCTAGGACATGCAAATTATTTATTTGTTTATACCATAATTTTTAAGTGTTGCATAAATAATTAATATTTCAAATGTAAAGTAGCCGTTGGTCGTAAAAGTGCTTGTTTATGAGATGTGATGCTGTGCTCGTGGCTTACCGGTAACTGCAGGTGCATCCACGCGCTTTATTCCAGGTGTCAGTGAACCGGACGGCGCTCGAGCTCAAACTCTCACGAGCGGCCTCCGTTCAGCGAGGGGCGGGGCTGTTTAGGTGCTGTCACGTGACAGAGGACAGCCAACCAGAGGGAGGCATCATAAGCAGCGTTATTTTACTCCTGCTGCATCGTTTGGTTATTCGTTTCCTGTACTACTGTGTTGTGTAATGCTTTGGCAGTATTGCTAATTTAACCTGAAAACGATCCTATTTTTTTCTGATGAAAGAAAATTATAAATGCTGTTTGAAACAATTAACTATATATATATATACATATATATATATATATATATATATATATATATATATATATATATATATATAAAGTCTGTTAAAAAAAAAAAAACATATGACTGTATACTAATGTAACATAATATTACATTATGTTAAAAAATAATAATAATAAAATAAAAACAACAACAACAACAACATCAGGCAAGTATGTATATGTTATAAGGTGTATGTATAAATGTTACATACAGTGCAGTCCGACAGTAAGAAAGCACTTTGAAAATCTGGCATTTTTTATTCAGCCTAAATAAAATAAAATAAAATAAAATAAAATAAAATAAATAAATAAATAAATAAATAAAAACAGTTTTATGGTTAAAAATAAAATACAAAATAAAATAAAATAAAATAAAATAAATAACATAAGACACACACACACACACACATAACATAAGACATAATACAACATAATACAACAAAAGAAATGTTATGATATAAAACCAAAAGACAAAATAAATATTTCAGATTCTGCTCTATTTGTAGGTCAGATTTTCTTGGAACATTTAAATATAAATATAAATTTACATATAAATAATTAAAGCCCATTGTTATGAAAACATTTTTCATCTGCATTCCATCTACTTAAATGCCCACTAAAAAGTTTGTAAAATTGCTAATTTTAAAACATATAAATATTATAGGTTATCCTAAATAACATACTAAACAATTTATCTCTCATTTAGAGACTATATGTACAAAAAATACATCATAAGTAAATAAATATTTCATATTTTCATTTTTATTTTTTATTTGCACAAAAAATATTTTTTTTTATATATTTTTTATTTATTTTTTTCACATTTTTCTTGGAATACTTTCAATTTGTTATACTGATAAAAAAAAAAAAAAAAAAAAAACCTGTAAAGAACAATTGCGTATTAAATGTGACCCTGGACCACAAAACCAGTTGTAAGTATCACGGGTATATTTGTAGCAATAGCCAAAAATATATTGTATAGGTCAAAATTATCGATTTTTCTTTTATGTTAAAAATCATTAGTATATTAAGTAAAGATCATGTTCCATGAATATATTGTACATTTTCTACCGTAAATATATCAAAATTTAATTTT
The DNA here is from genome assembly GCA_036247105.1 of Cirrhinus mrigala. Lineage (NCBI taxonomy): Eukaryota > Metazoa > Chordata > Actinopteri > Cypriniformes > Cyprinidae > Cirrhinus > Cirrhinus mrigala. The sequence goes on along the minus strand of CM070012.1, from coordinate 35,288,609 downwards.
TGATTAGTAATATGCATTGCTAAGAACTTCATTTGGACAACATTAAAGGCGATTTTCTCAATATTTAGATTTTTTTGCACCCTCAGATTCCAGATTTTCAAATGGATGTATCTTGGCCAAATATTGTCCTATCCTAACAAACCATACATCAACGGTTTTGTGGTCCAGGGTCACAAATTAGAAAATAATAAGCATTTTAACTAGTCATTTCAGATTTTTGGACGAGTCTAAACATATAAATATAAATATAAGTATAAATATAAATGGATTTTAGAAAAGGAAAACATTAACAAATTCCATAAACAACTGAAAATTCTAGGAATTATGATATTGCCTTAAACAGTAAATGTAAAAATAAAACCGTGCGCACTGATTTGAGGATTCAATAACGGCATTGACCAATTATATCGAGGCGTTCAGCTCTTTAACCAATGAGCTTAACGCCGCCATGACGCAGAGGTTCCCGCCTGCGCTGTTGCATTACGGGTATTGTAGTCTTCCGCCAACGTGATTTCAGGCCAATTCCGAAGGACGAACGACAATTAAAAACTACAATTTCCTCTGACGCGGCCACGTGGTCTGACGCGCGGTTGCATCAGCGTGAATACTAGTTTCACACACCGGTTCCGTTCACTGTACTCGGATTCAGCGCTGTGTCTGTCTGACCTGTCAAAGTAGATTCATTCAGGAGCGTCCAAAAGTGACAGGGGGTCAAATGAAACTGTATATCGCCGACGGGAACCCGCACTGTATTAAAGTGCTGGCGGCGCTGGAACTCACTGGAGTGAAATGTGACATAGAAACGGTCAGCCACGAGGGTGAGAGACATTACCAGAGTCTGAGGCGAACTTTCTGTTGATGTTTCTTTGCTAGTCGATGCTGTTGATGCTCCCTGTCAACCAGGTGTCGAGTTTGTCAGTTTCAGTCAGACTAATAATAGCATGTTTTTGACACTAGCATGATTGTAATGCAGCTGTCTATGAATATAGTAAACAGAAAGTACCATGGTGTATAATAGCATAGTATTATATACAATATGTTTGTGTTTATGGTAATACCACAGTCCTATAGTATGTTGCAAAGTACCATGTTAGTGCTATGGTACATTCCAGTACTTTTGTAAAGGTGTATTTGCTCAATGTGTTTTTGTTCAGCTTGAATCTCTCACAGATGTGCTTTTACATGTATTTCTTTGTGTTTTTGTCCTACAGAGAAAGTGGTCCCTCACCTCAGTCACCCTGTGTTACCCGTCCTGCTGTTGCCCGACGGTCAGCATCTCTTCAGCCCCAACAGCATCTGCCAGTGAGTTACATTACATTACATTACATTACATTACATTACAATCATTACACTTTAAAGTGGTGCATTACAATCATTACACTTTACAAATGGTAAGATTTTTCAGTATTCAATATTTGCACTGTACAATATGTATAAAAAGTTCATTTATTAAATAAACAAATATACACAGATTTAAATATTTCCAGTTTTACAAGTCACCCAAAATTACTAGTCCAAGGTAATGCAAATATATATTAAAAGACATTCTTATGCAGACAAAAAAAATGTCTCAAGTTGAGTCTTGAGGAAATTCGCAGCTCGTAATTATCCGCGAAATTAAACTGGTGCAAAATAAAATGTTAATTCATCCCCTAAGGAAAATCAGCACACACCTGTGGGTAAAGACCGAAAGAGAAAGTAAAACATTTACAATTAACAATGAAAAGATAAAAAAGAAAACAAAGCTGTTGCTCTCTAAACAACAAAGGCAGATGGTTCAGTTTGGAGTTAATGCAGATAAACAGGTTGATTATCAGAGGAATTTATAAACTAAAGTTCACTGGTAAATCCAGTTCATAGTCACTTTGCTGTGTGTGGACATTTACAGTGAGTTGAAACGTTCATTTAAGTTATATACAGTTTGAAGAGACAGTTAGCAAATTATTTTAATGTACAAATCATTACACATCCATCACAGCCTCATTCTGGCAAACACAACCAGATAAAGTGATGAAAATTTATTTACTTGTCCTTGAGTCCTTGATGTGAATTTTTGATATTTAATGTAGTGAATTTTTTTAATTAGAGGCGTTATTATGGCAGCAAGCTTTGACTACAAGCCTTCTAATTAATTAAATGTAATTTTGTTTTTGTCAAACAAATATTTACAAAGACATAATGGTGGATTTGCATGTCTCCACAGATACCTGTTTGACATCAACGGTCAGGCGGCGACTGACGCAACTAACCAGTGGCTGGAATGGGAAGCAACACATTTACAGGTGACGCAAACAAAGATTAATGATGAATATGACAACACAGATTATTAATATTATAATTTGCAAATAAAGCATGCAAAAAACATTTTCACAGTAACTGCATCAGATAAAATAATTGAAATGCCTCTCATTGGCCCAGATTCATTTATTGGATTTACTGGATCAAACACACACCTTTACAATTAGTTTCACTTTCGGACATCCTGTATGTCTGCATGTTCACACAACGTGGTTTAACAAACAGAACAACATTCTTATCAAAACACTCCATTGCTTCAGGTTTAGGTTAGTTGGGGAGGTTCTTCCTAGACCAAGATGTGACCAACATGTCTTTGTTGTAGAAAGACATTGATTTATTATGTGCGTATGTGTGTGTGTGTTCAGCCTGCAGTGTTGCAGTCTCTCCACATGGTGGCGCTGCATGGAAAGCGTGTCGAGGCAGCGGCTGTATTGAAGGATCCGCTGAACTGGCTGGAACAGAATCTGAGCAAGAAAAACACACCGTTCCTTATTGCAGTGAGTCCAGATCAACATAAACACACACACATCTGTGTCAGAATGTGCGTGCAGGACTCAAAACACATGCAATAAACTCATTAGAATGTGTAAGGGATAATACTGTAATAATGCATACAGTCAGCTGATCACAATCACAAAATAAAGTCTTTAATAAACCAAGAGAAAGAAAAACTTTCAGTGTTAAGTCTTAACAACACAGTCGTCACATCCTAAACAACAGATCCGGTTTGAACTGTTTAATTTGCAGTTATAAACCACTAAAATGCATGGACATGACATGTTAGCTCTTCTTCTGTTTCTGTTTTGTTTTGTCTGGAACCTGTACTTCTGTCCATCTATTAAAGGTTTTCACTATTTAGGTTATTTTTATTGTCAGTAGCGGTTTTGAGACACAAGATGGCAGCAATTAGCTATTCTTACTTGAGTTTGTATGGAAAGAGAAACACAGGACTGATGAAATTATGATGATCAGTTATACAGCGCTGAGAGTAAATGCTCTGACAGATCGATTCTTTAAAAGAATCAGTTCATAAGAGTCATTCGTTCTTGAATCAGACTACACAGGTGGTGCTGCATGTTTGAGTACAAACACTGAGGACATCACAGTAAAAATTAAACTCAAATCTCACCTAAAATATCATTTATTTTGCCTGATACTATAGATTTGATTCAGTTTGCAATTTTATTAATCCCACGAGGGACAATTAGCAATAGAGCTCAATATGACACACAACAAACACAATATAGGATGTATAAACATTGTACGAAGGCATATTAAACAGTATTATAAAGCATTTTAAAACAACTTTGATCGCAGTCAAAATGCTATTTGAGAACCTTAATTCACTGACCATATCAGTTTTAATTTAATTTAATTTTTTTCATTTTTGAAAATAATTGTTTTAATAATTTATTTAATTTGAATTGACGAAAACAATTTCTAATTGTTTGTTTTGTCAATTACTGTCCTAAATGATGGAATAAAAACCCTAATAACAAGACAATAAAAAAAAAAAAAAAAACATTCCTATAACTGAAGTAATTAAACTTAAGCGTATGGTTTGATGTGTAATTGATCGAGTTCCGATGTGTTTTAGGAGGCCGTGTCAGTTGCAGATGTCGTCCTGTGGGCGGCGCTGTATCCTCTCATATCTGACTCTGGTTTTGATGCCGGTAAGATCTCAATCATTTGTTCGTCTGCTCAGACTGCGGGACTCGTATCTGACACGGTTTTCCTCTGCAGGTGAGCTGCGGACCGTGCACGGCTGGTTTGAGCGCGTCGGTGATCTGGCGGCGTGTCAGACGGCCGCTCACAAAGTCCTGCAAGGAAAAGGTGTTCAAGCCCTGAAAACTTTCCTTCAGAAACACCCAGTCACACAGCACCGGGACAGTCCCACCAACAACACAGAGGTGCACAGGAATCCCAGCAATATTTATATAATGCTGAAATATTTATTAATATTTTGAAATTGCTTTTATTTTTACATTTTAAGTTTTCATTTAAATTTTAAGTTTTAGTAATTTTGTTATGTGCTTTTGTAATTTTTATTCTTTTTTTTTTTGTTTAATATGTCTATATACCTTTTTTTCTTTATGTGTCTTATGTCTTACATCTTCATTTAACTTATTTTTAAGTTCTGGTACTTCAGCTGAAACTTGTTTATTTTGGTTGTTACTCATTTTTGTTTACATTTAAGATTTTCTACTAATATTTATATTTATAACTTTTATTTCTAAATGTTTATTTCAGCTTTATTTCACTTACTAAAAGTAAAAATATCCAGCTCATATTCAACCCCAAAACAAAAAAAAGAAATTATGATTTGCATAAAAAAATTTATGTAGCTTATTTTAGATTCATAATGATTAATTACAATTGTTATTATCAAGTTTTTATTTTTATTTTTTAAGTCAGAATTTAATGAATCTCACAAAACTTCATCCAGGTCATAATCCCCCCTGATATAAATACATTTTGATTAGCTGTCATGCAAATAATATCTCCCTGGTCTGAAAATAATCTTAATTTTCATAATGCAAAATGTTGTTTCATATTTATTCAGTCTTTTTTGATGTGAAACATGATTTGGACATGTTCATGACAGATTTCTAGAGATTCATAATGTTTTATTTATAGAATTTGGGCGTTAAATTGAAGATTAGATACCTATTTTTGAGATGTTTGTGAGGTGTTTGCGAGATGTTTGTAAGACATTCATGAGATGTTCATGAGATATACGTTACATGTTTGTGAGACGTTTGTGAGATGTTTGCAAGATGTTCGTGAGATGTTTGTGAGACATTCAGGAGATGTTCGTGAGACATTTGTAAGATGTTTGCGAGACGTTCCCGAGATACACGTTAGATGTTCGTGAGACGTTTCTAAGATGTTTGTGAGATGTTCGTAAGGCATTCATGAGATGTTCGTGAGATATACGTTAGATGTTCGTGAGACATTTATGAGATGTTCGTGAGAATGTGTGGGACATTCATGAGATGTTTGCGAGACGTTTGTAAGATGTTCGTCAGATGTTCACGAGATGTTTGGGAGACATTCGTGAGATGTTTGAGTCATTCAGATGATTGTCACATACACTATTAAACTGTGTAACGTGTGGTTTGTCAGGGTGAAGATGCTGAGCATGCGATGACCATGGAGGAGATTGAAGAAGCTGCTCAGGTCTGGTCTGCTGGACTCAAAGGTTCTCCTGCAGTCACAGAGAGGAAACATCCAATGTACGACTATAACCTCATCACTGCACATGGAAGCTCTGTCAGCCAGTGTTTGCTCTGTGACATTATTGTGTGTTTTTCTCAGTCTCCCTCAGGAAGGAAGGAGAAATGTGCTGCTCACCAGCGCTCTGCCATACGTGAACAACGTGCCGCACCTGGGGAACATCATCGGCTGTGTCCTCAGCGCCGACGTTTTCGCCAGGTAACATAGCATTCGGATTCATCAGTCACTAATTTAACCATCATAATACATTCGTGTCCTGGAAGACCTGGAAGAGAAACATTTATAAAAAAAAAAAAAAAATGCATTTTTTAGTGAGGAAAGAAAACTGTGAAAATGCTTTAAAACCCTAAAAATACACTTTCATTCATTCTTACTTTCTTTAATTTTTTTGACAGTTATTTTTAAAAATTAAAAAAGGGTAACTGCAGTAATAACACGGTGAATTAGAATTCTTTTACATTCAGTCATTAATGAGAAGTTGCTGGTTTTTATGACTGTTTAATAAAATTATTTTTCGGGTCCAAACTTTGCAGATACGGCCGTTTGCGAGGCTGGAATCTGCTGTACGTCTGCGGTACGGATGAGTACGGGACGGCGACGGAGAACAAGGCCCGTGAGGAGGGTCTGACGCCGCAGGAGATCTGCGATAAATATCATGCCATCCACGCCGCAATCTACAAATGGTTCCAGATTGACTTTGATTTCTTCGGTCGCACCACCACTGAACGCCAGACTGAGTAAGGACAAACCTTTCGTTACCATCAGTTTAAACTGATGTATTTTTAGTTTTCATTTGTTTATTTGTGTTATGTATGCATAATATGAAATATTTTCATTACATTTCATTAAATAAATGTTAACTGAAATAACTTTTGGTAACACATTAGTTAAAGGTGTCCTTGTTACACGTTACATGTGATTACTTTTATAATGATAATTAATTATGCATAATTACATGCAAGTAACCCTAAGCCAAACCCTGATTCTAACACTAACTATATAGTAAGTACATGTAGTTAATTAATATTACTCACTATTTCAATGTGTAATTACAATGTAACAAGAACACCTTAAAATAAATTGATTTATTTGATTTACTGATTTACTAAAAAATAAAACTGAAATAAATATTTATGAAACCTATAAAAACACCTTTTTTTACTTTTAGTTTATGTTAAATTTTTATTTTTGTTTAGTTATTTTAAGTTTTTCTTTTTTGGCTTAGTTTTTGTTTGTTCCTTTCTTTTATGTTATTTTATCATCATAAAATTGTACACTATTTTGATGTTTCTTTTTTTTTTATTTCTTTTTATGAATAAATTTTGCTTTATTTTTTTTTATTGTATTTTATTTTAACTTTTTAACTTTTTTTTTTTTTTTAATTTACAAATTTCATATGCATGAATTGATTGTTGTTTATTTTATTTTATAAAAGGAGATCTCCTGACTGAGCTCTGTCACCATATTAGCGGGGCTTAAAGAGTCCAGAAATGATCTGCAGGTTTTAAACTGTGAATGATTGTCTGTGCTCCTCAGGATCGCTCAGGACATCTTCTGGCGTCTGCATGAGCGGGATTTTCTGCTGGAGGACACGGTCGAGCAGCTGCGCTGTGAAAGCTGTCAGCGCTTCCTGGCCGATCGTTTTGTGGAGGGCGAGTGCCCTCACTGCCGTTACCCAGAAGCCCGCGGGGACCAGTGTGACAAATGTGGCCGTCTGATCAACGCTGTGGAGCTCAGGGTACGGTTCGAGACCGCCGCGTGCCTTAGGGGCCGCTCACTAAACGCAGACGTCTCGAGATGCATTTGGAGAAGCATAGAATTGCTTTTAGGAAGTGTCACTCATGATGTGAGATGCTGAAAAAACACTGTGCAGAGACCAGAACCAGACCGACAATACATAGAACTGCAGTACAGATATTTTTTGTTTATTATTTAATTTTATTTAATGTTTATTTATTCAGATAATCTCACTTAAGAGCAAAATTCTTATTTAAAAACTAATATCTGGTCTCTGGTCTGGAGATACTGTGACATGTTTAGTTTTGTCATTTATTTATGAGTTTTCTGACAAAATAAGATGTTTTTTGTGTGTATTTGTGAATTTCAAGGCAAATTAGTTTCACGGACTCACTAGATTTTCATTATCAAACATTAACTGTTGTATAAAGTGATATGAATAAACCTAACTTTACTTGACATTAGTAAACATTATTATTAAGAGTTTATAGGTAATTACAATCTGAACTACACCTCTTAAAAATATATGGAATATTTTTTTATAATTATTTAAAAAAACTAAATTTAATAAAAAAAAAAAACTCTGAAGGAATGTGAAAAAAATTCTTCTGCTTCCCAAAACCTATTGGTTAAAAATACATAAAAAATTATAAAATATTACAATTCTAAATAACCTCATTTTTACCATATTTGATAAATAAGTTAAAAATGTAAAATGGATCTCATTAAAATAAACTAATCCCCTATATTTTTGTATGCTGCATATTTTTATATTTTTATGCATTTATTGTTCAAAAGTTTTAGAAAGAGGTCTGTTCACCAAGGCTGCATTTATTTAAGATTTAAAATAACTATTTTCCATATGAATACATGTTAAAATGTAATTTATTTCTGTGATCAAAACTGAATTTTCAGCATCATTACACCAGTCTTTATTGTCACGTGATCCTTTAGAAATCATTCTAATATGCTGATTATTATCAATGTTGAAAACAGCTGTGCTGCCCAATATTTCTCTAGAAACTGTGACACATTTTAGGATTGATACATGAATGGACAGTTCAAAAGCATTTATTTGAAATAGAAGTCTTCGGTAATGTTCTAAATATCCTTACGGTCACTTTTGATCAATTTAATGCATCCTTGATGAGTTAAAGTATTAATTTCTTACTGTTTACTATGTCATATTTCTCCTGTAGAGTCCCCAGTGTAAGGTGTGCAAGCAGACGCCGGTGATCCGCTCCTCTAAACATCTGTTTCTGAACCTGCCGAAGGTAATAAACACACCTGTGCGATGTAATGTTAATCTGTTGGTCTTCAGCTCAGTCTGAGTGTGTGTTTGATAGCTGGAGAACGAGCTGGAGCAGTGGCTCGACAAGTCGACGAGTGCCGGCGACTGGACGGGAAACGCAAAGCACATCACGCGCTCGTGGCTTCGCGACGGCCTGAAACCGAGATGCATCACACGTGACCTGCAGTGGGGGACGCCTGTGCCGCACGAGGACTTCAAGGAGAAGGTACGAACGCACAGTTGTGTGGTTATTTCACTAATATTGTCCATTAATATGTGTTGCAATCATCGGTCTGTTTTCCTCTGTCTGTGAAGGTGTTCTACGTGTGGTTCGACGCTCCTATTGGCTACCTCTCCATCACCGCAAACTACACCGACCAATGGGAGAAATGGTGGAAGAATCCTCAGCAGGTGCTGATCAATAACACATCACTTAATCATTTGTCACCCTGGACCACAAAACCAGTCATAAGGGTCAATTTTTAAAATTTACATTTTTACATCATCTGAAAGCTGAATAAATAAGCTTTCCATTGATGTATGGTTTGTTAAGATAGGACAATATTTGAACAAAATCTGAAATCTGAGGGTGCAGAAAAATCACCTTTAAAGTGTCCAAATGAAGTTCTTAACAATGCATATTACTAATCAAAAATTAAGTTTTGACATATTTACGGTAGGAAATTTACAAAATATCTTGATGGAACATCATCTTTACTTAATATCCTAATGATTTTTGGCATAAAAAAAAAGCAATAATTTTTACCTATACAATGTATTTTTGGCTATTGCAGCAAATATACTTGTGCTACTTAAGACTGGCAGGGTTATTATGAAATAACTAAAACTAAAATTTAAACTAAAATTAAAACCATTAAAAAAAAAAATCATTTTCATTACTTGAAATAAAATAGATGTTAACTGAAATGTAAAAATACATATTTATATACACAAAATATTTAAAATTTTCCTTTTAATTTAGTTGAAAATAAAAATGAATAAAAACTACCAAAAAATTACAAAAACATGCAACAAAATTACTAAAACTGAATGAAAGCCACATATAAAAAAAAAAAAAACAATACTCAAAATGTTAATGAAAACTGTAATAGTATCTCTATATAAAAGCATATAGACATACGCATATACAAAAACAATAACTACTACACAACAAAATTACTAAAACTTAAAATTAAAGTCAAAAGAAAAAATATGAAAATAAAAACTGACTCAAAATATCAATACAAATGACAGCAGTATCTCAATGATACAAAAATAGTACTAGTTTGGGGAAACATTTTAACATTGCATTGTAAGACTTGTTTGAAGAATTTTACTACTTTGAAGATAATGTTCACCAAAAAAAATTGCTGTGGTATTTACTTTGAAACAGATTTCACTCAGAAATTGCTAGTAAATTTCACAAATAATTACAAAGAAACAGCAGTACATTGAATCACGTGAAATTTGGAAGCAGAAAAACTAAATCAATATTTTCTTGTAAAACACACTCCAGTGAATGTTGCTTTATTTACTACTTTGAAAAATCAGTGTAGCTGCAATCATATTAGTGTTTTAGAATATGAAAGCTGATTAATGGTTAATTACAAGTGTCAATTCTAAATTTAATGAAAACCATGAATTGTCTAATGTGATTGATAAAAATGCTGTTATTCGTAACAGTCTGTTTGAGGCTGTAATGTTGATGTGTGTCCTGTAGGTGGAGCTCTATAACTTCATGGCAAAGGACAACGTTCCGTTCCACAGTGTCGTTTTCCCTTGCTCACTTCTCGGAGCTCAAGACAACTACACACTGGTGAATCACCTTGTTGCTACCGGTGAGACCCGTACACAACACACATCAGATCATTCACATGATCACAGTTGATTTGATCAAAAATACAATAAAATTTGTGAAATATTACAATTTCAAACAGCTGTTTTCTATGTGGATATTTGTTAAACTGTAATTGATTGCTGTGATGCGCAGCTGAATTTTCAGCATCATTACTCCAGTCTTCAGCGTCACATGATCCTTCAGAAATCATTCTAATATGCTGATTTGCTGCTCAACAAACATTTATGATTATTAGCAATGTTTAAAACAGTTGTGCTGTTTTATTGAAACTGTCATACATTTTAGTTTTTAGCATTCACAGATGATAAAAAGTTCAAAAGAACAGCATTTATTTGAAATAGAAATCTTTTGTAACATTATACATGTCTTTACTGTCACTTTTAATCAATTTAATGCATCCTTGATGAATAAAAGTATTAGTTTCTTTTTTTAAAAAAGGTCCTGACATTCTGATATTTGACAATAATGTTTGTTTGTGTGTGTTCAGAATACTTGAATTATGAGGACACCAAGTTCTCCAAGAGTCGTGGTGTCGGTGTGTTCGGTGACATGGCTAAAGACACGGGCATCCCGTCTGATGTCTGGCGCTTTTATCTTCTCTACCTGCGGCCTGAAGGCCAGGACTCTGCGTTCTCCTGGAGCGACATGGCTCTCAAAAACAACTCTGAGCTTCTCAACAACCTCGGCAACTTCATCAACAGGTTTGTGCTCCTGGATTGTGAGTCAGAATGATTATATTATCATCTGAACCGTCAAACACACATCAGCACAGCATCACTGATATACACACACACACACACACACACACACTCTCAGGGTAATCATAGGGTTTTTTTTGTTTGTTTGTTTTTCAGTTTTCTATACAGAATTTTATTTTACTATTGCATAAGTTCTTTTTTCTTTTCAACTGATTTTAGTAGGCCTGGTTATATTTAGTCACTTCGTGCCTCTTGATTCATCAGATTGTTTTCTGATTGCTTTTGCACATTTAATCATTATAAATGCCTCTTTATTTAATTTCTATTTACTTACAGTATTGATTTTTAATTTTCTTTTTTTTTTTTCACATAAAATAGCAAACTATGTCAATCTAAACTGTTTTCATCTATTCAGTTCTTGATCAAAATACTTAAATAGTCAAAACTATAAAATCAGACCATCCAGCGCTGATTAAAAAAAAATATATATGTAATAATTAATAAATAAATAAGTAAATATATATATATATATATATATATATATATATATATATACATATATGCTTTTTTCTGTCTATTTTTTTTCAGGATTCAACAAACTTTTGTTTGCATTTTCAAACAATCCTTAATTTTTCTATTAGAGAAAAAATTGCATTTTCACAATAAAAAACAACAACTTTATTTATTATACTGTTTTATAGATAAGGACTGCCAAAATGAGGTTTTGTCAGGTTTAGATTCTGGGTATAAATATGTCCACACACACACACACACACTGAAGTAAACCACAGAATTGCTGACATGCAAGCAAACTTCTCAGGGTTATTATGATCTAGAAAATGTGAGATTTGTTTTCTTTTCAGTTCAGATTAACACATGCACCAGATTTCAGTCAGTTTGCACCTTTTATTTACACTATTTGGCCGCAAGATATTTAGTAACAACACATAAGGCAGGGTTATTTTAGTTGACACAAACTGAAACAAAAATTAAAAACATTAAACAAGCATTTTTGTTATTTAAATATTAAAAAAATCTATTTGTATTTTATTATATATAAAATAAACTTTAACTGAAACTAAACTAAAATATTTACTTTTTATTTCAGTTAGTTGCCAAGGCAGCATTTTTGATTTTCATGTAGTTTAACTTAAGTTTCAAGTTTATTTGTTTACTGGGCAATGCACATTAATGAACATGACAGTGAATGTGCCAGAATTAGTTGAAAGGCTATTTTTCATCTGTAGACCCTCGACAGAATGTTAAAAAGTCACCCTAAAAAGCAAACAAAGCATTTTATATTAATACAAAAAAACACACACACACAACACTTGATGTACTAAAATAACTTGAAACCTTAAAAATGAATAAAAACTGTAATAGAAATAAACAAACTAAACTAAAAAAAAAACTAGAATTAAAGTAAAAGCAAAATATAAAAATAAAAATGATTCAAAATATTACTAAAAAAACTATAATAGTATCTCAGTTAATAAAATGACACTGTCATGAAGAAAAAATGTGCAGATGTCTTTTTTCCATTAGTTTTGTTTACTTTGGTTTTCTTTTTTTTATCGTTGATATAAACGTCACATAATAAAATGCATTAATTAACTTCAATAAATAGATTAAAATATATTAATATTAATAATTGCACAAATAGTCAAAAGTCTGCATGCAATGTAAATTAAATCACACCATCCAGCATCTGTTAAAAATTGTTCTGTCTATATCAGTTCTGTCTAAATGCTTTTTTTCCCCAGCATTCAATAGTGCACATTATAATTGCACTTTGGTTATCATTCTCGTGCAAACGTTTGATCTCAGTTGATCTGAAAGCATGTTTAGTTGTAGTTTTCATCAGCGCTGCTGCTGCTGGTCTCTCCTCAGGGCCGGGATGTTCGTCAGTAAGTTTTTTGACGGCCGCGTTCCTGAGATGCTCCTGAATGAAGACGATAAGCGGCTCATCGCTCAGGTCTGCTGGGAGCTCAAGCAGTACATCCAGCTGCTGGATAAAGTCAGGTCAGTTACCCACGTTTCCTCACGGACGTGTGCAGAAACAGAGATTCGCAGATTCAGTCACATCAATATCTGGGAATATTAAAGCTCTGATTTCCAGCCTGTAATTACATTTGTCTGGCTGTGCTCAGCTCTGTAATGTTTGAGCAGGCAGTAATTCCTCTATAAATCAGCATTACCAGGAAATATCAGGTCATTGGTGGTTCACAAAGCTTAGAAATCATTGCATAAAATGATTCTTTGAAATCCTTAAACCAAGACACTACAGACAAACAGGTCTATTTAGAGATTTGGTGCTATTTGACTTTTCATGTGTTTTTTTTTCCCCCCTTCAAAATAGTGGAAAGCAAACTTCTTCTAAAAGTCTGTTAAATGTAATATATATATATATAAGAAAAATGTATAAAACTGAAATTTCTAAAACAATGACATAAAAATATTTTTTATAATATACATTATAATATAATTTTAAAAATAATATATATATATTTTATTTTAAAATATATTCAGATAATATATATATATATATATAATATATATATAATATTTTCATGTAAAATGAATATAAAAAATATACAAATTTACTGTTGAATTATTCTGAATTACTTTTCTTTTTTTTCCTCTTCAGCAGCACTTCACCAAACTTAACAGTTTTAGTCCCATCTATATTCTGGACACTTGTTTATATATCACTTGCATTATTTATTACATTTTACGCCTAAAAACACGGTGAAGATGTATTTGTTTCTGTCTGTTGACAGTATTTTCCGATTTATGGAGTAATAAAAAGAGAAATGAAAAATCCCCTCTGGAAAAAACTTTCAACTCTAAAATAACAACAAAATCAAACAAGAATTTTGATACTGAATTGATACAATTTTCAGATTTATGTTCTGGAAATATATGCAAATTAGTGCGTATTCACTTAGATCGTGCCTCATCTGCGTATTTGCATACAAACAATTGGAAATGTGTTGGAAATTCATTGTTAAAAACAGTGAGAACGCTGATTATGAAATTACTGGACGCAGCATCATTTATTTGGATGAGAATCTCATCAAGAATCTCATTCTGTCTTAATAATGCGCGTGTGAAGACATAAGTGTGTTACGGTCTCATCGTGTGTTTGTTCAGGATCCGTGACGCCCTGAAGTGCATCCTGAACATCTCTCGTCACGGGAATCAGTACATCCAGGTTAACGAACCGTGGAAGAAGATCAAAGGAGGAGACGGTGACAGGCAAGTGACAAATGATCACGCCGTTAATAAAATCTAAATGAGAGTGTATTTCTAAATGGTACAAAAACGTTATTGGAGATTATATGAGCACAAATAAATTCTCACACTCTCACTTTAAGTTTTACTTGGAAGCTTGTTTCCACCACTGAACAACAGAAAATGGTAATTGCTATTTTTTTTTTATCTCACAGTTCTGACATTTTATTCAGACTTTTTTTTTCTCAGAATTGCATGACACACTCACAATTGCAAGTTATAAAGTAAGAATCGTGTGATTTAATTTTGCACTTGCGAGGTTAAGTCAGAGTTGCGAGATACAAAGTCAGAATTGTGTGATATAAAAAGTTGCAATCACATTTTTTCTTTTTTTATTCTGTGTTGGTAATGGGCTTCCACAGTTTTGAGCTCCTGCCGTGCTGTCGTGTGATGTTTGCGTGTGTTTGTGCCGTAGGCAGCGGGCCGGTACCGTGACGGGCGTGTCGGTGAACGTGGCGTGTCTCTTGTCGGCCGTGCTGGAGCCGTACATGCCCACCGTCAGTCACACCATCCGCGAGCAGCTGCAGGCTCCGCCCACCTGCGCCGACGCCATGCTGCAGGCCGCGGGAACCTTCATCTGCACGCTGCCCGCCGGACATCGCATCGGCACGGTACTAAAACAGTTAACACTGGTTATTCATTTAATGTTAACACTTAACATTTCTAGTTCAGTATTACGTGATGTAGTGTGTAAGCAAAGTACAGAATTATTAAAAAGAAATATTGAAAACCTAATCTTTAGTGCCAGATAATGTATTGTTGTTTTATTTCTTTTTTGTTTGAATTATTAAATTGTTTTTTGACCCCTCCTACAGGTCAGTCCTTTGTTCCAAAAGCTGGAGAATGAACAGATTGAGGCTTTGAGGAAAAGATTTGGAGGACAACAGGTTTGTAAAAGACATTCATCCATTAGTAATCAGGGTTCTTGTGCAGAAACTATAAAAGTGTGTTTTCAGACATGTTTATGGAAATTAACGTTCTGAAACAACTTCTAAAAGTAATTGAAATGTTATATATATATATATATATATATATATCTCAGAATCAGAATTAGCTTTATTCGCCAAGTGTGCACAAACACACAAGGAATTTGTTGTGGTTTTTTAAGGTGCTCCTGATACATACATACATACAGAGAAAAAAACATTCAAATAAAATAAAAACTTAAAAATAAATAATAATGTATGAATCTTAAAGAGAAGATTTATGTACAGATTTGTACATTATTTTCTCTATATACAGCTATATAAATAAGAGATGTGCATGTGTATTTACATAATAATACTACAGAAAGAGACAATAATTAGAAAAGGAGAAAGAAATACAGAAATGAATTGTAGAACCCAGGTAATGATTCATGTTTATCTGTTTAAGCTGGAGATGGCATTTGGGAAAAAGCTGTTTTTATGCCTAGATGCTCTAGTGCTCAGAACATCTATAAATATATATATATATATATATATATATATATATATATATATATATATATATATATATATATATATATATATATATAAAGAAATTAACAGAAGTGTTTTTATGTCCATAGAAAGCACACACAAATGTGAGTAAGGTGTCTACTTTTAAGGTTTCAAATAAGTTTTTGGAGAATAAAATGTCAAAATTTGGTTGAAATAATGTTACATTGTCATTCTTACTGACAAATGGGCAAAACCTAGGATAGTGGCAAATTTTAAAAAATGTAGAATTACAACTAATTAGTGTTTGGGGTGAAAGAAATTTGTCTTTTAATGTGTCATAAATTGATTTTTGTTGTAAATATGCCTGACAAGACTGTTACTCTGAATGACATTTTAGTGCATTCATTGTTAGTCTTCTGTAAATTAGGGAAAAATGTATGATATTTAATTTTTGTTCAGAAAAACAAAAATGAAATTAAATAGAAAACTTTTTAAGATTTTTTTGAAAAACAACTACAATTTAAAGCAGTATTACACATATATGTATGTATGAATGAAGAGTCCATTTGCAAAAACGGATAACTCAATGGAAAAATCATGTTTTTTCTATTGTGCATTCCAATTATTCTCAATTAAACTGCAGTTGATTCATTTTGAAATAAGGTTAAACTAACATAATAAACATGATAACATAATAAAAACATGATTTTTGAACATTTTATAAAACGGAGTTATCTGTTTTTGCAAATAAACTCTTCATATATACATATATAAAAGTGTATACAGATTTGTTTCTTTTTACCATTTTTAGACAAGTAACAACATATACACACTCACACACACACACACACACACACACACACACATATATCATATATATAGTTTTATCAACTAAAAACTGCTCTTTTTGAGCCTGATCTTTATAGAATTATTTCTAAAAATGCCTGTGCACGACTTTCAGTTTCTGAGAATTGTTCTGAATTATAATTTATGAAATGCAATCATTTATGTATTAGCCGTTTCATTTTTCAGCATTGTTGCTCTGGTATAACCACATATTTTATTCATACAATCAATAAACACAAGGACAAAAATATATAGTACCGCTTTAGAGCATCTATTAAATGATTTCTAAAAATGCTCATGCACGACTGGAGGAGTAATGGAAACTCATTGGACAAACGGGTTATTATATGAGCATGATCTGATGAAGATCGGCTTCAGGTTTTGATGGTTTTTCTCATTGACTGTATGGCTTGTTTGTCTGATTGTGTGATTTTTAATCTGCTCTTTCTCAGCCAGAAGAGGAGAGCGTTAAAGCCAAGGTAGACGCGCGTGTGACGCTCTGTGTGCTCACGGCTTTGTGTCTCCGTTTTCACTAGAACTGACTGTGAAATCGATTCAGTGATGATGTCTATATTCAAAGAGCGGCAGCTCTGGATCAAAGCCCTCCGCTGTCAGTCACACATGCACGGTCTGCCTCTGGCTGCTCGTAGCAAAAAAACATCTGAAAGACAACAAACCGCATTTTAGATTAATTTTAACGTGTATTTAAGAGCGATGATTTCACAGAGCCGCTCAACGCCTGCGTGTACTAACACATATTATTGCATGTGTCCGTTTGTGTGGTAGCTCTCACAAATTAGATTACTGAATGTAATTTTGTTGTGTTTTTATTAATAATTAAACTATTTCATAAAATGATTCAATTGCATTTTTAAAGATGAAAAAATAAATGCATGCATTTTTGTTATTTTTATTTTTGTAATTAAAATATTTCACATAATTATTGAATTATATTTTAAGAAAACAAAAATTAAATGCACATATTTGTTGTTAGTAGTTCAAATTTCATATAATTATTAAATTAGATTAAATGCATGATTTTTTTTTTTTTCTTTTTTTTTACCTTTTATCAATAATTATCTTACTTCATATAATTTTTTAATAATTTTTTTTTTAATTAAAAAACATTTACAACAAATGCATGTATTATTTGTGTGGGTTTATTGTTATTTTATTTCGATTCTGAAAAATGCACATATGATCCACTATTTTAAATATTTTTATTTTTGGATTCTAGACTCCGAGTTCCAGCAGCGCTGCAGTCGAGACCAAACCCAGCGCTGGTGCGGCGCAGGACGCCTCGCTGAATGTAAACGCAGATCCAGAGAGAGCCAAACAACTGACGGCTTTAGTGACAGAACAAGTACGAACACACACACACAGACCTACATGCATGCATGCATATGCCAAATAAATGTACTGAAATTACTGTTTATGTATTAGTTTTTTGGCTTTTATATATAGCAGTGGACCGTTTAAACATCCATATGTCGCCCTTTTGTTCTTTTTGTCCTTGTCTTTATTATTTAAAAAAAAACTTTATATATATATATATATATATATATATATATATATATATATATATAAATTGCAGTATGTATATTTATTACATTACGCATTTATATTACAGATTATATTACAAACTAAAACTAAATGTAGAAATTTAATACGTATATATTTATTTTCTAATATATATTTAAATTTTTTTGAACACGGGTGACCCGAGAATACACTGACATGAAGATTTTTT
This sequence comes from Cirrhinus mrigala, assembly GCA_036247105.1. NCBI lineage: Eukaryota > Metazoa > Chordata > Actinopteri > Cypriniformes > Cyprinidae > Cirrhinus > Cirrhinus mrigala. The sequence continues at coordinate 35,270,179 of CM070012.1, read as the reverse complement.
TTTTTTTTAATTAATTTTATTTAATTTGTTCTCATTTTATTGAAGTCTTAAGTAATTTTATTTCCATATTTTAACAGTGCCGTGACCCAAGAATACACTGACATTGAGATTAATATTTTTAAAATATTTTCTTGTTTTATTCTCATTTCGTTAAATGAAGGTGTGATATTTGTATTTGGTTTTACTCTAACCGCTCATGTTCTTTGCTTAACTACAGGCATGTTTAATGGTTGATAGTGCTGGTTTGCAATTTATTCGCTGTGTGTTTGTGTTTCAGGGCAATAAAGTACGAGGCCTAAAATCCCAGAAAGCTGAGAAGTCTGTTATAGACGAGGAAGTCAAGAAACTACTGGAACTGAAAAAACAGCTTTCTCTTGCGGAGGGCAAAAACCTGGAGCCGGCCGCTCAGAAAGGAAAGAAGAAGTAAAAAGGTGAACATAAAAAAAAAAAAAAAAATCCATCATACAAGGAATATTTTCTGAAAACTACATGATTTACTGCACTATATATCCACTCCTATAAAACTGCAACCAAACATTTTTAAAATGCAATGAAGTCTGTTAAATGATCTTTTTAAAATGCAATAAAATCTGTGTATTTCTCACTGTTTCTTATTACTCTGAAACAAACCTTATTTTAGTCACACAATCAATAAACACAAACACAAAAAGAAAAAAACTCAAAGACTCAGTTCTTTTTAAAATTTTAATAACAAAATGAGTGTAATACAATCCCGTATTAAGTAAGGCTAAATAAAATTCAGATAAAAATGTTTGCTACTCTAATACAGTAAATCGGCATGCACGTTTATTGTAAGATTAAGAAACTACAATATAAGGTAAATGATGACATGTAATGATGATTATGAGATACACGTATAGAAAAATAGGCATGATCAGAGGCAGAGAGCATGTTATAAACTGCTAGCTCTAAAAATTCTGGAAAAGTTTCAAGAGAAGGAAGTGAGAGCAAAATCGCCACGGACATCCATTCATAATTTCCCCATCATCTGAACACACACCGACACACACACTCAAACACACACACTCTTAGAGGCCTCGGGTTGATGGTGAGCTGCAGAGAGAAACGCTCACAATCGTTCACTATAACAGTCCTGAGCTACTAATCTCTGTCAACTAGGGGTGGATTTACACGGTTAAAGCCCTTCGTTAACACGTTACACCAGTTAAAACAGGCTGGTTACAATGAAATGCACCTACAATCACTGTCACTGATACAATCACGTTTCTTCTTCTCTTTATTATTGCAGTTCTGCCATTTCTCTCATCGTTTCTGCTACATTCCCTCAAGACTCCTCGGCACTGATGAACAATCAGCTTTCAATTACGCAGAAAGTTGATTAACCTTTGGGTAGTTTAATAAAAGTTGGTGCTTAAACCGAACAATACAGCGCTATTAGTGGGCCAATCTCACAAAACCGGTCAAAAGCATCCCGAATGCAAAAGAAAAAAGGCGGTTTTTGGTAACAATTAATTCATTGCTGCATTTTGATTCATTTAATGCAGAACATGTTTCTTTAATTCGTTGATTTAAAAAATATCCATAAATGACAGGATTTGTTTTCCTGCCTTTCATTTTTGCTGGTTTAAAGTTTAAAACATTGCATTAAAAAAAAAAAGCTTTCGTTAAATTACGCATCATTTTAGAATTTATTGCAATTTATTCTGTAATCTTTTCCTAATGTCACTCATTACAATGTAGCATTTATGCATCACAGTAGTATTTGCATTTAATTTATGCTGATTTAAATGGTTTAAAAAATGTTAAGTCTTTTTAATGCAAAAAAATTGAATTTCTTTCCTTAAATTAGGCTTCATTTTCTTTATGAAAAACATCAAGTTTCTTATTTGTGTTTGATACTTTTATTGCCGTAATGTATGTCGTATTGTTTTTATTGTAACATAATTTGTTAAATTGTAACTTAAGAATTAATGTTACAATTTAACAAATTATATTACAAATAAATAGTATTTGCATTCATTGTTTTAGATTTTTTCTTAAATTACGCTTCATTTCCTTAATGAAAAATCAAGTTTCTTATGTTTTATTTGCCTTTTATTGCCGTAATGTAAATCATATTGTTTTTAATTGTAACGTAATTTGTTAAATTGTAACATGTATTCATCTTACAGTTTAACAAGTGATATTACAAATAAACAGTATTTGCATTATAAAAATTTGCATTAGTCATTTTAGATTTTTCCTTAAATGATGCTTCATTTTCTTTACGAAAAATCTAATTTCTTATTTACTTTTGATAGATTTATTGCTGTAATGTAAATCTTATGTAATTTGTTCAGTTGTAACATTTATACATTGTAGTATTTGCCTTTATGCTGATTTTAATGTTTAAGAAATTTATTTACTGCAGCAAAAAAAAGAAAAGTCTTAGAAGTCTTGATTTGCGCTTGGTTTTCGTTTTTTTATTTGCTTTTGATACTTTTCGTTCTTTATTTGTAATTTGTTAAATTGTAACATTTTTATGTTGTAGCATCCGCCTTTTAAGTTATGCTGATTTAAATGTATCAAGCTGATAACTTATTAAAATAACTAATCCCGATTGATTTTCTTAGTGAAAAAGCACATTTCTTCTTTGCTTTGTATTCGGGCTGAGATTTGACCGCGTTTCTGTTGAGCTCCACGTTCTTTCTTTTCTACGGCTCAATCTGACTTTCTCTTTCTCTCTCGGCGGGAGTCACTCAGCGAACCTCCTCTCTCTCCCCCCGTCCCACGTGTCTTTTATCTCCCTCTAAATGTGCATTTCACGGTCACCGCGAGATGAATTTCCGCCAATTGTTGGTTTCCCTTCGGCCCCTCGGCTCCTCCTGTTGCTCCTTCACCTCCTGGTGTTGACGAGTCTCTCGATGAGCGCCCGGCGCGTCCGCTGCACCTCCTCTCCCAGCCGCTCGATCTCGGCTTTGAGGCGCTCGTTCTGATCCGTCAGCTCCTGCACCTTCCTCTCGTTCTCCTGCTCGCGCTCCCGTCTGCTCTTCTTCCCGGGGGACGGGGAGCACGGTGCGCCTCCTCCTTTGTCGCCGGCCCGTTTTCTCTTTCCCGGCCGTGCGGAAACAGGAGGGGACGGCGGCGGGGAGCAGTTGAGGGAGGGCGAGCGGGACGCCGAGGAGCAGGACGACGACGTGTCCGGGACCGTCGGGAGCTCCTCCTCGCTGGCGGACGGCGACGGAGGCGCGTGATGCGAAACGTGGTACCCGCCGGTCACCATCGACTCCACCGACCCGACGCCGCCTTCGCTGAGGAGCTCGAAGAACTCTGGCGGAAGCAGGTCTCCTCCGGAGGAGGTGTGCTCCGAGTCGCTTCCGCCGCCTCTCCGGTCGTCCTGTCGCGGCGGTGGCGGTGGCGGCGAGTGGACGGGCGGTTCGTCGGTGACCCGTTGCACCCCGTCGCCCCATACCTGCCCCTCGGTCAGCCAGGTGAGCGAGCAGCTCTCCAACACATCCAGAAACTCGGGCTCCTTCTGCATAACAAGAGAAACCGTTAGAACGTAGAAGAAGGGAGGTGACCGTTGAGCGCCGTTTGACGTTACTGACCTCGGAGCAAGGCGGGGCTCGCGTGAGTTTGGCCCCGCCCGCGTCGGAGCCCAGTATATCCTGTAGGTCTTCATACCACGCCTCCAACTCTGCACCACACAGCGGCCCCACGCCAGGGGGGTACAGCCACTCCGCAGTCATCGCACCAATCAGTCGCTATCCACAGACACAACACGATATGCTCCCACAACCTAGCACACCAGACCTGACCGGGAAAAAAAACCATCAAACTGTCTAAAAGAAGTAGCAAAGAGCCTCCGTGTGCCGCGCTGCACGTCTAGTGGGAGCTTCAGCGCATCAACGCATCAGCGGAGTGAAGCTTCACCTGCGCCAGCGGGTTTGGGAATAGCCGATTTATCTGGGTGACCCGCTATTATACGCGACATTAAGATTGACTGCTCGGGCACCGGGTGCAACAAGGACACATAGTGGCCGAACGGTGTTACTGCACAACAAACAACAAACCCAGCGCTTTCAAACAGTGCATGCATTAGCTGACAAAATTTCTGTTCAGTATTATATGTGTATGTATTTTTGGTCTATTTAGTGTTGTTTTTTTTTTTTTGTTTGTTTTTTTTTAATGATTCCATTTATTATTAAACAGCTTTTAATTAAAAGATCAAAGCTATAAAATGCTCACCTCAAAAGTGTCTCCTGTCAATCAAGTTTGAATGTGAGTTGCTGGCGGTATATGGTCCCAATGATTCTAAAAAAGTAAAAGATGGAACAGCTCAAGCCACAGGACATGATTGCAAAACTATTTAACAATAAAACAAAAATTATTCTCATACAAAACACTTAAGCTGAGAAACAAACAAGACAGAAAGTACAATGGAAAAACACAGAGGACCTCTGGATCATTACAAATGATCAAATGTTTGATAAAACGACCCATAGCGATTAATGATTGTTTAATCTTTAATCTAAAATTAGGTCATTGTATTTTTTATGTAAACAAAGGCGCATTGTGTGCTCGATGGCGCCCCCTGCGTGAGTCTGCGTGCGCTCACGGCGTCTGTCAAAACAACCCAATGACTCTCGTTCTCAGCACGCAAAGACGTTCAGGTAAGAAAAACAAAGTAGAACTCCTTTCTAAATTATAAATACGATCAGAGAACGACAAACAAGCTAGTTTAGATGCCTGTGCGAGGATGAAAACAGCCCTAACATAAACTCCTGAGGCACTCCTGTGTTTTATTAGGGTTTTTTTTTTTAAACATAAATCGTAATGCGAGTGAATAACTATAACTAAGTATTTTTTTTTTAATATATATTATTAACCCGTTAATAAATCATTAAAAATGTGCAGTTTATTTGTTGTTGTCTGGCTTACTCCAACGGCAACTGGATGGTAAATCTGTTATTTTTAAAATGACTAGACAGTCATGGAATTAAACGTGAAGTGACTTGTTGTGTCACTTAATGTGTTTAAACGAATTGTCATAAACCATGTTAATTGTGCCCATCTGGAGCGGGGCTTTGCGAAACTGACAGCGAGCCAATGACGTCATGGAATCAAAGTACAGGAGTGAGGAAACAAAGGGCGAACACTCCGGACCGAAATAACACTTTAAAAGTACTTTGGCGATATAAAAACGCATAGCGTTGTCCATGATGACCGCAATCGTTTGGTTTCTTGAAATGTAACAAGTTGAGTTCCGCTGAGGAAGTGTTAGTGGCAATCGATGTAACAAAAAATGTTACAAAAATCGAACGTTCGCTAAAAGTTTCCGCGTGCGCTTTTAAAGTGCCGCGATTGTAACAAAATGACAGCTGTCATCGCGTAGCTCTCAAAGCAAGTAACTCTAAAGTAAATGTTGTTAAACAAGAACAAAAAGCGCAACAGTGCTGCGCGAAATAAAGGTAACGGGCGTAAAAATGGAAAAAATCTCCAGTGAAATGTGAGTTGAGCAACTGTATTCCAAAAACAGCTCGGGATAGTCGCCAAAACATGCGCATTCCCGTTTTCCAAAAGCAAAAGCTTGACACACACCAGCAAGAAAAGTACAACACAACACAATAAAGAATAGAGAAATAGAGAGATGACACTCACCCTTTTCTTTTTATTATTTCTTTTCCTCGGCTGTTTTGGATTCAGGGTCTGTGTGTGTTTTTGTAGAGATTGGTGATAGCTCATGTTAACCATTGTTCAGTTGAAGTCACCGAGTGTGGATTTCGGAAACTCCCGGGGACATTTATAGAGTGACTCCAACCGAACTCTGGGGGAAGGATCTCAGGGTGCAACCTAGCCGAGATCACGCGAAACTGACAGGAGATGGTCGGTAGCGTAGGCCAATCGCGCGGGGCGGTCGAAATTCTTCTGCTTAGAGACATCCAATGAGCAGCCGCGCTGGGTGGGAGGGGTGGGACTTAATGACTTTGCTGGTTGTCTCGCTCTGCGCGAGTTTGTGTGAGCAGGAAGATGTGATGCAGTCATAAGACGGCCAGGACGAATTTGGGGCGTAAGGGAGTCACATGAAAGGAATGATGCAATCGTTGGCAACCGGTTTCTAGTTGGAGATAAGACTAGCAGAACCCGAGCATGTTTTATTAAACAACCTTTCGTTAAAAAGAAAAAAAAAGTGGCGAGCTACCTTATAAGGGTGTAGGAAAATGTTTCCATTTTTTGCTGGCGTTCGCATATGCGCTTATAAAAATAGGCGACGTTAATATCCGCGCTCGTCGTGTGATATTGTACGCATTTGTTCGCTCTTTTTTCATCTTTATTAATCCCTCTCTAGTGACCTGAGGCGATTCTTTCATGTTTCCAAATGCATCCAGTTCAGCACTATGGAATGAGGATATTCCATAGGAGTTTGAAGAATCCCACCCCACCCGAACCGCGCGGAAGTGCGCTGCGCTCCTCAGCCATTTCACTCCGGTCAACATAACAACCTCATAAACAATACAATTACTGCATCAAACATTTCAACAACTATAGCGCGTTACTGTTCAACACGCCTGTTTATGATCAACAAACGAGCTCGTGAAGTCACGTTGAAATGGTAAAGGTCAGTATCTAGTTCACAGAAGAACCTTCCAGAGTCCGATTAAGTTTTAATCCGTGTTCATATCGGTTTTTTCCAACATGGATACTATAGACTAGATAGTGCGCTTAAAAGTGTGGGTGTTTCATAACATTATTCCAGATCTCAGAATGCTGTCATTTGGTTTTCCAAATCAGTTCGAAGTGTGCTGACAGAACATTTTAATTGCTTTTAAATGATATGATTTAATCAGAACCAAAGTAAGCGCCCTAAAGACACATTTTCCCAACGTGGATCCTATAGCCTGCATAGGGCACACAAAAGTGTGCATGTTTCAAAACATTATGCCATTTTTCGGAATGCTGTTATTGGTTATCCCAATTTAAAATGCTTAGAAAAGAACATAGCAGCTTTTTTAATGGCTTTAGATCCATCTTAGAACCTCGTAAATATTCTTCCCAACATGAGTGCAATTGGCTAGATAGGGCACTCGAAAGTGTGAATGTTTCAAAACATTATTCCATTCATCAGAACCATATAGCAGCTTTTTTAGTGGCTTTAGATCTGTATTAGAACCACCCTAAATATTTTTGAGCCCAATTGCCTAGATGTTTCAAAACATTATTCCATTTTTCCAAATACTGCCATTTGGTTACTCAGAAAAAATAACACGGAGCACAATTTTAATGGCTCTAGAGCAGGTTTTGATCTGTGTCTGAGAACCGCCCTAAATAGTTTTTCCCAACACGGGTCCTATAGATGGATGTTTCAAAACATCATTTCAGTTTTTTTTTTAGAATGCTGTCATTTATTTTAACATTTTATTTTACACGGAGTGACCTGTAACTTGTTCAGGGTTTAATCTGAATCCATGGATCCACCTTAAAGACTGTATTTTCCCAACATGGGTCTAATCCTATAACCTAGATAAGACTGTTGCTGTGCCATTGAGAATAAACATTCTCAACTTACGTGGTTAATCAAATACTGCTCAGATTTCACCGTTCATCTTGTTGCCATATAATATGATCAATCCAATAAAATGATGGTAATGAGTTTACGCTGGCGGATATCAATGTTTAATTGCTTAAAATGATATATATTTATTAGGTACAATATGTAACATGTCCAGGATTTAATCTGAACGTTGAGCATGAGTATAATGGTTGTTTAAAAACACTGCTCAGATTTCACCATTCATCTGATCAAATGATGGGAATGGGTTTAGATGAATGAACAGGTCCCACCGTTTAAGTGCTTGAAATGATGTATTTTTTTTAGGTGCAAGATGTGGTGACCTGTAACTCCCGGTCAACTGATGTCACCAGGCACTCATCTCGTTAGTATTCTGAAACTCTTCCAAACACCAGAGTTAAGTAGTTAAACTTGCATGGTGCAAAGCGTGCAATGTATTGCCTAGCAACAGCGCAAGTGGGATGCGCGTAAGGTTAGCGAATAGAAACCTCAAATACTGTTTCCAGGAGCAGGGCACCGCTCGCGTTGAGACGCTACTAACACGTCACGATCGGTTGGCTGTTGCTGTGTAGTCTCCCCACTGCCTAATGGTTATCACCTCCGAGCGTGTAATTCTATTGGCAGGTTATGCTTTTATTCCCCAAAGTTGTGTTTACTCGACATTCCTTTGAAGTTGGAACAGGTTTAACTCTCAATAACTCTCGCCGTTCGCCAAACTTTGTCGAGTTAACGCAGTAGGAGGTTGATCTGATTTATATTTCTAACTCGCACCCGAGACTCACACCCAAATGTTCACGTTGTGCCAGCGAATCACATTTCCGCTCAAGAGAATCACAAGAGCATATGCTCAGAAAGAATATGATTTTCTACATCTTTCCTCCACACTAAGTAGGTTTTATCTGCGATTTCCCCAAGTAATTATACGGGCGAACCATTTTTTGTTTTCTCAGCTAACTGACACAATAAGGCCAATAAAGACTCACGCGTGTGTGTGGAATCATCATTTTATAGCAGACTAACGCAAATCTCTTTCTCTCAGGATATTCTCGCCTCCCGCTCACTTCGATCAAATATTTCGCATTAACAGATTAAGTTCAGGAACATCTAAGGTTACCAAAGCGATTGGATTTAATTTGAATGGCATTTTGAGTAGTTTAGACGCTGATCGTAAAAAAAGTTAACATTTTTTTTGCTTTACCGACTGCACAGAAAAAATAAATAAATAAATAAAAACACGACTGACGGACACTTTATTTGCGTTTTATGTCATATAAATCATAGCTACAGAAACCGGCACAACTAGTTTATATCAATAAGTTTATATCACTTGAACTTATTCACATATGACGAGAACAGGTTTTTTTTTCAAATTCGAATCGAACGGCTGAAAGAAAACCTCTTGGTAGTGACACATTTATTTTACGATATGCAAATATTGCAATTTTAAAACAATCCCAGCACAAATCTACAGAAGTCTGCCCGTTTATTTTGGTACTAGGGTGCGTTTTTCTCAGTGTGCAGCTCTTGCGCTCCTCCTAGTGGACATGGATTTGTACGAAATTCCCGACCCGACAGCAGCCAACGCTACTGCGCGTGCGCGGACGAAAACTCCATGATTTTTTTTTGGCACGGGATCCTAAGGAAAAATAGGAACTTGGAAACGAAGATTAACTAAAAGCACCCTCACAAAGGCACAATCGAGCCCTCGCTCGCATATGCACGCGGAAAAGACGCTTAGGAAGGCGCTGAAGCTTTGAATGAAGCGATCGCACGCTCCGCGGCCGAGCAGGATTCTCGCGAAATTGGACGACAATGCACGGGGCGCAATAAAACCAAGCGTTATTGCTCTTTGTTTTTAAGCAGGACGGCTCGGATGGTGCGCGGGGATGAACAAGCGGGGAAGTGGCTAAAAATCACACGGCCTAAATAACAGCTTCTGCAACGGCGACATTTGCTACTCAAGTCCGTCGAGACGCTTGTTCAGTCTTTCGCCTGTGTTGTGCAGCGCGCCGAAGAAGCAGGAAACTTCGTAAACACAGAGGTACGTAGCCCGCGAGCTAAAGAAGGCTAACAGCGCGTCTACGCTGTACGCGACGCGACAAACTAGAACGCTTCCGTTATAATGTAACGAAGACCGATTCGTCTGTTATAATCGCAGTGTTATTACGTGTCCAGTTAGCTTGCGATACAAAAAGGATGTTTAAGAACGGGCCAGCTAGCCGTCAATACGCGACATTTGTTTATTCTTCGAAACGTAACGTTTCAGTGTTTAAAAGTACCAGTGCCATACTTAAGTACGTACATTCCTATTTTGTTTTCGCCTCTAAGTCATAGTTTTCCTTAAACTTTGCCTACTTTTATTCGTGGTGGTTTGTTTACTCTTTAGCTGCTCGCTGCTCCAGTCAGATCCCGTCATAGCCCGAGCGTTAGCCGCTTCACAGTCACCCGCCTTTATGCCAGAATAAAAACCGTTAAAATGATATGGATTTAGGCGGTGACATCATCTCGATAACTTAAATTTGAATTTTGGAGTTCGCGCGCTGAGTATTAGTTTCAACTGTCACTTTTCACTCTACTGTCAACCATATGTCAGAGTTGCACACTGACAAAAAGTACCTTGTTTTTGGACTTGTACCTTACTGGTACCATGGTATTTAGTGCCTGATATCATGGTACATTCAAATTAATACAAAATTCTATCATTACGATTCAATTTTGACCATGTTTGTATTGAAAATAGTTGTAAACAGAGTTTATATTCTTTACTCAAGCAATGGCTAAATCACCTGAAATGTATTTTTCTTTATATTTTCAGATTGTCAGCTTCTGGAAAGTTTCATAGAAGCATCCCAGTCCGTTTAAGAGGAGCGGAGAGGATTGTGTGTCAAGACGGATTTGTTGTTGTATTGGGTTGTGCTTCGTTAATGCTCCGTAAATGTCCTCCAAAGAGTGTGTTTCACCATTGGTGCTGACCAAGGCTGTATAAAAATGAAAAGGTACGGCACAAAGTGCCACCCAAAGTTACAGAATGTCATTTTATGAAATTTAAAGAAGGTGCAGGAACCACTGATCTATAATAGAGAATTATATATAGTTCAGCGGCAGGAACCCATGGTGGATTTTGGCATTCCGGGCAACATTTTATATGGCTTGTTGTTAGCTTTTTTTTTAAACAAAACTAAAATGTACACACTCCACTGATTTAAATGTAAATATAGTTGTCACTACATGATCTGAATCATGATCCAGAATAGTCACAGATTAAACGCTCAGGAGTGGAGTGACAACTGTATTTAGATACAGTGTGAACATAGTTTCCAACTGAAAATAGTCAAGTGTGAGCCAGATCAGGTTTGAAACTGAATCTGGATCATCAGATCTGGTTTGGAACTGCATCTGGTTCATCAGATCTGGTTTGAAACTGAATCTGGTTTATCAAATTTAGTTAGAAACTGAATTTGTTTTGTCAAATCTGGTTTGAAACTAAATCTGGTTCATCAAATGTAGTTAGAAACTGAATTTGTTTCATCAAATCTGGTTTGAAACTAAATCTTGGTCATCAGATGTACTTAGAAACTGAATCTGGTTCATAAAATGTAGTTGGAAACTGAATCAGGGTCCTCAAATGTGGTTAGAAACTGAATCTGGTTCATCAGATCTGGTTTGAAACTGAATCTGGGTCCTCAAATGTGGTTAGAAACTGAATCCGGGTCATCAAATGTGGTTAGAAACTGAATCTGGTTCATCAGACCTGGTTTGAAACTGAATTGAAACTGGTTTGTGTCTTGAGGAGCTGGATGTGTGTGATCAGAAAATGACGGGGGGCAGTGAGAGTGCAGCAGGAGAAAAAGATGGAGGTACGACGCTCATCGCTCAGATCCCGGTTGGCTGGCAGAGGAAGGTGGAAGATGGGGCTGTGTCTTACATCAGGTACGTCCACACCTTACTTTGTGTTACTCATAACTGCCGTTTTGATCAAATATTAACAGTGTTGCTATTAAAGGTACATAAGGAACGTTTTTCAAGTTGCCTGGCAACGATGATTGCGCACAGATGTGTGTGACTTCACTCACGCAAACTTTTCTCACACGTATGCAGGTGTGTTTAGCTTTCACACTAGGGCTTCCAGTGTGGATGTGAGTGTGTTTAAAATCAGTGTTTGGTTAATGTGGAAACAGTACTCCAAACTAGTCTGATAGAAGGTTTAAGAGAAGACCAGCACCAGACAATTCCATTTATTTTTTCCATAGTGAAATTGATTTTTAATAATATCTTTAAACGCATCCTTAAAAGACTAGGTGTTTAATTGATGATATTTGCTTTTGTTGCAGCCATCAGCATACATTATTCTAACTTACTTTAAAATGATCATATTTAACAGCTTAATGATGAATGCATTACTCATTAATCTCTATTAATTTGCAATAAATGTGAAATATATTTCTACATATACAGTAGTCATTTTTAAATCAGTAGTTTTATAGTACTGCATCATTTTAAATTTAATTTGCAGTGCTTCATGGGGCTTTGATTCTTTACTTTTACACTGTCTAGTACATTTGTCTTTCATCCAGTTTTCAAATACATTTTTTTTTGCTTCAAATCAAAGTTTTGTTTGGTTGGTTTATAACGTTTTAATAGTTTTTTTAAATCCCTCTGGGAAAAATGAACACTAGGTGGGCCACACTGTTACACTCTGTTGTTGATGTAGAATTTGTTTATTATAGTATAATGCATTTGTCATTCTTACTCTCTGCTGACGTTGCTGTCAGTGCATAGCATTTCAAATGATGCGAGGAGTGTTAGATCCAGCAAACAGTCACAAATCCCATTCTGTGCTCAAGTTTTAGTAGTGTAAGCAAAATGACAAAATCATGAATAAAAGGAATAACGCTTGGCACTTTCTCCTGACATTTGTCAATTGTATTGATGTCTGCAGGGAAAGAGGTTGGAATTGAAGTCTGTTTTTCAGACCCAACAATCAAACTCAGTGTAAAACTAGCTGTCAAACATATCAGTCATTCTCTTTTTCTTCTTCAGCCCGAGTGGTACCGTTCTTCAATCTGTGGATGAGGTGAGGGTATATCTCCGGACAGACGGCACATGTAAATGTGGTCTCGAGTGCCCGCTTATCCCAAATAAGGTGAGATCTAGCATCTTCATTTATAATTTTTCCATTACAAATTTCAGTGTAGAATAATGAACTCATGAGATAATACAGATTGCAGCTATGTTTAGAATGATATACTAGCGTACTTCTGCAAATTGTGTAGAATAAACTTTATTAGTAACATGTGAAACAATGAGTCATCTCAGAAACCTGATTATTTTAAGAAAACTTTTAAAGTCCCAACCCAATAATTATTGGTTTATTTGTTACACTGGAAATGGAAAGTCAAGTTGAGTGCACTGCCTTTCAAAATGCACACGCAGTGTCTTCTTTGGCCCTTTTATACATAAACTATTGCATGCATTAAATAAATGTCTTTATAAATCCATGCAGGTCTTTAATTTTGACCCTGCTGCGATGGTCCAAGCTCCTGGTCATCAGTCAGGGAAAATTGAGGAAGACATGACCAAACTCTGTAACCATCGCAGGAAAGTTGATGCCATGGCGGCATTATGCCAAAGCATGCAGCCCTCCCATCTCCCCTCGCCGGCTCAAGCCACAGGTATTTCATCCTAATACGCACGTTATTCCAACACACTTACTTTTTAAAAGGAATATTCCAGTTTTTTTTACATGCATTCATGATGAAGTGTATATATATACATTCGTATAATAAATATATGTAGTAATAAAATATATATAAAGCAATTTTATATTTAAAATGTAAATATTGTTCATTTACGAAACTACATTTTTATACAGCATTTGCTCATCTAATTTAATGTTAAAAGTATTGTTTGTTGTTAGTTAATGATATCTAATGCATGGACTAATGTTAACAATTTGATCCTTATTTTCAAAATGGTGTGTATATTAACATCTGTTCTAGTATTTAAACCTCTTCATAGACTGCAGTTATAAGTGCATTACTGTAAATGCTTTTTTTACATTGTCACAAGTTGAAATGATTGAAATGTCTGTATTAATCGACCGCATATCACAGATGCTTTTCATGGCGCTTAACATTTATTGAACCCTTTAACAGCTTGTCTTAAAGTAAATTACAATCTGTCACCACTGCTGTTCTCTTGGAGTGAAGATTATTCTCTACATCTAGTGTCCAAACATTGCCTATTCAAGTTATTACATTTAAAGCATGCAGTCACTCATAGCAGGTCTTCAGTATTCAGATCACTGTATTTTTAGAAGTTTATTTAACTTGTGAACTAAACTGCAACCACTAATGTTCCTTTTTTGTAAAAACATTACTAGTCATATCAGAGTATGATATACAGTGCCTATAAAAGTATTCACCCCTTGGAATTTTTTACATTGTGCAGTATTGAATCACAGTGGACTTCATAAGCTGTTGCTTTGTTGTTTCACTAGTCAGAGATTTGCAAAAAGAGAGTCACTGTTAAAAGATGTCATATGACATCTCTGCTACAGTTTGCCAGAAGGCATGTCTGAGACATTCAGGCCAACTGGAAGAAGGTTCTATAGTCTGAGACCAAAATTAAGTTTAGTATAATGTCAGACACTGCCCATCATAAATACACCATCCTTACCAATAAGTACATTGGTGACTGTGCTAAAACTGGCTTGAATGCTTGTGCAAATACTTATTTTGTGTTTAACTTGACTAGAATCATTTTTGACCAATTTGTGGATCAGTGGTGGAATATAAAACAAACATTTCCAAGGGGGTAAATAGTCTAATAGGCACTGTACCTGTCTTTAACTTCAGCGTTCTTCAGTAAGGTGAGTTGTGTTTGTTTGATTGTTTGTTTAAGGAGGTGTTGTATGCTCAGTGGACGGCAGAGAGCAGAGAGGACCAATGGTGGCTCATGGAGACGGCGCCCACTGCACTTATCCAACACCAAGACACATCCAACCCAAATCCAACAGTGGCTTTCCTCTGTCCTCTCCACGTTCTGTTGTGCAAAACGGTTCTGTTAGCCTCACCCCAATTTCACGGCCTCCAGAACAGGGTTCACCTTTAAAGAAACCCCAAACGCCAGTGGGCTGCATGCCTGGTTACGCAAAACAGCAGTGGAGCCCTCATCCACCGATGCCCCAAAGGACAGTGCACAACCCCACTTCCCCTAACAGTGTAAAACCAAGTGTACACACGCATATACATCCTCCAGACCCCTCCAACTCCTTTTCCTTATCCCCCTCTTCAACCATAGCTCTAAGTGGTCGAGTAGCTCCGCCACACTCCCAGGGAGCGAGTGTTAAGTCACCCTCTCCACTGTCACCGTCACGTACCTTGGACACTTTTTCACCCCACCAACGCTCTCGCCACTCTTCGACATCCTCGCTCTCAGAGCACGGGGCCCAAGGGCCCATCTTTATCCAAGGGGGCAAACCCCATCAGCAGTCCGCCATGCCGTGCTCCTCTCCCAAGCTTCCTCTTGCGCCTTCCAGTCCGTGTAGTCGCTTGGAGGGCATTCTGCAGCACTACAAAGACTGTGGTACCTCTAACACGAGCTCCAGTGCTAACTCTAGCAACCAAAGCAACCATCAGATGTCCCAAGCCCTGTCGTTGGTGCATCCCAATGCAGGCGACAAGAGGAACGGAGTGAGTTCTGCTCAAGCGCCAGGACTGCTTGGCCTTCCACTAGGGCAGATTCTCAACCAGCAGAAGAGCCAGCAAAAGGGCCACATCAATAACTCTTTCCCGGCCAGCAGCCTCCTCTCTGCGGCCGCCAAAGCCCAGCTGGCCAACCAGAAAACCCAGCTCAATGCAGCCGACGCGCTAGCCGCACTCCCTCTCACGGGCTTGGACAAGGAGCAGCAGTCAAAGGTATTGATTAGCACTTTAAACAGTAGCGTCCACCCCTCTTCCGCCAGAGCACAGTCCCTGACCGCCCTGCTGCTTCCGCACTCCCCTTCCCTTTCCCCGGCTTCCCCTGCTGTCGCTGAGAAAAACTTGCGGCGAAAACGGCAGAGGCGCTCACCCACTGTTTTGAGCATGCTCAAAGACTCTCAGTTAGGTCGGACTGCAGGAGATCTCTCCGGGCCGCCTCTGCTCATTTCCCCATGCCTTTCGCCGCCTTCTCCTCCTGTACTTCACTTAGACAACCACCGGCTGCCTGCCGCTCCTCCGAGGTTGCAGGATTCGGAGGACGGCAGGAAGCCAGGACTTGCTAATTCCCTTCCACTTTCCTCTCCTTCTCCATCCCAGCCTCTTTCCGCCCTGCTTCAGCTTCTTAGCATGCAAAGCGCAACCCAGCAATCCAGCGGCACCACTGCCATGCCTGGCAACAGGCACACAAACACGTTGCCCTCTTCACCCAGACCCGTCACTCCACAGACGCCCCAGTGCGACATGCAGTCCACATTACGTTTACACAACCCTACTCCACAACCTCAACCCCAAAGCACAGTGCCCGCGCCGGAAACTCCAATCCAGCAAACCTTTTCTTTGATGGGTGACGAGACAACCATGAACCTCAAAACAACCTCTAGCAACACCATCCTGAACTTGAGCCAGCCCCACACGGGCACGACGCCGGACCTCAACAGTTCAATTCTAAGCATGATGAACCAGATGTCCTCAACATGCTTGCCCCAGTTCCCGGAAAAAGGTTGTGGACCCAAAACAACGGAGACTTGTCCTGACCACAGTACCTACCAAATTAACCAGTCAAGCCACAGCCAAGCTGTGGAAAGTAAAGGTGAGAACTCCTACTTGTTTTTCCTGGGGCATTTTTATACCAAAATGGTTTGGGTGGTCCATTTGACACTTGTGTTTTCTCGGCAGGTCCTGTAGAGGCGATGGATCAGCAGGACTCGGAGACAAGATTGCTGGGTGGCTGTGAGCCCGACCACAGCCTCTCTCTGCCCAATGCCCCTTCTTCCGATCTTTCAAACCCCACAAATGACCCCGCTGTTTCCCTGCCGCTTGCCGAGGCTTTTCCCTTCATGTCCCAAGAACAGCTCCTCCAGCTTCTTTCCTCCAATGCCGGTTTGCCTTCCCTGCTGCCGCCTTTCCTTGGCTCCCTGCCTTTAGGAGTCTGGACGGGCGGCCAGCCCTCTGTGCCCGGCGGCACCCAAGCCCAGCAACCACAGCCAGCCAGTGCCATCCTGAACCAGGGCTCTCCTCTCAATGTCCTGAACCAGGGCGAGCTTCCTCTCAACCTTGTGAGCCTGTTAAATCCACCAGGTTCTGCTGCAGCGCTGCCCCCTGTTCCAGGGGTGGAAGGTGGCGAAAAGCCTCCTGGGCTTCAAGCCCTCCTAATGGCCTCATTGCTGCTCGGACAGAATCCGGCTGCCATGTTGCCATTACCAGCGCTCAACCTAGAGCTTCCTACACCACCGCAGCAGGTCTTCGCGGACGGAGTGTCCCTGGAGAAGACCCCTGGTCTGCTGGACTCGGTCCTGATGGGGCCGGGGCTCCTGGAGGCTCTTCAAACTCTAACGCCCGGCGCAGACGGCCAGTCGCTGCTTCTTTCCGCCCCTCTCACTCCACCCCCTCCCGCCTTCCTGTCCCTCAACCCCGCTCTGCTGGCCGCAGCTCTCGCCCAGACCGAACCCCTACCCAACCACACGCCATCCCCCCCGCCTCATTCTCAGGTACACGCACAGGTGCGCACCGGTTGCATGCTTCGCTACATGTGCACATACAGTCTGCATGCTTCCAATTGATGCATCTGTTTGCAATGACAGGGTTTCCCAACCAGATGTTCTCCCCCTAGTGGTTAGTGATGGAACTGTGCAATTTTAATGCAATGGCTAATTTCATAAAAAGGATTGGGGTTAAAATTAAAAGTTAAAAGTGTGGCATTATTTTCATGACAGTTTTGCACATTTAAACTCCCAACCTCCATTTAGGCCACTTACTATAATGCATTTACTGTAATGCAAAACAAATAATGAAATATTATTTACATTTTTTTTTAGTCCTTGTGTCTGGTGTTTTTTTTGTTTTTTTTTTGCATCTCATTAAAAATTTGTTTTGAAAATGTGGTTAGTTATTAAATTAATGCCACATTGCACCAAAAAAAAAAAAAGGCTAAAGGAGCAGTTCACCAAAAAATGAAACAAAATTGTCACCATTTACTAAACATCATGTTGTTTCAGACCCATAACACATTTTAGTTACTTGGGCTTTCAATGGAGTAACAGTTTGAAAATATCTTAATTTGTGTTTTGATGATGAACCAAATGACGCAAGGGTGAACAAATGGCAGAATTTTATGCCTTTAATAAAAATAGAATTTATTTTATTAATGTAAAATAGTTTTCTCATTCAGAATGCCAATGCTAAATTACAGGGGTCAGATATCGGGGAATATCACTTGAAGAAGGTTGGGAGACCTTGTATTATGGGTTGTTGTTCATTTGTCTGTGAAGCACTGTTTTGTTATTCAAGTACAAGCATCTTGTGCAATACATGTATGAATCTGTGTGGCTGTAGGGGACTCTGTCCAGCCCTGCTCTAGTTTCTACCTCGGTGTCCTGCGGCCCTCTGGTATCCGGTACGGGGCCGGAAGTGTGTGACCCCCTGGCTGAGCAGGACAAGAACAACACCCAGACACCTCATTTCCTGCCGCCTCTACTCGCCCCTGGGGTTCTCGGTAAGTGGATCAGTCTGACAATGATACAATACAGCTGAAAATGACCATTTTAAATGTGCCTTTCTTTGGAGTGACTATAATTATAACACTCAGTTTCTATTTCAACTGGTGTGACTTACAATAACCTCAAGTCTCTAACAGTTATAACAACCCAAGATAGAACAACCCAGTTCTTCTGATGGAGATTTTAAAAATAATGTATGAAATTTGGCAATTTCAGTAATGTTAAAATTTGGCAAACACTGCACATTTGTGTCAACAGCAGTGTTATTGTAGTGTCAATTATATACTTTTTTAGTTTTTGTTAACATTTTGAATTAGATTTTATTTTTTCATTTAAATTTTTCAGTTTGTAAATTTTTGTAGTATTTATTAAAACCTTTAAAAATAAATAAATAAAAAAAAAAATAGGTCTAGTTTTTAGTTAGAAGTTAGGAAGAAAATTTATGTATTTATTTATATTTTATTTATTTTAAAATGTTTTTTTTTTTTTTGTTATATATGTACACAAAATGCAAATATGTGTTACATTATACTGTGTAATTACAAGTTGAAAAGAAATTGTATTTTAGGTTTTTTTTTTTTTTTTTTTTTAATGAAATAAGTGATGGGCTGAAATTTTATCCAGAACTTTAAATCCACGTACACTACCTGTCAGAAGTTTTTTTTTTTTTTTTATGTTTTTTTTTAAAGCAAAAATTGCCTTCACCTAGTCAGTTAACAAAGGTTAAAATAAATTGTGACTCTGGACCACAACACCAGTCTTAAGTATCACGGGTATATTTGTAGCAATAGTCAAAAATACATTGTATGGATCAAAATTATTGATTTTTCTTTTATGGCGAAAATCATTAGGATATTCAGTAAAGATCATGTTCCATGAAGATACTTTGTAAATTTCCTACCGTAAATATATCAAAAATTAATTTTTGATTAGTAATATGCATTGCTAAGAACTTCATATGGACAACTTTAATGGCTAGTTTCTCAATATTTACTTTTTTTTTTGTACCCTCTGATTCCTGATTTTCAAATAGTTGTATCTCGGCCAAATATTGTCCTGTCATAACAAACCATCAGTGGAAGGCTTATTTATTCTGCTCTCATATGATGTTTAAATCTCAATTTTAGATATTTGTGAATGTATCTTTTTTTTCATCATTAAACTCTTTTTATATATTCTATGTAATATCTTATCACCAACCAGCTGATATTTCAGTGCATGCCTACTTGTAAGTGAGCCGATGTGATGCAAAACAAAGCTTCAGCAGGTTACATACAAGCAATCACTGCTAGTTTCCTTCGAGTTTGATTCTCTGCTGTTCTTTCCATGTCCACAACACTTAGATTTAGCACAGAGCTGCAGTTTTGGGCCGTGGACGGTTTATCGGCTGCAGTTGAAGTCGCTCGTCCTTGCTGGTAGCATTACATTGGCATTTTGCAGGCTGTCTGCTCTGGGGGAATTTTAACCCGTGGTGACATCTCACCGACTCAGCAGACTCATTCACACTGACTGTCAGACGGGAGAAGTGGGGAAAGTGAACCAGACTTGGTGGTGTTTTTTTTTTTTTTTTCCTTAAAGTTTGGCCACAGCAGTGACAGTGCTCACTGCAAAAGTGCTGACGCATGGCTTTCGGTCATGTCTGTGGCCTGTGTGGCGACGTGATGCCTGGAAGTTTCATTTTTGTGGCTGAGTAACATAATTGAGAAGATCTCATTGCCTTACCCAGGAGAAGTTCTTATTGTAATTTGCTTTACCCAGTATCTTGTATGTGAATAAGCATGAGCGTTTGAGCTGCTAATGATGGCGTTTCTCTCTGTGTTCAGGTGACCTCACAGCTCTGGGTAACATCAACAGTCTTCACAGTTTATTAGGAGCCGCACCGCTGCTGCTGCCGCAGGGCCCGTCTCTGAGCGTCCCGCTGACGCAGAACCAAACGGCGCTCAACCCGCTCACCTGCCTGCAGGTAAACACACACACCTGAGCCACAAGCGGATGGTCCGTTTACATAGAAGTAACGGTGTTTTTAAAGGCATGCATTTAGCGAACATCTCAGTGGGGTTTGACTATAAAGCTATAAACAATCCTCTGAGAAGCTGCGTCTCTAAATGAATCCTCTTCAAAGAGCCGACGCTGCAGCCGTCAAAACACAGCTTATGTAAGAGATTCAGCACCTTCAACTGTAAACTTTTACTGACAATTACTGTCAGATTTAGATGCCCTGCTGAGAGCAGAGATCCAGTTATTGTGCAGAATCTTTTAGTTATCTTGTACAGTCTTGAAAAGATATCTTTAAAAGAAGGCTGCGTTTGTAAAAACAGTGAAATATTTTTATAATTTAAACTAGCTGTTTTCTATGTGAATATCTGTTAATGTAATTTATTTCTGTGATCAAATCTGAATTTTCAGCATCATTACTCCAGTCTTCAGTGTCACCGTTCAGAAATCATTCTAATAAGCTGATTTGCTTCTCAGACATTTTTGATTATTATCAATGTTGAAACCAGTTGTGCTGCACAATATTTTTGTGGAAACAGTCATATATTTTATTTTCTAGGATTCACAGATGAATAGAAAGTTAAAAAAAAAAAAAAAAAACAGCATTTATGTGAAATAGAAATCTTATAAATATTTTTATTGTCACTTTTGATGTGTCTCTGATGAATAAAAGTATTAATTTTACTCATTTTAGTTTTCATTTTTAAATTTAACTGACCAAACTTTTGAATGGTAGTGTAAATAAAGTATTATTATATTCATTATAATTAATAATGTCACATACCAAATAAAATTGAGCCAAGTTTGAGCTTCCTCTGACTGCACATTAAAATGTACATTTTGAAATGAAAAAAATTTTCATTCAAATAAAATCATTTAATTCTTGTAAAGAAATTCATACATTGACCCAAGCTTATATTTAAAGTAGAAAGAACATTCAATTTTTTCCCCCAGAATACCTTACTGACCCCAAACTTTTGTTGTATTAAAATATTATATTAAATATAGTATACATTGGTTATAATGAATATCAATTTACAAAATAAAATAAAATAATTACTTTGTAATTAGGTGTGTAATATAGTTTTATTATCATTTTTATTAATATTTCTGTTTAGCTTTTATTTTATTTTAGTTTCAGTAATTTTGTTGTGCTTTAATTTTTTATTTTTTATTATTATTATTATTATTATTATTATTTTCAGCTTTAAGTTTTGGTAATATGTGCAATTGACATTTTTAGTACTTTTTTATTTCTATTTACCATTAAGTTAGTTAGTTTGTTTATTTGTATTTATACGTTGCTTTTCCTTACGTTTAAGTTGTAGAGATTGTATGTGCTTTTATCATTTCTGTTTCTTTTTTTAAATATTTCTGTTTGGCTTTTTTGTTTCAGTTTTAGTTATTTTATGTGATTTTGTCATTTTTATGTTTTTATTATTTTTATTTCACCTGCCTTTAATGAATGGAGTAAAACAAGAGCCAGATTTAGTTAAAATTAGATTTTGCCACTCTTAAATTCAGTGTTTTTTGCTTATTTTAAAATAGTTTATATATACTACAAAACTATTTCTGAGTCATTTAAGCAGAAACCTTTAAGATCATGAGAAACACAAATGCAGTACGTGTGACATTTATGGGTGCATGTTTTTTTTTTTAGCTGACGATGGCGCCGGCACTCATGGGAGAGAAGCCTGTGTCTCTGCATGAGACGCCTCCATCACAAGATCAACTTCCCCCGGCTCCGATATCCCAGGATTCCCTGCTCAACTCGGTCCAGACGCCCGTGCAGCAGAGAGAGACGTCCACGGGCTCCGGTCCGGGACTTTTTGACCCGTACGGCTCCTTCATGGACACCATCTACACCTCCTTCCTGCAGGTGAGCGAGCGCGGGGCCGAGGGCGGCTCAGATTCGACTCCGTTGTCGTACCCCGAGCTGCCGCCTCTCCTCCAGCAGACCAGCGCCCCGCCGTCCCTCAGCCCGCGCCGCGCCTGTTCCGTGCACAACCCGGACCTGTCCCGCCTCGGCATGGACACGGCCCAGTCCCCGGCCCGCGGGACACCCAAACTCAGCGAGGACCCGTCGACGCCGCCGCCGTGCAAACCGGCGGGAGCCGAAGCCCTGTCCGACGCCCCGCTGCACCCCGCGTTCATGGAGGAAGCCAAGACCGACGGCTCGGCTAAAGCGTGCGTCTACAGCAACGGGATCGGCTCGGGAGTGGATGGACGGGGAGACGATGATGAGGATGATGAAGAGGAGGAAGAGGACGGACGAGGACCGCAGGGATATTTGAGTCCGGGCGAGCGGCTCAGAGAGGCGGCTGAGGACATCAGAGATGCAGAGCAAGTCAGGGTGAGTGCAGTTATCATGTTATTTATGTTGTTACTTTGTTTTCATTTTAATGTATTACCTTTTTTTTTTTTTTTACAATTATTTCTATTAAGCTGGAGGTTTCTTTTAATTTTTAGTAATTTAGTTGTTTATATAATTTTTTTTAGTCTTTTTAATAGTGTCTGAAATGTTTGTTTTTATTTTTAATAATTTTGTTGTGCTATACTTTTATTATTATTTCTGAAATATTGCCATTTAGTTATTTTTTTTATTTCAGTTCAAGTTTTGGTAATTTTATGTTTTTGCCATTTTTATTAGTTTTTTTGTGTTATGTTGTTATTTTATTGTTATTGTTAAGTTTTAGTCATTTTGTTATGTGCTTTTGTCACTTATTTTTATTTTAACATTTCTATTTGGCTTTAAAAAAATATTTTTTATTATTATTAATATTATTATTATTATTTTATATGTATATATATATATTATTTTACTAACTGTTAAGTTAAAAAGTGTGTATGTGTGTGCATATATATATATATATATATATATATATATATATATATATTATATATATATAATTTTATATATATATATATATAATTTTTTTTTCTGTTTAGATTTCATTTGCTTTTCTTTCAAAAGTTTTAATAATTTAATATGTTTTTATCATTTCTGTTATTTTTTTAATATTTCTTCTTGACTTATTTTTGTTTCAGTTCTAGTCATTTTATGTGCTCTTGTCATTTTTATTATTTTTATTTCACTTGCTTTTAATGGATGGAGTAAAACAAAAGCCTACAAAAAGTAGATTTTACCCATCTTAAATTCAGTGGTTTTGCTTATTTTAAAATAATTATAAATAACTTTAGAAATGCTCAGTTTTATTGAATAATGAAATAAAACTATAATAAAATGAAACTGATATTTATAACTTGCAGAACCACTGTTAAAACAAAAAATAAATGTAAATAATTCTAATCATTTAAATTTTTTATATAAATAAAATTGAATTTTGAAATTCAAAATCATGGTGACTGCAGTTTTCTGTATAATAGTTTGTGATTTCAAACTGCCAATAGTCATTGATGCACAAGATATAATTGGTTATTAAAATTGGAGTAGATTCTTAGATAAAATTTAATTTAATTTAGATTTTTTTTGGATTCAAAATAATATAAGATTATTACATAATAATAAATAATATATAGTCTTAATGAGGTCATGTCACAACAATAATAGTATACTACTTTCTGAAATGTTTCTTTTTGGTAATTTTGTTGTTGTTTAATTTTTTATAATTTTTTTTTTTTTAAGTTTTTGTGCTTTTGCCGTTTTATTTTATTTTTTTTTATTTGTTTATTTATTTATTTATTGTTAGCCTTAATTTGCTTTAGTTTTATGTTTGTTTGTTTTTTTTAATTTTCCATGCCATATTTTTACCACTTTTTTTTTTTTTTTTTTTTTTTTTTTCCTGTTTGTGTTTTGGTAATTTCATGTGCCTGTCATTTATATCTGCTTCTTCCTTTTCATTATTAGCATTGCATAGTGCACACTACGCTGTATGCAAGTGTTTATTTCCCAGCATAACCCTGTGTTCTTTCTCCTGTGTGTCCACTCAGGCTGATGATGTGCACATGGGAGCCAGAAGGGGGCGCAAGAGGAAGCAGACGTAAGTCCAGCTGTCCACAACCCAACATATTCATTCACGCATGTGAAGTGCTTTGTGTTTTACTCTCTTTTTCCTCTTCTTCCTCCCATCAGGCTGCAGAGAGGAGCGGACCTGCCGGGCGGCATCGAGAACATCATCGAGGAGCCGACGGTTAGTCGAACACACACATATGACGCGTACGCTAAACACGTCATCTGAGCTGCGTTAACTGGCGTTTGATGTGTTGTGATGCAGATAGCGCTGTCCAGACCCGCACGGCCCGCCAGAGGGAAGAGACGCCGCGTCGTCCGATAGGTCCGACCGTACTTTCCCGCCAACACCAGCACTGTTGCCATGGCAACACCGTCTGAGCCGCACTGTGAAGAGTCTCCGCGATTCGCTCCTCCGTCTGTTTGCGTCTGTTCTTCTGTTACCACGGATACAACTGATGTTACATTGTTACATTTACAAACAGTTACCAGGCTACAAATGATAACTATTGTTAAATTGTTGCATCAGTTCAGGAATAGTTATTGTTTGTTAACTCAGTTACTTTTGCTTTTTGTTTCATGATTGAGGTCCAGTGTGATTGACAGCTCTGCTTTAAAGGAAGAGTTCAGACAAAAATTAACAGGCCATCCAAGATTAGGATGAGTTTGTTTCTTCATCAGATTTGTAGAAATGTGTCATTCCATCACTGTCTCACCAATGGATGTGAATGGGTGCCGTCAGAATGAGAGTCCAAACAGCTGGTAAAAACATCCACAAGTGATCCACACCCATCCAGTCCATCAGTTCATATCTTGAGAAGAGAAAAGCTGAAACAAATCCATCAAAACATTTTTAATTCTCGTACGAGTCTATAATCCATAATAACACTCTTTCTGATGGACTGGAGTGGTTTGGATTACTTCTGGATTATTGTGGCGTTTTTATCAGCTGTTTGGACTCTCTTTCTGACGGTACCCATTCACTGCATGTGATGGAGTGATGCATTTTTTCTGTCTTTAGATGCACATTTATGTGTCCAAAAATCCCTCGCACACTAAATCTGTCATGTCCTCGGACCAAACGACAAACATTATTATTTAATTACCCATAATGCACCTCATGAACCATTTTCAGCCCCAGATTTGTTCACTAGTTTTGTCAGTAATGTCGCCTTGTAGTGACACTGAGTTTCACTCCAAACCTGTCGGATCAACCAGACCAAATCACACTCATCACTCTGTGTTTTGTCTTTGCAGGGCCGTATATATGTGTGTATTTTCCGTGTGTATACGTGTGTGTGTGTGTGTGTGTGTGTATGTGTGTTACAGGAGTGTATCTGTAGGTTTTAGGGGCTTTCATCGTGGATCTGCACAGAGCTCATCAACACAGGCACAAAAATATTACTGAATATTTAAAATAATGATTTAATAATGAGGCTGATTATGCAATTTTACTATTGAATTTATGTATATATGTACAGTTTTAGTATTTTATTTTGTACACCTTTTTTAGGAAAAAAATGATCAATTTGTAAAATATTTCTCCTGCAGAGAAACCTTTCCTTTCTCATATTCATGTTTGATTTGTAAAGAAAATACTTTGACAATTTGTGAACAAGTAGCATCTCCTTTTTTATTGGGAGTTGATTTTTTTTTTTTTTTTTTTTTTTAATTTAACAAATTAAAACATTTTAAATGATCAACTTCTTTTCTGATCATTTCATGTCACTTTTTTGACCATGCAAAGTAAAAACAGCACTTTGAAGAAGATTTATAGAAATGTTCTGTTGAACATCTAAAATATATGAAATATGCTTCATATAAAGTTGCCCATGCACCCAAAAATTAAAATTCATTCACATACCATGAAATATGTTATAGTTTTTTTTTTTTTTTAACAATTTTTTCCCCCCTAAATATTTCTGTAAATTATTTTACTAACACTTCAGAAAACGGTCCGTTTGTGAAGTAGCTCTATCACTTTTTATCATTCTCAGTGTTAACTAATAAAAATAAATTATTTATTCCTGCTAGTTCATCACTGAATTAATGTTGCAAATACAACTTTTCATTTAAATCTAAACGTTTTTATAAATTGTAAAAAGTATTGATCATAGGTCATGTTAACATGTTTTACACTTTTAACAGCTAAAACCTGTAATTGGCAAGAAAAGCGAATTAAGCCGCTTAGATATTACACCGAAAAAAAGAGGAAACTAAACAAGGTTAAGGACCTCCATCATGCCAACAAACTAATTTCCGTCCATTTGACAATAAGACATTCAGGCAATGCACGTAACATGAATATAAGGTTCAATTGTAGAGCTAAGCATCAAACATTGATTTCTAAACATTTTTGATTTCTTTTATATTCAGATTTCATATCATACTAGAATATTTGAAGTTTTTTTGCAAAAACTTAAGTAAACTTTACACAAAAAATGTAACATTTTTATTGTTTTGTGTTATAGTTAGCTGTTATTTTTGCTTTATATCAAAATAACCCAACTGCAGTTTGATTGAGATTAATTGAAATGCAATCCAAAAAAACATGATTTTTAAAAATAATTCTAAAATTGAATTACCTGTTTTTGAAAATAAACTAATACTTAAAATGTTTTTTTTTTAATTCACTAGAAAAACCCATTGAAATTAAAAGGAAAAATCAAAATTTCAAAAAACAAGACAAAAATAAAAACTACAAAAATGTAAAAAAAAAAATGCAAATTCACAAAAATGTAAAAATCTGCAAAACAATCTACAAAAATGTAACAATATCCAAATGCACAAAAAAAATGTAAGATGTATGAAAAAAAATCTACAAAAATGAAAACAATGCAAATTCATAAAAATTTAAAATTAAAAAAATTCTACAAAAATTTACAGATTTAAAATTTAAAGAAAAAAAAAAAATCTACAAACATTTAAACTTAAATTTAAAGTATAACACACAAAAAAAAAATTATGCAAAAATATACAAAGCCACAAAAAAGTAAAATCTACAAAGATGCAAACATCCACAAAAAAATCTTTTAAAAAAGACAAATCAACAAGAGTGTAAAATTAAAAAAAAAAAAAAAAAAAAGTCAAAATCTCAATCTAATAATCCTTATCCAGTAATCATAATAATTGGAAAATCTACTGGAATGTATTAGTGAGGGAATGCTGGGAAAATGTGTATTGAAAATTGAAAATGTGTGTTGTGAAAATTTAAGAAACAACACCATGAATGAGATTTCTGGAAGCATTTTATTATCCAGAGATGCATTTGAAATTCTATATTGGAAAATGATCATCATTTGTGGTCTCTGCGCCACACATTAATAATACAATAACGGTTATAAGCGATCGCTCGTGAGAACGAGTTAAAGTACAGATAAGCCTGTATTTACACACACAGCGTCTCCTCGCCTTCAAAACAAAGTCCATGTGGATCACGATGGAAAGTGCCTAAAATCTTTAGCTGCTACAGAACTCAAACAGGCAGTTTCAGACGTCGGGGTTTGAGGGACGGCGGCTGAACGCGCCGTCGGGAGGAGCCGAGAAGCTTTAGGAGGTTCTGTAGTGTGGGAACGTTTGGTCTCGACACTCTGCAGAAAAACAAAAGGGCGGCATGAGAAGCAGAGCTGGATTCTAATGGACTCCCTCTTCCTTCACTCTCTCCTCACGCGAGACGAACGAGCTTTATTTGGAGAGCTTCTTCATCCTCTGGTCCAGCGCGCCGAAGTTCTCCTCCACAGCCAGCAGGTTCTCCTTCATGGTTTGCTGGACCTGCAGCGAAGAGCAGCGCGTTTAATGAGCTGTTTGTGTGAGTGTTTACATGGACTGGTGTTTAGGTGAGACGGTGAGACCTGTGTGAGCAGAGTGCTGTTGTCCTTCAGAGAGTTGTTGATCATCTGCTGTGTCGTGTCCAGATGGGTCAACAGCTGCCCAAACTGCATCGCTGCACGACAAGAGACCGTGAAAATAAGACAAACGCATCATAATACACTCCTGAACACACAGCAAAAATAGCCATGTAAATACTTCATATATTTTGTTATCGCTATCATAATTATTTTACACATTCATCAAAAAAAAAAAGTCCAAACCCTGTTTCACCAATATAAAAACATGTTTTTTCATTGTGCATTCCAATTAATTTAATTCAAACTGAAGTTGGGTTATTTTGATATAAAGTAAAAAATAACAAAAAAAAATTAAATAATAATAATAATAACTTACTACTATTGTTTTGGGGATAAAATAATAAATAAATAAATAAATAAATAAATAAATAATTACATTTTATAAAATGCAAACAAAACAAAAAAAACAATATATAATTAAGAATAACTGAATTATTTTAATTTATACTAAAATATTAAATTAATATTACTACTAATAATTTATTACTATTATAATTTTTGAGGATTAATAATAATAATAATAATAATAATAATACATTAATAACAATAGATTATTGTTGCTGTTTGGGGATACAATAATCAATCAATCAATAAATTATATAATATATATAAAATTAAGAATAACTTGATTATTTTCATTTATAATAAAATATATTAATAATAACAATAAAATAATAATAATAATAATAATTTATTATTAATATTTAATAATATATAAACATAGAAATATAACCACAACAATATTAATACAAGTAATTATAAAAATAATAATATTATTTATTATTATAAATATTTTGAGGAATATAATAATAATAATAATAATTATTATTTTGCAGCTACAGAGCAACACAGAACATCAGATCATTTTGCAAACTATAATAATAATAAATAATTATATAACAATATCATTATTATTAGTAGTAGTAGCAGTAGCAGTATTATCATGATCATCATCAGAAGTACTGGTAGTAGTAGCAGCAATAGTATTTTAGGTATTAAGAATATTATTATAATATATTAATATTACTACTACTAAAAAAGTATGACTATTATTATTTGGGGGATTAATAATGATACTAATAATGTTAATACAATATTTGCCAAAAACAATGTTAATTAATTAGTAATATTACTATAATAATAACAATAATAATATTTTTTTATTATTATTATTTATATTTGTGTGTATATATATATATATTATATTTATATAATATATATATATTTTTTTAGAAAGCACGTGAAGCCTGATTTAAGGAACATTTAGCTTCTTTTTTTTTTACTTGATTTTCAGGCCAAAGTGAAATGTGTTATAAGAAGCTGAAAGAGAATGACAGGTGATCAGATGATGTAGCAGTGACGTACCCTGCTCGTGCAGCTCTCTGACGGCCAGCAGTCTCTGCACCACCTGCGGGAGAGACGTGGCCATCGCATCCCACTTCTGAACCACATCATACAGCTGAGACACCTGAAACAGCACACGGATCACACCACATCAGTGACCGCGCTAACTCTGTGTTAAACTCCTACGGGACGGCGTGTGACTGCGGACGCACCTTATTCTGGGTATCGGCGTCCTCGATGGCCGCCTTGTGCTTGGCAATTTCATTCATCTTCCCCAGAACACTCTGGAAAAAAAAAAGAGCTCAGAATCAACTAGTCACAACAACAGCTCCACATAAAAACATACTATTTTAAAAACAATTTAAATAATTACATTATTATTATTATTATTATTTAGGGACATTATTAAATTAATTAAAATAAATTAATTAATTAAAATTAATTAATAAAACAATTATTATTATTATTATTTAGGGATTAATACAAATTAATGAATTAATATAAATTAAACAATTATTATTTAGGGATTAATAAAAAATAATGAATGAATTAATGAATAAAAATTAATTAAACAATTATTAATAGTTAATATTTCAGGATTAATAATGAATGAATTATAATTGATTAATTAATTAATTATTTATTTATTATTATTATCATTATTATTGTTATTATTATTATTATTATTATTATTATCAGGGATTAATAATACTACTAATAAAATTGTTTGCTGCTACAGAACATCAGATAATCTTGCAAACAATAATAATTACGAATAAACAACTATATAATAATAATAATAATAATTTATAAATACTACTATTATTGCTAATAATAATAATAAAAAAATATTTTGATGCTACAGAACAAAAGATCATTTTACTACCAAAATATTTAACAATTAGTAAAAATATATTATCAATAGTACATAATTATTATAAACATCATGCACAACATTCACAAAAGAAACATCATTCATGAAGACACATTTTCACAAAACTAGGAGGATGATGAACTGGTGCAAAAAAGAATTTGCATCATTTAACAGCATCAGTTTCAGTGTGAACGAGTCATTAAAGTCCAACACTGATGAAACACTTCAGATGCTCGTTCTGTAATGGTTCATCGTGGTTTCTGGTTTTACCTGTAGTCTGGCTTCCACCTGGTCCAGTGTGGCGGCGTCCAGCGCACTGACCCGCGCCTGCAGCAGCTCTATAGTGTCCTGCACACAGGAAATGACCTTCCATCACATGACCACATTCACTCTTTTTTTTGTATTTATTTCAGAAATGCATCTGTCTGTGAATGAAGACATTAAATGTTAATACTGATGGTGCTGATACAGGGACGATTTGTGTTTACCGTCAGACTGGATCCCTGAACCCCGGCACTGAGTGGACCCTACAACACACACACACACACACACACACACACACAGAGAGAGATCAGTGACAGATTTAAATAATAGTTTGAATTTTTTTTAAATGTAACAGTTTATTGTACAATTAAAAGTCAGTCAGATGTCAGAAGGCATGGAGCAGACTGACTGTGAAACAGGTTTAGCAGCAGTTTGGATCCTCTATAAAGCATCAAGTATGTCAGTAGTGCTAGTAAACGTGTCTCACGCACCTGTTTCTCTGAGCCGGATCCCACCGCCATCTCTAGTTCAGCCAGTCGTCTCTCCAGCTCAGCGACCTGCAGTCACACAGAACATCTGCATCAGAAAAAACAGCCCCAGGAAGTGACATCACACTGGGCGTTTCATAAAGCACATACTTTAGCAGATTCAGTGAACTTCTCTTGTTCTGGTCGGCTGTGGAGCTCGTAGAGAATCACTCCATCCGGTCCTTTGGGTGCCGCCGTCTTGCCTTCTCCACCCGCGCCGCTCCTCACGCCCCGCGCGACCTCCAGCTGAGTCAACAACCGCCTGCGCCCGAGAGAAAACAAAAAACAGCTTCACACCCATCTGACAGCAGACGCATCATGTCCTGCGTTGTATCTGCAAATCAGGAAGTCGAAGCGTATTTTAGAACATCCGAAGCAGAAGTTCGACTCACTTGGCGAGCGCGCCGTCGGGGTCGGTGAGGTTGATGTGAGCGTTGGGTCCGAGCAGAGAGTCCAGATGAGCCGAAACCAGCTGCTGTTTGAGCTGCGCCGCCTGCTGCGCCAAAGCCACCGGAGTCAAACGCTCCTCGGCGCTGCTCTCTTTAGTCGTGGCCTGCGCAAACACACATAAATGTCACATAAAACACAAAGTGTGCTTAATCAATTCACATGCATGCCCAACAGTGTCTTCCTGTCTAAATGAACAGATTTGAACTAACACAGTAGGATTTTACACTAGTGTTCAAAATTTTGAGGTTGCTTAAAATCTCTTATCTGCTCACCAAGGCTGCATTTATTTGATCCAAAATACTGTAAAAATTCTAAAATATTATTAAAATTTAAAATAGCCATTTTCTAGGTGAATGTGTGGTAAAATGTCATTTATTTCTGTGATGCGCAGCTGAATTTTCAGCATCATTACTCCAGTCTTCGGTGTCACATGATCCTTCAGAAATCATTCTAATATGCTGATTTCCTGCTCAACAAACATTTATGATTATTAGCAATGTTGAAAACAGTTGTGCTGCGCAATATTTTTGACAGTTCAAAAGAACAGCATTTATTTGAAATACATTTTTTTGGTGACATTATAAATGTCTTTACTGTCACTTTTGATCAAATTAATGCATCCCTGATGAATGGGGAAAAAAAAAAAAAATAAATTTGACCCCAAACTTTTAAACACTAGTGAATATGATGCAGATGGTGAGAGTACATGAGCACACGGGTAACTGAAAGAGAAGCAGATGTTTAGTTCTGACCTGAATACGTTCCACATCCTGGCAGAGCTCATGAATCTCATTAACCAGTCGCTGATATTTCTGCTGAGGAGTTTCCTTCACGCCACAACCTTCAGCTAACTGCAGGACCAGAGAAAATAAATCAGGACAAACGCTGAGAGACTCCAGCAAACTAAACGAATCATGAAGCGGTTCATGATGAACGAGCGAATCACTCACAAGCTCAAACTCTCCAGACTCGTAGCCCACCCTGCGACTCTTACTGATGCGGTCTGAGAAATCTGCGCGTGCGCACACACACACACACACACACAGACACACACAGACACACAGACACACACAGACACACACACAGAGAACAATAGAGTTAGAGACAAGCAAAACCAGACCCAATTTCACAGCAGGGTTATTATAGTTAACTAAAACCACTGTAACTTTTGTTACTTGAAATAAAAAAACATAATAAAATTATTTTATTTCAGCAGGGCAACATGCCTCATTTTTATTTAGATTAAGTACTAAAATAAGTAAAACCATAATAAAATAATATATATATATATATATATATATATATATATATATATATATATATATATATATATATATATATATATAGACCAAAAAAAAAAAAAAAAATCACTAAAACTTTAACAAATTCAAATTATAAAAATCTTTTTTTTTTATTAAATAAATACAAATATTAATAAAGACTATTAAAGAATCTCAGTTATACTAAAATACCACTGAGCCATAGAGCCATATAAACTGTACCACTAGTTTGAAATCAGTGCTCAATTAATCATTTAACTCAAACTGTTTACAAATTAACATTAAGATGAATTACGAATGAATAATTTATTAAAAGACCATTTAGATGCCCAGATGATTAAAGAATTAATTAAGGGGATTTTCAGTCTGCATTAATTATAACAGCTTGGATGCACTGAACGCTTACAAATAAATACACATTCATAAGCATTTAATCCAGAAACACATCAGCAAGTAAAACCAAAACCACTTGAAATAAAAATGAACTTTTGCTGAAATAAAATACATAAAAAATAAAATTTCTAATTTTTCTTTAGTTTAACTTGATGTACTAAAATATCCAAAACAGAAATAAAAATAACAAAAAAATATATATATATTAAAAAAAAAATAAGAAAAATGACTAAAACTTTAAAATTAAAATAAAAACAAATAATACCTTAAAAAAGCATCTTTAAAATTTGGCTGTCAAATGATTAAAATAAAAGTTTGAGTCCGCCTAATATATGCGTGTACTGTGTGTAATTATTATGTATATATTTAAGAAATATTTACAAGTATACGCATTTATTATATTTTTTATAGAATTATTAATGTATATAAATAAAAACATTTTGTACATAACATATTTCTCTTAAATAAATACATTAATTTGTGTGTATTTATATATATGTAATAATGACACACAGCACACACACACATATTAGGCAAACTCAAACTTTTATTTTGTATGTGATTAATCACGATTAATCGTTTGACAGCCCTAATTTGAATTATCAAATATGAATAAAATGCATAATAGAATCTCAGTGATGCTAAAATAACACTGTTTGGTAGGGCTGCATGAAACGGCTCTCCTCACCCAAACCCTTGGTGCTGACGTGTTTGTCTTTGAACTTGTCGTAGGCGGCGTTGGGATTGACGACGATTCGCTCCACGCTGTCGCTGCACAGCTCCTCCTGCGAGACGAGTCACAAACCAATCACAAGAGAAACACAAAAACACACACGACACACATGCAGCGGCTAAACGAGGAGATCTAGAGATCTAGACGCCTCGCTGATTATAGAGGAGATGCTTCTCAAGCTCTGATTGGTTGAATCTTTGAGGCAGTTAGGACCCTCCCACAGAAGGGGCGTGGCTGATTGGAACGTTAATTTATGAACGTCCGTCCAGCTCAGGTTCTCCAGAACACTGATTTAATCACTCAGAAATAAACAATTCATAGTCCATCATGCATTTATTCTCTCAAACACACACATCAATCGGAAAATAAACGACAGGAAGAGATTCAAGCTGACGGCACAGGTGTTTAATAAGCTCGAGCGTCATCTAAAATAAAGAAGCAAACTGAAAACATCTATGCTGGACTCTGCAAAACTCAATATTAGTGTGCTGTGAATGCTTTGCTAAAGTGTTATGACTGCTGTTTAGTGTGTTACTAGGGTGGTTTCTTTTTGGTCCATGTCTCTAGTCTGTTCTTTGGTGTAAATCTAATTCAGCAAACAGCACTAAAGGCTTGTTATGAGGGAAAACTGTCCGCTATGAATCTGCGCATCTACTGTGGCCATTACGCCGGAGAAACACGAACACACACTTCCACAGACAGAGCGTCTGATGAACACAAGTGTACAGTGAACTCACACAGCATTCGGACACTTTTCTGTTTTAATTGGCCGGGACTGTCAGCGTGAAGGACATTTTCAGCACTGTACAGGACGTTAAATGTACAGACTTTTTCATTTTGGAGCTTTGAGACAGAGAATAATTGAGTTGAGGATATGACAGCACACTAGAGATGATGCTGGAGCATTACAAGCCACACAAATCAACACTCTAATTTATCTTCTACATTTTACATTATAACATTCCTGTCAAATGTTTAAGTAGATCTACATGCATCACAGTTAATACTAGTCTGCACTAGTGATGAAACAGCAGCTGTTATGAGAGTATTGGTGCATGACTGAGGATACTTACATGATAATAAAAGTAAACTAAGTATAACATACTATACTATTATACTTATATTATTTCTATTATATACATATATAACCTTTTAACATAAGTGTTTTATTATAAGTATTATTACAAGTGAATTATATTAAGTAAATATATAATAAATTATAGAATAATATACATAATTGTTGATTATATATTGATTATTATATAGATTATTTGCCCATAATGACATACTTGGATAATTATATGTACATTACATTTAATACTATACTATGCTATACTATACTATACTGAGAGAGAGTATAAGTATATTTTAACATAAAAATAAGTCTTCTTAATAAATCTGAAGTATTACTATAAATAATTATTTATAAATAAATAATTATAATAATTATA
Organism: Cirrhinus mrigala; assembly: GCA_036247105.1. Taxonomy (NCBI): domain Eukaryota; kingdom Metazoa; phylum Chordata; class Actinopteri; order Cypriniformes; family Cyprinidae; genus Cirrhinus; species Cirrhinus mrigala. The sequence continues at coordinate 35,234,760 of CM070012.1, read as the reverse complement.
TAAATCACATGTATATTACATACTATATAAGTATTATAAGTATTAGTATAACATAAGTCTAATTATATTAATAAATAATTATAATAAGTATATAATTGGCCCATAGCTCTGCATACTTGGATAATAATTAAATATACTACATTTAATACAATACACACATAGAGAATACAAGTATACTTTAACATAAAAATAAGTATATTTAATAAATATTAAGTTTTCATATAAATATATTAATAAATAATAAATATTTTAATTCTATGTATATTAAGCACTATATAAATATTATGAGTATTAGTATAATATCAGTATAAATATATTAATGGATAATAATAATAAATATTTAATTGGCCCATAACTCTGCATACTTTTACAATAATTATGTATAGTACATTTAATATTATACTATACACTATACTATACTATACTATACACACATAGAGAGTATAAGTATATTTTAACATAAAAATAAGTATATTTAATAAATATTAAGTATTCATATAAATATATTAATAAATAATAATAAATATTTTAATTATACGTATATTAAGCACTATACAAGTATTATGAGTATTAGTATAATATCAGTGTAAATATATTAATGGATAATTATAATAAATATATAATTGGCCCATAACTTTGCATACTTGGACAATAATTAAGTATAGTACATTTAATACTATACTATATATTATACTATACTATACTATACTGTACTATACTATACACACATAGAGAGTATAAGTATATTTTAACATAAAAATAAGTATATTTAATAAATATTAAGTATTCATATAAATATATTAATAAATATTTTAATTATATGTATATTAAGCACTATATAAGTATTATGAGTATTAGTATAATATCAGTATAAATATATAAATAAATAATTATAATAACTATATAATTGGCCCATAACTCTGCATACTTGGACAATAATTCTATATACTACATTTAATTTTATACTATACTACACATAGAATGTATAAGTAAACTTTAACATAAAATAAGTCTTAATAAACAATGATAATAAATATATTAATTATAAGTATTATAAGTATAAGTCTAAATATATTAATAAATAATTATACTAAATATATATTTGGCCCATAACTGTGCATACTTGGACAATAATTATATACTACATTTAATACTATACTACACTATACACATAGAGAGTATAAGTATACTTAAACATAAAAAGTCTTGTTAGCAAATCAAGTATTACTATAAAAATATGAAACAATAGTAATAATTAATATATGAATTATATTAAGTACTATGTAGATAGTTATATTAATACAAAATGTTGCGTGTGTGTTTCATCTCATTGTGTATAGGTATAAGACATAATTTATATTTCATATATATACACATCTTTTCAAACAATATCCCAAATTACATACCAAAATAATTCTGATTGACAATTATGTGCTACAGTTCACATTTATGGAGCAATTTTCCATTGGACTGTATTTCTGTCAAAACTCTTTTTTTTTTTTTTTTTAACTGAAAGACGAGTTAAAATAATTTTCTGTGATAATGGATAGCAATACTGTTTTAGCTCTCATAATGTACAAAATCCTGATGAAACCTCCCTTCTGACAGCTTGGCATTTACAGCACACTTTAACCAATCACAATAACGCTCCAGATGTGTGTGAGTTCACGGACGCACATGCACAGCTCACAATCAGACATCTGATTGGTTTAGAGGAGTCACTGGGCGTTAAAGGGGAATCAGAAACTCTTACCAGCTCCTTGGGTCCCCAAAGACAGTTAGAGCAAAAGAGAAAGAGAAAAACAGAAGAGAGTGAGGAAGAGAAAGAAAGAGAGAGAGAGAGATATTAATGTAGTTATCATATGACATGCACAACAGGAGCTGGAGGGAGAGGAGAACAGAGCGCTGCGTTGTGAGATTGCTTGTTTATTTCATCAGAGTCTGTTAATTAGACCCGCAGGCCTCCGTTTCAAGCTGACACTAAATAATAATGCCTGTGCACTACTACATCTGATCATGTTATCAACACAAAAGTGCTCACAGGTCAGTGGCTAATGAAAGTATAGTCGGAGTTTTACACAAAGCACACGGGTCACGTGAACTTAAGCGCGTGCGGCTCGTGTCAAACATTAGTCGTGCCGTTTTGAGGAGAGAACAGATGTTAGTCTACAGCTTGACACACAGACTTCATCGCTCCAGGAATAAGAAGGATGAGAGAACTGATGCAGCATCCAGATCAGACCAGAGAAACAGCTGGAGTTACACACATACAGAGAGACTGGAGGAAGAAAGGCTGCACAATTAATAGTAATTAAACCAGAACCGTAATTTGGCTTACTGCAATTATCAAATCCCCAAGTCTGCATTTTAGTCTAATTTAATTTATGCACAAAACATAAGTGCTGTATGTTTCAGAGTGAAGTTCTACTGTGAGTTTGGGTCACTTATAATGTGCATTTGGGAATGCAATTTGCATCTTTCCCAAGTGCTTATAAAACCGCCTGTTCTTAACAAAAGAGAAGCTTTCAGGGCTCCCTACGGTTTACTGCATAAATAAAAATGTTATTAATTACATTAAATAATAAAAAGAAATTAAGACAACCATAAATATTAGTGTTGTAATTTTACAGTTGCACATTAAAAATAAAATAATCGCCATTATATTATTTTTATATATTATTTATTTTTATTTTACAGTGAAATATTGCAACAATATCTCTTATTTTGCTTAACATTTTTATTTAGTAGTAATTCTAATAACAATCATACCAAAAGTAATAATTTTAATTTCATTATTTTATATTCATATTGACATAAAATCACCAGTTTAGTGTCACTGAGGTACTACTAGTTTTTTTTTTTTAACATATACATTTAAATCATTTTTGTATTTACTTTTTTTCCCAAAACTTAGTAAATTTGTTGTTCATTCTGGTTATTTTCATTAGTTTTTTTTTTTTTTTTTTTTTTTTTGTTAATATATCTATGTCATTTTTTTCTCATTTTTATTTTAGTTTTAGTTTTATTAAATGATGCTTTGGTAACTAGCTGAAATAAAATACATTTATGTTTTTTCACATTTTATTTTATTTCAGTTAATATTTATTTATTTTAAACGGTTTTAGTTAAATATATCCTTGACAATCACAACATTTTTGGTTAAATTGTTCAGCTGTACAAACAAGCACAGCATTTTAAATTTCAGTCAGAAAAATGTTAACAGCAAAATTGGTAATATGTTTTTCTCACAAATTGCTCAGCCCTAGAAGGAAGTGAAACACACTTTATTTCTGTCAAACTGTCAAATTTAGCACCATTTGTTTCTAAAACAAACACTTAAGCTGGTAAATGTCACTCCACATCTTTTACAGATTGAAGTTAGAAATACTGAATTCTGTTTATATTAACATGAACGTTATTCTATAACCAAAGTGACTGCCATAAAAGTACAGGAGTAAACCAGTCATCGAGATTATTCATCATAGTTTAATCACTAGTGTATGTCTAGCAGGTTACAACCTGTACCGCATTTTACCAGTTCAGACTTTTATCATAATGTAATATGACACACATAGGCAAAACTAAAAATATAAGAACCTGTTCATAGCTCAAATAAATCAAACAACACCCCAATACTAATCGCACGACTGTCCCTGATTAGAAAACATTTGAAAGGCAGGAAGATTTCAACCCATGCAGTTAAACAAGGACATCTTACTTGCACAAACTAGCATCCGGAGCGGGTCAGACAGTGATGGTGGGTTAGTAAATGGGGAGGGAAAGTATAATTAGCTCAAATGTGAGTCTCACACACAAACACACATACTGCGCACACACACACACACACATAAACACACGCAGATACTCACCGACTCAAACTGCGCCTGATCATCCTCGGGCAGATCACTCGTCTCATAGACATCAGGCTCGTTGGAGGCCTGGGAGGAAATTATGTCATTTCAACAAAGTTCTCATATCCCGCTGACAGATATTCGTTCTTGTTTTAAGCAAAAACTCACTTCATTTAGTTGATTTTTCTTTCAAGAATTTACATTTGCATCTCAAGTAAATGCATCTTGATTTAGAATGTTTTATATATTTGTACTGGACAACAAAAACACTTTGACTTTATGAAATTCAAATTGTCTGCTCTGACTTTTAAGACCATGAATATATATATAGACAAACATAGAATATAAAAAATTGATACAGTAAAAATATGTATGGACCAAATGTAAAAACCAGCACTGAAACTCCACATTGATTGAGCAACAGTGTAAGTCTAAGGTGGTCATGTAAACAACACAGACTGACATAAGGCAAATGAACGACTGCAATAGCATGACATATTAAAATACTGACATTATATTACACCAATCTCACATCTGGCCAACGCCCTTCACAAACAACTATTTCTTACAAACCTGCCTGCAAAATAAAGGTGTGCAACAACCCCTTTACACAACATACAAGCAACAAAGCCGGAAAAATGTCATTAAAAGAATATTTATAAATTCCGAGTGTTATCTTTTGACGAGCATCAGTCACAAACATTAGCTAACACTCCTCTCAACCATCTCAAATAACTCTAAGTACATCTCAGATAGCTCAATAACTTTAAAAAAAAACTTGAACATTTTATATTTACTCAGGACACTTAATTATGCTGTAGATATAAATGAACGTTTCGCTTTGAATCAGCTCAGACCGTTAGCCGCGGCTAATGCTAACATACCGCACTGTTATTGTTGTTTACGCACTGAATGAATCACTTACGATGCCCGGCAGGTTGGCATACTTCGGGTCGGCCATTGCAGCACGCTGGGGAAAAGCAGTTTAATGTGATTCTATATGTGGTGCGTGTTTCTTTACTGCAGTTTAAAAGGAGATATAACCGGCTGGATGAAGCGGATGAGTCGGAAGCGAACACAGACAGGCCGCCTGCCACAATGACAGCTGTGACGTCACACACTAAACCTCGCGCAATATCGCGAGGATTAAGGGAGGCGTCAGCTTCTGAAATATATATTGGAAATCCATTTAAATTTCCAGTTTTGGAAGTATTTCAGAGTGATTCGAAAAACTTATTTCAAGCATCAAAGCAGAAAAAAAAGAATGGCATAAAATTCTCAAAAGAACTTGTAATATATATATTGATTGGTCCCACCGAAGTACAGTTTATATGGTATAATTCGCTTTTATATATTTTAGTATTTAATATTTGCATTAGTGCTGTCAAACGATTAATCGCGATTAATCACATCCAAAATAAATGTTTGTTTACATAATATATGTGTGTGTGTTGTAAATATGTATTATGTATATATAAATACACACACATAAAGTATATATTTTGAAAATATTAACATGTATATATATATATATATATATATATATATATATATATATATATATATCATAACATATAACATATAAATATATACATGCATGTGTGTGCATTTATATATAGCTATACATAATAAATATACACAGTACACACACATATATATAATGTAAACTATTTTTTTTTTTATTTTGAATGCAATTAATCACGATTTGTCCTTTGACAGCACTAAGTTTTATTTATTTATTTATATATTGGAAGAAAAAAAACAAAAAACAAAAAACAATTATTTGGGTTAATTCACGTTAACTTGGGTATTTTTCCCAGCAAAATGTGTGTCCCAATTTACCTGAATTCACCCAATATACAGGAAATAAAATATTTAATAAAATAATCATTTTATTATTATTTTTATTTTTATTTATAATGTAAAAGGGAACATCACAAAGTTGTTCACAAGTTTGTTTTTTTTTATTTTAAGCTTTAAAGCAGCTGAAAAAAGCAATGCTCTAAAACTCAACTAAAACTTAAAATTACAATATATTGAAAAAAAAGTTTAAATTTCATTTGTTTTAATTAATTTGAATTTAGTATTTCATTTTTAATTTTTCATTCATTTATTTATTTGTTTTAGTGCTGGGCAATGATTAATCACTTCCAAAATAAAATTTGTATGGACATATTGTGTGTACTGTGTATATTTATTATGTATATATAAATGCACACACATGCATGTATATATTTAAGAAAAATCTGTTATGTTTATGTATTAAATATATTTATATATGAATTATATGAATATAAATATATATATGTAAATACATGTAAATATTTTCAAAATATATACTGTATGTGTGTCTCTTTATATATACATAATAAATACACACAATACACACACATATATTATGTACACAAAAACTTTTATTTTGGATGCAATTAATCGTTAGCCAGCACTAATTTGTTGGTTTGTTTTTCTTTTTTAATGTGTATGTGGGTTTGACTCGGATTTAAAGCAGTTGTCAGCTGGTCAGGTTGGGAAACCAGTCAAAACAGTGTAAACCAGCAAAGACCAGCAAACCAGGGTTTAGGCTGACTGCAGATTTTGAAAGGGTTTGAGGATCAGTAATAATGAAACACGCAATACATAAAGCTTTCTTGGTGCTCTTCTCGTTTTGTGAGTTTTTGTCTAAAATATAAGTTGACATGTTAACCAGTGGTGCTGATGCGAGAGTCAGCACACGCCCCGCCCCCTGTCAAATCGCGGCCAATCAGAGCGCCGCGGTGCCAAGCGCGTGTGTCTCCGTATCCCTGCAGCATCACGCTGCACTTCTGCAGCACTAACACTCACAACACAACCTCGAGAAAGCGATTCACAAGAACACTCTTTACTATTACCCGCTCGGCTCTCGGGCTTTAGCGACGGATGCGATTTGCAAGATGTTTTGATTCGCTGCAGACGCCATCAAACGGATCATTCATCCTGATTGTTTCGCCGGTCAATAAAAGCCATTCATCCACAGAGGACTGCGCGAATTATTCATAGATCAGAAGAGAAACGCATTGTTGTATCTAAAGGCGGCTTTAGTGCAGCATCGCAGGATGGCTGATGTCAGCGCAGAATGCAACATCAGGGTGTTGTGTCGATTCAGACCCCTCAACCAGTCCGAAATCCTCCGCGGGGACAAATATATTCCCACATTTCAAGGAGATGACACTGTCATCATCGGGGTGAGTTTAAATAAGTTTTCCTCTTGATATTTTATAAATAGTGAGTTGTTTATAGGTGAAGTGACGCAGATGGATCGCAGTCAACACCTATTTTCAAAGTTTCATTTTCACACTCCTCCAGATGGTGATGTTAATTTTTAATGAAATACTTGCCAGTGCATGCTGATGATCTGATTAATTCTAATTTGTGTCGTGTGCACATGCTTATGCATGCAAACAAGTGCATTTATAAATATCTAAACAAGATTGAAGTTCTCATGCAAGTGGTTATGAAAGCATTATACACATAAATATATATAAAACACCTTACGTCTGAGAATTTGAGGGCTCAGCACCCTACACAGGTTCCCAGAGGACTAAAAGAGTGTCATTTACACACACACACACACACACACACACACAGACAAACAGAGTGAGATCGGGTAATAAGTGCATGCTTTATTATAGTGTAGATATAGATTCAGTTTGACATCGTCCTACATGTCTCCTCCGTGTTCATTTACATACACATGCCTACCTACGCCCACACACACACACACACACACACACACACATGATAGGCTTCACCACTGCTAAAATCCAGTGAGCACCATCCATCTGCAAGAGCAATGATGGAAAATCTGAATTAAAGTGTTTTTATGTGCTGTGGTTATGACTCATGGTTTGACCAAAAAAAAAATCTCTATGTGGGTGAATTGCAGCAATAAGGATTGAGTAACTTGTATTAAATCAAGGTTTCGATGCTAATTCAGTTGCTCCAAACTCTACAGAAGAGTAAAATCTGAGTCTTGATGTAAAATCAGTTGCTGCAAACCTTGTTCAAGAATAATTAGGACTATATTTGCACTGTGAACACTGTGATCCTGGATTTAGCTTAAAGCCAAGATTAAAGAAACAGTTCACCCAAAAATAAAAAATAGCTGTAAATGTGCTCACCCTCAGGCCATCCAAGATTAGGATGAGTTTGTTTCTTCATCAGATTTGTAGAAATGTGTCATTCCATCACTTGCTCACCAATGGATCCTCTGCAGTGAATGGGTGCCGTCAGAATGAGAGTCCAAACAGCTGATAAAAACATCACAATAATCCACAAGTAATCCATCTTTGAGAAGACAAAAGCTGAAACAAATCCATCAAGATGTTTTTAACTCAAAAACAAGTCCATAATCCATAATAACGCTTCCTCCAGTGAAAAAGTGGTCTGGTCTGAATCAGGAGAGAAATCTGCACAGATCAAGCACTGTTTTCAAGCCAAAATAGCTCTAAACAAATATGTGGCTGGATTTCGATGTGAGAGACAACATGAGATGGACTTTTTTCACTGGAGGAAGCGTTATTATGGATTATTAACTTTAGTTAAAAATGTCTTAATGATAGATTTGTTTCAGCTTTTGTCTTGTCAAGATGTTAACTGATGGACTGGAGTGGTGTGGATTACTTGTGGATTATTGTGATGTTTTTATCAGCTGTTTGGACCCTCATTCTGACGGCACCCATTCACTGCAGAGGATCCATTGGTAAGACAGTGATGGAATGACACATTTCTCCAAATTTGATAAAGAAACAAACTCATTTACATCTCGGATGGCCTTAGGATGAGCACGTTTCCAGCAGATTTTCATTTTTGGGTGAAGTATTCCCTTATCAGACCTTAAAACCGAAATCAGCAGTTCATTAGCTCCAAATTCAGTAATTATTGATGTAGCCCACTCTATGTGTGCTAAAATAGCCACAACTACACAAGTGTAGCCGAAACACGCCGAAGGTTAAAACACAGAGAAGCTCCTCCGGGAGTGTAAACGCTCTCAGACGCACACATTGATCTCCTTGGCAGAAATATAACAGCATTCGCAGCTCTCATAACCGGTTCCCAGTGCTGCAGCAGCACAAATAGATCAGCCTCTAAAGCTCAGATTAAAGATAGTGTGTCGTGAAATAAATATATGTCTGTATGTGCCGATGTCAGCTTGATAGCGCAGGTTTGCAGTTATTGATGATTGTGTGTGTGTGAGGCTGACACTGATAAATGGGTCATTCCTATTCTGCAGAAACTCCATAACAAACTCTGTAACATTTGAAAACGTGAATATGAACAAGTATTTCAGTAAAAGCGTATAGCAGATGCTCAGAAATATAAGAACAGTTTACATGAGGACATTGGTTTGTTTTCATGATTTTAGTTTTTGAATGAATCCCATTTCTGAATGTTCTCTAAACATTCAAAACATTCAGTGTTTTATATGTTTTTTAAAAAAAAAAATTGTTATGCATTAAGGCAACAGTACATTGTATCATCTTGCAAACATTTAACATTTAAACAATTAACACAAGTAACATTTAAAAAACATTAAGACAATTGTAACATTGCATCAATGTATCAGTGGTAACATTTTGAGAACATTATTAAAGGCCAGATAATTCTGAATGAATATTCTAATAACAGAACCTTGCTAGAATGTTCTGAGAAAGTTTCCTGTTAGATAGAATAATACTTACAGATGTTTGCGTTGCTGTTTTCCCAACAAAATGACTTCCTGGAGGATTCTGTCATTAAGAAAGACTGAATTTTACAAAAGACTGATGGGATAGAAAATAATATTGAGAGTCCAGCAAAAAGCTTTGAATGAATCCCCAATTAAAACAAGAAAGTTTTAGACAAAAATAAACATCCACTCAAACCAAAGCCCTACATTATGTTCACTTCAAGATATTGTGAAAAAAAAAACCCTAACTAACTTGATTTCGGTCTAATTCATGAAATATATTGAAAGATAAATGAAGGGAGCATTAAAAACATTCCTCATAATAGGACTGACCCAATCGCTCTGACACGGCTGGTAAAACCCATTTTGCACTCGCTACTTTCAAATGAACGTCACAGCGTTCGCTTTCTATTTCATTATGCACCGTCTTCAAGGCCAGGCAGGTTTTTCATTAGTAACGCATTGAGATAAATGAGCTCCGTACATTAGGATAAATGATCATTGTGCACCGCTGAACTCTTGAGTGTCGTCTGTGTAGAAATGATTTTTGCTTTCTGCCGGCCTGATAGATTCGCATCCTGACATGCATCAGAAGTCAGAGGAAGGCGGCTGTCGGCTTTGATTATGTCCGCAGCCTTTAAAAACACGCAGCATATAACCTGAAGGAGACCCGGTGTCACGCACGCTGCTTTGTTGTCTGGTCTGCGGTCAAGAGTGGATGTCAGGAACAGATCGATGCTGCTGTGTTTGTAGACGTGTGTGATGTATGTTGATGTCAGAGAGAATCCTGTTTGGGCTTCACTGTCACTGTCAAAATGTCAAACCTTCCAGCTAGATTTATTTCTACCTGATCTGACCCTTAAAAATTAGTTTTTGTTTCATTTTTGACTTGAACAAAAGCTGTTCATTTAGATGTTGCCACATTATTATATATGTGCATTTTTTTTACAATGCAGTAAATAAAACTTAATTAAATGGTCTAATTTGGCCGATTAATTAAACCTCAAATGCAACAATATTAAGAGTCATGAGCCAAATAAATTCAATGCAAGAAAATAAACTGTGAAAATTAATATAGCCCATATGGCTATTTGTTAAAATATGTTTCAAAATTTTCTATCAATATACTTTTTGTATATTTTTGGAAATATATTTAAAAAATATAAATATTTTTTAAATGAGCATTAATTTAATCATATTTTTATAATGTTTATATTCTAATAATATTTTATAATAAAATGTTGCCCTCCACATATTTTCACATATTTCAATCCAAAATACATTCATGACATATTTAAATAAAGATTAGCAAAATTAGAAACATGCTTTACAATGTTCCAAAAACAATACAATATATAGAAACTGAAAAGTTGCCCTGGAAAAATACTTAAATATAATGATATATAATGGCTGAAACTAAATACATTTTTTAATAAAATAATAAATAAAAATGTCATTAAGTTTCATTTATATTTTGAATGTATTTTGGCTGGAAAGATATTTATGATATATATATACTTTTTGCCATATATATATATATATATATATTATATATATATATATATATATATATATATATATTTCTGCAAGTCTACTAAAGCTGAAATCCGAGACCCTATTAAAATAGATTTTAATGGCTTCCAGCTCAATATACTCCTAAAAGCTGTGCAATGCTGCAACCCAGATTATTGCTCTGCTTCAGCCTATTTTTGCTGCGTGGCTCATGCTGAACTCAGCAGAAAACATATTCAAAACTCCCTGGGTGTTGATATCATGAAATACTTGTGTGAACTACTCGCCTATCGTTGAATTTCTGACTTGAGGCAAGTGTCGCAAACAGTAAGAGACACTTTGTGTTCAGTAAATCTGACTCAATTCAGATGATTTAAGCTGTTTATAGCTGCAGCCTGTGGTTTAGGTTTTATTCCTGGTAGACTGAAGGAATAGTTCACACAAAATATGCTGAAAATGTTCTTGCCTTCAGGTCATATGAGACATAGATGAGTTTGTTTCTTCATCAGATTTGGAGAAATGTAGCATTGCATCACTGTCTAGTCACTGTCCAATGGATCCTCTGCAGTGAATGGGTGCCGTCAGAATGAGAGTCCAAACAGCAGATAAAAACATCACAATAATCCACAAGTAATCTCCAGTCCATCAGTTAACATCTTGAGAAGACAAAAGATAAAATAAATCTTTCATTAAGTATAAAATCCGAGTCCATAATCCATCATAACGCTTCCTCCAGTGGAAAACCGGTCTGGTCTGAATCAGGAGAGAAATCTGCACAGATCAAGCACTGTTAACAAGCCAAAACAGATCTAAACAAAATATTTACTTTTACACTGGAGGAAACAACATCATGGATTATGGACTTGCATTTTAGTTAAAAAAAACATCTTGATGGATTTGTTTCAGCTTTTGTCTTCTCAAGATGTTAACTGATGGACTGGAGATTACTTGTGGATTATTTTGATGTTTTTATCAGCTATTTGAACTCTCATTCTGACGGCACCCATTCACTGCAGAGGATCCATTGGTGAGCAAGTGATGGAATGACACATTTTCAAGAAATCTTTTTTTTTTGGCAAACTATTCCTTAAATGAGCATGCAGAAGTAAATGTGACGCTTCTCCAGAATGTAAATTAGATTTGGCACACTCCTGAAAAGCTTATTAGAATTTATTCTCAGTGTAGTAACCCAGAAATCATTTAATAATGAGCTCCTCTGTTATGCCGCAGAAAAACTGTCCAAGCTCAACACAAGCCAGCGATGCAGTAACGCACTATCTACCCATTCGTTTGTTCCCACTTTCAGTGACTCTGATAAAAGCTCAGGACTTATGTAAGATGTCAGTGACCTTCATCATCCTCATCTAAGAAATCTCAGCTGAAAGTCTGTTCGTCTGATACTCGCTCTGACACCAAATCAGCAGCTGCTGTAGAGACGAACCGCTGGAGGATTTAATGGAAGACAGAGATATGGAGAAGAAAGATAAGAATGCACCAGAAAATTGAGTGTGTGTGTGTGTGAGAGAGAGAGAGCATCTCATTTGCTCTGAGTTTGGGCTACATTGCAGACTGATCAGTTTACAGCAGGAGCAGCAGCAGCACATAATGCATGGCAGCTCAATACTGCTGCTGTCTGAGACGCTGTAATGCAGCTCAGAACAAGCTCTGCTCGATACGCATCTGTCTGCATCCATCATATTCGTTTCATCCAGTCACAGAGCAAGAAAACATGTTTTTGTTAGACAATTATGATTAAGATCCCATATGTAAATGTAACATATACATTAGCACTGATATTGCCATATATGTTACCTATAAGGCCATATATAATTTTTACACATGCACATTCTCTGGATAAATGAGGATATAGTAAGTTTATAACATATATAAAATCCCTATAGTCAAATATTTATGTGCGTATGTTAATAAAATCTATATAATGATATTGTTATTTTTATATATGTGACCCTGGAGCACAAAACCAGTCTTAAGTAACACGGGTATATTTGTAGTAATAGCCAAAAATACATTGTGTGGGTCAAAATTATTGGCAAAAAATCATTTGGATATGAAGTAAAGATCATGTTACATGAAGATATTTTGTAAATTTTCTACCGTAAATATATAAAAACTTTAGTAATATGCATTGCCAAAAACTTTATCTGGACAACTTTAATGGTGATTTTCTCAATATTTAGATTTTTTTGCACCCTCAGATTCCAGATGGTCAAATAGTTGTATCTCCATCATATATTGTCTTATCCTAACAAACAATATATCAATGGAAAGCTTATTTATTTAGCTTTATGATGTATAAAGCTTTATCAGTTTAAAAAAATTGACCCTTATGACTGGTTTTGTGGTCCAGGGTCACATATGGTATTTAGTGTCAACTATATGTGTGAACAATAAATATTTTATTTATACATTTTTGGCATGTACAAATTTATGTTTATGCTTTTTTTTTTTTTGTTTAAAGTTTATTTTTTATATATATTTATATATAACATGTCAAAATATATGTCAAAATATACATGTTAATATTATATAAATTTAATATAATATTAATATTATATAAATTTAAATTAGATAAAAAAAGATTTTACACATATAATTAAAAAAAAAAAAAAAAAAAAAAATATATATATATATATATATATATACACATTTTTATTAAATGTGTAAAATCGTTTTATTTATATAATGTTAACATGTATATTTTGACATATATGGGCAAAAATATATTGCACATCCATAAGCCTACATATTTGTGTGGGCTAGATATATGTGCTAATATATGCAATTGTTCCAATTTCAAATAGGCTTCATATATGTTTTACTTCATATGATAATACATTTTATACATGGAATTATAATGCCTGGAGCACCAACACACACATCGGACTTCAATACAGGTTTACCATCACTAGGACCGCTAATACTATTTACGATTGTCTAATAAGGATTCTAGGATGAAAATAGCTTTATTTTAAAAATGTTACATTTATAATCAACATTCTAAATTTCTAAAATGTATTCACATTTTTTATGAATACTTAAATTGGATTTCAAAATGCTAATCTGTTTGTATTAATATTGAAATGTGACATTTTTAGAGCAGTTTCTGCTTTAAATCCATTAAAAAGCATGAATGTGTTTGTGAAAATCATCCAGCCTCTGCCTCTTCTGTTAGAATAAGTCCTGATTTCCATGCCAAAGCCACAGGGCTCTTTAGCAGGCATGCATGTAAATGCACATGCACACACACGTGTAGACGACACCTAACCGGCTCCCAGGTCCAGTAGTCGCTGTTAGTTAATGCACTGGTTAAACCAGCGGGTCACGGGTCCATTCTGACAGCTGGGGAAAGTGCTAAATGTAATAAATATCTAAACATAATCATGCAGAGCTAGAGAAGATAATCCTTTAAAAGGGAGGAGAAGGTAATTCCTGTGCATCAAAGGTTGTGGGTTCAGTCATAGTTCATCTGTCAGCAATGTCAGTGTAAAATCTGAATCCTAAAAAAAAAAAAAAGAAACGGTCCTCTCTCTCACTCGTGCAAACATCAGAGCTGTGTTTCTGCATCTAATGAAGCGGTCTGGGGTTTGTTGCTGGAGTTCAGGTGCATCTGGTTCGCTCTGGTCCCGTGTGTATTTGAGCTCCCAGTGCGGCCGGTTATCCCGATATGTGTGTGTATGTGTGTGTGTGTGTGTGTTGTTGTTCAGCATCACGCATCACATCCCTGCAGAACACATTCAGATCACATCCTCATCTCTGATGCCCACCGTTCCCTTCAACTGCTCGTTTTTCTGCCTTTCACTTTAATTCAGTTCTGTTCCGTGGTTCTGCTCGTGTCTCTTCAGGGTATCTGTCTGTCTCTCTGTCTGTCTACCTCTCTATTCAGCTTACAAAATGTGTTCTAAGATTTATTTTGCTAACATGTAAAAATGTTATTTCTATTTTATTCAAAAATGTTTTTTCTGTTTTTTCTTGGTTATGCAAACATTAAGGAAACATTCCATTGATGATGTTGCAAACATTATGGGAATGTTACTTTTGAATGTCCCATGAACATTCTGAAACAAGTAGCAACGTTTAAAAGAAGTCAGACGAAACTCCAGGAAAAAAATGTTCTGTGAATGATGTATAAATAATGTTTTTGTGCTAATAAACATTAATAACGACAAACTTCCTTTCAGTAACATTAACAGAATATTCGTTCAGACTTTTCTGGTCTTTAGTAATGTACTTAAAATGTTATTTAAACATTACTCATGGAACATTTTATTTCTGAAACATTTCAGTTAGACTAAATTTTTTTTTTTAAACGTTACTATTTGTTTGTGAAACATTCAGAGAACATTCAAATGTATATGGAAGCCCGTTTCCACCACTGAATTAAAAAAAAAAAAAGGTTATTGTGACTTATCTTACAATTCTAACTTTTTTTTCTCAGAATTGTGAGATATAAACTCACAGCTGCAAGTTATAAAGTCAGAATTGCGAGATATAAACTTGCAATTCTGTGAACATATCAGGTTTTTTTTACTCCTCTGAACTGAACTTTATAACTTGCAATTGCAAGTTTATATCTCACAATTCTCAGAAAAAAAGTCAGAATTCTGAGATACAAACTCGCAATTGTAAGAAAAAAAGTCAGAATTGCGAGTTTATATCTCGCAATTCTGACTTTATTTCTTGCAATTATGAGTTTATATCCAGCAATTCTGACTTTATAATTCTGAGAAAAAAAGTCAGAATTGTGAGATAAAAAAAGTCAAAATTACCTTGTTTTTTTTTATTCAGTGGCAGAAACAGGCTTCCATAAATGTAACATTCCCATAATGTTTGCAAAATTATAAAATGGAATTTTCCATGTTTTACAACCAAAATAAATGTTCATAACTTAATGAGAATGTTAACAAAACATTTATAGAACATATTTTTCTGTGCTGGGATATAACTTTGAATGGATGTTCTGTCAACATCTGTTTATCTATCTAGCTAACAGGGAACATTCTCACAACTTTCACTAATGGTTTTTTTTTTTTTTTTTTTAGTTATTAGTTTATTGAAATTTATTTAAATGTAGGACTAAACATTTTTAAAGTAGTGTTTATGGAGTGTTCTTATGATTTTATTCATATTATGTTCTCATAATGTTGAAAGAAAACATTCTGAGATCAGCATTGTCTGAATGTCCTTATCTTGTTAATTTGTACTTTATGAACATTCAAAAAACATTTTTTGTAATCTTCAAATAACGATCCAATCATAACAGGAATACTAGACATTTTAGCATTCTTAGAAAAGTAAAAATAAATGTTTAAATAATGTTACATTTTGGGTGTTTTTAGAATGTTGTAAGAAACATCTCTGTAACATTTAAATAACATTATAATCACAACAAGAGAACTATTTTAACTTCTTAGAACATTATCAATAAACATTCAAATGATGTGCTTTTCTATTTGTTTATTTGTTTGTTTGGTTGGTTGGTTGAAAATAAAACTATACAATGTTTTTATGGTAATCACAACAAGATAACTGGAAATGTTAACGTTTTAAAAACATTTCTAAACAACGTTCCCACAATCCCTTACGAACATTAACCATGGTTTTACTACAAATAAAATCAAAAAACCATGGTAACCACAAATTAACTGTAGTCTTGTAAGACTAACCATAGTTTAACCATGGCATTTGTAGTAAAACCATGGTTGTACAAATGATAATCAATGCGCCAAAAAAACCATGGTTACTACACTTTTACCATAATAAAACCATGGTTAATTTTCATAAGGGACGTAATGTGTTGCCTCATTATCTATCATTGTAAATGATGACCGTATGCATGGAAAAAGTGAATAAATGTCCATCTGCATGTGCTGTGTGAACCGCAGCAGCAGTGAGAGGAACGGATGGGTGTTTGGATGAAGCTGTTAAAGATGTAAATGCTAATGGGAGAGCTCTGCTGGACTAAAGCTATTAGAGCGTATCCCACAATCCCTCACGCTCAGCTGCGGCTGTTGGCTCTATCTCCCACTGCACAGCCCTCGCCCTTCAGTCTTAATTTCATTTCCTGTGTTACTCTGGGCAGTCGTTATATTATTAAAACAGATGCACACGTATGGGGACGTGTTGATTATCTCATCGCCGCAGCCTCTCTCTCATCACGCCGCAGATTTAAAGCATAAACACTGTGTGCTCTTGTTTTATGACACTCATTACGATTCCTGCAAGCACAGACAGACAGGCGGCGTGACGCTCTATTTTAAGACGCGTCGAGGGACTGCACCGCAGTGAACTCGCTGAGAGCTGAAAGCAAAGGTTAAGTGTTCTGTCATCGCAAACACGCGATGCTGTCTGCGTCCTGCTTCATATAATGTGTGTGTAGATTCTCTTCAGCTGTTTGTCTGCTCGGGAGACTTTGATGCTTTTCTGAGGATCAATTAAAACTCATGGGAACAGCAGAGAAGGGCTAATTACTGACTGAAGTGCTTAATGTGAAGCTTGTTTGTTGCAGTATTCTTCTTCACCTCTAACTGCTTTCATGTTTAATTATAACAGATAGTCCTATGTACATAATATTTAATGGGAAGAGTGTGTTGTATATTCTAACTGCAGTGATTGTTGCACCTTCCAAATTGATAGCCCCGCCCCAAGCGCACATCATTGGTTGAGTGGAATCTCTCAGCCAATGATGTGACTTGGGGGGGCGGGGCCACCTGTACCAGTGATGACCAGTGGCTCTGAAAGTTAAACTGGCACATCTGCAAATATAACTGTCTGTATTATAACTATGTGTTTCTGTCTTACAGGGCAAGCCGTATGTTTTTGACAAAGTCTTTCCCACGAATTGCACACAGGAGCAGGTGTACAACACCTGTGCCAAACAGATTGTCAAAGGCGAGTGTATGCGATTTATTCTCCAAAAAATCTAATATAACACATGGCACACATTATTTCTTATGAAGACAAATAATTGCTTTTCATCTGAACATCAACCTTTGTGAGATTCAGTCGAAGCAGTTGAGATTAACTGCTTTAATTTTGTGGAAAATAGTTGTCTCTGACATTGTATCATGTTGAATATCAGTGTTTTTTGTGTCGGTTTGTTAATGGGAGATTTGTGCACACATTCATGTTTTTAGATTTGTGCAGTAAACGTTGTAGTTTTTATTTATGAAATTTTTAAATTAGACCTTGCAGTTCTTTTTTTTAAGGTTACTACTTTTTAAAATGCAATACTAATTAATGGGGTTATAATGGATTATTTCCATTAATTAGATACACCTTTCCACTTTCAGTAAAACTGAGTAAAACCATTAAATTTGCATTCATTGTGCTGCTAATATTGACATGTCTTCAATTAAAATAGGGAAATTAAATATGCAAATATTCATATGCCTGTATAGAAGTCATAGAATAATTTTACCTTACTCTTTTACTGGGATTCTGCTTTGTCTGGCATTTAACTAAATTGCTAAATACAATTTTAAATAGACTTTTTAAAAATATATAAATATTAATAATTCGGAAGTCATTTATACAATCTCTGATGGTTTATCCCGGGGGTTGAGGCTTCTTATGTTTTAAAATTTGTGCTGTAACAACTAAATCAGCAAATGTTTCTATTTATGTCCTAAAATGATACATTGATGATACTTTGTATCATCATCCTGCACGTGTTACATTTCTATTTTAAAACGTTACAATTTAAAAGTAAATTCACAATGTTTTTAAGGGCTGATGGTGATGTGATGAAACTTCTAGCACTTTTTCATGTTGATTTATTCTGTTTCTGTCTCCACAGATGTTCTGGATGGTTATAATGGCACTATTTTTGCATACGGACAGACGTCCTCTGGTAAAACCTACACTATGGAGGTATAGCAGCTCTCTGCACTGCTCTTTACTCATTATTAAACAGTTCAGTCTTTAAGAAATAAGATTTAGTCATTGTTTACTCACCCTTATGATGCTCCAAAACCGTAAAACTTTCTTTATTCTGTGGAACAGAAAAGAAGACGTTTAGCAGAATGTTCACATTAAAAAAAGCTTAACTAAAGTATACTTACTGCTTTGTCTCTCTCAGGGAAAACTGCATGATCCTGATGGAAGGGGAATCATCCCGAGGATCGCTGAAGACATTTTCAACCACATTTACACCATGGATGAAAACCTCGAGTTTCACATTAAGGTGATAATATATGCATAAAATCAAGATGTTTATTCTTACAGATCATTTTTTTTTTCTAATCAAGAAATGAAATGCTTTCAGATAATTCCACATCTTTAGATGTTCTTGTTTCTCTCTCAAGGTTTCGTATTTTGAAATCTACATGGATAAAATCCGTGACCTACTTGACGGTGAGTCGCTGTGTTTTGTCTCAGGTCGACCTAAATACAGGCCTGTGTGTACTGCACAGACTCCAGAGGATCATTTTAATGCATTTTTTTCCCTCAATATAATGTAAACTGTCATTGCTATATTTAAAATGCATTGATATTTATTTTTTGTGGGTATAATTTATTTAAAATGCATTTAAAAGTGCATTAATGGATTTATGGAGTCTTTTACAAATTTTGTTATGTGGACTTCTGTTCAAAAGATTTCCTTTATTTGATAAAAATGAATTTTTATTCATCAAGGATGCATTAAATTAAAGACATTTACGTTACCAAAGATTTACAGATTTTCATTTGAACTTTCTATTCATCTATGAATGCTGAAAAATAAAATCTATCATAGTTTCCACAAAAATATTGTGCAGCACAACTGTTGTAAACATTACTAATAATCAGAAATGTTTCTTTAGCAGCAAATCAGCATATTAGTGACACTAAAGACTGGTGTAATGATGCTGAAAATTCAGCTTTGATCACAGAAATAAATTGCATTTTAACAGATATTCACATAGAAAACAGTTATTCTAGATTGTAAAAATATTTCACAATTTTTACCGTTTTTTTTTAATCAAATAAATACTGGCTTTGTGAGCATAAGAACCTTCTTTCAAAAACTCTTTTAAGATAACCCTTGCTGAAAAACAGGCCTAAGTTGGTTTGCTTCTCTCAGCTGGTTAATGACGATTTATCTGAAAAACACTGTAAAACTATGGATTCTGAGTGTTTTATTTTCACCATCTGAGCATCAAATAAGAGCGTTTGTGTTCACATTTGCTGTATGAATACATACACGTGTCCATCCGTGTCGTTTCGCCACGTTCTGATTGGACGGATGACGGCGTTGCTGATCTGTATTCAGTTGCGAGTCGCTGAGTCACTGAGCAATCTGGGAAAATACCTGCGGACAGACAGCATGAGAGAGAGAGTAATGAAAGCAGAGGAGAACAGACAGATAGAGATCGACAGGCGCTGAGGAGATGAGATGACGTCAGTCTCGCTCCATCTATATTTGATTAAAAGGAAACTGACGTTCACATATGCACTTTCATATCTGCAGAGACTCATATGAAGTTCTGGTGTGTGTGTGACTGAATATATTTAGCGTGTGTCTCAAAGGGTTGTAACATCATAGAAGTGTCATAATGAACTCTGAGGCCTGTCCGTGCGTTACATGTGCATGTGCTCATTAAAGGAATAATTCCACCAAAAATGAAGATTCTGTCATCATTTACTTGCCCTCATGTCGCTCTAAACCCGTTTGACCTTCTTTCTTCAGAGGAGCCCAAAATAAAACCTTTAGCAAAAAGTTCATGCGAAGATGAAAGCAGCAGGGTTATTATAGCCAACTAAAACTAAAACCATAAAAATCATTGCTTGAAATAAATAAATAAAATAAATTATAAAAAATTAAATGTACAAAAAAAGTGAAATAAACACTTGCATGTGATGCTCTAAAATAAAACTACAACAAACAAAAAAAACTACATAGACAAATGTAAATAAAAACACCTCATTTACTACAACTTAAAAAAAATGCAAGTCAGAATTGCAACATAAAAAGTTGTAATTACCTTTTGGTTTTATTCCATGGTGGAAACAGGCTTCAATATTAAAATCCTTAAAAGCATTTTAAAAATATCAAAACAGTAGTTCATAGAACTTGCAAACTATATTCCAACTCTTCTGAAGTCAATAGATTTGTAAGAGAAACAGTGAAATGCATCAGACGCGCAAGAATCTGAAGCATGCAGGACTGCTTTTGTGATTTGCATGGTGTTCTTTGAGATTACAGTACAAATCATCATGTTTTGGTGTTGTACAAAAGAAATTAAGTTACATGGGTTTGGACGACTGAATTTAATTTTTTTTTTCTTTGTGGTGAGCAAACCCTTTAAGCCTCTTTTCTTTGTTCTTTCTCTTTTGCAGTGCATGTCCAATTCTGTCTTTTGTTCTTTTAGCCTCATTCATCTGACTCTCTCTCGCTCTCTTTCTTTCTTTCTCTCAGTGAGTAAGACAAACCTGTCCGTGCATGAAGACAAGAACAGAGTTCCCTATGTGAAGGTGAGCTGAATCACGCCGAATGAACACGACGCTCAAAGATCAGCAGCAATCAAACCTTCATGAAATAAATGAGTTCACTGAGTCACTTTCAGAACAAAAACTTCCTCCCATCCAAAAAGAGCATTTATTGAAAATAAACTGAAAAACAGGATAAATATTATTATTCCTCTTCATATATGATATGAATGGTAAATATATAGAAAGATATATGTAGATAATATTTTGAATCATATCATATTTCATATCATATACGATATGTTACCCTAGACCACAAAACCAGTCATAAGTGTCAATTTTTTGAAATTGAGATTTATGCATCATCAGAAATCTGAATAAATAAGCTGTTGCCAATCGATGTATGGCTTGTTAGGATTGGACAATATTTGGCTGATATACAACTATTTAAAAATCTGGAATCTGAGGGTGCAAAGAAAAAAATCAAAATCAAAATATTTCTTTAAATCACCTTTAAAATTGTCCAAATGAAGTTCTTAGGAATGCATATTACTAATCAAAAGTTAAGTTTTGATATATTTATGATAAGAAATGTACAAAATATCTTCATGGAACATGATCTTTACTTAATATCCTAATGATTTTTGGCATAAAAAGAAAAGTCAATAATTTTGACCCATACAATGTATTTTTGGCTATTGCTACAAATATACCCGTGATGCTTAAGACTGGTTTTGTGCTCCAGGGTCACATATATTGCATTGTATTATCATATATTTTATTATTATTGTCATTATTTTATTAATATTATCATATTTGGTTTATTTATCATAACATTCATATATATTACCAAATATGATATATTGCAACATATATCATATCAAATCATATTGTATTATATATCATATGATATTATATATACCATATCATATATCACATTGTATCATATCATGTATCATATTAAATCTTAAAATATATAGTATTGCATTCTAAAATCATATCATATTCTATCAAATCATATTGTATCATTTAATATATTATATCATATGGTATCATATAGTGCATCACATCATATACAATATCAAATAACATACTTGCTTGTTTAATATCATACTATTGTATATATCATATACTATGGTATCATATATATATTGCATCATTTTACATTATATTATATAGTGTCATAATATTGTATCATATCAAATATCATATTGTATGGTATCATCATATATTTCATATTATATCAAATCATATCATATTGTATCATATAGTAACGTAACACTGTATCATCCATCATATATGATATATATGATACTATTACCATTAATGATGCTATATAAGCCTGTAATATGAAGCAGTAACACACATGACAGTAATCGCTTCAGAATAGATGTGTTGAAATGATAACAGACTCATTTCATGAATTCATCTCGTGTCAGCTGCTTTACTAATGAGAGATTCACAGTGAAAGAACAGTGTGATCTCAGGGAACACCTGCTATTATTACATAAAGACCAGCCATTACATTCAGTGTGTGTTTGTACAGGGCTGTACTGAACGTTTCGTCTCCAGTCCTGAAGAAGTGATGGATGTTATTGATGAGGGCAAAGCCAACCGCCACGTCGCTGTTACAAGTGAGTTTCTCTAACCCACACTAACAGAAAAGCACAGAAGCACTGCTGTAGCTTCAACAGTAGGTTATGGGTTCGAATCCCAGTGAATGCATGAACTGATCACATGCTAGCCATCAATGCAATGCAAGTCGCCAAATGCAACGTAAATATAAAGTTACAGATGAAGTGATCTGACTGCTGTGCTGTTGTGTGTCAGATATGAATGAGCACAGCTCCAGGAGCCACAGCATATTCCTCATCAACATCAAGCAGGAGCACGTGGAGACTGAGCAGAAACTCTGTGGGAAACTTTACCTGGTGGATCTGGCCGGGAGCGAGAAGGTGCTTTAGAGACTCTGACATCCTTCAGCTTTACAAGAAAGCGTCCACCTGTAGGAAAGAACGATCAGGATGAGATCTCATTAATGTCACAAACGTGGCAATAACTGTGTTTCCATCCACAAGTTTTGGGGCATCAAATTAAAAATGCTGAACAAAAACACCAAGATGTGCAAAAAAAAAAAAAATCTTAAAATGTACATATGCTTACTTAAATGAGGTGCATAATTTAAGTAGATAAACTGCAATTTAAACAAATTTACAAATTACTTTGACAAACCAGTGGAGCGATCTCATCACACTGCCTAGAGTTGTTTTTCATTTTGTACTTCCTGAACCAAAGTCTGTCATCAGAAACATTTGGTATAATTAACTGTCTCATATAATTGGGTCCGAGCATCAGGCATCTGAACGGAAGAAAACACGACAGCGATTGTTATTGCATTTCACAGTGGCTTTATTATTTGATTACTCTGCACCATCTTCCCAGAAAATGACAATTTTGTTCTTTCAAACACATTGGATGGAATTTATTTGCAAATATTTTATGCAATATTTCCACATATATTAAAACTGCAATTTCGGATGGAAACGTTGCTAATGAAATTCACATATTATGCAAATGCACACTGCAAAAATATTATGTGCAGAATGCTAGTGTAATATTCCAGATTCAGCCACTGTATACACTGGAATACAAGCATACTGCATACTATATACCTTTTAGTATTCCATGCATACAGAAAAATCACTTATTGCGCACATTATGCATACTACAAAAATAGTGTTATTTTCCAGATTCAGCCATAGTATGCACCGGAATACTAGCATACTGTACAGAATGTACTACATACTAGTTAGTATTCCATGCATACTGAAAATGTGCATATTTGCACAGTATGCACACCGCAAAAATACTATGAGTAGTATGTGAGTAGTATGCTGCAAAAATAGTATGTGTAGTATGCTAATATGCTAGTGTAATATTGTGGATTCAGCCACTGTATTCACTGGAATACTAGCATACTGCATGTGCATACTGTATACTTTTTAGTATTCCATGCATACAGAAAAATCACATATTGCGCACTTTGTGCATACTGTAAAAAAAAAAAAGTGTAATATTCCAGATTCAGTCACTGTATGCACTGGAATACTAGCATACTGTGCAGAATGTACTACACACTAGTTAGTATTCCATGCATACTGAAAATTTGCATATGCACAATATGCATACTGCAAAAACAGTAGAAAAACACTGTAGTATGCTAGTGTAATATTGTGGATTCAGCCACTGTATGCACTGGAATACTAGCATACTGCACATTGCATACTGTGCACAATGTACTCCATACTGCATACTACTCAGAATGCACTGTATACAGCATATTTTTTAGTATTCCATGTATACAGAAAATTCACATATTGTCCATAGTATGCATACTACAAAAATAGTATGTTGGTATGTTAATATGGCATTTTGCCATTCCAGATTCAGACACTGTATGTACTGGAATACTGGCATACTGCATATTGCATACTGTGCACAATGTACTGCATACTACATATTGTTAATAATCCATGCATACAGAAAGTGCACATATTGTGAATAGTATGCATACTACAAAACAGTAGTATGGTATTATGCCATTCCAGATTCAGACACTGTATGCACTGGAGTACTAGCATACTGCACAGAATGTACTACATACTAGTTAGTATTCCATGCATACTGCTAATTTGCATATGCACAATATGCATGCTGAAAAAATAGTATATGCTAGTGTAATATTGTGGATTCAGCCACGGTATACGCTGGAATACTAGCATACTTCATGTTGCATACTGTGCACAATGTACTGCATACTGCATACTACTCAGAATGCACTGTATGCAGCATATTTTTTCCATGTATATTTCCAATATATTTCCATATTATTCCATGTATTGTGCACATATTGTGCACATTATGCATACTACAAAAATACAGTAGTCAACATTTGAAGTGGATCAAAAAAACAACAACAACAAAAAAAAAACAAACAAACAAAAAAAAAACAATCATAATAGTTGTCCTAAAACCAAAACAGTACCCGTTCTTGTCTTAGGATTTTTTTTTGATCCACTTCAAATGTTGACTACTGTAGCATGAGTAGTATGGTATTATACCATTCCAGATACAGACACTGTATGCACTGGAATACTAGCATACTGCATATTGCATACTCTGCACAATGTACTGCATACTGTATATTTTTATTATTCCATGGATACAGAAAATTCACATATTGTGCATAGATTGCATACTACAAAATAGTAGGATGGTATTATGCTATTCCAGATTCAGACACTGTATGCACTGGAATACTAGCATACTGCACAGAATGTACAAAGTATTACATTGCATAGTATGCATACTACAAAATAGTACAGGTAGTATGCTAGTGTAATATTCTGGAATTAGCTACTGTTTACATTAGAATTAACATTGGAATTTATGTGAACAGACTCATAAACTCAAACTCTGTTTGTCATTCAGGTGAGTAAGACAGGTGCGGAAGGAGCCGTCCTTGATGAAGCCAAGAACATCAATAAGTCTCTGTCTGCGCTGGGGAATGTCATATCAGCTCTGGCTGAAGGAACTGTAAGTTACAGCTGCACATAATTAATACAGTAGAGATGCATTAAATTACTTTAGTTCATAGTAGCAGACAGACAGTCTTAACTCATTTAATAACTCTCTGTGTGTGAGCAGAAGACTCACGTGCCGTACCGTGACAGTAAGATGACGCGGATCCTGCAGGACTCTCTGGGTGGAAACTGTAGAACCACCATGTTTATCTGCTGCTCACCTTCAGCCTTCAACGACGCCGAGACCAAATCCACACTGATGTTCGGACAACGGTAACACAACAAACACACACTGAAACAAACACACACACACACACACACACACACACACATCACAAACACTCTCTGTCTTTCTCAGAGCAAAGACCATCAAGAACACGGCGTCTGTGAACCTGGAGCTGACAGCAGAGCAGTGGAAGAGGAAATATGAGAAAGAGAAGGAGAAGAACAAGAACCTGAAAGAGAACATCCAGAGACTGGAGGCAGAGCTCAACCGCTGGCGTAATGGTAAGGAAATATGCATTATTTCTCTCTTTGTAACACAAAAAAACACGACAAGTTTTTTTCAGAAGTTCAGTTAAATGAGTGTGTGATTGTACTGCAGGTGAATCGATAACGCCGCTCATGGATCTCATGGCTGTGATTCCTGTCGAATCTGATGTCAGTGAAGACACAGCTTTAGACAATCAGAGCAGCGGAACATGTGAGCCAATCCCAGAGGAAGACAAGCTCAAATATGAGGAAGAGATACGCAAACTCTACAAACAGCTCGATGACAAGGTACGCGCACACACACACACAGATGCACACATGCAGAACGATGGGAGTAAACACAGCCTGTGATCCATGCACGGAAAAACTGACTTTGTGATTGATTCTTTTCTCTCTGACAGGACGATGAGATTAATTTACAGTGTCAGCTGGTGGAAAAACTGAAGGAGCAAATGCTGGATCAAGAAGAGGTAAAAGACTTGCTGAAATCAAAATAGCATACTACCACAGCTTTATATGGAAAAACAGTACGAGTAGTATGGTAGTATAATATTCCAGATTCAGCCACTGTATACTCTGGAATGCTAGCATACTGCATACTTTGAGAATGTACATGATTCCATGCATGCAGAAATTTCACATATTGTGCACAGTGTGCATACTGCTAAAATAGAATAAGTAGTATGCTATAGAGAATTCAGCCACCTTTATTAGAATAACAGTATACTGCATATTGCATACTTTTTCGGTACTCCATGCATACAGAAAAGTTATATATTGTGCACAGTATGCATACTGCAAAAATTGTACAAGTAGTATGGTAGTATGCTATTCTGTATTCACCCACTGGAATACTAGCATACTGCATATTGCATACTAAGTAGAATGTACTATACTTTTTTTAGTTTTCCATGCATTCAGAAAATTCACATACTGTGCACAGTATGCATACAGTATGAGTAGTATGCTAGTGTAATGTTTTTAGATCCAGGCACTGCATACACTGAAATATTAGCATATTGCAAACTGCACAGAATGTATAGCATACTTTATAAAAAATATTCCATGCATGCAGAAATTTCCCATATTGTGCACAGTGTGCATACTGCAAAAACAGAACAGGTAGTATGCTATAGAGGATTTATTAGAATAGCATGCTGCATATTGCATACTTTTTTAGTAATCCACGCATACAGAAAATTCACATATTGTGCACAGAATGCATACTGCAAAAATAGTATGCTAGTGTAATATTATGGATTCAGGCACTGTATACACTGAAATATTAGCATACTGCAAATTGCGCAGAATGTATAGCATACTTTAGAATAATATTCCATGCATGCAGAAATGTCACATATTGTGCAGTGTGTGTATACTGCAAAAATAGTACAAGCAGTATGCTAAAAAGGATTTATTAGAACAGCAACATACTGCATATTACATGCTAAGCAAAATGTACTAAACTTTTTTTTAGTTTTCCATGCATAGAGAAAATTCACATATTGTGCACAGTATGCATACTGCAAAAATAGCATGGGTAATATGCTAGTCTAATATTATGGAATCAGGCACTGTATATACTGAAATATTAGCATACTGCACAAAATGCACTGGATACTTTTTTATTACCCCATGCATACAGAAAATTAACATAATGTGCACAGTATGCATACTGCAAAATGCAATGCTATGAGTAGTATGTTAGTGTAATGTTCCAGATTCAGCCATTGTGTATACTTGAATATTAACATACTGCAAACTGTGGAGAATGTATAGCATACTTTATAAAAAATATTCCATGCATGCAGAAATTTCCCATATTGTGCACAGTGTGCATACTGCAAAAATAGTAGAAGCAGTATGCTATAGAGGATTCAGCCACTGTTATTAGAATAGCAGCATACTGCATACTACAAAATTAATTCGAGTAGGATGCTAGTGTAATATTCCAGATTCAGCTACTGGAATAATAGCATACTACATACTGCATGTTGTGCAGAATGTACTGCATATAGAAAATACTGTGCACAGTATGCATGCTGCAAAAATACTATGAGTAGTATACTAAGGTAATATTCCAAAAGCACCTACTACAACATGAAGATAAAACAACACAGTGGATGATTTGAGGCTTCTTGTATAAAATTGGTCAGGGAAATGACATACTCAGCGTGTGTGTGTGTGCGTGTGTGTGTGTAGCTACTAGCATCGTCGCGTGGAGACAGTGAGCGTGTGCAGTGCGAGTTGAGTCGTCTACAGGCGGACAGCGACAGCGCTAAGGCGGAGGTGAAGGAGGTTCTGCAGGCGCTGGAGGAACTCGCTCTGAACTACGACCAGAAGAGTCAGGAGGCCGAAGACTCGAGAATCCACAACAGACGCCTCATCGAGGAGCTGTCGCACAAAACCGTACGCAATCTATCCCTTCGTTTGCAAAAATATCTTAATAAAGCACATGCTGTTTGGCTGGAGGAGCCACATGTGCTGCTTTGATCTCACAAGCTTTTTCTTCATAGTGACCTACATATTCCTCAGAGCTTTCATGCATAATAACTAGAGCTGAATATTCTCGTCTTTTATTCATTCATTCCTGTTTCTCAAATTTATGCAAGTCTTTTTTTTTAAAGAAATAAATACTTTTATTCATCAAAGATGAATTAAATTGTCAAAACTGACAGTCAAGACATTTATAATATTACAAAAGAGCAGCAAATCAGCATATTAGAATGATTTCAGAATGATCATGTGACACTGAAGACGAGCGTAATGATGATGAAAATTCAGCTATGATCACAGGAATAAATTACAGTTTAATATAGAAAACAGCTATTTTAGATTGTAACTAGATAAAAAAGTTTGTCAAGACAAACTTTAAGTTGGCTTAAAAAAAGCCTCATCAGAAAGTTTAATAAAAGTTTTTACAATTTTTTAAAGTTTGATGGTTTTCAGTCTGAAATAGTTTGAAGTTTAAAGTAGTTTTAAAGCTTGAACTTTTTGAAGGCAAAACAGTTAGATAGATAACATGTTACAAGCATGTTGCTAGCATGTTTCTAACATGATTGACGTTACTAGGATGTTGCAAGCATATTTCTAGCATGTTGTTAGCATCATTAGCATGTTGCTAACATGTTTCGAGCATGATTAGCAAGTTACTAGCATGTTGCTAGCATGATTAACATGTTGCTAGCATGTTGCTAAAATCAATAACATGTTGCTAACATGTTTCTAGCATGATTAGCAAGTTAATAGCGTTTCTAACATGATTAGCAAGTTACTAGCATGTTGCTAGCATGATTAGCATGTTGCTAGCATCTTGTTAACATCAATAACATGTTGCTAAAATGTTTCTAGCATGATTAGCAATTTGCTAACATGTTTCTAGCATTTTTCTAACATGATTAGCAAGTTACTAGCATGTTGCTAGCATGATTAGCATGTTGCTAGCATGTTGTTAACATCAATAACATGTTGCTAACGTTTCTAGCATGATTAGCAAGTTGCTAGCATGTTTCTAGCATGATTAGCAAGTTAGAAGCATGTTGCTAGCATGATTAGCATGTTGTTAGCGTGTTGTTAACATCAATAACATGTTGTTAACATGTTTCTACCATGATTAGCAAGTTGCTAGCATGTTTCTAGCATGATTAGCATGTTGTTAATATGTTTATAACACGTTTCTAAAATGATTAGCATTTTTACTAGCAGGTTGCTAGTATGATTAGAATGTTGTTAGCATTATTAGCATGCTGTTAGCATGTTTTTAGCATGATTAACAAGTTACTAGTATGTTGCTAGCATGTTTCTAATATGATTACCATGTTACTAGCATGTTGCTAGCATGTTTTCAGCATGATTACTGTGTTGTTAGCATGTTTTTAATATGATTAGCATGTTACTAGCATGTTGCTAGCATGATTAACATGTTGCTAGCAAGTTGTTAGCATTATTTGCATGTTGATAGCATGGTTAGCAAGTTACTAGCAAGTTTCTAGCATGAATCTAGCATGATTTTGCATGTTGCTAGCATGTTTCTAACATTCTAGTTGCTAGGCTTGGCTAGTGATAGATAAGAAATATTAGATGAGTTTGAATGAGTTTAAATGGATTAGAGAAGTTTGATTGCATCTCAAGGGATTGTGGGAGTTTTGACAGTTGGAGTTTGAATGGTCTTGGCTCATCACTTTCTCAAGTCAACTTAATATTTCACGGTATTTACTGTATTTACTGTATTTTTGATCAAATAAATGCAGCCTTGGTGAGCAGAGGAGACTTAGAATCTTAATTATTCACAGAAAAAGGGTGTAAAATGTTGTTTCTCCAGATCTAAAACAAATGACAGAATGTATTGACTCAATTGAAATGAGTTTTATTATTATTGCCTTGTTGCTATTAGTGTTAGTAGTATTCAGTGAGCAGTTAAAGTGAGATCTACAGCGATATAAACTCCAGCAGTGAAACTCCTTGAGCTGCTAATTAAACCTTTAGTGATCCAATAATTTAAGTCTATTTCCACGCAGTGAATAATGTTTAATCGCTCTGTAATTCTCTCTTCTCACAGTCGGATCTGATGTGTTTGGAGGCGGAGTTTTCCCGGCTACAGGAAGTGAGCGGCCAGCAGAGGAAGCGCATCACTGAGGTGTTGAACACCCTGATGAAGGATCTCAACGACTTCAGCTTCATACTGGGAAACGGAGACCTCAGACTGGTGAGAGAGTGTTTCTGAACATCTATGAAATATGATCTGTAAGACTCCGTTTGGATGAAGTAGAGATGCAGAATAAGTCTAATTGTGGCAGTAAACGTGCTGTTGTGTGTCCGTCAGCCGTGTGACCTGTCGGGGGTGCTGGAGGAGGAACACGCCGTGGTGTGTGTGTATGTGAGCAAAGTCAAATCGGAGCTGAAGTCGGTGGTGAAACGATGCCGACAGCTGGAGGCTTTACAGGCCGACTGTCACCGGAAGATGGAGGAGACCGGCAGAGAGCTGTCGTCCTGTCAGCTGCTCATATCACAGGTCACACAGCAAACACACATATATACACACACACACACACACACACAGATGCTAAAATCTGTCTGTGTGTTTCCAGCATGAAGCGAAGATCCGCTCTCTGACCGAATACATGCAGAACGTGGAGCTCAAGAAACGACAGCTGGAGGAAAACTACGACTGTCTGAGTGAAGAACTCGCCAAACTACAGACCACAGGTACAAAACCTCATTTATATTGATCAAAAATATCCCACAAAATGCACACATTTTATTTTATTTTATTTTATTCTACTGCCCTCTAAACCTCTAGATGGTATAAAAATTCAAATGCTCAATTCCATTTAATAAGTTGAGATAATGGGTGTCTATTTCATCATATTTATAATGAAAGCATACTGGTACTACAGAACAGCCATATTAAATTATTATGGGATCTCCCATTTCATAACCAGTCATAAGGGTCAGTTTTTTGAAATTGAGATTTATACATTATCTGAAAGATGAAAATCTTTAATCTGAGGGTGTGAAAAAATAAAAATATTGAGAAAATTGCTTTTAAAGTTGTCCAAATGAAGTTCTTAGCAATGCATATTACTAATCAAAAATTAAGTTTTGAAATAATTACAGTAGGAAATTTACAGAATGTCTTCATGGAACATGATCTTTACTTAATATCCTAATGATTTTTGGCATAAAAGAAAAATCGATAATTTTGACCCATACAATGTTTTGTTGGCTAAAATAAAATAAAATAAAATAAAATGTTTTTTTTAAGTTAATAATTTATTTTATAAATATATATTTTATTTTTGAAATTAGTTGTTTTGTATTAAAAAATAAAAGTTTGCTGAAGTTTTAAGCCTCACATCATTTACATACTTTTGTAAATATTTTAAATTATAGGTGAATTCAGTTAATTTACTATGGGATCACCCATAAGCTTTCAGAATTTTTATATTTGGTTTGATATTAATTACATTATGTATTTTGTACCAACATTGGTGGATATAAAGCAAATGATTATTTGTATTCATTGAATAAAAGAAAGAAAGAAAGAAAGAAAGAAAGAAAGAACAAACTTTTTTTTTTTTTAATTAAAAGTGTGCTGAAGTTTTAAGCTTCACATCATTTAGATACTGTTATAGTTTTTGTGA
This sequence comes from Cirrhinus mrigala, assembly GCA_036247105.1. NCBI lineage: Eukaryota > Metazoa > Chordata > Actinopteri > Cypriniformes > Cyprinidae > Cirrhinus > Cirrhinus mrigala. The sequence continues at coordinate 35,202,047 of CM070012.1, read as the reverse complement.
ATATTTTGAATTAGAGGTGAATTAAATTAAATTCTTTTGGGATCTCCCATAAGCTTTCAGAATTTTTTCTATTTGGTTAATTACACTGTATTTTTCACCAACAATGAACAGTGGTGATTCATATTCATATTCATAAAATTAAATTAAATTAAATTTAATTTAATTAAAATTAATATATTTACATATAAATAGCAATTAATATAATGTAAAATAAAAATTAATTTATTTTTTAATTAATTGATTTTATAAATATATATTTTATTTTTTAAATGAGTTGTTTTGTATATAACTGAAAAACAACTCATTTAAAAACTATTTTCAGTAATAAACCGAAAATAGTACTAAGTGTGCTGAACTTTTAAGCTTCACATCATTTAGATACTGTTATAGTTTTTGTAAATATTTTGAATTAGAGGTAAAATATTTGAATTTTAGTTTTACATTTTTGCTAAAGTTAATTTTAGTCAAAGTTTTACTATTTTGTTTGTGCTTTTTTTTCCAAATTTTATTAGTTTTTGTCGTTCTTAAATATGCATAAATATATATATATATATATATATTCAGTTTTAGTTTAAGTTGTTATAGTGCATCAAGTTAAACTAAAAAATAAATGATAAATGTTGTCTTGGAAACTAGCTAAAATAAAGTAAATTTATTTCATATTTTAGTTTATTTCAATTGACTTTTATCCCCAAATAACAATTTTTTTAAAATGTTTATAGTCATAGTTTTACTTTTAGTGAACTATAAAAAGCCTGCCTTCATCAATCATCCAACTCTGAGCGCTTCATTATTACTCCTCAAACATGTTTTACTATCTTGTAGATCCTGAGAAGCATGTTTTAAAAATACAGTAATATGTTCTGATAAGAAGTTCAGATCGTCTGTGTTCACAGAAAGCGCTCAGGATAATCCGCTGGACGCGGACGAGTCTACAAATGTCAAGGTACTTTTTGTTTTTCCAATAAAATATAAACCTCCACAACTCGATTTCTTTCTGTTGTGGCCGATCTGCTGACAGAAAATGCTAGAAAAATTGAATTCTACAATTTTTATGACGTTAACTGTGTTTGCGTGTCTCAGTCTCACAGACCTGCGGAGCAAAAAAAAGCAGACGCTCAGCACAAGCAGCTCGGCCGTCTGCGCGACGACATCAACCACAAACAGAAGATCATCGACGAGCTCAAAGAGTCAGAAACGCTCACAAACACTCTCTGATTCACTGTGTGTGTGTGTGTGTGTTTGTGTGTAACTGGTGTGTTTGTGTGCAGTGATAACCAGAGGCTGAATCTGCAGCTGGAGCAGATGAGCGTGGAGTTCAGCATCCTGAAGAATCGAGAGCAGGAGAAAAGCCGTCAGCTGGAGGAGCTCAGGTGAGAACAGACTCACATCACAACAACAGATTTAAAAAAAACAGTACATAACAGCTGATGCTGTTTCTGCAGATATCTGCATGAACGACAGGAGCAGACCAGACAGGACATGAAGGGTCTGGAGGAGACTGTCGTGAGTATCTAAAGCGCTTCGCACTGAAATGATCTGAATGTGATATAATGAGATTTCAGACGTCGTTTGTCTCTGAAAGGCTCGTGAACTCCAGACGCTCCACAACCTGAGGAAGCTGTTTGTTCAAGACCTCACGGCTCGAGTCAAACGGGTGCGTTCGGCCAAACCGCAAACACTGATATCAACACTGCGTTTATATATACAGAGCATGATGGACTGGAAAAACATACAGGAACTGGTCTGATGTAAAATGCCATGAAAAACTCAATTATGACTGGTTTTGCTGCGCAAAAGACAGTAACACTCTACAGTCTTTTAATGCATTAAATAACAGGAATAACAATAGTAAATAATTTGCAAAGAATTTATCAAATTGCTAAATATATTATTACGCGGGATAAATAATACATTAAATATATTTAATAACTTATAAAATTAGCAGTATATATTATTTTATACTGTAAATATAATTCTATAATGTTCTAATTTTATTAATAATTTATTACATTTATAAAAATATTATCAAATAAGTAATACATCAATTATATTTAATAACAGTTTTATAAATATTATAAGTGTAAGACTATAAAATATATTAATTGTATATATATATATATATATATATATTTGGTAAATTACTAAAAATATTTTATTTACCAAATATACTGTATGCATATATTATAATAATTTAAATATTTAATAACAGATTTAGAATAATACAAATACATATAATATTATACATATAACTAAAATTGTATAATTTTATTTTTATTTTTTGCATTTACACTGGAAAAACATACAGGAACTGATCTGCTGTAAAATGCTATGAAAAACTAAACTGTATGAAAAAACAGCAGCACTTTACAGTTGTTTAATGCATTAAATGACATGAATAACATTTTTAATAAAGCATATTTAAACACAAAATATATTTATCCAAAGTGCAGTACAACATGAAAAATCTACAACTATTAAAAATGATTGAATATTGTATTATTAATAAGAAATTACAATTCTAATACAAATATATTATAAATATAATTATAATATTATTAAAATTAAAGAATTTATTACATTACTAAATATATTATTCCACAGGATAAATAATACATTAAATATATTTAACACCTTATAATATTAGTAGTAAATATATTGTACTATAAATATAATTATTATATAATGTTATAATTTTATTAATAATTTATTATTCTAAAAATATGATCAAATATAAGTAATACAGTTATTATTTTTAATAACATACTTTTATAAATATAACTAAGTATAGTACTAAAAAATAGAATAATTGTATATATATTTAGTACATTACAAAAAAATATTTTTTTTTTTTATGAAACAAGCATATTACAATATATTATTTATTATAATGCTTTAAATATTTAATAACATATTTATATTACAAATAGATATATTATAAATAGAACTAAAATTGTATAATTTAATTTTTTTTGTCTGCATTCACACTTTTCTAAAAGCTAAAGAAAATATAATAAAAGTGATTGTATTAAAATATAAATAAATATGAAAAAATAAAATATGATTACCTGTAACAATGCAATTGTTTACGCATTTGTTTATTTGTTAGTAAACATTAGTTAATAAAAATACAATTATTTATTGTATAGTTGGTAGCTTAGGTCCATTAAATAATAATAATATGATTTATGGTTTTAATAATGCATCAGTAAATCTTGAAATTAAAAGGAACTAAGATTAATAAACACTTTAGAATGTTTTTTAATTGTTTGTTCCTAACTAATATAAGCTTACTGTGAAACCTTATTGTTAAGTGTTATCAAAAACACTAAAGACAAGAAAAACTAATCAAAAGAGCATTTCTCCTAACCTCTCCTCCTCCTCCTTCTCCTCATCTTCCTCATCTTCATCTGCATCTCAGAGCTCAGAGCTGGAGCCGGACGACAGCGGAGGATGTTCGACACAGAAACAGAAGATCTCCTTTCTTGAGAACAACCTGGAACAGCTTACAAAAGTTCACAAACAGGTCAGGAAATCATTATGACGGGGACTAAATCAGATCCTGGGAACACTACGGAAATCTTAGAATATGCACACATAAATCTGAACTGCGTAATTTTGTGCTGATTCTCGTCGTCTGTCTGTGTGTCTCAGCTGGTTCGTGATAATGCAGATCTGCGCTGTGAGCTTCCGAAGCTGGAGAAACGTCTTCGTTCTACGGCGGAGCGCGTTCGTGCGCTGGAGGACGCGCTGAGAGAAGCCAAAGAAGGAGCCATGAAGGACCGCCGGCGCTACCAGCAGGAAGTGGAGCGAATCAAAGACGTCATGAGGGCCAGAAACGCTTTCAGACGGCCTCACGCTGCGCTCATCGGTCAGTCCAGCTCCCGTGACGCTCCGCTCGGCTGTTTTTGAGCTGATGGCCTTCCGTTAGTCTCTACTGGATGATTAAACACATGAATCTCAAGTGTCTTCTCTAGTACTCAACATGAGATGAAGTGACTTTCATCTGTCCAGTATTTGTGTCTTAACATTTTTTTTTTTTAATTTCAGAATGTCATGAAATATAACATTACTATGATATATTGATGATTCCTCATATATATTAAGAAATATTAAGATTTAAAAAAATAAAATGTATATTAAAACAACTTTATTAAATTACAAAAAAATATTAATATGATTAAATATAATTGTATTATTAATTATATATATTTATATTAATTATAATTATATATTATTATATATTAATTATATATTATATATATATATATATATATATATATATATATATATATATAAAATAACAAATATATTTAAAATAACATATATATTAGGCAAATTAAAAGACTAAAATTTAGAAATATTTTAAAAATATAAAATAATTCTAACCTTTATAATATTTTAAATAAATATTATATTAAAAAATAAATATTATTTAATTGTGTCATTTTATAATGTATTAATTTAAAAAATATTATTAAATATGCTAAGTAATACATTAAATATATTTAATGAGATATTGATAATATTATAAAAGTAATATTACAAACGTTGAAATTTTATAATTTAATATATATTAGATAACATAAATATACATTATAAATATAAGCAAATTAAAAGTTTCGTTTTATGATTAAGTTTTAAAATGATTACCACTATTTAATAAGATGATAAATAATAAATAATAAATAATATTTTTTATTTTCTAACAAAAATGTTTTAAATAAATATTATATTGAAGAATAAATTTTTTATTTTGTAATTTTCTAATGTATAATTTTTGTCTAAATATATTAATATGCTAAGTAATACATTAAATATATTTAATACAATATTTATAACATTATTATAACAAGTTTGCAATATTATAATTCATAATTTTTCTAAAAATACTCTTAAAACATTATAAATAAATGTAATATTAAAAATCTGATCATATTATTAAATGTTATAATTGCATAAATAATGAATTTAATAACTAAAAGCATTATTAAATATGTTAAGCAATACATTAAATATATTTAATAACATAATATTATATATAATTGTATAAAAGTATAATTATAATTTTTTTTTTTTTTTGTCCTCAGCCAAACCGATTCGGCCAGGACATTACCCCGCCTCCTTATCTGTCAATCACATGTTCATGCGCAGCAGGGATCAGCCAATCACGTTCAGCAATGCGATGTTCAACAGCGCCACCGAAAAACCCAAAACCACAAAAACTGAGTCCAGCTTCACCAACAAGTGAGTGTCAGTGTTTCTGGCTCATGTTTGATTACATGTTTGCGTGTATTTGTACTACAGATGTGTGTGTTTGTCGTGTTCACAGGACGCTGTCAGACGACGAGAGACACATGAACGCCACACACAAACTCAACATCACCAACGGTGAATCCACTTCTCTTTTATCACCTGAATAAAACGTTATCGCTCAGCAGTTGCTCTTTCCGGTTCATGGGTCTGATCTTTGAGAAATGGCCGCATGGGACCTGATTGGGACATCCGTTGACACCATAACTTGATGCTCATTGCCCCTAAATAGATAAATGTAGAATGTGACAGTGCAATAAATGTAAATGAACTCAAGTAACGTCACATGCATCATTACTACATGCATATAGTGATTCTAATACAAATGCATTCTTATTTTACCAGGAAACGCCACGGATGTGAATGAAAACAGGTGAGCGTGAGTGTGCGTGTGACTGTAAAGCACATGCTGTAATAAGTTCATAATGTAATGATGTTTTCTGCTGTAGCGTGTGTCACTCAGCGTCCGTCAGCGATGAAGCATCAGATGATTTCCAGCACAAACACAACCCGCAAGAGCAACACGCCGCCAGCTAAACACACACAGGTAAACAACCATAAAAATATTTTATATATACCATAGTATTTACATTTTAAAAAATGCAAATTGAAATATTTTCAAATGCAAACATATGCTTCGCTAATGATTTTTTGTTTTGTTTTAGTATTTGTGTCCTGTTTTATTACATTTTGGCACAACTATGTCATGATTTATAATGTTACCATGAAATAAGACATAATATTTTAAATATTAAGCTTTAAAAATAAAAATTAATAAACTTAAAAAAATTGCATTACTAAACAATATTAATTATTATTATTTTTATTAAATATGTTAAATATTAAATTATATTATATATGTTAAATCATTTATTAAATTACTAAAAATATACTAAGTAATACATTAAATATATATATAACATATATAATATTATGAAAAATATAAAATTGTGAATATAACTATAATATTATTACATTTTATCATTTTAAAAATAATTTATTAAGTATGGGTTAGGGTAGATTAAATACATTGTATAAATTAAATATATTACATAAAATATTTATTAAATTATAAATAAATGTTACATTATAATTCTAATTCTTATCTGTTTTCCAGTAGAAATATCTGTAATTGTGAGCAAAAGTCAGATTTTTGGGATATAATTTTTTATAAATATCACACAAGTCTATAATTATAAGAATTAAACAGAATTCCAAGATTCACAAAGCGGAATTGTGTGATAAAAACAAGATTCCATACTGAAAATATTAAGTCTTGTTCTCTAAAAAAAATACATGTTTATTTGTGCATATTAATTATGTAATATTGAATGAAGAATTACATTGATTTTTCTGACCCTGCTGACAGATATTTATTCTTGTTTTAAGCTTAAGCTCACTTATTTTTGATCATTTTTTTTTTAAAACAAGACTTAAGTAAAGTCAAGTAAATGCAACTTGATTTATGAATAAGCAGGTATTTCTACTTGAAAACAAGACAAGAAACTTGAAGAATTTAGAATATTCACCCTGTCGTCTGTTTTCTTGTCTTTCTCTGTCTGCAGGCGATCTGTTCTTCTGAATCCCCCTCTGTATATTTGCATGTTGCCTGCAGATCCAGTGATGAATATGAACCCGTCCGCTCACTCCAATCCGTCATGTAATCTCAGATCGTTCGGCTTTCAGACTCTGAATGAGCAGTGATGATGAAACGCTTCCACTGCGAACGACGCCGCGAGCAGAAGAGTTTATACGCGAGGTCAAGCAGTCGTCAACAAGCGGCTCGTTCTCAGAAAACGACACTGCCTCTGCCAGAACATACTTCATTTTGCATTTTCTTTGCAAGGGTTTTTGCTGAACTTTCAGACTTTCAGATTAGAGGGCAACAAATGTGGGTTTTCAGTGACTCCTAAACTATTATTCACAAGTCTTACCAATACCAAAATATCATTCTTTTTTGTTGTGATAAACAGGAGGTACGAAAAATGTAATTTAATTTAATCTAATTTAATTTAATTTAATTTATACATTTAATTTAAAATAAATGATTAAATAAATTTTAATTTAATTTAATAATTCAAGTTAATTTGAATAATCCTATAAAATAAAATTAATAAATGTGGCCAAATTAAATTACTAAGTTCAATTACTTTAATTTAGAATTAAATTAAATTAGTAACTGAATTCAATAATTTAATTTAATTTGAATAATCCTATACATTGCATTGATAAATGTGGCCAAATTAAATTAAGTTGAATTACTTTTATTCAGAATTAAATTAAATCAATAATTGAATTTAATAATTCAATTTTATTTGAATAGTCATGTACAATGGATTGATAAATGTGGCCAAATTAAATTAAATTACTTTAATTTAGAATTAAATTAAATCAATTCAATTAGTTGAATTTAATAATTGAATTTAATTCAAATAATCCTATACAATGCATTAATAAATGTGGCCAAATTAAATTAAGTTAAATTACTTTAATTTAGAATTAAATCAGTAATTGAATTTAATCATTGAATTTAATGTGAACAATCCTATACAACGCATTGATGAATGGTGCCAAATTAAATTAATCTGAATTACTTTAATTTATAATTAAATTAAATCAATAATTGAATTTAATAATTGAATTTAATTTGAATAATCCTACAAAATGCATTGATAAATGGTGCCAAATTAAATGAAGTTTAATTACTTTAATTTAGAATTAAATTAAATCAATAATTGAATTTAATAATTGAATTTAATTTGAATAATCCTACAAAATGCATTGATAAATGGTGCCAAATTAAATGAAGTTTAATTACTTTAATTTAGAATTAAATTAAATCAATAATTGAATTTAATTTGAATAATCCTACACAACGCATTAATAAATGTGGCCAAATTAAATTATTAAGTTAAATTACTTTCATTTACAATTAAATTAAATCAGTAATTGAATTTAATAATTTAAATAAATATACGTACGATAAATGGCAGTGTTTCCTGAGAACGACCCAGAAACAGGTCCGTATGATGGTGTTAGTCATTGTCAATATTAATGTGATGTTATGATGAAATTCTGTAGCTATTTTTATGTAGCTGTAACTATTTTTATACTCATATTTAAATGACAGACTAGCTTTTGTTGGCCGGTGTGTTTGGTATGCGCTGATTTGTACGCATTATTTATGTTATTAGCATCGTTGTATAAAGAAAACAAATGTTATTTTACCAAATAACAACAAACTCTAGAGAGACGTTTGACATTAAGATGATAAAAGATGAATTATATTAACAATTCTAATCAAATCTAAGTAGATTGGATTGTTCCTACAGTCAGGATTTCATACATTTTACAATTTATAAATTCAGACGTGTGATCAGACACTCACATCGATCACTGTGACCTCTGATCACATGACCTAGGGTCCGGTTGCTTTGAGATTGACCTTTGACCTGTCTGCATATCTTGATCTGCCAGTCAGGATGAGACGGAGTCAGGCCATGAGAAAGAAAGAAGGATGATAGGTGACAATTTAAGGGTTCTGTGAAAGTGAGTTTAGCCGTTCTGCACCTTAACTAAATAAATACATACATTTTTAGCCTATATGTACATTTTATTACATTTTAATAACTAGATAAAATGTATATATAGGCTTTAAGTAAAGTGTTGCATTTTTTGCTTTACTTTTCACATCCGATAAAGTAGATGACTCTATGAAGACTTCACACAGCGCTTTAATGGATTCTCACGTGGCCGTTTTCTGCATCTCGTACCGTCGGCCTTCAGCTTCTGCTGGGAAATACAGTTATGTAAGATCTCACGCTGTTATTCGCCTAGTTTTAAAAGAGATTCTGCGCATCTCAAGCCACATGTAACTGTGAATAATGCTGGTGAGGATCTGTATGTCAGTGCACATGATGATGGACTCAAGGATGTGTGTTGTAGTTTGTTTTTTGTGGTTGGTTTTTGTAGTGCATGATGGACAAACAGGCCTGTCACGGAACTTGCCATTAAAAACGTTTCAATAAAGAGAATCCAGTCCATGCACACCTGTGTTTTTTTTTAATATAGGTGAATAAGAGGAGACATAATACTAAATTAAATTAAATCTAAATTTTAATTGAATCTGATTTAAATTAATAATTTAATTATAATGAATTTGTATTTTTTTTTAATATTTAATATATATAAATGAATACAAATGAATATAATGAATATAAATGAATTTAATAATGCATATTAATATAATGCATTGATTAATAAGAAATCCATGGAAATGACATGATATTCTAATGAAAGCAAATATTAAAATCATCTTAAAATATCAATTCTGATTATAATCAACCGGTTCTTATTATGTTGCAGAACTTGCCATTAAAAACGTTTCAATAAAGAGTATCCAGTCAATGCATACCTGTTTTTTGAATATTGTTGATATAGGTGAATAAAAGTACACATAATACTAAACTAAATTAAATCTAAATTTTTATTTAATTAATAGGTCCATAATAATAATTTAAATATAATGCATTTATATATATATATATATATATTTTAAATATCTGATATATTTAGATGAATACAGGTGGATATAATAATATATTAAATTATGAAATAAAAATATGAAATATAAAAAATATATAATGCAATAATATAATGCATTGATTAATCGGTCCATAATAATAATTTTAATATAATGCATTTATATATATATATATATATATATATATATATATATATATATATATATATATATATATATATATATATATATATATATGTGTGTGTGTTTTAAATGTGATATATATAGATGAATATATTAATGCATTCAATTATTAAATAGAAAATATTAAATAAAAAAATTATAATTTAATAATGCATTTATATAATGCATCGATTATCAGGTCCGTAATAATAATTTCAATATAAGGCATTTATATATATTCTTTTTTTAAATTTGATATATATAGATGAATACAAATAGATATATTAATGTATTCGATTATTAAATAAAAAATATAATAATTTATTAATGCATTTATATAATGCATTGATTAATATGTCCATGCAAATTAGCTGATATTCCAATGAAAAAAAAAATTTAAATCATCTTAAAATATCAATTCTAAATCAATCGGTTCTTATTATCTGTTGCAGAAATTGGCTTTAAAATATTTCAATTAAATTATATTAAAATATTACAATTAATAATTTAATTCAACAATACAATTGTACAATGCATTAATGAATGCAGCCATGCAAATCAGCTGACTAATGAAAAAAAACATTTTATATATTATATATATATACATAATTTTTTTTTAGTCAAAGAACTGATATTTTATGATGATTTTAATTAGAATATCAGCTATTTGCCATTAAAACAAAACAAAAAAAGCGAAATCAAGTTATAGAATATAGTTATGGATGAATAAAAGTAGATATAATACACAAACAATGAACAGAAATCGACAGTTCTCCAAAAATATGTACGCAAAAAATGTGTGAACATCATTTATTGGATCGAGTGTTCATATCTGAACCTGTACCTGTATCATTCAAATAATAACAATAAACAAATAAAAAAAATAATGATATAATCTGTATAATCTCTCTAACAGAGAGATAAAGGTAATTTAAGGACGGGTCAATGTCTAAACAGGTCAACCAGGGCGTCCAGCCTACAAACATGAAAGATTAGAATAATTAGAGTACTTTTAGAGAATCCCCCACACACGCAGGCATATATAACGTGTGATGGTTCCTGCTGTGTTATTATGGGTGCAGTAGAGATGTGTGCCGGGTCAGCAGGGCAGATCGAGTCTCTAAACAGATCGATAGTGTTGTGGGGCTGAACGTTGTGACACGGATGACAGAATGGAGCAAAGCTCACATATAAACACGCGTACAGTCAGAGCCCACAAAAACACTGGCGACACGCACCGCTGACGGTGAGTACGGGACCATTAAACAACACTTCATTCAATACATAATTAAGATTCATGATCAGTGATTACTGCAATATTAATACAGATTTAGAGCGTTATGGACTACAGGGGACTTTCAAACCTTTAATGCATATAAATAAGGGCAAATCTTACAAAATCGGTCAAGAACATTTCTCAAAAAAAATGAAAAATAAATTATATATATTTATATATATATATATATATTTATATATAATTTATTTTTAATTTTTTTTTATATGTATATATTTTTATGATAATCACATTGCTCTCCCAAATTCTTATAAAAAAAATGATATATTTTATATATAATATATTGTAGTTTTTATACATCACAGAGCTGATTTAAATAAAAATGTAATTAATTAAATAAAATTAAATAAATAATTAAAATAATTAAACAAAAAAAGTATTAATGTAATAATTTCATAAAATTACTTTAATGCATTTTTAGTAATGCAAATTTAGTAAAATTATTTACCGCTTCCATTTGAATCAGATTAATGTACAGTACAGTCTTATTATCTTATTATCTATATATAATATATAAATCTTTTAGTCTTAAAAAAATCCTAATGATATTTTTCTTTTTAAATTGGATTGTCATGTTTTTTTTTTTTTTTTTACTTAACATTTCTTTAAAAATTCATACAATTAATTTGTGATTGAAATAAAAAAAAAATGTAATTTTTTTAATTTTGTAAAAGTAAAACTGTATATTTAACAATATACAATAATAGGAGGTGTGTAAGAAATTCATTATTGAGAATAAAAAATAAAACAAAAAATAAAAAGTAATATATTTTATTACTTATTATTATTTATGTCTGAACATTTCTGCAATACTTTCTTTCTTGTTTTCATTTCTTTGATTTTTGGGTGAAATACGAGCCAAATGTGCATGAGATTCATTCAAAAATGCCTTTGTACAAACACTTTTATGATGGCTGAAATTGTAAAGAAAATGTATTAAATTCATCAAGTCAATTCAATCAAGAGATTCACAGACACTGAACTGATCTCTTCATGAAATGAGATTTGAAGTCGATAGACGTGATCTCCGTCACGTCAGTGTGCCAAACCCAGCGCTATCTCCCGTCAGCACTATCAGCTATTACTGATCACATTCATTATATTTCAGTCTGATTATTCATGGCACTGCTTTATCTCTGAAGTGAAGTCAGCAGAATACATCAGACTATGATACATGCGGTGAACACACACTAAACAGACATGGTTAACACACACACACTACAATAGTAGAGGTTACTATGGGTCATGAATCTGTCTGTGTTGTGTGAAACGATTGGCCCCGTCCTCGGTCAAACATTAGCACTGTTTACATTCAGATGGGTAACCTAGGCCAAAAATAACACGGGCAACTTTAGGTCAACTCATTTCAGCTTGGGTCAAAATAATTTTTACAATTTAATCAGATATAATTTATCAGATATGCTCTGCTTTGTTAACTTTTCAAGTTTCACAAACAACATTTTCTTCTGTTGGTTTTAAGAAAAGAATCAACATTCTGATGCTTTAAAGACTCCAGAAACCAAAACCCTGAACTTGTATAGAAACAACAGCAGGCGCAGAACCAACAACTTCAAACCCATCAGCATCCGTCAACACGATCCGCACGCGTCTCTATTAACATAATTCTTCTGTCTGTCTTAAGACATTTCACCAGGACTCTGATCGACTCAAACAGACAGAGAAATCATGTCAACATATGACACAGGGAACACGGCGGTGCGTCGCACAAGCGGACGGACAGAAAGCCAGCGTCCCGCAGAGAACGGCTCCATCAGACAGCGTGAGTCTGAGCCCGTCCCGTCCTGACTTTATTCTGCTCCGCCAGTGTAAATGATTACTGTATTCAGTGTTTCTGTCTGTCTGCAGATGACAGTCACACAAATACGAGTGATATAACACTGAGAAAGGAAGATATTGAGGTGAGACACTTCATGATATAGTATTGAAATTGCAGTATTTATACATCAAGGTGGTATTTGTTGCACTGCCTTTTATTTAAGATGATTGCAATGAAAAAAAAAAAATGAAAGTGTTTAACTTTTTTTTTTTACTTCAAATTAGGGCTGTCAAACGATGAATCGTGATTAATTCAAAATAAAAGTTTATGTTTACATACTATATAAATACACACACATACTTGTAAAGATTTTAAAAAATATTTATCTGCATATGTTTATACTTGTAATTAATTTATATTATAAATATAAATATTTTATATCTAAATCTAACATATTTTTCCTTAATATATACAGGCATGTGTTTATTTATATATACATAATAAATATACAGAGTACACACACTCATTTAGTATGTAAAAATAAACTTTTATTTTGGATGTGATTAATCGCAGTTAATCATTTGACAGCCCTACTTTAAATCAGCTTAAATAAATTTAGTAAAATTATTTTAATTTTTTTTTAAATTTAAATCAGCTTAACATAAAAACAAATTTATTTAATACAGTTTTTAAATGTATTATAAATATTTATTATTATTATTATTATTATTATTATTATTATTTATTTATTTTTTACAATTTATTACAATTATTTTAAGCTGATTTAAATAATAAAGGTATTAATGTAATAATTGAATAAAATTACTTTAATGTATTGTTTACTTTAAATAAGTGTAAATTTAGTAAAATTATTTAACATTTCTTTTTTAGTTTAAATTAGATTAATGTACAAAAATATCATAATGTTGTATAGATACTGCAATAAAAATAATAAAAATAAAAATAAAAATAATATATATAAAATAATTTATCTGCATTTTTGTATGAGACTGTGACTTTAAACAGTATTTTAATTGCGGTATCTATACATCAGAGTGGTATTTGTTCCACTGCCTTTAATTTAAAATGATTTAAATGAAAAAAGTAAATTTTAAGTTTTTTTTTATTTTAAATCAGCTTAAATCAATTTAGTAAAATTATTATTATTATTATTATTATTTAATTTAAACGAGCCTAATATAAAAAAAATTAATTTGAATCAGATTGAAAACATGATGTTGTATAAATATTGCAATAAAAATAATAAATATATAATAATATATCACCATTTTTGTATGAGACTGTGATTGAAAAAAATGTTTTGGTCTTAAAAAGTCTTAATTATATTTTCTTTTTTAACCTATTTCTTTAAAATAAATACAATTACTTCAATACTTTAATTAATAAAATTAGTCTAAAGTGGTTTGCTGGTCTCAGGCTGACCAGTTAAAAATTTCAAAACCCTCTCAGACCACCACAGACCAGCTTGATGATGTGATTGACTGATATGTTTGTGATCAGAGGATGAAAGCGGAGCTGATCCAAAACGTTCAGTCTCATCTGAATGAGCTGCTGGAGCGAGCGCTGTCAGACTCCATACAGTCGCTCTCCAGAAACACACAAACACACCTGGATCGCACACACACCCACGACAGGTGAGCGCCGCTGTGATGTCACTTCCTGCTGGTCAGCTGGGCTCCTAAAGAGGGTTTAAATGTACATCTGGCGTCTTTTGGTTTTCAGGCACAAACTGGATCAAGGGAAGGTGTTTGTGGCCCGATGCTCCCTGCTGGAGTGAGTATTAATACTGCCGTCAACTCACTGGAGACTCATTACTCGTTCCGTGGAGAGCAACCACCCTAGCAACCACATAGCAACCACCCAAAAGCCTCATCTCACTGTCCTACACTCATCTCATCTAACAGAGCATAAAAGATGAACAGCCTAGTTCACATTTATATTTATTAATATAACAGCTGCCTTTATCCAAAGTGACTTTGGACAAAATAAATAAATAGATAAATACAAACACACATACAAGAAAAATACAGAATCTCAGTAATTGTTGCAATTTAAACTTTTACCAAAAATCTAAAATTTTACCAAAAGACTTCAAAGCATTTATTTATTTATTCTGTATTTGAATGATGCATTAATATTATGAATATTAATATTATTGTATCATTATAATATTATCAGAAATCTGATTAATTTAAATTTTTCAAACTTTTTTTTATCTTATTTCAAAGCAATTCTACAACTAAAAAATTACTAAGACTTTAAATTCACAGCATTCCGAGTTTTTTAATGCTAAATACATATTATGAATATTAATTTTATTGTATAATTATATTAATATTTTTGTTCATAATAGCTACAAATCATCAGACATTTGAGTAACAGGACTATTGAAAGCTTTGTTGCAGTGCAACATTTGAAAATACCAAATGTTTTGTAAAAACAAATGTCAAATTTTGAATGTTATTAATATTATTTTAACATTACAACTACAAATCATCAAAAATCTGATGAATTGGGTTATTTAAAGATGCCAAAAAATGCCAAAAGATGTCAAATTCAAACCATGTTTTAAGTTTGATAAATTAATATTATGAATATTATTGTATTATTATAGCTACAAATAATCACAAATCTGATTAACTGAATTATTGAAGATTTGCTGCAATTCAGCATTTAAATATTTAACAAAAGACTTCAAATTCAGAGCAGATGTTTGCATTTTTATATATATTTTAATGCTAAACTCATATTATTCATTTTACTGATTTTTATATTAATATTATTGTACCATTATAGCTACAAATCATCAGATATCTGATGAATTGGACAATTTAAAGCATTGTTGCAATGCAATATTTAAAAATACCAAAAATCTTTTTTTTAATTGTTTTAAAATGATGAATGTTATTAATAATATTTTATTATAACAGCTACAAAACATCAAAAATCTGATGAATTGGGTTATTTAAAGATGTGTTGCCTTTCAACAACAACAACAACAAAAAATACTTAAAATTAAGAGCATTTTTTTTTAAATGATACATTCATCATTATAGCTACAAATCTGACGAATCAGGCTATTTAAAGCTGCAAAACATCTTAAAGGACAAAAGGTGAAAGGTCATAACTTCATAAATTCAGAAAAATATTACAGATGCTTTAGATATATTTGCCAATGTCACAAAGTCTAAAAAATGTTTATTTCACCAAATACAGTAAAGAAAACAACCTGAAGTCAGTTGTTCATGTGTCTCTCTCCAGTGAGTTATTTGAGATCAATCACATCAGGACCATCTATCACATGTTCATCGCCGCTCTCTTCCTGTTCATCATCAGCACTTTAGCAGTCGACTACATCGACCAGGGCAGGTGAGTGTGTGTGTGTGTGTGTGTGTGTGTGGATGAATAAAGCATCCAAATGATGACTTCCAGACTGACTGTGTGTGTGTTTCAGGCTGGTTCTGGACTTTGATCTGTTCTACTACGCGTTCGGTCAGTTGGGGACGGTCGTATGGGCCTGGACCCTCATGTTCGCATACGCTCTGCTCGGGCCGTATTACATTCTGAGCGTCTGGGCTTCGCTGCACCACAGCGGCCGCTGGAGGACGAGCGTGACCGCGGCGGCCGCGCTAACACTGTGTGCCGCTCAGACGAGCATGCTGGGAATATTTCCAGTCTACACTGTCCTGCATTATCAGCTGCCGCCCGCCTCACGATTCATCATCATATTAGAACAGGTACAATCAACACAACACAGAGCACACACAGGCCTTCCGGCGTATTTTCAGTTCAGAAACGCATGTGATTTACTTACTTAATTTTGAAAAAATTACATGTAAAATATCTATAAATCAAATAAATTATAACTAATGTGTATTTATTTATATGAAATGATTACATATATTATTTATTATTTATAATATACAACTATTCAAAAATCTGAGGGTGCAAAAAAATCAAAATATTTCTTTAAATCACCTTTAAAGTTGTCCAAATGAAGTTCTTAGCTATGCATATTACTAATCAAGTAATTAAATTATGATATATTTACAGTAGGAAATTTACAAAATATTTTCATGGAACATGATCTTTACTTAATATCCCAATGATTTTTGCCATTAAAGGAAAAATCGATCATTTTGACCCATATAATGTATTTTTGGCTATTGCTATAAATATACCCGTGATGCTTAAGACTGCTTTTGTGTTCCAGGGTCGCATATCATGAACACAAATATATTTATAAATACACACATACACTACCGTTCAAAAGTTTGGGGTCAGTAAGACTTGTAATAGTCTTTAAAGTAGTCTCTTATGCTCATCAAGGCTGCATTTATTTGATTAAAAATATAGAAAAAAAACAGTAATATTGCAAAATGTTTTTACAATATAAAATAATGTTTTTTATTTTAACATACTTTAAAATAGAATTTATTCCTGTGATGAAAAGGTGAATTTTTATCAGCTGTTACTCCAGTCTTAAGTGTCACATGATCCTTCAGAAATCATTCTAATATGCAGATTTATTATTAGAATGATCAATGTTGGATAATATCAACAGTTGTGCTGCCAAATATTTTTTGGAACCTGTAATTTTTTTTTTCAGGATTCTTTCATGAATAACAAGTTTAAAAAGTACAGTGTTTATTCAAAATATAAATATTTTATAAGAATGTAAAATATGTATTATTAACTTTTAATAAACTTCTAATTATTAACCTAATACATCCTTGGTGAATAAAAGTATTAATTTCTTAAAAAAAAAAAGAAACAATAAAAATGTACTGACCCCAAACTTTTGAACGGTAGTGTACATATAAATAAACATAAAAAAAATATATAGCACACACTTATAATGTATTATCTGCATAAATAAAATAAATTCTAACTTATTAGAATTATTATTAGAATTTCATTAATTATTATAAATTATTATTATTTACTATATCTAACATATCTGAATGTCATTAACATACAATATCATTATCACATTTAATGATATTTAAATCAAATGAATAATCTATATCTATCCATCTGAGTTTCAGAAATTCCATTATGTCATACACTATGAAGATAGAGGTTTAACAAATTAATGGATAACGAATTGGTTTTTATTAGGCTGTGTCATATTTAAAGCAGTGCCCGGAGGTTTGTGCCAGTGTTTATTTGGGTTCAGAGACCAAAGTCTGCTGCCCTTTACCAAATTAAATAGGCCACTGATTTATTGGCTGCATATCGTTATGGAAAACAGTAAAACACAGATGTGCTCAAACAGAGGGTCAAAGGTCAGAGGTCAGTGGACTAACGGAGAAAACGTTCAGATAAATTTTGATTGACAGTTAAATGTATGATAAACAAACATGATGAAACTTGTAGTTTGAGAATCGCTCCCGTAATCGAGTGTTTGATGTGATGAACGTGTGTCCGTGTGCAGATCTGCCAAATCCTGCTTTTCCTCCCCAGATCAGATTTGTGATGAAGAGCTACTCGTTTATCCGTGAAACCACGCCAGCCGTTCTCAGAAACACAGCGGAGAAGGGTAACGCCGATAAACACCACCACCGTTCCTCAGTCACTGACACAATGTGGAGCTATATCAACTCAAATACATGCATTTTAATCTGAGATCTGCAATTTGATTCTTCACATATTCAAACGGCAGATTCAGGGAATATTTATGCTCCAACCCTGATCATTTCTCACAGGTCAATCTCTGCGATATCCATCCCTCTCCAGCTATTTGTACTTCCTGTTCTGCCCGACTCTGATCTATCGGGAGGTTTATCCGCGGTAAACAACACTCACTGTGACAAATGACTGTAATACAACGTGACAAACTTACAAATCAATATCCCCACTGTTTGTTGTTCTCTTTCAGAAATCCGTACATCAGGTGGAACTACGTGGGCAAGAACTTTCTGAAGGTGGGATTGAGTAATCGCTCATGTAAACACATATCTGGGTCATGCTTCACCCAAAAATGGAAACAAAATTAAAAGAAAATTAAGATATAAAGCATTGTAACAATACTTAATTACAAATTAATTACACACATTCCCCCTCAACCCACAAGTATTATTAATTTAATTTAACTTAGCATAACAAATTACTACCATGATATACACTTACAATTATACTTCTCTAAATATACTTTAAATATATATTTAACATAATTTAAAGCATGCGCCACACTCTTCCAGCTGACATATCTATTAAAAAATTCTCTTAGAGATCTGCAGATGATCTAGTATCACAGGTATATTTATAGCAATAGCCAAAAATACATTGCATGGGTGAAAATGATTGATTTATCTTTCATGCCAGAAATCATTAGGATATTAAGATCATGTTCCATGAAGATATTTTGTAAATTTCCAACCGTAAATATATAAAAACTTAATTTTTGATTAATACGCATATGCAATGCTAAGAACTTCATTTGGACAACTTTAAAGGTGATTTTCTCAATATTTTGATTTTTTTGCACCCTCCGATCGCAAATTTTTAAATAGTTGTATATTATAAATAATAAATAATATACATAATAAATCATTTCATATAAATAAATACATAGTTATAATTTATTTGATTTATACATATTTTACATGTAATTTTATCAAAATTAATTAAGTAAATCACATGTGTTTCTGAACTGAAAATACACCAGAAGGCCTGTGTGTGCTATAGTTGTAATTTGTAATAATAATTGCATTTTGGCCAAATCTTGTCGTATCCTAACAAACCACACATCAATAGAAAGCTTATTTATTAAGCGTTCATAATGTAGTGTTCAATTTCAAAAATGTAACCTTATGACTGGTTTTGTGGTCCAGTGTCACATATAGGAGTATAATCAGGTGTTTGATTGTCTAATCATACAGTAATACTCTCAAATCATGTATAAAAGCATTAAATGAGCGGTGAAATAATCTGTTTTTACAGAGTTTTACAGAGTATATTTAAAATATAGAATATTCTATTTTATTAAGGGACGTTATGTCACAAAACAACATATTCTATCAGTTCTAAACATAGACTTAATTTTATGAGATTCACCCACCTTAAATCCATCGCTCTTGTGTTCCTCACAGATCTTGGCCAGTCTGTTCTATCTGTACTTCATCCTGGTGCGTTTATGCATCCCTGTGTTCAGGAACAAGAGCAACCAGCTGTTCAGCATGCGGACATTCATCCTGGCGCTCTTCCATGCCGCTTTTCCAGGTACAATGCACTGTTTTACACACAACAATAGGTTACACTCTTATTTCACTCACTGACTTTATATCTCTGTTCGAAGTCAACATAAAATAATTTCTGCTGTTCCTGTGAAAGTTTAATAAAATTGCAATAACTCACTTCTGAAATGACATTTTATTTTACCTGAAAAAATGAATAGTATTCATTATAAACAAATTATTTAGTATTTCTCAGGCAGTCTGTGTGATTTGAGACCGTTTACTGTCACGTTTAGGGATGCTCATGTTAATGTTGGGTTTCTACGGGTTTCTGCACTGCTGGCTCAATGCTTTTGCTGAGATGTTGCGTTTTGCTGACCGGATGTTTTACAAAGTAAGTGAAAGTCTTATTCGTTTAAAGAAATAGTTCTGCCAAAAATTTACTCACCTTCACGTCATCCAAGATTAGGATGAGTTTGTTTCTTCATCAGATTTGTAGAAATGTGCCATTCCATCACTTGCTCACCAATGGATGTGAATGGGTGCCATCAGAATGAGAGTCCAAACAGCTGGTAAAAACATCACAATAATCCACAAGTAATCCACACCACTCCAGTCCATCAGTTAACATCTTGAGGACAAAAGCTAACCACAATATGAGTCCATAATCCATTATAGTGCTTCCTCCAAGGAAAAAAATCTAGTCTGAATCAGGAGAGAAATCTGCACAGATCAAGCACCGTTTACAAGCCAAAACAGCTCTAAACAAATATGTGGCTGGATTTTGAAGTGAGAGACGGAAAGATGGACTTTTTTATGGGGGAAGTGTTATTATGAATTATAGACTCGTATTTTAGTTTAAAAACGTCTTAATGGATTTGTTTCAGCTTTTGGCTTCTTAAGATGTAAAGGCGACACACTGCAGGTGAATAGGGTAAACGAATTAACTAATAGTTATCACCTTCTAGAAAGTTAGGTTTAAATATGCAAATGAGACATTAATTAATAAAATATATATACACTAGTTTGCATACATTCCTAGTACAAAAATCTAAACACTAGATAAAGTCAGTTTCAAAATTCCTGTTTAATTTATATATATATATATATATATATATATATATTAGAGTCAAAAAATTTTGCAGGAGTATTGGGTATCTCATCCTTAATAAAAAAAAAATACTACAATATATTTTCACATTTTCTGGGGGAATAAAATGTATATTATCAAGCAAATTATATATGAACCAATCCCTCCGTAAAAACCTTCAGGGTATAGACAGGAATAAAAATGTTTGGCGTGAGTAAAATATGTATTGTAGTTAAAGGGCTACAAAAGAAACACTTAGTTTCCACTAGTCTGATTCTGAAAAAACACCTATAAAATGTATAAAAAAAACAATGTATAAAAAAACAGTGTTTTTCCTGCAGTGTCCCCCCTTAACTGATGGACTGGAGTGGTGTGGATTACTTGTGGATTATTGTGATGTTTTAATCAGCTGTTTGGACTCTCATTCTGACGGCACCCATTCACTGCAGAGGATCCATTGGTGAGACAGTGATGGAATGACACATTTCTACAAATCTGATGAAGAAATACTCATCTACATATTGAAAATCTTCATTTTTGGGTGATCTATTGCTTTAAAGCCAGTGGTTTGTGCACTGATATATAAAACAACTAGAAACATTTTAACAGTATATTATATCACATTACTTTAAAAGGACTGGTGGAACTCGACGTCCTTCGCTAATTACTATCGCACATGGAACATCGTCGTGCACGACTGGCTTTATTACTACAGCTACAGAGACTTCCTTTGGGTGAGGACGGACACTCTTGATTATCGTGTGAAATGCATGTCATGTTTTAATAATTCTGACATGAAATCCTCTCGATTCCTCAGCTGACGGGTCATAAGTTCCGATCGGTGGCCACGCTGTCTGTTTTTGCCATGTCTGCATTCGTTCATGAATACGCCTTTACCATGGGCTTCGGATTCTTCTACCCCGTGATGTTCTGCACGTTCGCGGGCATCGGTGGTAAGAAAGCAAGAGATCCTGGTGTAAAACATACAAAATAGCATTTTTAAAAAACTGCACAATGAATGAAAAAACAATCAAAACAAATCATGCACAGTTTACGGAGCACATTTTATGAATTTGCTCTCTCTCCGTCTATGTCTACAGTTTTTGCAGTTTTTAGTAAAGTTTGTAACTTGCAGATATACATATAGAGAGAGAGAGAGAGTGTGAGAGAGAAATTTTAGTTAATGTATTAACTAACAAATAAAATGAATAATGCAAATGTATTAAAATTGTAATTTTAATAAAAGTTTAAAAACATTTATTTATTAATTCTATTTTGTGATTACAATTTTTAATTATTTAAAATTATTATTATTATTAGAATTTTGAAGTCATTACAGTGCATTCTAGGATTTCCTTTCTATAAAAATAAATAAATAAATAAATACATACATTTATATTTAGGACCAAAATCTTAAAGCAGCAAGGCATGTATTTATTCATTTATAATTATAATAATAACAATAATATTATTATAAATATATATATATATATAGAGAGAGAGAGAGAGAGAGAGAGAGAGAGAGAGAGAGAGAGAGAATTTAGTTAATGCATTAACAAATAAAACTAATAATGCAAATGTATTAAAATGGTAATTTTTATAAATTGTTTTTAAACATTTATTTTTTTATTAATTGTATTTTGAGATTATAATTTTTAATTATTTAAAATTATTATTTTGAAGTCATTACATTAGTCATTACAGTGCATATTACAGTATATATATATATATATTGACTATATATAGAGAAATTTCAGTTAATGCATTAATAAATAAAATTAATAATGCAATTGCAAATTGTAATTTTAATACAAGTTTAAAAACATTCATTTATTTATTGTATTTTGTTTTGTGATTATAATTTTTAATTATTTAAAATTATTCTTATTATTTTTTAGAAGTCATTACAGTGCATTCTAGGATTTCCTTTCTATAAAATTAAATAAATAAATACATAAATGTATTTTTAGGATCAAAATCTTACAGCTGCAAGGCATGTATAAGTTAATTCATAATAAATATAATAAATAATTCTAATAAATAATTCCAAACAAACACATGCCTTGCTGCCTGATGAAGTATATAGACAGCATCGTGTTGCTTAAGGAGAGCACCTGTGATGACTGATTAGAGTTTTGGAACAGAGATAATGAGCGGACAGTAATGGTTCGACTGTTTTTCGCCTTTCCAGTGGTGTTCAACTTCGCCATGAACGACAAGCGCAAGAGCCCGGTGTGGAACATCATCATGTGGACGTGTCTGTTCATCGGTCAGGGCGTCCATGTGTGTCTGTACTGTCTGGAGTGGTACGCCCAGATCCGGTGTCCGCGCACAGGGGTAAAAACACTCACGCTTCAGCTCTGTGATTAACATGGATCACTGTTTGGACACGAAAGCTCAGAGTGCAGATGTTGCTCAGAGACTGTGATGATTAAGTTCAGCCCAGGATTAGGTTACAAGAGCAGCAAAGCCAGCTGAAGATCACACTGACAGATGGTGTAAGATGTGCTTACAGCTCTAAAATACAGCAGAATGCTGGAAATCTGAAGCATTTCACTGGCATCTGTGGCTTAAAATGATGGAAGTTTGTTTCTGCCACGGGTTAAAAAATAAAAAAGGAAATCGCAACTTTTTATCTTAATTTAGACAATTCTCTTGCAGTTCTGAGACATGCAATTCTCAGAATTACAAGATTAAACTCAGAATAGTGAGATACACATGCAGATATAAATCACATTTCTGAGAAAAAAGAACAAGCAGAACTGAGAGATATAATTGTAGAACTGCAAGATATAAACTTGCAATTCTAAGAAAAAAAAGTTAGTTATATTTATTTATTCATTCATTTTTATTCCGTGGCAGAAAAAAAACAAAAACAGAATTGCAAAAAATAAACTTAGAATTAACAAAATTCATAATTGTGAGATATGAAGTCTAAAATACATGGTGTGAAAAAAAATCCATGGCCAGAAAACAACAAAAACAAAATCGCTTGTGAAAAAGAAAGTCAGAATTCTGAGTTTATATCTCTAATTCTGACTTTTTTTGCAATTTGCAATTCTGAAAAATAAAAGATAAAAGTCACAATTATTTTTCATCTTGAGGTTAAAACATAAAAAAAGGATGTGTGTCAACTATAAAATATATTTAGGAGTATATACGTCAATAAAAAGTAAAAAGGCTTAAAAAGTCTTAAATTCAATTTTCTAATTTATCGTCATAAAAAGTCTTAAATATCTTAAATGGTATAACAAAAAGTCTTAATCATTTTAAGGGGGCTTAAATTTAAGGGCAGAAAACAGAAATCATGATATAGCTTAATGTGCTTTTTAACTTTATTAAACTTCAAAAGGCAATGATTTAATGGAAAAAAAATGTAAGTGCTACACAATTCAAAGTAAAAACCCGTCGGCCAATAAATACAGAGCATTCATGCCCAAGCTTTGCTTATGATCTGCTGTTGATGAATTATGACAGGGTTTGCTTTATGGGGTTTATATTGCAATATGTTTTAGTTTTAAGAATAATCAGTCTCATGTTTGAACAAGCAGCTGAAAGTAGTAAAGACACTTCAAAATAAGAGAATCAGTGAATTATGGGTTTGTTTATCCTGCATTATGCAGAACAATTTTTTCTGTTTATTATCAGTACTTCAGTTACACACTATCTGCCATTTAATTCAATTTTAAAAATATAGATATGGCTTAATTTATTATATTCTGATATACAATCTGAAAATAAATATAAAAATCAACCAGAAAGATGTTTAAATCTAGATAATAAATAGTATTTTTAATATCATGATTTTAAATATACTAGTAAATTTTCAGAATAAGAATCTGCATATAATGCATTTAAACAGTTTTGAAGTAGAAAAACTGAAAGTGTTTGCTTGTAAAATGCACTTCAATAATATTTGTTTTATTTACAAATATGATCTCGTTATTACTGGTATGTGGTTATAAGGTAAACTACATCTGCCTTTTAATTCAATGTCTGAAATATAATTAATTCCATAATTATTAAACCGACTCTGCTCAAGGCCTGTATAAACGGGAGCATAAAATTATGAAATAACAGAAATGGGGAATATAAAAACATCATAGACTGATAAAAATGACAACTGAAAACTGAAAAGGAAAAAGAGGAAAAAAAAAAAAACAATAAAAAACTGAAACAGTGTCCACTTGGTGGCACTGCAGTATTACTTTGAGTATAGGGGGAAATTATGATAAAATGGTTCACTTTTGGGTAAACAGTCCCTTTAAGAACAAGCATTTCTTCATGCAGATGTTCCACATGCGCTGAACTAACATGATCAGAGTTCATTTTCTATGCAATAATGCTGTTAAAATCATATTTAATATCCGTAAGCTCATATTTTCATGCATTTTCTCCAAACAGACGAGTTTCTGGGAGCTGGTGACGCCGCGCTCATGGACGTGCAGCTACTAGTGACATCTGCACCGAAACAACACAAACCACATCCGCTCTTCATCATCATCATCATCATCATCAGTATCTGCTATTGCTCAGAGATCAGCCATCACACATTATGAAATGCATTACATAACATACTTAATGACTTCAGGAAGCACATCAGCCTCTCTGTAAATGCTTTTTTTACTTTAACTGATTGATTTGAATTTAATGACTGTATGTATTTTAATTGTGAAAATGCACATTATTGAGAGTTATAAATGCTTTTACATTGGTAAAATGGTGATGATTTAAGCTTAAAAACATGGTAAATGCACCCCAGCAAACAGAACTGTGCTAGAAACAGAATCTCTCTATGTATAGTGCTTCAAAATTTAACATTTTCAGGCAAACTGAATTTTGTTTTGAAGGCAAAACGACTCCGATCTACACTGTTAAAAATGATTTTTCAAAGTGTGCGTGCCTCTAATGTGCAGACGCTTTAATCTCGGGTTTTTCGTTGCTATCTTATACTGTCATTTAGCGGAAGCTTTTATACAAAGCAACTCGCAAATGAGAACTCAACAAAGAGAAATTTAACACCCAAGAACAATGAAACCTGTCATGCTAAAAAGGCAAGTTCAAAAATAAACCAGAGCAGTGCAGAAGCAGAAGTGCAAATGCAGAAAAGGACAGAAAAGGAAAACAAAAGAGGAGAAGCATATTTCTGAAAAGCATTTATTTCTAGGAAGTGTCTTTGAATGTGGTTTAAGCGCAGGAGGAAGAAGTGCTTCTTGTTCCACAGGAATGTTGTGTTTTCAGACGCTCGTTTAATAGAGGCAGTTTAAAAAGAAATACAGTTTCTGTGCAACCTTGGAGGTAAATGACAAAAATTTTAATGTTTCACAAGTTAACTTTGGCAGTTGTTATGGAGAGGTTGCCAAAGTAACAAGGTCACCACTGCATTAGAATACTATGCAAATATTAGGGACCATTTACACACACAACTCCTTTTTTTTTTTTTTTTTTTTCCCATTCCACTGCGTTGCTTTCCACTGTTTTTCTATATGAACATTCACTAAAACAACTTTGCCCCCAAAATGATGATTTGCTACATTGAGGGCATTTTTCCTCACACCTTGTGGTGTTTCTGGTCAAAAACGACTGGTGTTATGCAATATTGCCAAATATTAACTTGCTTTCTTTCATTCAGCACATGTTTTGTATTTCTCGATCGTAGAACACGCATCTCAGTTTATGAGGGGAAAGAGCATTACTTGTGGATAATTTTGGCAATAATAACTCAAAAACTGATCTCAGATAAGCGAGACTTACAGTACGATCGACCAGTTCCATATCGAAATACAAAACCTGCGTTGATTGAAAGTTGCTAAATAAAGATTGATTGGTAACACTTTATTTAAAGCCTTTATGTATAATGCATTATGGGTTATTATTATTATGCATTATAAAAGTAGTTTTAATGATGCAATAATTATGCCTTGCAATGCACCATATTATGTATCGTATGATCTCATAATGCAACCACATATATAATACATTATGACACTCATACATTATGACATTCATTGTTAGATCTTTAGAAAGTATAATGCATGAAAACACATGACAAACCTTTAAATATTTTAATGCATTTTAACCTGTTATAATTATTTATGAAAAGCTATAATGCATTACAATGCACATTATAAATACCTTTATAATGCATAAAGACTTTAAGTGAACTGTTACTGATTTAATACAAAATTTGGGCATAATATAGTAAAAAAAAAAAAGCTTTACAAGCAATTTTTAAAATGCCGGTTATTTAGGTAAAAAAAAAATTCAAGTTCAACTTAAAAAAAAATATATCGCCATTCTCAAGTTTCAAAGTAAACGCATTTTCTATGAATGCAAAACCCACAGCATTGATTTTATGCACAATAATGTTAACATTCTTAGCGGTGCGTTACTGCGAGCCAAATAACAATTTGACATCTCGTCTCAGGACGTGTTTTATTCAGGAACCTCAAGCACCATCAACACAAAATAGAAGCAGACAGCAAAACCACTGACTACAAAACCTCACATGACGCAGCGCAAGAACATACAGTGTTACAAAACCGCATTACTGCATATTATATAATGCACATGAAAAGGTAAGACAACAAATGTTGGTGTTTGAGCGTGACCGCTTCCAACTAAACATTTTGTCTTGTTAATTTGCTCCCAATCACAACTCTGAGCCAAATTCAAACAATCAGAGTGAACAGCAGGAGTGATTGATTGCGTCTTGTTAGTCAGGATCAACAACATACAATTCTTGAGCATTTCATGCACAATTTATCACAGCATAAATTAGAGATGCCCAAACCAAGAACAATAAAAAAAAAAAAAAAAAAAAAAAAAAAAAACATGCCATCTTCATTTCTAATTTATTTATTTATTTTTTGCATTTTATTATTTTATTTTTGCATTGAAATAAAAAAAAAAAACAATTAGCCAATATGAAAAAATATGTAAAAAAATGAAAAAAATAATTAAAAAAAAAAAAAAAAAATGCACCACCGCTCAAAAGTTTGGGATCAGTAAGACTTGTAATGTTTTTTTTAAAGGAGTCTCTTACGCTCATCAAGTCTGCATTTATTTGATCAAAAATACAGGAAAAAAAAACAAAAACAAAAAAAAAAAAACAGTAATAATTGCAAAATGTTATTACAATATAAAATGTTTTTTTTTTATTTTAATATACTTAAAAAAAATTCCTGTGATGCAAAGCTGAATTTTCATCAGCTTTTACTCCAGTCTTAAGTGTCACATGATCCTTCAGAAATCATTCTAATATGCTGATTTATCATCAATGTTGACATCAGTTGTGCTGCTTAATATTTTTTTTTTTTAACCTGTGATCCTTTTTTTCAGGATTCTTTAAATCAATAAAAGGATAAAAAGAACAGCATTTATTTAAATCAGAAAGGTTTTCTAACAATATACACTACTGTTCAAAAGATTGCGGTCAGTACATTTTTCTTCTTTCTTTTTTTTTAAAGAAATTAATACTTTTATTTACCAAGGGTGTGTTAAATTAAAAAAAAAGTGATAGCATAGATTTACATTGTTAGAAAAGATTTATATTTAATGAATCACAGGTTCCAAAAAAATATTTGGCAGCACAACTGTTTCCAACATTGATAATTCTAATAATAAATCAGCATATTAGAATGATTTCTGAAGGATCATGTGACACTTAAGACTGGAGTAACAGCTGATAAAAATTCAGCTTTGCATCACATGAATAAATTATATTTTAATGTATAATAAAATAAAAACATTTTGCAATATTATTATTGTTTTTTTCTGAATTTTTGATCAAATAAATACAGCCCTGATGAGCATAAGAGACTTCTTTAAAAAACATTACAAGTTTTACTGATCCCAAACTTTGAGCGGCAGAATTTGCCCACCGTGGTTAATCAAGTTTGGGCACCTCTGGCATAAACGCTGCAATTGAAATGATCACAACTGAGGAAAGAGAACATGATGGCTGTGTACTGTCTGAAACAGGACAACCGCATGAATTGAGCGTGACACGAGACGTTCAGACCATAAACAAGAGGATTAATATCCAGAGAATATTCTGCTACTCTCAGCGACTGTCACTCGGCGTTCAGTCACGTGGCGTAAGAGGATAAATCAGACCTCGGCATCTGAACGCTGTAAATAAGTACAGAATCACAGAATCCCTTTTTTCCATGTTAATGTGGCTTTCACATTAGTACAATCCCAAAGAGAGCGGCTGCAGAAACATCAGCGCTAACACATCACAATTGCAATGATTCAAGGGATTGACAAGCGAAATCTCTCATCCATCTAAACTACCGTCTGCTGGTTACTAACCCATATTCTGGTGAATCCATAGGAAATAAACCAGTAATAACAGTGCATTTATCATCCATTCCTTCAAAAAAAACACTATTTTATCAGATGGGATGCTCGAAACGGATAGTTTCTATTTTAAAAAGCTGATTTTGAAGCAAACTAAACAAAGATTGTATTAATTGCATTGCACCATCTCCAGCTAAATTAAAAAATATTAATAAACGGTGGAATGTAACTATGCCTTCAGAAAAGGCACAACCGGGTAAGTTGGTTGTTTCTAAAAATATAAATTTTTCAAAATTCACTATATAAAAAAAAATTCATCACAGGTTTGAGCATTTTATGACATATCCTTGTAATAAAAGCGATCAAAATATGAGATACTGATTAAAGAGGAGACATTTGCTGGTCCCTGGTAGAGAATAGCACAATATTTTCATCTGGAAACACAAATTAATTGCTGGAATCGTTATTTACACACAAGGGACACAAAAGGCACCTGTTTTGTAGAACGACCAGATGCACAAAACTGTAAAATGACAGTAAAAAACAGGTTTTAACATTAGGAT
Source organism: Cirrhinus mrigala (assembly GCA_036247105.1). NCBI lineage: Eukaryota > Metazoa > Chordata > Actinopteri > Cypriniformes > Cyprinidae > Cirrhinus > Cirrhinus mrigala. The sequence continues at coordinate 35,171,802 of CM070012.1, read as the reverse complement.
GATTTTCAAACATACAAGATTTGGTCCTCGTCCCACTCTGGTCCTGTAAGTGCAGTGGGAAATCCTAATAAATGTCTTGAACAGCATTTCAAGTAGACTCTTGACTCAAAGCTACAGTCGTGTTTATGTGATAAACTTCCTTTTTCTTTATAAGAGGTGAGCTGTCACAAGGGAACTTCTCTCCTCTCAGTTCTGTGTCTTTTTAAGGTAAAGTGGCTTTGTTTCAATAAAATAAAGTGGTTGTTTGATTCTCTAGGTACATGCTAAACTGCCTGAACTCCTCACAGCTCATTCAGACCTTGTTACTTAGTGATTCTGATCACTTACTACCCATATTTATATATTTATTTGTCATGTTTACTGTATTCAGGTGGAAAAAAAACATATCATGAAATGCCTATCAAACATATCATGAAGTGCCGTAAAAGTGTTTTATACTAACAAGTACTCTGTTAATCTTACACTGCATTATGAGCACATTTCGTAGCAGTGCGTCCGCTGTAAAACAGCGAGTGATTTCAGTGCTGGACACGTGTGGATTGGTTATTAGTGGTTCTGCTAGATCTCCAAAACAAATCAGCACAGAGGCTCTCGTTTAAACAGAGGGAGTGATTTATATCCACCATGTGACGTCCTTCATTCATTTTGTGCAAACGCACAGAGAAATTAATGGAGTGGACAGAACAGTGCAAATCACAATGTCACAGCTTGAAGTGAATCTATGTGCGTTTGTGTTTATGGAACTGTTAGCATCCACGTATGGATTAATGTAACGTGACGATTCAGTACCTTTTCAGTTTCGCTACTTCCTAATTGTGAGTGCACATTATGTCAAGACTGACAAAATACCTTAAAACCTGTTCAAAACCCGTTTTTTTCTTTGCTCTATTCAAGTCATTGAATGTTTCTCCATTCAGGTCTCTCTCATACTTCCTACTTCCTTATGCGGGAGCGCTGTCTAGCCAGTCTGTTCATGAAGCAGCAGGTCACGGTGGCGATAATCATTACGCCCACGAACAGAGCCGACGACACGCCGATCACAAGAGGTAAGAGCAGCAGATCAGCAACTGGTTTAAAAAAAAAAAAAAAAGAACATATCAATAACAAGTCAGTTCAACACCAGACATTTTTTGACAGCAAGAAAAAGGAAGAAAGAGGAAACCACAAGAACAGCGGTTTTTTTAAAACTACGATCAACAAAAAAAAAGGAAAAAAATATTGAAAATATATTTTTAGTGCCTTCAAATATGTTGTGCACACATAAAACTACAAATATTATTTATACTTAAAAACACATACCAAAACATATAATATACAAAATATTAAAAAATTTCTTTTTTACTTAAATATTAAGTAAAATATAATTATTAAATTAAAGATGACTTTTTATTGAAATAAAATAATGCAGTAAAAAGAATACATTCTATTCATTCTAAAACTAAAATATATATACACGTGATGCGATCTGGGAAAACCTGTCGGATGTCGCACTGGGACATTTTCAGGAAATTCAAAAAATAGGTTGAATGTCATTTTTTTTGGTCAAAATTAGGTTTTCATTCAATTATAATTCTATAACATCTTGTCTAACATCTCTGGAAATATTTCGGTGAAATTCACTTGTTTAGTGCAGAAAAACAGCCATGTTGCATTATTCGTGCTATCTAAACATAAAATGGGGGATCAAAAGTTCAGAGACTATGCACATGATAAACAATGTAAAACAGACGTTAGTCTGTTTGTGTAATGATGCAGTATAGTGCCTAACTTGACAGACAGCTTTTGTTAAACCCGTAAAGTGAAAGTGAAAGCCGTCTCACTCTAAAGCCGTTTTTCTCAAAATTCCATTCCTGAAAATCATCGCTATCAGCCAACTTATAGCCACATTCAAGCTATGAACAAAATATATATATATGTGTGTAAAAAAAAAAAATTATTATAATAATTATATATATACACAGAAATATATATATACACAGAAATATATATATATATATATATATATTATATATACACACAAATATATATATATATATATATATATATATATATAATATATATATATATATATATATGTATTTTTTTTTTTAAACCAAAAAAAAAAAAAACTGAACTCTTTATACATATATCATCATAGCTCATAGCTCACCTCGTGCGTACAGGTACAGCTGTACAGTCACTGACTCTGCTTTAGCGCCGGTGTTGTACCATCCGCCACGCGGATCCTGTGACCAAACCTCCGCTCGACACTGATAGTGTCCCTTATCCTCCTCAGCGGCCGAGAAGATCCTTAACCTGTAGGAGCGTTCAGACACGCGGTCCACGCTCAAATCGCTGCCGTTGCTGTAGATCCGCGTGAGGCCGTCGTAGGTCAGAGTCGCGAGGAGCCGACTTCCTGTGCTCTCCTCAGAAAGTGTGCCGTCTTTCTTCGCCAGGTCGTCCAGCTTGTGAAGCCACTGCACCTCCACTTGCGAAGCACCCGTGGTTTGCACAGAGACGTTACAGAACAGGGTGACGGTGCTGCCGCGCTTCAGGAGCGGCCGGCGCGGTAAATCGATGCTGGCAGATACACGGACCTCTGAACGGACACAAACACAAACACTATGTTAATAAACTCTCAGCATGGCATCTGGGTCATAGTTCACTCTAAACTAAAACGGAAAAAAAGATAAATAATGACTATTTATTTCTTAAATCATTAAGAGTTTGGGATATTTATTAGATCTATGTGAAAATGTATATATCAATGTTTTCAGCATTTTAATGGTGTTATACACTACTATGTAAAAGTTTGGGGTCTTTTCTGCTCACAACAGCAATTATTTAATCAAAAGTACAGTAAAATTGTGAAATATTATTACAATGTAAGACAGCTGTTTTCTATGTGAATATCTGTTAAAATGTAATTTATTTCTGTGATGCGCAGCTGAATTTTCAGCATCATCACTCCAGTCTTCAGTGTCACATGATGCTTCAGAAATCAATCTAATATGCTGATTTGCTGCTCAAGAAACATTTCTGATTATTATCAATGTTGAAAACAGTTGTGCTGCACAATATTTTTTGTGGAAACTGTGATACATTTTATTTTTCTTTTTTCACAGATGAATAGAAGTTCAAAAGAACAGCATCTATTTAAAATAGAAATATTTTGTAACATTATAAATGTCTTTACTATCACTTCTGATCAATTGAATGCATCTTTCATAAATAAAAGTATTCAGTTGCTTCAAAAAAACAAAAAAAAAAACTCAAAACCCTAAACTTTAGTTAAAAAAAATGGATGACGTAAAATAAAGTACATGTCTAGGATGTCTTTAAAAAATTATAAGGAATGTTTTTCACACTGTTCTTCAGTAAATGAACACAAGAAATAATATTTTATCTTTTTATATGCATATAATATACCAATACATAATAAAAAACAGCTATTCTTGAGTGATGATGCAAATTGTAGGGTCCTATGAAATCCATTTTATTTTTTCCCAAATTCCGTTTTATTTTTTTCTGGATTTCGTTTTTTCCGTTGTAATTTAATAAAGTTTTAACAATTTTAATAATAACAGTAGTAGTACTAGTATGTACATCCTACTAAACAATAATATGTCTTCAAGTTCTTCAAAGTCTTCAAGAAATGGTAAAATGCTCATTAAGAAACATCAGAGCAGTTCTGGAAATGTTGTTCATGTATTTATGTCCTCATTTAGGCAAGACGGCAGACACTGAAATCACTGCGAGCGTCATTTCAGTATGTGTGTAGTAAACGAAACTGCGCGTCTGCACCATTCATACATACGGAGACACACAGAACATGAACAATTCATTTTTAAAGGATTTAGTCTTTTTGCTCTTTTATTTAGTCTTGTTGCTTAATGTTTAGAGATACTAGTCCATATTATGATTTGATTCAAGTGAAATGACCTCTTTTTGATTAATTCATCCAAACTTTGACAAATTTTGTGACAGTCCACATTATACAGTGAATTCAATTTTTATGATTGGATTCTGTGATTCTGTCCGCGTTTTCTGCATCGCGGAAATCATAGGACCCTAAACTTAATAGAGTTTTCAATCAATTTACTAAATTGAACAGTGCAAACTGATTCTAGAAAATGATGCAATGGTCTAATAAGCGGTGCATTTAAATCACACTCATAATGTTACCTAATGAATGAATTGTGCATATTTAATATATCGGACAGAAGTAATTGTGACATCATTTTAATGATTAAAAATGCACTCAAAAACACGCATAAACATTTTCTCACGCACCTTCAGTTCTCAGGCTAACAGTGACCCAGTCTGATCTCTGCGTTATCGTGGCGGGACTCGTCGGCCCTGGCGTTTTCCTCCCAGCGTAGACGCTCACGGCGCAGCGGTAGAGTCCGGCGTCAGCGGGGTGAACGGAGAACAGGCGCAGAGAGAACTTCCCGTCGGCCTCCTTCTCCATGCTGCCGCCTCCCGCCCTGCTGACATCATCACCCCAGGCCACCACGCCGTCGGGAGACACGCGTGCCACCTCCACCTCTACGCCGCCCGCCGGCCCACGCCGCATCCACTGCACCAGCAGCGCCGAGCGATTCCACGCGCCCACGCCGGACACCTGACAGGTGAGGCTAAGCGGAGCGCCGGGCTGCAGAGAGACGTCACCTTCCGGTACAGAACGCACAGTCAGCGTGTCCGCTGGTGAGGAAACACACAGGCTGGTTATTAAATCCAGAGCTTTAAATAGAGACTAACCAAAGTGTAGAGAGAGTGTAAATAAGAGATTGATTGTGCAGTGTTGAGAGATTCGTTGATTTTAACGGAACTTTGTGAGATCGCCATGAACTAAGATGAGTGACAGCTTTTAATGTTTTTTAAGGGAGTTTGTAAATGAGATACTGATTTAATGCAACAGTTAAATAAACAAGAAGTTAATAATCTGACTATAACACTATTGCCTGATTTTGCTCTATTTCGTCATCAAAAATAGTTTGAAACAATTCTCAAATGAGCCGCTGCACATCTCCGTTCAAACACAACGTTGTTTCGTTTATGAATGAACGTGCGTTTTTAAGTCAATGAATCACTTTCCCATTCACAGTCACTTGCTTTATTCCTGAATGAATCAGACGTTTGAACGAATCAAATGAATAAATGATTCAGTGATTAAATCAGTGAATTGCCGTCACCTACTGGCAGTTTCAGTTTCATTTTTAAAGTATCTTTTCAGTTATTTAAATCATTTAATATTTCTATATTAAAATTTTTAATTTAAAACCCAACATGAATTTATGAATTTGATAGCACTCATGCCACGTCTGAGCCTCATTAAACAAACGAAAATACACCTACAAGCCACTTTTGTGTTCTTCTGTGCCACCTCTGTAGTACAAATTAATTTTGTTAATACTGATTTCATTTGATTGGTAACTTATAATTCTACTTGTTTTTATTCTGTTGTTTTAATTAGAAATTTTAAAAAGCTTATATAATAAATTTTTTTTTAAAAATTGACATAAAAGATGACATACTTTTAATAAAATTTGAAAAATGCCATTACAAAAGTAAAAACAAAATTTTGTTCTAAATCACTTTTTGATCAGATTTTTTGGTTATTGATTAGAAGGTGCTTCTGAAATTTTGAGGAGCACAAGTGCTTCTAAAAAGAAAAGTAAATATAGAGCTCTGAAATAAGAGAGGTTGTTTCTAACCAAGCGGTTGAACGGTGAGATTCCCGAGCTCCATTGTCCTCTGTGCGACGCGTTCCCATTTGCTATCCGGATCTCTGATCCACTGCGCCGCCTCGCAGAAATACGATCCAGAATCCTCCGGTGCCAAAGCGCTCATCTTCAGCACGTACAGATCCCGGCCTCCGTCCCCTTTGCGCTTTTCCACAGCGATCTCTCCGTCCCGGTATCTCTTCCCGTAGGCGCCGCTGTGGCCCAGCGCAACGCGCAGCTCACGATCGATGGCGATGATCTCTCTCAGGTTGTGACCCAGAGACTCCGCCCCTCTGCTGCTCCGTACGCCGAACGTGACGGACACGTGAGTGTGCTGATCTGATTGGACGGATGCGGCGCACGTCAGCTGAAGCTCAGTACCTTCGATTACAGGCTGGCCGCTCAGAATGCGAGTGTGTGTTATGAGCAGTGTGTCTGGAATCACTGCGGGAATAAAAGACAAAATGCTTTTGATTCATATTTATATATAAGAATATTTCAAAAACATTTAGAAAAATGTACTTTTTGAACATTTTAATGACATGACTCAATAGGTCAAATTTTAAACAGTAAAACCCCAAGAAAAAGTCATAATATGCATAATAATAATTAAAAAAACAGTTGTAAAAGTTTTATTTTTACTATTTTATTTTTTACTATATATATATATATATATATATATATATATATATATATTATATATATATATATATATAGAGAGAGAGAGAGAGAGAGAGAGAGAGAAAATAATTTGTTGTTTTCATATTGTTTGAAAACTATTTTACATATAATATGTATATTTTTTTGTTATTATTATTTATTTATTTATTTATTATAAGTTGCATATACTCAGTTTCATTAAGGTGTAAAGAAAATGTGTTACTACTTTATCCTGCATTACAAATTCAGTTAAAAATGGTATGAACGTTTTTTGTATTTTTTTAAACAAAATAAAATTACATTTTTATATTTTATATTTCATGTATTATATACATGGCTTCTGCAGGTAGCATGTAGATAAATTTAAGACTTTTTTAAAAAAGTTTTTTAAAGTTTTTAAGACCAACTAAGAAAAATTTAACAGTTTTATTAATAGTTTAGTTGTATTAGCAACACTTTAAAGTTTGAAAATGCAACTTCCAATCAGTATCCAATACTTTTTTTAATTCATTTAACAAAAAAGGCTTGAACAGGTCCAAACTACTAGAATATGGAAATATTACTGTATCTTCTGATCACACATAGTGCAAGAAAGCATGTCTTGTTTTGCATAAAACTGATCAAAAGTGAGTTTATGATTGTCAGTTCTCCGTTAACAGATATTTGTTCTTGTTTTAACAACAAACTCACTCACTTTTACTTTTGCAAGACTTCATTTTACATTTGCAACTCAAGTAAATGCATCTTGATTTAAGGATGCTTAGATATTAATATTAAAAATCAAAAATACAGATTAAGATTATTTGCATTTCACAGAAAAATAAAAGATTTTAAAAAAAGTTAAGACTTTTTAGAAAATAAACTGCATATCTTTTAGTTAAAGTATCCTACGAACAATCTTCAAAAAATATTTTCACGTTTTGCATACTTGCTCCAAATTACAGCTTGACTGGAAATAGCAAAAAATAAAAATAGTGATATTAACGAGTATTTCTTCATATTTTCTCTCAATCGCTCCACTGATATCTCTCGTGAAAAAAGGGTGAATTAAGACTTTTTAGGAATTTAAGCACATGCATTTGAAACACTATTTTTTTTAAATAATCATCATCGACCCATCCATCATTTTTCTGTTACATCACCTACCTTTGACCACCACTGATGAGCTGTAGTTCCCTTGGAAGCGGGTGTCAGTGCTGGGCGTGTAACACTCGTAACGGCCCTGATCATCTGCATGGAGCCTCTGGATGATCAGCCTGGCTTTGTCGCCCGAATCTCTCTCAACCCGAACCTCTCCGGCCTGCACACGACTCTGGAACGGCGCATACGGAAAGCCCGCGTCCCGCGTGGACACCACACCGATCTGCCGACCACCAGCATCCTCCCGGTACAGGTACCACTCGAAGTCTTGCGTCCGCGGGCCTTCATATCCTGAAACGGCGCAGGGAAGGGACAGCGAGAAACCTGCGACCCGGTACAGTGGCCCGGCGGGAAGAGTGACCTCACGGCACAAACAGCACTGGAACTCTAACAAACAGAGACAGAATGTTAACTACAGGGATCAATACATGCAAAGCAGTTTTTAGAGTGAGGTCGATAAATTAGCTTGCACTGCACAATGATTCCACTTCAATCATCTCATTTAAATGGGAATATTGTGCAAAAAAAAAAAAAATCTAATTAAATTTAATCTATTTCACACCTAATGAAGCACAAGTGATGCTTGCAGTGTTTTCAGCATCTGTAGTCTCGATATATGAGGACTTGAACACATAAACACAAAACAATTCACACACTCATAATGAATGCTTATACTGTAAATGTGCACGGCCACTTTTAGAAATTAATCTGCATATCTTCTAATCACTATGTGATGTATCCAAACTACAATCTTAAAAAAATATTTTTAGATTTTCTACATACTTGCACCAAATTACAGCTTGACTGGAAATAGAACACAATAAACATAGTAATATTTACATTGATTTATCTTTATATTTAACCTCAACTTTTTCACTGACACCTCTCTTAAACTAGTTTTAGAAAAATCAATCTTCACTAGGAAAAATAAGAAAATGATGTAATTTTGCTCTTTTTATAATTGATATAAAGATATATTTTCTATGATTCAATCTTATATGTGGTGTGGCCACTTTTAGAAATTAATCTGAACATCTTCTAATTAGTATATGATGTATCCTAACTACAATCTTAAAAAAATATTTTAACATTTTCTGCATACTTGCACCAAATTACAGCTTGATTGGAAACAGCACACAATAAACATAATGCTATTTATATTGATTTTTCTTCATTTTAACCTCAACTTTTTCACTGACACCTCTCGTAAACTAGTTTTAGAAAAATCAATCTTTACTAGGAAAAATAAGAAAATGATGTAATTTTGCTCTTTTTATAATTGATATAAAGATATATATTTTCTATAATTCAATCTTATATGTTGTGTGTCATGTTAGTCGTGGTATTATTTCTGGTATATGTGTAAAGCACTTAAACTTTGGTTGTCTTATCGGTGCTATATAAATAAGGAAAAAAAGAAAATTGTTATACACTAGAGATCAATACATGCAAAGCAGTTTTTCAAATGAGATCAATAAATTCGCACACACTGCACAATATTCCCACTTAAATGAGGGCACCGTCAAACATTGCCCCATAAAATCATGGGACTGGGCGTAAGTATTGTTTATTCATGCCCACCCTTTGTTTGTGTGTGTTGTAATGCATCTCTGAATGAAAGGGTCTGAATAATGAACAGTAATCCCATTCTGCCAGTCTATGCCCATTTTACAACCTGTGAGGTCACAGCTGAACTCATCGTTTTAACAGGGTGAGTCATTTTACAGACTTATCTGAAGGTTATTTCCATATATCCTCATTCTGCTAAAGAACCAGAAATAAACCAGACACTCTTAACCATATAAAGGTACCGCATTACATTTGATACATGATCTTTTAAGGCCTTTAAATGGTCAACGACATCAAACTTGCTGTTAAAAGATCACCCAGATGAACACTTCCTGGACTGAAGCAGCTTGACTTTACTTGATTCTCTATGAATCATTTTTTAAGTCTCAAATCTGATCATCAGGATTTTTTGAGGAACATTTGTTTCCAGAAGCTTTACTTTCACTGTTCCTAAGTGGAGGAATGATTTTCCCAAGCCTCCAAATCATTTCACATCTTTTGAGGAATGTTTATTTCTTATTTTTATTTCTATATTTTTATCTCTGATATTTCTATCGTTTTATGTACGTATCTGCTATACTGTTATAAAGATCTCATTGATTTACAAGCATTAAAATTTCATCTACTTTTTGTCCATATAAATATCAGCATCTGCAACAAATGACATTTTTACTCAGTTTAAGTCTCTGAATGAAATTGAGCTGTTATTTCTTTTTTGCTAAAAGAAAACATTTATTTAAAATATTTATGCTGAACTAATTCTATAAAACAGGGGAATTTCAGATGTAAATCTGGGTTTGACATGCGCTAGGCAGCAAGAGGTAAACTTCTGAATTCAATGCAAAACTATTCCCACAGTTACTGAGTGGTCCGTGTGTGACTCGCTGTTTGACTGGTGATTGCAAACGCAGAAATGCAAACAAGTTCAGATAAACTAGGCTTTTGTAATGCAGCTGAGTGTTGACATAAGTATGATGTCACTTGTCTTGTTTAACCACAGAATTTACCACAGCCTGAAAAACGAGACAGGTGTTGACAGGTTTCCATCGCAAACTTTTACCACTGCGTAAACTAGTTTCTCACAGAAAACCATAGTACTCAATGTCGTCTCTCCAGGACAGCAGTGCTTGACAAGTTAATACAACTACTATGACTTCAAATCCAAAGCACATTTTAATTTAGCAAATAACCTTTCTGTCATTTTCATTTCTTTTAAAGACATATTTCTGGTTTATTGTTATGACGGTTACTAACAATAACTGTATTTTGGTGGAAACGACGGTCATTTCTGTAAGCGTTCTCTGGCCGGCATCAGGATCTTCTGGCAGGTCAGTCTAGTTTCAGTGACTCATGGGAAGTGACCACACACACCCTCCGATAATGACCGGAGAACAGAAGCTGTAAGCGGATCAGACGCGTAATTAAAGCGCAACCAGAGCAGCAGGCCAGTGGAAATCCTGCGCAGCTTATACGTACATTATGATGTCATTATTATGCTGTGTGGAAATGAAGGAACCGCTGTACTGTATAAAAGTACTGTGCTTTTCTGTTGCTCAAACACCAGCAAGGTCATGGGTTCGATTCCCAGGAAAAGCAATAACTGGTAAAATGTAAATGTGTGCCTTAAATGCAATATGCCACTTTGGATAAAAGCTTCTTCCAAATGCATAATATAAAACAATGTATAAAACTTCTGTGACAATGCCAACATGAAATAAAGGGTCAAATAAGGACCGTATGCATCTGAACACACACTTTAAAATATTTGTAATGAACATATACTAGACACAGGATCAATGAATTGTTCACAAATGCACTGTATCAGATTGATATGTGAGACATTAAATGACCAAAGCACAATGTTTTAACATGGTATACCAAGGTACTTCCTCAAAGTGTATTCCAGTAGAGTTTGGCGCTAGCAACACCAAGGTTGTGGGTTCGATTCCTAGGGTATGCATGAACTGATTAAAATATATATTGAATGAACAGCAAGTCTCTTTGAATAAAAGCATCTGTCAAATGCATAACTGCAAAAAACATGGCATTACCTTGGTACTATTTTCTAAGTATGCTACTCTCATGACACTGCAATAGAGCTTTGAACGATTACCATGTTCCTATACCATGGTATTTACATGCTACTCTAGGAATACTACCATAGACAACATGGTATTACCATGTTACTTAGATACATATATCATTAAATGACCAAAGCACAATGTATTTACATGGTAAACCAAGGTACTTCCTTAAGTGTATTCCAGTAGAGTTTGGCGCTAGCAACACCAAGGTTGTGGTTTCGATTCCCAGGCAATGCATGAACTGATTGAAATATATATTGAATGAAATGCAGCTTGCTTTGGATTACCATATTCCTATACCATGGTATTTAAATGCTACTCCAATGAATACTACCACAGACAACATGGTATTACCATGTTACTTTTACATATATCACTAAATACGTACTGGAGCTCAATATTTACACAGAATGTTAATATTATTACATGAATATTCCTTTATGGTATAGCGTTATCAGTGGCATTATTGTATCATTTCCAAAAACCATGGCAGTACAATATTACCTCACTGTTATTGGAGGATTGAGGTGGATTATATAGAGCAGATGGACATTAAACATGAGCAGGCTGGACTCACCCCACAGTAAAGCGATGAACGTGATCCACCGCGGTGCCATCCCGCTTTGATCTCCACAACACACTCGCGTTTACACTGTTTTACTATAGTAAACACATGCTAGCGTGCTGTCCTTAGGCTGGTGCTGAAATCAAGCATTCATTTAGTCACGACTGACTGGACAAACAAACAAGGGCGCGCTTCTGATTTTACCCGCGGATTATGTACCATAGAGCGCGTGTTTCAAACCAGCACCGCAGTTGCGCAAACGTTTCGGTGTTCCGTTCGTTGCCGCTGTTTTACGTCTTCCTTTCCCCTCGCGATCACATCGTCCAAACGATTCACACATAAAACAGGCTGTAGACAGGCTGTTGAAAGTAGTGCATGACGTCACGCGCAAGCAGACTGACGTTCATCGGTTCGGTCGTCGTCCAATGGTGTGACGCCGCACGGATGAACACAGCCAATGGGAGGCCAACCCGATGAGACGCTTGCATCAGTTTTATTGTGTGTAGTTAAATCGATGTTTGAATGTAGGCCAGTCCTTCCACTGGCGCGAAAAAATATAACGATACTAATGGTTTCCAATGAAACACAAAATACTACATTTTTACATACAGTTCATTGTCATTTTCAACACTTTCTGCGATTTCTCTTCCCATCGTTTCCTTAATTACTTTAATTACCTCAGCGTAATTGTTTTATAATTTCTTTACTGTATTTACCTTTTATTTTATTTTGGGGCAATATTATAAAATAATGTCAATACAGCTTTCTTTACTGTGCTTCATTCCTCCAGAGGGCGCTTGACGCCGCCACATTGAAATAAAAACGATAATTTACAAATAAATAATGAGGCTGAGAAACTTTAATAGACATTTTTTATACCCTGAGGCTGTTGAATACTTTATTTTGAGATCATTAAATTGAAAATATTTAGATTAGCTTTACCTGAGCAATAAATAAACATTTGGGGCCTCTAAATTCAACAAATAATCTATTTTAATCAACACTTAGGAAAAATGCTGCTTGATATAAAACGTGGACACTTTATTTGCAGGATATTGTTGGACAATTTTAGAGACCTGATCGTCATCATCATCATTGGCATCTTTATCAATATCAAAATCAGGACAATTCAAGTAAATGTGATTTTAAAATTAATCAAAGCTATAAACTTGACATTTAATTCCAATGTTTTATTTTGCATGTATTTTTTCTGTCTTTTGAAAAACCAGTTTACCAAATACACAACTTTGGTTCCATCTAGTGGAGAAACAATTATTTGCTTATTAACGGACAAAAAAAATTCAACCTAAGCTTTGTATTCTTTACAAAACTGTCTTTGTCTGATGTTATTAAATGAGTGGTTTATATTTAGTTGATACAATGTTTTGTCTAGAACTCAAACCAAGCGTGATGTATGAACAGCCTAAAGAAGTTTGCAAAGCCCACTTAAAGCTCATAAATATTGTTTATAATTAGTGTTAATGGTTTGAACAAGTTTTAAACTTTAAAAACATATGGTATGGCATTTATAATTAATCAGACTTAAGATTTTTCACTTTGCAGCGTTAAAAATACTAGGAAAAATCCCACAGATTTACAGGTGAGATCCTAGCCACATTACAGAAACTACCGTGGGTCTTTTTTGATAAGGTAAGCACCAATCAGAACACCTCAGCAACCGCATGGCAACGCGTTAAAACCCAATCAGAACAGCCCAACAACAGCATGGCAACGCGCGAAAGCCAATCAGAACACCTCAACAACCGCATAGCAACGGGCTAAAAGCCCTTCATTAAGCTTCAGCAAAAACATTAGCAACATCTTAGCCAATCACAACAACGCCCTAGCATAATGGAGCAGACTTTCTTCAGAAAATGCACGTTATATACTTGAATTGTTTATCTGAGACATGTAATTTTTTTTTCAAAGTAAAGTTTTTGTTGTTTCTTCCATTCGTTATGTGCATCTCTCATGTCTCCTCAGTGGGGCAGCATTGTGTTTCATCTTGACCTGCCCTCATTTAAAATGACTGTTGAAACAACTTTTTTTTTTAATCGTTGGCCTTTGTTTTAATTTTATTACAACATGGTGCACGCATAGAAATAAACATCTACTTTGCTTAATTAAATGTTTACACAGAGTAAATATTTAATGAAAGACATCATGATGTTTTTGTTGACTACAGTTACTGTTGCACACAATGAAGTTATAATGGAGCAGAAAAATGCATTTGAAATGATAAAGTTTCTTTACATGGCGCTCGTGCGTATAAATCTTTGGCTGTAGCAGTGCCATACCGTCTCATTTATCAAGCTTTAATCTGAGCATTTGATGAGCTGTTCACTGCCGTCTGAATTATTAATGTAATTGCCATTGCTGAATGACTTTACTATGAACCACCACTGCAGGCAATTTATTTCATCAAATCTCCATCGAGCTCACAACACACACGCACGCACACACTAACACACAGTGTAGCCTTGGCCCCGTCTGTAGATTCGATTTTGTGGCTTCACCAGGAGCCAAAATCATCAGCAGATTCTGTGTATCTTATAAGAAGTCGAGTAAAGTTATATGAACAATTTTTTCCTTCCCCCAATATGCTGTGTTTCCTTTTTTGTGTGTGTTTTGATCCCGGCTCTTGCGGCGGGCCGCTCTGTGGTGAGGCGCGGGCTGGAGTGGCGCTGCTGTGTTATTTTTGGCGGCAGCGGCGGTTGGTGGCTCTAGAGATGGAGTGGAGCGTTCCGGATCCAAACCCAGGCTGTTTAAGGGAATTCTCATCTGTAATGATCAGCGTCATTATGGGCTCACACTAAATGCAGGACGAGCCGCGCGTTAATTTCGGCACGTCCCTCAACAACACGTCTCCCCTCCGTACATGCATCTTGACGTGCATCATGCTACATGAATGCAGGAGACCAAACCTCCTTCTCCCTCTTCTTCTTGGAGAAGAAACGAAACATCGTTTTAGACTGGGTGGAACTGAAATATTTCAGTGGCCTCCAGTTATTTTAGTATCATTGATGTGCTATTTAAGTTTTTATTTTGATACTTACTGTTTTCATTTGCATTTTAGCGTTGTTGTTTTTGGGCATTTTTAGTAGTTATTTTGTTGTTATTAATTTGTGTTTCAGCTTTAGTGCGTTATTTTAGTATTTCAAGTTATACTGAGTGAAAATGAATTAAATAAAGCAAAGTTTAAGCTTGGTTATTTTTCATTTTTAGCTAATGTTTATTTGTTTAAAAAAACGATGTAAAAGTAACAAAGTAAAAATGTTGTAAGATCACAGATTTTACAAGAAAATACTATTTTAGCTTTTCTACCTCAAAGTTTAACATTGAATTAACTGTGTATAACTGTGAAATTTACTTGCGATTTCTGAGAGAAAATTTCTTCTACACCAAATTTATTTCAGTGTAGTTTGAGTTTAATTTAACAAAGACAAAGCATGTCTCTCAGACAACTTTAGACTATAATACTGAACATACAGCGTTAAAAGTTATCTTTCTTTTGTATATCTTCTTGTATGTACCTTCAGTGACCCCCAGGGGTCAATGGATCCATAGTTGAAATCCCTGGCTTATTAAATTTCATGTTATAAATAATTTAAAACAATACTTTGTTCATAAACGATAAATAAATAAATAAATAACAATACTTTATCATTTAAATCAATACTTTATGTTTAGTGTTTTTTTTTGTTTTGTTTTGTTTTTAATAAATGTGACCTCAAAACCAGTCCTAAGGGTCAGTTTTTTGAAATTGACGTTTCATACATCATCTAAAAGCTGAATAAATATGCTTTCCATTGATGAATGGTTTGTTATGATAGGACAATATTTGGGTGAGATACAACTATTTGTAAATCTGCAATCTGAGGGTGCCAAAAAATAAAAATATTGATAAAATCGCTTTTTGAAGTTGTCCAAATGAGGTTCTTAGCAATGCGTATTACTAATCAAAAATTAAGTATTGATTTATTTACGGTAGGAAATTTACAGAATATCTTCATGAAACATGATCTTTGCTTAACATCCTAATGATTTTTGGCATAAAAGAAAAATCAATAATTTTGACCCATACAATGTATTTTTGGCTATCGCTACAAATATACCCGTGCTAGTTAAGACTAAGGTCACAAATGTAAAATCAAAAACACAAGTGCCGTTTTTCCTCTCTTTTGTTTTTATTATACCCTTCGGATGCTTATTTAACCGTTAGCATAATTAAAATGATGTCGACTCATACAATAAAATGTGTGCCTAGTGTTTCTGCCCTGTCAAGCGTGATTGTTGAACTGGAACCGTTTAACAGACTGAATGAAGATTGTCTCCACGGCTGCCCTCGTATATTTTTGCTGTAAAAAGTTTGCTTTAAGTTAGCGACGCTCAAATAAACACACTTCCGAGCGGCGTAAGGCGGCGCGCACTAGGTCAAGCGTTGCAGTTGTTTAAAGTCTGTCTTGCTATTAGAAGCCAAACGGGTTTGTGCAGCGTCGAGCATTTTTCATCCTCCCATTACGTGCTGTAACATCATGTTAAAATGTCTCTCTAACCACTCTTGGCATTAAATGAGAGAATGGGATGATTTCAGTTTATATATTTATTTTTGGTGGTGAGCGTGCACAAATGCATGTAAAGTCTGCGTGCTCGTGTGTGCGCGCAACGGCAGCGTGCATGATGCCAAACAGTTGTGTCTGAGTGCGCGCATGTGTGCGTATCGGGTTGTACGTCGGCGTGCATGATGGCGAACACTTGTGTGTGTGTGTGTGTTTGTGTGTGAAGCCACAAAGATATTTCAATTTCTGCTGGATATTAAAGAAGCATGCGGTGGCAGCGGCCCTCGGCCTGCCAGCGGGTGAGTTTAGGGGGGCGTTGTGGCCGTGACTCCGGGGGGGAGACGAGGGGGAAGTGGCTCATGGTCAGGGCCCCTGCCGGACACACTGGCGCCTCTTTCTGGAGGACTTCAGAACCACCACACTCCTCCACCAGAACCCTGCCAACCCAAATCACTCACTTCAACATCCTTCCATTTCTCTCTCTCTCTCTCTCTCTCTCTCACCCACTCTAAAGCTATTTTCCTATCAAATTTTAATTTCTCTGAACATTTGTTTATGCAGTTTTCAAACGTCTTTCTCTAATGCGTTGTACCTCAGGCTGCATTTTAAAAGGAACCCAAAGCTGCAATCAAAAACTGGTCTTAGAATTGTAATATCGTCCCACTGTTTTATAAATGGTGAAATAAAAATGCTGAGACTAAAAGACAAAAAAAAATGACAATGATTTGATATTTCAGAACATATGACAGTTATAATGATATTGTGCTGATAGGAAAAAAACAACAACTTTAATGTAAGTATTAGATGGCTGACAGTAGTCAGGATAATATGTTTTATATCTTTTTTTTATTACTATGACCATTCATTTTTATTATAAGTTATAATGGTAGTTCAAATCCTATTTCTATTTAAGATTATACTTGTATTTACAAGCTTGCATTTTGTTACAGCATTATCCGTCCAATGATAATTTATCTTGTGGGCATTTTTTCCTCATAGAAACCCATGGAATAAATAATAATAAAGATAAATGAGATGTCATATCTCATAATTCAGACTTTTTTTCCCTCGAAATTTCAAGGAAAGTCACATTTATCACGTTTATATATAAACTCTTTTGAATTCGGACCTTTTGTCTCGCATGTTTATTTCACCAGGTAAGGTAATTGAGACTCTTTATCTCACAATTCAGACTTTTTTTCTCACTATTGCGAGTTTATATCTTTAAAAAAAAAAGTAATCAAATCCTAAAGGACTATGAGCTTGTTTCTGCCACAGAATAAAAAAAATAAAAAAGTTAAATGTGACTTTTTATCTCATATTTTAGACTTTTCTTCTCAGAATTGTTAAAAAAAAGTCTGAATTGTGAGATAAATAGACACAATTAACTTTTTTATTTTTTATTCTGTGGCGGAAACAAGCTCATAGTCCTTTAACTGTTCTAAGTTTATATATATATTTTTATTTATCTTGTTTTTGTCTTGTTTTCTAGTATAAATATCTAAGCATTCTTGAATCAAGATGCATTTACTGGACAAGTAACATGACTTAAGATGCTATGTCTTGTTTTCTGAGAAAAATGATCACAATTTTGTTACTTTTTGCTTTAAAAAAGCAAAAATATCTGCCAATGGGTTAAGAAAAAAATAAAGCCAAAACAAGATTATTTTTCTTGCCTCATTGGCAGATATTTTTGCTTGTTTTAAACAAAAACAAACTAAATTTAGTGTTTTTTTTTTTTTTTTTCAGAAAAACTATCTTAAGTTATTTTACTTGTTAAGTAAATTCCTCTTGATTCAATAGTTTTTAGATATCTGTGCTAGAAAGTAAGACAAAAATACTAAATTAGAATATCATTTTTTTGCAGTGTTTTGTGTTTATTCTGTGAAAAAGTAAAATAAATGTGGAAAAAAAAAATGAAACTACTTTTGGCGCTTTACACACTCACTCTAAGAATGTTCTTCGTTAAGTGAATAACATAGACGAGTGTAAAACTTGTGACAAAAAGGAAGTATAAAGCGCCTAGAATTATAAACTCGAGGAATTAAGAGTGGATGTCTATTTTGAAATGTCACAGCTCATTTCCCTAACTTCCATTTCTTTTTTTTTTTTTCTGGAAGCAATTTGTCATCCAGGGGACGTTTAATAGGGAACATATTATCTTTTTACAGGGGCATGGAGTCTGCCACAGCCTGCCCACAGTTCCTATAAACAGAATTGGTCCATTTAGTGGTGCGTTTGATACATTTCAGGGCAGCAGCGAGCTCAGTTACAGACCGGAGCCCGTAAAGGCTCAGATAAGTGCTTCTATTCACCAGGCCGTTGCCAACGCAGTTAATTTAAATGAGCTAATGATGATCAATCTTCATTTGTGTTGCCAAACTCAATGCTCTCTTTCCTTTTTTCTTAATCAGTTTTCCATCTGACCTTCCCCGACCTCGGCTTCTTGTTTTCGGTTACCCCGTTTTCTCTCCTCTTTCCCTTCATCATTTGTTTTGCAGCCATTGTTGGACGCAGCAGAGCCCGAGGCGTCACACGCCCCTCGCCGGCCCTAAAACAATGAGGCGCTCACCTGCGCACACCTGTGCCCTTTCCTGTGGAAATCTGCCTCTCCCGCTCCTCGGGGCGTCACCAGGGGAAATAAAGGCCTGTAGATTAGTGTGAGAGCCATTGTTGCTGCTTTAATCGGCTACAAGACAACTAGACAGAAGACAAACTCCATCGTTTAATCCTGCTAATCTTTCTGCTACAAATGCATGCAAACACAGTTTTGTTTAATTAGTGCTGTTTGTTCAATCAAGCAGTGCTGGTGCTGTTGCTTGTACTTTAGTTGTTGTTGTTGTTTTTTTTTTAACCCTTGCGGGTCAGTTTGACCCGATTTTTGACCCTGTGATTTTATTCTTGATATTTTGTGATTTTTTCTTATTTAGTTATCATAAACATGCATGCAAAGTTTCGATAATATGCATGAATAAAATTCTGTTATGATTATTAATTTCACGCTTAATGGCAGCTGCACAGAAACTCACCAAAAACATATATATTTAAGAAGCATTTTATTATTTCACTTTTTTTTTTTTTTACATTCACACATTTGGCCGATGCTTTTATCCAAAGAAATTTACACTGCATTGATGGTGAACAATTTTTTCTGGGAATTGAACCCATGATCTTGGTGTTGCAAGCACCAAGCGCCATACTTTCACTATCTGAGCTTCAGCAAAACACAGAATAAGTGCTTTTCCAAACTTCATGTATTTAAATGTTTTATAAAATGTTAAAAGTAGTGTTAAAAATGGCAAACAAATAAATAAATAAATAAATTGTTAAATACAGTTTTAAAAATGTTCTCATGTATATGCATTAATTAATTCATTATTTAATATTTTTTTTTCATTTATTTATTATTACTAAAAATAAAGGTTTATTGTTTTTATTTGATTTGTTATTTATTTTTTTATTTTTTTAAGTGCTATTTTTGGTAAATTACACTGAATCCAATGATTTTATTATTATTTTTTTTTCTTGGTTTGTCAGAAATATTGGATAATGTATGATTTTTTTTCTTGATATTAATTTTTTTTTCTCATTTAGGATCATGAACATGCTACAATATTTGTGAAATGTTTCTACAAAATTTCTGTTACAAATATAAATTGTTAAATTCAGCTGCACATAATATATATATATATATATATTTTAAGTCAGTTTTTTTAACTTCATCTTAAGGATGTTTACATTTACTTTTGAAAAAGGCAATAAAATATCTTTTAAAAAAATACTGTTTTAAAATGTTAATTTAATTAAAAATAAAAACTTGTCTAATTTTTTAAGAATACATTGTAAAACGTGTGTTTTTTTCTGAACTATATTATATTCAATTAGGGTCAATTTGACCTGCACCACAAAGATTGTATCTAGAATTTTAACATAATACTTCCACATGTAGCTCATCCCACACTGTTTGTGCTCGACCAATAAGAAGCCACCTAAAAAGTCATCTGAACACCTTAGCAACTGTATTGCAATGCGATGGAAACCAAGTCACGCACAAGAAACAATAAAACTCTAGTTCGTATTTATGCACTGACCATCTGAGAGTCACGTTTGAGGGGGACGAACGGGAGGAGTTCATGCTTCACTCTTTTCCTGTCATCTTTTCTTTTTTTCTCTCTCTCTCTCATGGCCCTGAGTATATTTATCTTTTTATGGCTTCACTCGAGGCAGATCCTCGTCTTTCCTTTTTTTTTCCCCCTCCAACATAAAGATACAAAAATAAAACAAGGTTACCGCCACCACAGGGGAGTATAAAAGTTCAAAAATAATAGTCAGAAGCCACGGACCCTCCTGTACCCCCCATATAAAGCTCCTACACCCCCACCCACGGACGCACACCCCACCCAACCCTCCGCCCGCCCGCCCGGGCCTTTAAAGCTGCGGACGCGACCGCTAGCCCACTTCAGACCACCATAAACATGTCAGGCCCTGATGACAGAGCCGGCCCCGGGATGCTTTATACCAACTGACCTCAACTCCAGCTCATTAGAGCCAGTAAATTAGAACCATACATCCCGAGGCAAAGACGAGTCGGATGAGAACAGAACGCACTATATGAGGGGTGATGTGTGCATTTCATCATAGAAATAAAGTCTGTTATGTGTGCAATGCTTCCCAAACTCACAGCTTTTGCTATTGCAGTTTTCAGTGGCATGCCTGCACTTGCATCTCATCATTTTTTGTCGTTTACACAGGAAAATCCATTGCTTTCCAGCAGTCCAGTGTTTCAAAACCTTTACTACATAAAAAAAACAAGTGTAATTTCAGTTCTGTATGCAAACTTGTTGATGCCATCTTGTCACATAAAATAAAAATGCAGAAAATTCACTGAAAACAAACAAACAAACAAAAACATTTTACTCAGAAATAGATTTAAAAAAAATGACAAAGAATAGGCAAGAGTTACACTGAATTAAACATCAAATTTTGAAGTAGAAAAACTGAAATAGTTTATGTATTTATTTGTTTGTAGAATGTAGTCCAATTATCTTTTTTTTTTTTTTTTAGCAAATATAAGTGGGAGATTTTCAACATTTTTCAAACTTATCTAAAATTGTTCTTAAATTTCATAAAAACGTAAAAAGCAAAAATAGATAATATGCATAAGGCACAAATGTGGCAAATCAGACAAAAAGTGAAAAAATAATATAAAAAATAAATAAAATAAATCAATAAAATAAATACCCCCCCCCCCCCACTGTATAAAGAGTCTCTTC
The DNA here is from genome assembly GCA_036247105.1 of Cirrhinus mrigala. NCBI lineage: Eukaryota > Metazoa > Chordata > Actinopteri > Cypriniformes > Cyprinidae > Cirrhinus > Cirrhinus mrigala. Next base: position 35,150,247 of record CM070012.1, on the reverse strand, counting down.
TCTCATAAAAGAGAATAAAAAATAGATGTCGTCTTATTTAAATTCCATAAGCAAACATGTTGAGATCATCTTGTCACATTCTCACAATATAAGTGGGAAATTTATCAATTTTAATGTTAAATTTCATAAAAATATAAGGTTTATAAAAACCAAAAAAAAACACACATTGGCACACCTGAGCTGAATAAATGAAAAGAGAAATTTCACGTGCTTCCTAACAAGCACTGTATTAAATGAAAATAAATGAAAATAAATGAATAAAATAAATGAATAAAACCTCCACTTTACAAGGTGTCTCTCCTCTAATTACATAAAATACATTAAAAAAAAAGTCTAATTTAAATTCAATATGCAAACATGTTGATACGTTCTTGTCACTTAAGATTCCGAATGTGGAACATTCTCACAACGTAAGTGGGAATTTTAAAACTTCATAAAACTGTATTTTTTATAAACTAAAATAAAACAATTATAAAACAAACAAAAAATGATTACATGAAAAATCCTCACTGCATAAGGACTTGATGCTGAAACTCTTGAGTGAGTCGAGTGGTCAGTCGTCTCCTCCGATCATCTCCTGTCCCGTGCCGGTCGTCCTGCAGCGTTTTGCGGGGTAATTGTCCGGCGGTGGGGCCGGTGGGGGTAATTGGTCCTCGCAGACAGCGGGGGAGGTTTAATTTCCTCGAGTGGCGTTCTGAGAGACTCTTTGTGTGACTGAGAGCTCTGCTTTGTTTGTGCTGCAAAAACTAATTAAAGCATTTGTTGAGCCGTAAGACAGTACGAATGACAGAGCAGGAGCAAAGAAGCTCAAAAAACTCAGGGAAACTCAGATCAAGAGGGAAATACGGGAGGCTGATGGCATGAGAAAAGGTTATCCGGTTTTATATTCTTTCCCTCCGCGAACCATTACTCACAGGCCAAACATTCAAAGCAATGACACTTCATTTTTGGAGAAAAAAGGTTTTACTCACACTTTGTGGTCAGCTTATTCTGAGCATTCATACACTTGATTTACGACATCCCACATGCAGCGTCTCTGGATTCAATATGCTGCTGTGATACTCAAACACTAAAGCACTTTCAGGCCAAACCTCACAACAAAGCATTTGGCCGAACACAAAGATGATTTCTTACAATTATTATTGTTTTTGCTTTTTTTTTTTACACAAATCATGAATATCTGCAGCATGCAGGTTTTTGCTCATTTAGATGCTTGCAGATATGTCTTTTTTAATATATTAAAAACAGATGCATCATGAATAAATGTGAACGAATCTGACAAAAACAAGTCATATTTCAACCCAAAATGAAAAGAAATACAAAATTATATCATTTTATAAAGAGAATCAAGCAAATTTAAGCTAATTATAGTCATTGAGATGTTTTGCAACAATTCAGTCCTTCATTACAATGTATCATTACTCTGCAATGAATCATTACTGTAACACTTCTTAAAGTTTTACTTTTGAAACACTGTTGCAGTTATTAGAAACACATTGAGAATCATAATGTATCACTGTTTTGTATTGCAGCAAATCATACTTGGCAATTAAAATGTTTAATGTAAATTAGCATAAATTAAATAAAATTATGTATACACCATGATGTATGTATAAATACTTCACCATTCACTTTATCATATCAATATTTATTTATTTGTTTGTTTTACAGTAATGATAGTTTGAGAGAAAATGTGTTTAGCTAAAAAAAAAAAAAAAAAAAAAAATCTGGTTAAGCATATTTCCTTTCCTTTGATAACAATAAAAAAAAAAATAGAATGCAAAAAATTTTGCAAAACAACAACAAAAAAAAAAGGTCTTAAAATTAGGCTAAGCATAAATAGTTAAGCATAAATATTTTTTCTTTCTTTTGATAAAAATAAAACATCAATGCAAAAAAAAAAAAAAAACGTTTTTAAGGTTCTTAAAATTAGGCTAGATTTTTGTTAAACATACATGTTTTCCCAGTGTTTTGCTGAAAATAAAACATTCATGCAAAAAAAAAAAAATAAATAAATAAAAAAAAAAGTTCTTAAGGTTCTTAAAATAAGGAAACATTTTGGTTAAGCATATATTTTCTTTCTTTTGATTTCTTGGTGAAATAGGACCTGAGATGTTTGTGAACATTTTTGTGAAATTCACATATATTAAAATCTCTACTGCTCCACATATGGTGCTTTCAATGCTTCACTGAATTATATGTTTTAAGTTTGACTTTTACTGTAATAAATTTATAGAAATTTATTTCCACCATTTATTAAGGATTTTACTTTAAAACTTAATGCTTTACAGATGATTTAAATTGTTTTTCTCAAAAAACTTTGAGAAAAAGACTCAATCAAAAGAAGCTCAGATTGATCCGTCCAAATAAGAAAAATAAATAAAACCATCACAGGAATGAGAAGACTTAATTTATTCATAAATGACTTGCTTCATGGTCTACCTCCATTCAGCAAAACCAGTGAAACACAACATTGTCTCATAATTTAAAACATAAATTAGATTTGATGTAAATAGGAAATTAAATAAAACAATGATAAGCGACAGGACCAATAATGAAATAAAAGAATACGGGTTCACTGTACACCAGATCTCCTCTTTGCAGCCTAAATCGAAGATTATGTCCTGATCAATTCAATCAAAGTAATGAGTCCTTAAGAAAGCATTCAGGATTTAAAAAAATAAAAGAAATCAATTTTAATTAAATAAAAACAGATCACAAGGACAAAATGTGCATCGATTGGAAGCCCAAATGTCAGATGCTCTGCTGACAGAAACAATCTACTAAACGCTGGGCTTAAAACAGCCGCCTCTAAAAGTTGTCAAAAAGAAGGAGTTTAAAATATAGCATGAGAAATAATTCAATAACAATTTGTAGATTTTAAAAACACCCCAAAATGTAGGTCACTCCAGACAAACGAGTCTGAAGCTCTTGTGTGAAATGATTCATCTTCATGTCTGGGAGTTTTTCTCCCAAAACCCGCCAGTCTACAAATGTCCATGATACGCTGCTCTCTGTGGAGCACATTCGACTAGTTCCTAAACATAGATTGCATAATAAAAACACAGGATATCATTTTATACGCAGCTTAGCACCAATGCAACAGTAGCTCCACTTGTCAGAGTCTTCCTCATCCAATTCCTCACACAGCGCTTTTATATCTCCAGCAGACCGCTGCTGCTGTCCACACCGTTCCCCGTGCTGCTCTTTTCCTCCCCGCCGACCGTCGGGTCCTGCATGCCGCCCGCGGCCCCCTGAGGAGCCACTTTACCGGAATCCGTCGGCTCCTCTGCTCCTCTGGGCTCCGCCTCCTCTTCCGGCCCCTTCCCTTGCAGGCTGGCTTCCGTGTGGGTTTTCTGATGCTTGCTGAGGTGGTCGCTACGAGTGAAGCGCTTATTGCACAGGAGACACGTGAACTTCTTTTCCCGCGTGTGGGTGCGGACGTGGCGCTCCAGCTCGTCGGAGCGGGTGAAGCGCTTCCCGCAGAAGAGCCAGTTGCAGACGAAGGGCCTCTCGCCCGTGTGCCAACGCAGGTGGGCTTTCAGGTGCGAGGCCTTGCCGTAAACCTTCCCGCAGCCGGGAATGTGGCAGCTGTGGACGGGTTTCTTGCGCAGGGATGCGGCCGACGCACCGAGCCTCTCCAGCTCTTGGCAGTTCGGGCAATCGCAAGACGACCGTCCGGTGGTGGATCCGCCGGTGTACCCGGGAGTTCCCCGGGCCGGTTTGAGCCCCATGGAATTGTCCAGGATTCCAGAAGTGGTTACGGGTTTGGGCTTGTACATGTCCTGCGGGAGCATGTGCTGCGAGGACTGCAGCAGGTGCGAGGACGAACTCAAGCCTACGGACGGGTACGGAGCCGGGTTCAGAGGTGTGAAATCGGGAGTGTAACTAGGCATCTGCGGGTTGAGGGACGCTTGAGGAGCCACAGGTTGCAAAGGCGCTTGGAGGCTCTCGGGTTGAGGCTGTCCAGCGCTTAGCCAGTTTGAATTGGTGTGGACGTCCCACCAAGAAGAAGTCGCGTTCGCAGGTGCGGCCGTGATCCCGGGATGGATGCCCTTGTACCAGGAGCCGTAGGGGTGCGTCATGTCCAAGTAGGTGTTGACGCTGGTCAGGCAGTCCGCTGTGGCTTTGGTTCCCAGGAGCGAAGGGTCCTGAGAGGCACTCGAGGTTTGGAAACTGGAGAACGGGTTGTATTCGGAGCCGTACGCTCCCGTGGGAGCGGGAGGAGGGCTGCCGGTCGGGGTGAGCAAACCCCCGGCGGAGCTGAAGGAGCCGCTGTAAGAGTCCGCGACGCCCTCGTTGCCCCGTCCGTTGTTCTTAGGGCTCTGGAGTTCAGAGGTCATGCTGTAGCCTTTCTTAACTGGTGCCGCGCTTCCCGCTTTGCCAGGCGTGGCGGAGTCTCGGACTGGACTGGTGCTCCCGAACTTGTTGCAGGTGGCGGTTAGCATAGCCAAGGGACTGGATCCATAACGTGTTTCCTCCTGAGAAGAGAACGAGAGATCAGAATGCAATTCAAAGAGATTGCACAAACATCCTTCCTGCGTTATTAGTCTAGACAGAAATATGCACCAGCGCTGACAACACAATAATTAATGTCACCACACATGGAGTACCTGTTTAACATGTTTACATCTCCATAGTGACCATCCGTCCATGAAAAACAGGCAGCAATGTGATATTGTTTGGAAGAACAAACAATCGTGTTGTCAGTCAACGTGCCAATTGTGCATTTGAGGAAATGAAGACAAAGTCTTCAACTCTTTACTAAAGATTCACACTCACAGATCTAAGCACGCTAAGTATCTGAACACAGCCTTAGAAAAACATGTGGTAACCAGGTTTACAGTCAATAATGAGAAATAAAAGCAAAAAAGCTTGTTTAGATGTTACACTTAAAATCAGATTGGCATTTTAGGATTACCGTGACCCTACGAAGTTAAGTCCAAATGTGACCTTACAGTCACAGACTACACTTGGACTCAGCTTCATCTGGAATGGCAGTGGTCTACCCTATTTTCCGTCGGGAAGTGATGATAAATGAATGAGTAAGGCGCAGTGTGTGATGATGATATTTCCCGCTGAGTGTGTGCGGTTCATCTTGGCAAAGGTTCCGCTCCCGTTTCCAGGTTAATTGCTCCCCATTACCGCGTGGAGCTTAAATTTGATGCCTACATCCAAAACCATCGCCGCAAGAGTTTTATGTCTCCTAGTTTTTTTATAATTCTAGGCTGAGTCTAGGCTGGACTATCTGCTCTTAAGTTTGAACTTTTTTTGATTGTGTCGCAACAAACCCTACGCTCTCAACAATAAAGGTTCTTCAGCGGTTCTTAAGTTAAGCAAATAACCCTGTTCTCACATTTTTTTGCTTTGCAAAGTTCATTATGGGTTATTCACATTAGTGTATTGATGTCTAGGTTCTTAAAACACCATTAAAGGACTACAGAAAAAAAAAGTTGAGAAACTTTCAAAAGTTCTTTAATCAATGGTTGGAGTCTTCGAATTTGTTTTTTTTTATATTTACAAAGACATTATCACATTTAATCCAGTTAGAGCTAATTTGAGATGATTTGCTTTCATTCTACTTTTAATTTCTTACAGAAGCCATCCAGCAACTTTTACAGAGCAACCAGAATCAGAAGATGAGTAAACCAATAATGCACAAAACCTCCGTATAGTACTAATTTAAAACATCTCGTTTGAAACGCTGATAAATATTTATAGAAATCCGATATAAAAGCACAATGAAAGCAATGGTATGTTTTCCGTACCTCCAGAATCGACGCGGCCATCCCGGAGGAAGCGGTCCTGTGAAGTTCAGTCCAAAAGCAGGAGGAGAAGCTCGCGGTCCGGGTGAGTCTGACTGAAATAAACTCCGCCGGAGCGCAGCGACTCTTCTATGAGGAGACCCGGATACCGGGAGACCCGCCTCCTAATGACAGGAGACTCAAGAGACTTTGAACAACCGCCGAGAGAGAGCGAGAGAGAGAGAGACAGAGCGAGAAAAAGAGAGAGAGAGAGTCCCAAACGGATAGATTGCGAATTATGGTGGGGTTTGATTCTCTTAATTAAAGTTTGAGCCCCCCTAAAGAACGCAAATAAAAAAAGATGGGGGTCTCGAAGGTATGTACTGTTTTTATATGCAAGTCTGTATACTTTTAAGCAGCGTTTTAAACAACCGCAAAAAAAATTAGTCTGAGCGTAAAATTGAAGAAAATGCGTTAGCGTTCGGAGTAACCATAGCAACAGCTCGATAGGTAGACTACTGTAATTGCTTAAAACATCATTATACATTTACACCTCGAATATGACACAGCATCCTGTGTTTTGATTAAAACTTTTTTTTTTTTTTGGTATACATTTTCTGTAAATAGTAGTTCAGAATTCTTACACTGGACCAGGAATACTTGTTACAAGAAGTGCATGTATATATCAGCAACTATCCCTTACGAAAATTAACCATGGTTTTACTGCAAATAAAACCGAAAAAAAAAAAAAACATGGTTACTATACTTAAACCATGGTAACTACAAATTAACCATGGTTTTGGTATTCTAACCATAGTTTAACCATGGTATTTGTAGTAAAACTGGTTTTACAAATGGTAATCAATACACCAAAAAACCATGGCACTTTTACTATAATAAAACCATGGTTAATTTTCGTAAGGGATAAGTTTTACAAACTGCACAAATGCTTATTTTCTCTGCTAGTGGTTTTGCATGTTGGTTTCTAGTACAAAACAGTCTACACAAGAAAAAATGTAATGAATTCTCTAATTTTGTTGAATGGATTAATTACATTTATTACTAAAACTCTATCTATCTATCTATCTGTCTGTCTATCTATCAGTGGTGTGTGGTGGTGTTCGGAAGTTTTTTGCAGAAAGAAAAAAAGAAAAAAGAAAAACAATTCTATTTCATATTTTTCCATTAACAGTGTAATAAATATTCAATTTTTTTTTTTTTAAAGCAAATGAATTCCATCAAGTTAGTGTTTTTAAGCATTTTACATTTATTCCAAAGTAACTCAAGGTAGTAACAGTTTAAACAATATATGTGACCCTGGACCACAAAACCAGTCATAAGGGTCAATTTTTGGAAATTGAGATTTATACATGAAATTCATCTGAAAGCTGAACAAATAAGATTTCCATTGATGACTGAAGATTGATTGTTTGTTTGTTAGGATAGGACAATATTTGGTCGAGATCTGAATATCTGGAATCTGAGGGTGCAAAAAAATAAAAATACTGAGAAAATCAGTAGTGTTTAAAGTTGTCCAAATAAAGTTCTTAGCAATGCATATTACTAAACAAAAATTAAGTTTTGATATATTTATTGATATATCTTCATGGAACATGATCTTTACTTAAAAAATCCATCATTTTGACCCATACAATGTGTTGTTGGCCATTGCTAATACACCCGTGCTACTTATGAGTGGTTTTGTGATCCAGGGTTACACATTTTATTTGTTGACTGATGTTCAGCTTTTTTTTTTTTAATAGTCAACTAAATATATTTGAATTTTTCAGATCATCAGTCATCAAAGCTCTGTAAATACTGGTCACAGATGAGATTTACTTTAAATTTCACTGATTACTCACCAAAAACTCCCACCAACATTATAAATCTTATTTTGACGTAACAATGCAGTTATATCGAAGCGTGAGAGTTGTTTACTTACCTTTTTAAATGAGTCTTCCCATTAACGTCATTATATTGCTCATTCAGACTGATTTGTAAACAGGCACGAACACAAGAGGCGGGATTATCGCATGAACCGATCCTCACATCCACACACACATTGCGTAGACCTAGGCCTATATTCTATATCTGATTAATGCTTTAAGCAGTGTAACATTTTTGGAAAAGCTGTTTAAATCTCAAAAGAGCTAAAAATAAAGAAAGCATCTCTTGTTAATAAGGAATATTACTTCATGTGCAATTGTTATAATGTGCACAGCCAATGTCAGTGCATTCATGCATTTGGTTCCATATTGTAGAAAAAAAGGGCTTCATCAATGCTTATGATCAAAAATTGTATGGATGGGAGAAGTGTTAGGATGTGTTTATTAAAAATGGGGAAAATTAGTAAAAATCAGTAAGCTAATTGATCCCATCGTATATCAGTCATACAAATAAGGATGTAATTGCAATACTACAGGCTTTTATCTTTAGGGTTAGTTTGCGGGCAAATGAAGTTATCAGTTTTGCAAGGGAAATGTTTTCACACTTAAAGCATAGATAAAATAATTTTGTAAAATGTTTTGTTTACTTATGCATATTTCAATAACATAGTTCAACAACAATGTCCATCAAATCTAGAGAATCCTGTTATATCTAAGCGGCGTTTGTGGTTTCGGTCAATGATGACTGTAAAGACAATGTCGAAGACTGTAAGTGAACAGATGCAGAGCAATACTGTTATCCTGCCAATTTAAAGGCAATTAGCTCAGCTAATCAGACAGAGAGAAACAACATTACAATCTGAATTTATGAAAAATAGCAGCAAAATGATTGCGATCAACAATTAAAAAGGGGAAATGATGTGTTCCATGTTCCGAAATGTCAGAAATGTCATTTTTTAGTCACGTGCATGAAAGTCAAAGATGCTTTTAACAACCTTGCCTATGAACTTTAAATGCAATTTGTTTATTTCCTTTATATCGACTAAACCGAAGTACCCTTTTGCTTTTTTCCCCTTAATTTTTCCATATTTGGTTTGCGAGCGTGTTCATGCATTGCGCAGAAGTTGTCAGCTGTTAAGAGTCTCGCTCTGGCTTACAGACATCCATCAAGTGAATAAACAGTTGGAACAGCCTTCCGACAGCCCATCTTGGTTTTGAGTGTCCTTGTGGGTGTTGCTTTTTTCCAAAATGAGGGGAGAGAAGATTAAAATTGTTTTCAAAAATAAACATGTAATTTCATTCTTTATTTTCTCCCTCAATTACAAGGCATGGTCAGAGCAAGCTTGTAGTTTGTGAGAGTTTGGCCCTTACAGTAACACACAGACTATATTTAGCAGTCTGCTCTTCAACTGACCCTGCGTCTCTACCTTGCCGAGCACAAAACGAAACACACACACATACACAATCACGCAACGCATTAATTTCTGCAATCATAGTATTGAACTGCACTGGCTAATTAGATTGGTGCCATAGGGGGCACTGTTATTTCTAACGACATGAATCACGCTGCTGTCAGAAACACTGCAGCAAAGACCACACAGTGATTTATTGGCAGATTTAAATGTTAGATTAGCTCATTTTTGGAGCTCTTAGCAGCCGTAATCCACACTCCTACTTCGGTGGAAGTAAATAATGCAGTAAACTCTCCCATGCTGGTCGACGAGATAAGAAAACCATTTAGAGACTCTATGAAATCTCTTTTGTGGCTTTTAATACAAGACCGTTAACTAAACAATGACTAAATAAACTTTCGGCAGGTACGCACCATAAAAATCTAACTGTAAAACATACAACATAGTAAAGAAAAGCATGCTCATCAAGCGATTTGGGGGTCATTTTATTAACATACGCTATAATTGGAGAAGGCTGAGTGCGTGTTGAAAAGCGAAGAATCATTTTCCAAATTATAATATTTGCAATTTGCTGGGATGGCCTAATGAATTTGCACTCGTGCATTTATCTCAATCTTGTCTCTCTCATCTGATCTCTTGACTTTACTTCCCAAATGAATGGAAACACATGCAAAGACATGGGTTACTAAAAACTATGATGCAACTGGAAGAACGGAATGATTCAACAAGGAGGAAAATATGTAGACTTGTAATTTAGCAGGTCAACTTTTTTTTTTGCCTTGATTTGTCTTTCATCTTACTGCATTATAAATAAACATGCAATCAAAATGAACAGCATTTTCACAAATCTGCCTTGTGCATTTTAAACGTACTTCACATTTAATAAAAATAAAGTGCATTAGTACCTGTTAGTACCTGTTTTTCAGCAGCTCTTGTTCCAAAAGTAGTTTTCCCATAGGGATTTTTAAAAAGTCTTCATTAAAGCATGAATCAAACATTACAAAAAAAAAAAAAAAAAAAACACGAAACAAACAAAAAAAAAACCCTAGATATTATATATATATATATATATATATATATATATAGTTTATAAGTGTATTTGTAGATTGTGTTTTATTGTTAGTTAGCTTAGCTAGTTTTTTTTTTTTTTTTTTTACCTATTTAAAATAGCCCAACTGCAGTTTGGTTGAGATTAATTGGAATGCACAATGAAAAAAACATTTAAATTTTTTACTATTTAATTTTTTTTTTACATTTTTTTAACCATATTTAAAAATCAGTTTTTGCAAATGAACTCTTAATATTTATTTATTTATTACTTATTAATGTTTCATAGGAGTAGGCGGAGCTTTGCTTGCTGCAACTGTGATTGGTGAAATTTTCTCTACAGAATTATGGGTAATGTAGTTTTTCACCACAAATTCTGCTATTAAACAATTATTTTAAAAATAAGTTGAATTAATGCGAACAGCATATACACACTGTAAAAAATGGCCGTGAATTTTACAGTAAAAGGAAAATACTGTATTCAAGTGTAAATTTAAGTTAAAACTGTAAAACCTAAAACGTTGCTACTGTATTTTTTTTTTAAGCAACCACAGCTGCTGTTTTTTAACATAAATTTTACAGAATTGTTTTTTTACAGTGCAATATATATATATATATATATATATATATATATATATATATATATATATATATATATAATATATAATATATATATATATATATTGTTTATAAGTGTATTTGCAGATTGTGTTTTTATTGTTAGTTAGCTTAGCTAGTTTTTTTTTTTTTTTACCTATTAAAATACCCAACTGCAGTTTGAGTGAGATTAAATGAATGCACAATGAAATTAAATACTTATATTATTACTGTATAAAACTGCTATGTATTAGAATGTTTCATATCGAATTTTATGATATATATATATATATATTATATATATATATATATATATATATATATATAATATTATATATATATTGTTTATAAGTGTATTTGCAGATTGTGTTTTATTGTTAGTTAGCTTAGCTAGTTTTTTTTTTTTTTTTTTACCTATTTAAAATAGCCCAACTGCAGTTTGGTTGAGATTGATTGGAATGCACAATGAAAAAAACATTTAAATTTTTTACTATTTAATTTTTTTTTTACATTTGCAATCTACTAACAACCTCAGAGCTCACAACACGTCTGCTATTAACGGTTTATCAGTCAGTGTTAAAAATCAATGTCCCTATGGAGAAACTGAATGGAGATTTTACTTCCGGAACCGACTGTTGTGCTCTGTAGCAATTACGTAATCAACAGAATCTCACATTTGTCTACTTTAGAGTTTTGAGAGAGATTTCAACAACATCTCAAACTCAGATTGGTCAAGTCTGCAATCAAACAATCTCATTATGAGCGCAAACATTCGTCATCAAATGATCTGAGCTGCTCCACATTCATTTTTCAGCCTTGTATTCTTACTGGATGACACTAGTGACTCATTTGCCTATTTTTATTTCCTCCAAGGAATTTTAGGAGCAAAATCTGAGTCAAAGTTGATAGTTAAATGAAACACAATATGCATTTGTGTACATAGAGGACACAAACATGATCATCAGAGCGAAAAAAAAAAGCCAATGTTGAAATGGGTGTGCCTTTACGAAATTTACTGAACACGCAAAGATCTAAACTGTGGAGCGCGGTGCCACATGTGGAGGGCTCAGCGCAGTTTGAGGGAACTGCCTTCCCAACGATTTGCATGTGGTTTCCCCATTTGGCCTAATAGCTTTCCTATTTCCCTTTGAGGATCAGAAATCCCACACCCTGAACCGGCTGAAATTGAAAGGAGAGGTGCAGCAGTGGCGTATAAAGAGCCGCTGGATGTAAGTAGTTTATTGGGATATCCTTTATCACTCTGAGGAGCTGTAAACGCTTGATCCCCACTAACAGCTTCCTTCAAAGTGGCGCGAAAGCAATCTATAATTAGAGATTTAGAGGGAAACTGAAGGAAAACATTTAGTGTTTTTTATCTGTTCTATTTTTGCATTTTACATTGAAATGTCTTCCTCTCTGGGCGAGGTAATGGCTTGTAAAAAGCACCGCTGATTATTGTGTTAATGAAGGGCGTGTGTGAGCCATAAAGTGGTTTTTCCTAATAATCTACATCGAGATACATTGGTGTAAACCAGTGGTTTTCCAACGGTTCTGATTTGAAATTTAGATTTCAAGTTGGACTTCAAATGTTGATTGACTGGTTGGTTGGTGTTTTAATGCCATTGGATATTTTCATGGCAAATACTAAATTAAAACACTATAAATAGAAATATAAGGTTTTTATAGTTTGCTTTGAATAAAAAAAACAACAACACTAAAATACTAAAATGGATTCAGGGTGGAGTCTGTTAACAATTTCTTGAGAAGTGTGGAAACAAATGTGACCCAACACAGTACCAGCTTACTGTACAACAGTAAAATGGCCTTACATTTATTTATTTAATTATTTATTTATTGCATTTAACATTGTTTCTTTTCACCTGTTAACCGTGATCCATTAGTAAAATTGCCTTAAATTTATAAGTATTTTTTGCATTTTAAAACAGTTTTTCTTTTTTAACCTGCTGACATGATATAATAATAAAATGCCTTACATTTATTAGTATTTTTTGCATTTAACATTGTTTCTTTTTACTGGTTGACTGTGATCCAATAATAAAATATGCTTAGATTTATTAGCATTTTTTTCCATTTAACATTGTTTCTTTTTATCTGTTGACCCGTGATCCAATAGTAAAATTAATTAATATTTTTTGGCCTTTTTCAGGGCATTTTTTGCATTCAGTGTTGTTTCTTTTTACCCATTGACCGTGATCCAATAACAAAATGGCCTTAAATTTATAAGTATTTTTTTGCATTTAACATTGTTTCTTTTTACCTGTTGACTGTGATCCAATAATAAAGTGGCCTTAAATTTATAAGTTTTTTTTTGCATTTAACATTATTTCTTTTTACCCGCTGACTGTGATCCAGTAGTAAAATGTATTAATATTTTTTTACCCTTTTTTGGGTACTTTTTGCATTTAACATCGTGTCTTTTTACCTGTTAACCATGATCCAACAGTAAAATGGCCTTAAATTTATTCTGATGTTGTGCATGTAATATTTTGTTTCTTTTTACCTGTTGACCATGATCATATAATAAAAAAATAAAATGATAAAAAAGTATTTTTTGCGTTTTAACATTGTTTCTTTTCACCTGTTGACCGTGATATACTAATAAAACGGCCTTAAATTTATTTGTATTTTTTGCATTTAACATTGTTTCTTTTTATCTGTTGACTGTGATCCAACAGTAAAATGTATTCTGTTTTTTTTTTGTTTTTTTTACCGTTTTTTTGGCCACTTTTTGCATTTAATATTGGTTCTTTTTTACCTGTTGACCATGATCCAATAATAAAATGACCTTAAATTTGTAAGTATTTTTTGTATTTAACATTGTTTCTTTTTACCCGTTGACTGCGATCCAGTAGTAAAATGTATTAATATTTTTTTCCCCTTTTTAGGGCGCTTTTTGCATTTAACATTGTTTCTTTTCACCTGTTGACTGTGATATACTAATAAAATGGCCTTAAATTTATTTGTATTTTTTGCATTTAACATTGTTTTTTTTATCTGTTGACTGTGATCCAACAGTAAATGTATTCTTTTTTTTTCTTTTTTTTTTTACCCTTTTTTTGGGCACTTTTTGGATTTAATATTGTTTCTATTTACCTGCTGACTGTGATCCAATAATAAAATGACCTTAAATCTATTCAGATTTTGTGCATGTAATATTTCGTTTCTTTCTACCTGCTGACCATGATCCAATAATAAAGTGGCCTTAAATTTGTAAATATTTTTTGTATTTAACATTGTTTCTTTTTACCCGTTGACTGCGATCCAGTAGTAAAATGTATTCATATTTTTTTCCCCTTTTTAGGGCGCTTTTTGCATTTAACATTGTGTCTTTTTACCTATTAACCATGATCCAATAGTAAAATGGCCTTAAATTTATTCTGATGTTGTGCATGTAATATTTTCTTTATTTTTATCTGTGGCCTGTGATCCAATAATTTAAAATTTCCATACATTTATAAGTCTTTTTAGCATTTTAACATTGTTCCTTTTTACCTGTTGACTGTGATCCAACAGTAAAATGAATTAGTATTTTTTGCCTTTTATGCATTTAACATTGTTTCTTCGTACCTGTTGACTGTGATCCAATCAGAGCAAACTTGCAGTCATTTTTGTGTCATAAAGCAGCCCTTGAGAATCACTTATGTACGTTTGAGTGCAGGTAACATTCACCAAGCAGTAGTTCACAAATGCCACGGTTTTGAACGCTCTCCAAATAAGTACTCTTATAAATCAAGTTTACTTTTTCGGGGGCGCCATTCCTTTTTACACGCATTACGAGTCACTGCGACCAAAGAACGGCACCATTAGCTGAAATATCAGCATTTTTGGCCAGTTTATAGATATTAAATATACGAACTAAGGGTCTTTTAGCATAACTCACTTTGGTCTAGTTTTACAGTTTTGGGTTTTTAAGGTCTATATGCTTTCATCATTAGCCTCCGTATCAGAGTACCGAGGATTTCATTGTGGTTAAATGGGAATCAATGGAATAATTCTCCCTGAATTCCTCTCGGAGCCCGGGCCCTCAGCGAATTAAACTTCTTAATAACGCTGCCACGCAAGGAAAAAGTGAAATGATTAGACGTGTGTGAGTGGCTTCGGAGATGGAAATGTGGTAAGAGGGAGATACAGGGTCAGGGACAAACTCGCCTCACAGCGAGATGGCTTTTTCCAGACCGTGTGGTCACAGAAACAGGAATTTCTATGGAAAAATGAGCGAGGAAGACAGTCAGATGGGATGAGAACGGGAAAAGCTTAATATCATCTACAACAGACTTCTCTGCAATAAAAAAACAGCTTTGGTTGTGCTTTACGCAGGTCATTAACTGAGGACAGAGAAATACTCATGAATTGGATGTCAAACTGTGTGGGGCCTGAAGGAGCCAGTATGATCATAACAAAGAGGGCAATTTTATGAATTACTGGTTACTCAGCACTCTAGACTATACTAAACATGGCACCGAGTTACCACTACTGCTGCCGTCCGCCCCCGTGAGCTCCACCACAAGTGTCCTCCACAAATCATCAGTTTAACTGAGTTTAACATCACTCATGAAGCGCACTCAAAACACTGAAGCAATGAAGACGTTTTAAAACAAGAACTCAGAAAATACACATGGAATGGAGGGAGACAGGAAGGGACAGAAAGACGACAACATGGGCGAAGCTCACGAAACCCCTTACGTTTCAGCCCCAAATCAAAGAGACATTAGAAATTAGGTTTTGCATAAAGAAAAGAAAATGCATCATGAATTCCTTTACAAATTTCACTACAATTAAGCACATTTTACCCCAAAATTATTCACATTAAGCACACTTTACCTTAAAAATCAGTATTTTACCCCAAAATAATTATTTATTTATTTTGCATATTTTTTTATTAAGCACATTTACCCTAAAATGTTTATAATTACAATGAAATAAATCCGGTATTATTTATAATATAAAACATTTATAAACCACTTTATAGTATTTGCATTTTCAAGCTAATTAAAATAAAAATGGACATTGTAATTTGAGTCAACACTGACAGTAATTAGAATGAAAAAGGATCTGGATGCTTTGAAGAAATTGCTAAATGTGCTTAACTTATGTAAAAATATTGTGAAAATCTTAATAGACTGAAAATACCCATCATGTTATGAAAAATAACATTTATTATTTATTTTCTGCACATTTTCATGAGATTAATGTAATGTAAATGTAAACATTTTACCCCCAAATTATTATAGTTTTTTATTATTATTAACCAAATTTTAACCCAAAATGTATGGAAGCCCGTTTCCACCATAGAATAAAAAATATTTAAAAGGTAACTCAATATTCTGACAATTTCACACAATTCTGAGAAAAAAGCAACAACTGCAAGACTTAAATATGCAAATCTGAGAAAAAAAATGTAAGAAATGTGAAATATAAACTTAAAATTACAAGAAAAATCAGAATTTTGAGATAAAACGTTACAATTGAGATAAAAGTTATAATTATCTTTTTTTTTTTTTTATTCAGTGGCGGAAGAAAAAAAAAAGAATTGCAAGATATGAACTCAAAATTGCAAGAAAAAAAGTCAGAATTTTGAGATGAAAAAGTTACAAATTTGAGGTAAAATTAATATTACCTTTATTTTTTTTCAGTGGCAGAAAAAAAAAGAATTGCAAGGTATGAACTCAAAATTGCAAGAAAAAAATCAGAATTTTGAGATAAAAGTTATAATTACCTTTACTATTTTTTTTATTCAGTTGCAGAAGAAAAAAAAAAGAATTGCACAATATAAACTCAAAATTGCAAGAAAAAAAGTCAGAATTTTGAGATAGTGTTACAATTTTGAGGTAAAATTAAAACTGCCTTATTTTTTTTTTCAGTGGCAGAAAAAAAAGAACTGCAAGGTATAAATTCAAAATTGCAAGAAAAAAAAAATCTGAATTTTGAGATAAAAGCTAACATTTTTGCAAACATAAAATAAATTGCAAGATATAAACTAGTTTTGCAATTTTGAGTTTATATCTTGCAATTCTGACCTTTTTACTTTTATTTATATATTTATTTTTTTGTCAGAAACGGGCTTCCGTAAAAATGTTTATCATCATTAAAAAAAAAAAAAAAAAAAAAAAAAAAACATTCTTTTTACTGTTATATGAAAGGAATGCTATATTATTTGTTCTACAAAGTATTTTCAAACCATTTCATAGTATTTAATTGAATCAACATTGAGAATAATGTGACTCACAAGTAAAAGGTCTGGATGCATTGCAGCAAAGGGAAGTGCTTAACTTTCATGAAAGAAATATTATCTTACTAGACCCTCATTTCATGGAAAATGAAATTTCGTATTTACTTTCTGCACGTTTTCATGAGTTTCAGCCATATAGAAAGAGCGCGAGCGAGCGGCCCGTGTAAAAATAAGCACATTTTACCTAAAGAGAGCCCTTCCTTTAAACACCAAAACAAAACACGGCAGGTCAGAAACCCACAGCAGACGCTCAAGGAGAGCTCGGACCACCCAACGCTGCACCCACACCCTGCAGCTAAAGCACAGCGATGGTGGTGAAATAAGGAAAACACTGAGCTCTGGGTCTGAAGCTCTTTCCACCTCCTCACCGTATGGCCGTTTCCTCTCGCTCATGCGCTCAGGAGCGCTATAAATGTCGAGACCACCATCAGAAACTGACATTGGACATTTAGGTCAAGGACAGTTTGGGTTTGTCTTCCCAGACTAGAACGGAGGAAGTGATTGTAAACAGACTTTCCCAGATGTGTGCATGTCAACTGCACGCGGACGCTCGGAGCGAGCGAATGCCACGCAGTCTGGGCTCGAAAATAAAGCCGAATGCTTTGACTTCCACTGGCTGAGGCGAGCGGTCTCAGAGCCGCTCTAAATCCGGAGGCCTGGCTTGAAGTAACGCGCCGTCCCCCCACAGAGAGCGAGCGCGGTGGGTGTGGCCCCTGAGGAGATGGTTTTTGAGGGGGCCCCTCCCGAACGCTCAGCTGCATGCCAGCGCCCAAGGGCTCCAGTCTGCCTGACCAAAACCACCGCGAGCTACCCACGCCACGTTACACGGGCCAGCTTGGTGAACGACGCCCCCTACTGGAGCTCCCAGAACGGACAGATGCACCTCTGCACATCCCTCCACCTGTAATGCGCAAGAAACACACACGCGTGTTCTGATTCTCAAATGATTCATGCACATTTCCAACCAAAACTGGCATAACCACAAAGCCACATGTTAATTAAAATAAAGCGAGACAGTAATTTGAATCAACGTTGAGAATGATGAGTACTACAGGTAAAATGCATGCATGCATGCATAACAGCTATTTGGGAACAAATTGTTAAAGTGTCACCAGTTTTCTGCATCCTAAGCTTCAAGTAAAGACTGAAACACACAACACCTTGCAATTTTTTTTAAACTTACAATTAAGCACATTTTACACCCAAATCATTTCAGTTTTCACTGTAATTAAGCACATTTCACCTTAAAATTTTCATAAACACAATGTAGAATGTGTAAATCTAAATACTGTAATATGAAAAATGCTGCATTATTTATATTGTATTTATAAACCACTTTATATTTTTGCATTAACTGAACAAAAAAGTGATTTAGTATTTTGAATCAGCATGTGGAATAATGAGAATTACAAGGAAAATGTCTGGATGCATCACAGCAGTTTGAGGAAATTGTTAAATGTCCCACACTTAAGCAAAATTTACCCCCAAATCATTTCAAGATTTGAAAAAGAAAAACAATCTAACTTTTATTACTGTAATATGATAAAATGCTGTTTTATTAATAATGCAAATATACTATTTTTACTATTTATAAACTATGCTATAGTATTTACATTTTCACGTTATTAACTAAATATTATAAAAACTCTATTAGACCAAAAATACCCCGCATTTTATAGACATTTTATTAAGATTCAGTCATATAGATACAGTGCAAGAGAGCCGTTTGTGTACAAATAAGCACATTTAATCCAAAATCATTACAATTTTTAATACTGTTAAGCAGATTTTACCCCAAAATGTGGGGAAAACTGTTTTTGCCACAGAATAGAAAAATAAAAAAGGTAATTTCTTATTTTCTGCACATATAGAAAGAGCGTGAGTGAGCGTTCATGTAAAACTGTCATTAACACAGTGCATGACTACAAAGTCACATTATCATTACTGCACTTCAAAAGGAATACTATATTATTTTATTTGAATTGTAAGGTATTTACAGGCAGTTTTGCATAAAAGCGATGCAGTGATTTGAATAAACATTGAGAATAATGAGAATTACATGTATAACGTCTGGACGCATTTGAGTAATTTGAAAGGAAATTGTTTGATGTACCACCAGCTGTCTGTATCGCAACACAACTTTTAAAATCTAAGATTTAGAAACACTAGGCATCATGCACTTGGTGCTTTTGTAAATGATTATACAGAAAAACTCAGAAACATGCACTATAACGACTGCGGATCACACACTACCAGACGTATATTGTAAGTTGTTATGAAAAAAAACAAAACAACACTGTGTCGCATTGCTACTACAGATGCATAACAAATGAAAACAATGTGTTCTAAAATCAGGTCTGATATCCTCGAACTGGATAGAATCATTTTCCATTTGCAGCAATGCCATAGAAGAACCATTTTGGGTTTCCCAAAGAACCTTAATGTAAAAAAGAACCAATTGTTTTAGGGTTAACAACATTTTAATAATCTAATTCCACTATAGAGAACCTTCTGTGCATCAAATAGATTCCATGGATGTCAAAGGTTCTGATGGAACCACAGATGCCAATAAAAAAAACAATACATGATTTTTCGGTGAAATCCGACAACTCAGACTCCAGAAATCTTCATTCTGTGATTTTCATCCACTATAGTATTGATTTGTCCAGACTGCAAACCAGGGCAGAAGTAATCTAGTGTATTCCAGCCTTAAATCGTTTGTCCACAATAAAAGTGACATGAAACAATCGCAGCCAATCAGAATGTGTTTGATATGTAAATTCCCCATTAACTGCATCAAACCCATCAAGGTCATTTATTTGGTATTTGCATATAAAACCTACAGTCTTTCTCTTAAACAGACCAAAATACTGATGACATGATCTTGCATACATGGCTTATAGGGCTGGATTTAAACAAAAGAGAGGTTATCACTTGATGCTTTATTGCTTGTGGTTACAGTAAATGTTTAAACTCAATCAGACTGAGTTTTAACAATAAAAAGTTAGGTTTTTTTTTAAAACATGTTGCTCCCACCACAAGGCCTTCAAAATGGTTTTGCCTTGAACTTTCTGGATTTTCCTTTAGAAAAATGTGAACTACACACAGTTTTTAACACACAACCAGGGGAACCCTTGCTGTATTTTTCTTGTCTCCTCTAACGTCTGCCTGGAGTTTAACGTCTCTAGCGATACCACGCTAACCACTCAAGCCAAACTCAAGGCTGGATTTCTGCTACAGGGTTTCCATCAGGGGATCTCTGCTCTGCTTTATCATTCAGCAGGAACAACACAACAAACACTCACTTACTGGCTTACAACCACATAGCATAAGGCGGCCACATTTCTGAAATAAACTGGGGACATTTCTAGTCCAGCAGTCAATATATCACTGAAATTTCCAGTGTTATTAAATACGAAATTAAAATACACAGGGACAGTTTGGGTTTCGTCCATTTTGAGCATTATAAATGTGATCAACTATAGTATCATATTCCATCATACTACTTTAAATTACGCTGTGCCATTAAGAAAAAACTTTAAAGGCTCAAAACAAAGTTTGTCACAATGCAACAAATGCAATGTAAACCTAAATAAAGAATTACTACAGAATTCAGAAACATTAGACACACTTTCTGATGAACTTACACTTTTTAATAGCTCTTATTAACCATAAACATAAATTACATAGTTAGCAACTCGGTAGGGTATGAAATATTATCAAATATTAGTGATGTTCATAAACATCTAAATTAGTATTCTTAAATAAATGTTCATAACTGTTACGTGTTATAAATATTGCAAAATGAAGAGCACATAAACTACTTCACATTGATAACTTGAGTTTTTACATTGTAATTTACAACTGATGGGCTTTGCTCATGAATATTAAATATGCTACGTAAAGCTCTAACCATATTGTACAATTATGAGGACATATTTATATTCATAAATATTCATTCACTAGCCTAATGTACCACGCCATGTCTGTATAACTCACACATTATACATTCATTTCATACCGTTAAGCCATGCTCTTTAAAAATTCATGGCGCAAGACGCTAAAAACAGCGAAACGTCGCTGAGAACGCAAGAATTTGCGCGCGCTTTTTATGTTGACCTGGATGAAAATAAACGAACGCAGCAAATCGCGGTGTAAAATGTCATTTTCGTATACAGTTTTATGTATTTGTGAGTTTATATGTGCGTTTGGATGTGCCTTACTTTGTAGATGATGGTAATACCTCGGTGATGCTGTTGAGGTCGTTCATTCTGGTCCACTTTTCAATGACAAAACAAACGTGAGTAACTTTAGTAAAGGAAGAGGTACGACAACACGGATTGAATGCGAGCAGCGCCATCGGATGGTCAAAACAAACATCTATAGATTATCTTGTATTATTTCTCTTAGCGAGCAGTTTTGAAGTTACCGTAAAACTGGGAGATTTGCGGGGATGGCCGCCAAAAATCTTAGTCCTTAGTCACGTTAGACGCCATATTGAATTTAATGCGGACGAAAACGCGGCTGTGAGGGATAGACTTACAATCTGTACAATGACGCACACCATAAACGTTATAAATCATGAAATAGTCACAATTTACAACTATGTTTTCTTTTCTGTAAAGACGCTTCATGAGCTGAGCAGTCCCCTTGCAAATAATAACCAATGATTTATTAAACCCTTACAAAAATTAACCATAGTTCTCCCTGTTGAAAAAACAAAACAAAAAAAAAAACAGCATATGCTGGTTAGTTAGGTTTTGAAGCATGGATGCTAGTTTTAGTTTTAGTAGTTTTAGTGCTGGTCATGTGCTTAAACCAACTAAGGATAATCTTAAACCAGCTAAAACCAGCATCCATGCTTCAAAACCTACCTAACCAGCATATGCTGTTTTTTCAACAGGGTTATTAGTAACCATGTTTTTTTTTTTTTTTTTTTTTTTTTTTGGCACATTGATTACCTCATGCATTTAAACATAGTTTTACTACAAATGCCATGGTAAAACTAGTGTAGCAAGACCATAGTTTAACTATAGTAAACATGTTTTTTTGGTTTTATTTGTGTAACTATTTTTTGGTGTATTGATTACCGTTTAGTTTTACTACAAACACCACAGTCATAGTCATGATTAATTTGTGCCATTGTTTAACTATAAACCATACCCATGTTTTTTTTTTTTTGTTTTTTTTTGGTTTTATTTGTAGCATGGTTCATTTTCCCAAAGGTTGGTGTGTTGTTAAACAACAGTACAAACTATTGAATGCACTGTACTTCTGTCCCTCACATTTTCACCCTATTAAAAATGAAATATGATGCCATACCAATTACCCAGAACACCCTGGTAAATGCGTAGTATGGTGCTAAGAACAAAGAAAAGCCCTAGTGGCTTGTAGTATTAAGTATATTGAAATATATGTGTCATTTCTTTAGATATATTTATATAAATGAGTCACGGTAGCACCATTTGCATGAACAAATACCTCAGTGGAGTCTAAAAAATAACATTGAAGCTTGTGTTATTAAGGTCACACACTTAATCTTTATTCATGCATGTAAACACCCACGTTTCCCTCTCTTAGAGAGCCGTTCACTCACAGCAGGCCTAAACAGTATTCTTCCAGTGACCTGTAATTATTTGATAGATTTTTTGAGCTAACTGCTATTTAGTCAGTTTGTAAGTGCTTCCTAAACAATCAGACATAATATGGGACTAATTTAAAGAGTAAGGCAGGCAGTTTTGGCAGCACCGGAGGGGCTGGTTTGAATCAGCGGAGGCCCCTCGCTCCAGCTCTGGTTTTAAACTGTTCTTTGTGTTTGTGGAAGTGCGGCTGGCGGTCGACTGCGAGGCCTGCGAGGCAGCGCTGTTTAATTGGGCTTTGTTGTGGAAAGAAATGGGGGAGCACGGTTCACTGTGGTCACATCTGTACAACGGTGGCGACCGGAGCGAAGAGACTCACACATGTACGTACGCACGCAAAAACACGGACGACACAGGACGTCTAGTCATAAATTGTCACTAATGAAGCTATCCAGTCAGGTGAATTGATTGAATAGTTCTCGAGTACGCACAGAAAGTGACTCGGTTTTGAAACGGGATGATGCGTTTACTTTGTGCACGGGGATTTTAGCAGCGTATAATTATCGCATTTACAAAACAGAGCTTCTGAATAATAAGATGCTGGATTTGCACATGTGACTGTTCGGCCTGCAGCTCTCTCATGTCCTGTGGCGACATGTTGTTCTCCATCTAAACAAACATTTTTATAATTATTGTAAAATGATTATGCAGGCAGTTTTATGAGCTCATTCTAATTGAGTGTACATGGAGGATTTGTACTGTTTGTACTTCTCAAGATGCTAGACCCTTGCTACTGTTGCCATTGGCTTGCTTAGTTGAGTTTTAAAGGACATTTAATATTGAGTGATATCAATTTGACTGCGCTATTGGATGAGAAGTTTGCATAATTCTGTTATTTTCCTGTAAATTATTTTGAGCTGCTTTGAAACGATCTGTATTATCTAAAGCACTTTACTGTAAATAAATGAGACTTGACTATAAACTTTTACGTTCCTAACAAAGGCAGATGTAATAGAACACTGTTGGAAAACAATCAATATACTGATGAGCAAAAACAGCTTAAAACAGGAAAAACAAAATCTGCCAGTGGGGTACGAAAACCCTTAATTTAAAGGGAAAACAAGATTATTTTCCTTGCCTCATTGGCAGATTTTTTTTCTTGTTTTTTCACTAAATTCTGATGCAAGTCATTATGCTTCTTAAGTAAATGTATCTTGATTTAAGAATGTTTAAATGTTTGTACTGGAAAACAAGACAAAAATGCTAAGTAAGGAAATCATTTTTGCAGTCTGTTTTTTTTAAAAACAACATCATGACTCTTAAATTACTTTGTTTAGAAAGGATCTGTTAATAAATTAAATGTAAATGATATAATAACTGTGATTATTAAGAAATGGAGCATAAAACGTGCGAACAGACCAAGCAAGAGACCGTGATGTCCTGAATTTCATCATCATGCATTAGAGAGATTCCGCCCCCCTTCCCCATATATTGCTCCTACTTTTCATCCCACATCTTTTCCCTCCATTCTCCACTTCATCTCTCCCCGTCTCATGTGGTGCTGATTGAACCCCATCAAAGGCTGCGGTGAGAGTAGACGGCCTGCTGCAGCTCCAGCCTCTCGCAGCCTAATGAGACACACACACACACACACATGCATGTATGCAATTCCAAACAAGTCAGCGTAAGACATGCACTACACTCATGCACACAGCACATGCTCACTTCTTTTAATGCATTGCATCTTTTATGCAATGCACCGCAAGAAAAATCATACTAATAATCATTTTTGTCTTGTGTTATAGTAACAATTATACTTAAAACAAGATGCATTTACTTTAGATTTCTTTACTATTAGAAAATATCAAAACTTGCTTTGGGAGAATACTTGTTTATTTTTCTTCCATAAATGATAAATATATGCATTGCAATGCAATGCAAATGTCAAGATATTCTCTCTCTCTCAAAAAAAAAAAAAAAAAAAAAAATCTTCATATTTTACAAAACTGTGCTTCTCAAGTAATGTCTTTTCTTCATTTATCCACTCTCATCAGTGGTTTCTCTCTCTCTCTTCTTGCCATGTCTCGTCACACTCCCGCAAAACCACAGCTCTCTTCAGAGTCTTTTCCAAACCAGCCTGGCGTCTGTCTCCCCCTTACTAACACCCCTCTCTGTGTGTGTGTGTGTGTGTGTGTGTGTGTGTGTGTGTGTGTGTGTGTTCTTACATATCAAAATATAGACCTACAGTGGCCCCAAAAAGCATTTGGGCACTAATGTCACACTTTAAAAAAGTTTTTTTTAAATATCAAAGCAAAAAGAAGCACAAACACATGCAAAACAATTGATGGAAGTTTGTTTGATGTTAGTGTTGAAGATGAAGACAGTCAGTAATGTAATTGTTTGTCGTTACCTATTGGATGATGTTGAATTAAACGTAAATCGCTTGTGTGTACTTGAGGAGACTTCATACATCCAGTAAAAACCACCTGATTCAAACACACTGAGACTCAAACATGATGAAGAACAGCAACATTAGTGAAGAGAAAGGCATTTGACACACATCTACTGTAATAAACCACATTCACATTTTTATTTGTGACGTCAGTGTTCAAATACATTCTGTAAAGAGCTGCAGAGTAAACAAATTATTAAATATATTACAGATACAGATTCATCTTTACATCATCTTTACATCATACATACATAATAAACACACAACATCAGGTTCTTGCATTAGAATTTTACATCATGTATGCACAACAGAAAACAATGTAAATACAAATCATTCAACAACATATCAAATTTTGTATACACTGTTACTAATTGCAAATTGCCTTTTGATTTGCTTTCTATGCTAGAACAGCACCACTAAGTGGTCAAATGTTAACACTGCAATAGTCATCAGTGGTGCTGTTGTGGTAAAACTGATTTGAAGATTGAGGTGAATAAAAATATTCTTCATTTCTATATTTCATAGTTACATGGACAAAATGCCACTTATTGCTGCTTTGCTTTTATATATACAGAGTTTGTACTTTTAATGCAATGCAAAAACTTTTTTTTGGTTATGCAAACTTTCATACAAAATTTACAAGAATTGAACAAAATACAGTCTAATTTCCAATGCTACAACACACTATATACTATAATATATTTAATTAAAAAGTAATATATACCAAATTGGCATTCAAGAGTGGTCCCTGATGTCTGTCTTGCAAAAAAATAAAAAATAAAAAAAAAGTACAATAGTAATGCATAAATGTAAATGTAGAGTATACAAGTGCACATTTAACAAAGCGATAGAATAAAGCAAATACAGCTAAAAAAATAAAACTGCATGAAGCACATCATCTTCTAGCAGTTCTCCTTATTCCCAGACTTCTAGTGGGTTTTTGAACCTGGATGTGCCGGGCTGGATTCACAACACATCCTTTCTGCTTATAATGATCCAGAAGTCTTCTCCACAACACACTGCACCGCAGCAAGTTCTCATTACCTGTTAAATTAGCAAAATTAGTGCACTGTATTCTGAGCATCAAATATAAAACGTTTGATAATTATAAAATACATAATAAATTAAAAGGAGGTTTACTGTTATTATAATGGCATTTGACATATTAACCCTGACACTATTAACAGAAACTGTACACAAAAAAGGATTATGATAAATGATATCCATATTATTTTGAAATTATTATACATTTATATGACTTAATACTCAAAATGCTTAAAGGAACACTGGCGGAAAATGAAAAGCTGCGATTTTATAGGCCGATATGGCTAGGAACTATACTCTCATTCCGGCGTAACAATCAAGGAACCTTGCTGCCGTACCATGGGTGCAGCAGGCGCAATGATATTACACAGCCGTCAACTCTGCCGGCTGCAACTCTACATCTACACAAACTTAGTGCCGGTCACTTTCAGGCGCTGTGTAATATTGCGTCTGCTGCACCCATGGTACGGCAGCAAAGTTCCTTGATTATTACGCTGGAATGAGAGTATAGTTCCTAGCCATATCGGCCTATAAAATCGCAACTTTTCATTTTCCGCCAGTCTTAGTACACGATGCAACTACAGAAGAGTCAAGTTTTAAATAGGAAAAATATCGAAACTATTTAGTCATTTTATAGTGAGATGCTAATGGTCTAATCGGATTCAATGATTTATGTTGAGCTATGCTAAAAGTGCTACCGCCAGACCCAGCGATCAGCTGAATGGATTCAAAAACGGTAAAACACATCTGTATAACTCTAGGGGAGTTGGAAAATGAACCTATTTTCAAAAAAAGTGGAGTGTTCCTTTAAGAGACAGAAATGTGATTGTGTGCATTTGCGTTATTCAAATAACTAGCAGGTGTTTATGGATCAAATCATTCACACATTGTTGACTCCCACAAGCCTTGATTGTTTGTTCATCAGATTCAGAGCAGATGGCGTAACTAACCAATGATGCACAGGCCTTCTTGTGCCCTGGTAATGCCCACGTTAACTTGGTGTGGGTCCATGATGAATCCAAGATGATTTAACATCCAGGATTTGGATGGTTGTTTTTCTGTATCAGATTTGGGACAAGAGCGCACAGTTGATATGATGACATATTTCCATTCACTTCCTGTGGTCAAACAAACAAGGAGAAAAGATCAGAAATAATTAATTCAGACACAATATCTACATGCCATTGTCAGAACATACAATCATAAACACAACCTAATAAGTATGAATGTCTTGTATCTTTACTTTGTGCCTTAAAAACCAAACAATGACAAATAAATAAATAAATAAATAAATAATCCTTCATTTTATTAATTTTTATATAACTGTTAATTGTAATGTTCTGTCATTGGTCCAGGTTCAGTGTTAAAAGTTTTAGTAAGATTTAAACAAGGTCATGCTTATTGATGTTCATTGTGCCACTGTTGTAAAATGGCATTTGTTAAAATTGTTATTACCTTGACTTTTCATGATGGTGTTGACTGTGATGTCATTTACACCCTTCTCCGACAGGGACTCCCTAATATTTGACACCTGAGCATTATATGGTGTGAGAATGGCAATGTCATTTGTCTTTATCCCTGCCTCAGTCAAAAGAATGGCGATCCGCACCTGTTGGAAGATTATCACAATTTAAAATTGACATATAACTTTTTTTATATAGTTTTATAGTATACACTTCGGTGGCATTTCGAATTTAAAACAAATTGATTGTGGCAAATAGTTGGGCTTTAAATGAACATTAAATAACATTTAAATTATTTATTTATATATTTTATTTTCTGTACCTAAACTTTGATGAATCTTAATGTAGGCTACTGTATGTACCGTATTCATAAAACAATCTTTGTAATTAATATAACTTTTTAAATCAAAAGGGTAAAACGTTCCTTTCTATTATATCTCCAATAACGTCCTGAAATTTGAATGTTACGAATGGAAGCGCGCCTCTGGGAGGAGTCGTTATGTCTCCTAGGAAACTTAACCGCCAACATTTGCCAAACAACGGCATCTGCTGAGGAGAAGAGCGTAAATCTAAACGCTCTCTTTATCGATTGGAGTTATTAGGTAAGTAGTTTTTTTTTTTTTTTTTTTTTTAATATCAGTATTTATTGAAAATAACAGCGTATGCAGTATATGTCCATTATTTAGAAACGGCTGTAACGTTTTAAAATTTTAGTTTGACGGATGTATTAAAGATAGACGAAGCCACCCGATGTGCTAGGTTAAATAGCCTATTATTTTTCTTCAGTAAGGTCATGTTTAATCATTTTGTTAGTTACATTGACCGTTTTGAATCTCAAGATGGCGCCAATTAGCTATTCCACAACGCGTTGTTGTGAAAATATAGATGGAGCGGTTCTACTGTAGGATCAGTGGAAATTTAAGGCTTAGCCCAGATGTACTGTATCTGGATCCAGCCTTTGATTAAATATCATAATAATATGCTGTATGCTATCGTATGTATAAGTTATATCTTATATCTAAGATATCTTAGGTTTATAGTCTTAAATAATAGTTCCTTCTCTCTTTATAAACAAACACTACTGTACCTGCAGCAACATTCAAAATGAAAGAACCCCAAAATAAATCGTGTGTAATGTGAAACGTAATAAGCTACCAAGTTTAATTTAAAATATAGCCCAAAATACTCTTTATTGAATGTAGTACACTTCTCTCTTACCACTTCTTCTGCCTCCTCAAAATTTGCTTTTGAATTTTCATTCCCCCGTTCAGTCGAGACCACCAGACTTTTCTCCTTTCCTTCAACATGGCCAAAAACTATACATGTTTGCCTTGCTGTAGTAAGGAAGAGCTTTGGTTTGGTTAATGTTTCAGTTTTTAACTTTCCACCATAGAACTCCTTAGATGGAAATTCACAAATGTCTTCTTGCTGTAGAGACAAGGTATGTAATGAAGACATTTGAATTTGAATTAAATAAAACTATGAACATAGAACTACTGCTGTTCAATTGATTAGATCATACTATTACTGTAATACTATTACTGAGTAAAATCTGTATAAATGTAAAAAACTGAAACAATTAGTAGACGATTATCTTAAGCAAAGAACTGAGACAGACAGGAATGTTTAGAAACAAATACAGCATTAAAGCTATATTTTAATAATTTCTTACCATTCTGTATTGAGTGTCAAGCATGAGTGCTTTCTCCATGTAGCGCTCAAAAAGAGATTTGCTCATTCCCAATCGCTCCACAACATCATGGTGGACTACAGGTTGCAGCTGCATATGATCGCCCAGAAGAACAATCTACAACAGAAAATTAGTATGTTATTAAGAACCTAGAAGTGGATTCAGTAGTAGTGCATTTTGTAGTCTTTGTTTAATGCAAACATAATGAATTGAAATATGTTAATATGCCAATATCCAAATTTGTAACGGTACCTGATCAGGCTTATGAGCCACAAGGGGAATAAGGGCTTCAGGTTCAGTTGCCATGGCACATTCATCGATGATGATCTGTTTTAAGTCGAGGACTTTAGCTAAAGTAGGGTGTGAGGCTGCTGTGCAAGTGCACAAGATGACATCATGCCGTAATAATTCATGTACTCGAGCCTCTTCGAGTTTGTCTTTGTAGCTTTAAAAAAAAAAGTTTTTATTTTCTTTAAATTTGCTTTTCATTTCTATGAAATTGTGTCCAAACAATTTCCATCAAACAAGAAACCATAACATAGAATCAAAAAGAGAGTTACTGAGCCATACATACAGTTTTTTTTCTTCATCAGTGAATTGATCTCCTCTTCTAATTTTCATATCAAACGCTAATATTTGTGTGGAATGTGGGTTGCCGTCCTTTCGAATCAGGTGGTGTAGTGCAATGGAACTAATAATACAACAAGAACACGCACCTGTTAGCAGGCTTACGTTAAATACACACACACATATTTCATTGGCTGTTAGTAGGGCTGGGCGATATGGCCCAAAAATGATCACAATATTTCTTTTTCCAATTCAGTCGATAATTATCACGATAAATGTCAAATTTTTATTTCTTTCAAGTTTAAAGGCAGATTTTTGATACAGTGTGAAAGTTGTAAAAACCAAAGGTTAATTGTGGTTTTAAATAAAAAAATAAATAAAAAAGGTTTGTGTTGCCTGATAATATTAATATTTTAGAAATACACATTGGATAGTAGCTTGATTTAGGATGCAAATGTAGATTTATCAAAATCAGTAATATCTGTAAAATTGTAGCAACCTCATTTTTATATGGAGAAATGTAATTATTCTGTTTTTTTTTTAAATTAAACATTGCTCTTTCATAGTATCATCCATAGATCATGATAACTGATACTATGTTAAAAATGTAATATGGTTTCTACGTATTTGTATGCAAAACAGGTCTAAATACATGTAGTACAGGGGTGCCCAACCCTGTTCCTGGAGATCTACCTTCCTGCAGAGTTAAGTTTCAACCCTGATCAAAAACACCTGTCTGTAATTATCAAGTGCTCCTTCAGATCCTAATTAGTTGCTTCAGGTGTGTTTGATCAGGGTTGGAGCTGAACTCTGCAGGAAGGTAGATCTCCAGGAACAGGGTTGAGCACCCCTGATGTAGTATAAACGCATAAACGCTATAGCTTAATCAAATACTGTAATTATATTCCATTACTCCTCCAGTGTATTTAATACGTGTCTGCATTAATAATATAATAAAATTTGACACAAATATACCCACATTTATGACACGATACCACTGTGCAGTTAGTGATACTACAGCAAATCTATGGAAGCTTATGGAAGCATATGTCTTTTTGCTTATGTGCATTAATCTGAGTGTAAACAGTGAGATATCTTCAGGCAGGTGAAAAGTGTTTGGTTAATGGTGAATATTGACCTATTGTGCGTCCTTTTGCTGAGCGCCGCCTTGATGTAATGATTGACAGGTCGGGGGCGTGATCGGCTCGGAATGCATTTTCAAATGTACAATGACTTAAACTACATTCATTGTGGGGTATTTAATGAAAATGAAATTGTAAATGTCCTACCCCTAAATCTCAATGCATTTAGGAAAAACAGCATTTAAATGATTATTTTGCTACAGTTTTTGCTTGGACATGTTAAACATATCGAATCGATTTGGGTAATACATTTTCATTTTAATTGTGCAGCTTATAAAGCCTTAAAATATGTTTTTGATTGGCATTTTAAAACTAGTGTAGGAGATGGCAAATGTAAATTATGTAATCGAATGTTCATTCTCATTTTGCACTAAATGTTGCACATATGTATGGGAAAATGTACATTTAAATACAGAAATACATTGCCATTTTGCATATTATATTTCAGATTGAAAATTGCTACCCATATGCTTCCATACTGACTGTATTGTTGCGCACAATGTTTCTCCTGTTTGTCAAAGCTGTTTCATATGGCTTTTAAACCGAGTCATTTGTGTTCTTCACTGAATTCAAGAGCTTTCCACTGGATCTCACAGTGCTGTTTAGTGACCAAGACTCATCAACAAATGAACCACATCTGCTCTATTAAGGCCCTGTCCCAAATGGCACCACCCTAAACCCTTGCGGTCTTCCTCCAAGACCGCACTTTTGTGCCGTATTGTGCCTTTGACTGTCGGGTAGAAGTCTGCTGCGTAGTTCGCACCAGTGCGGGCTCGGCAGAAGTGCATATCAAGGGCGCATAACGGCCGCAAAGGGGGCGCTCGCAGGAACCCTTCTGAATGCAAAAATGACAAATGGGACACCCTACAGTCTCGTGGACTTAACGGGATGCGTCGGCCATTGTAAATCTGGAAGTCCGCAAGTGCACATGAAGTGTTCCATTTGGGACAGGGCCTGAGTTTGCGCCGTGCCTCCTTTTGAACTTTGATCTGAGTGGATAAACGGTCTGAGTGGCACGCTTCAAATAACTAGCACTCTTTTGTTTTGCCTTTGCCGCACAAACATTATATCGAACATTTATCAAGCTCTTTTTATCATTCATCAAGGACGTTTATATTGTGCGGTAATTGACGTTATCTATTTATCGCCCAGCCCTAGCTGTTAGCATCTAAACTTATACAAGTTATAAATGAACATCAAAGCAAACACCTGAGCTCTGTGTTGGGTTTTTCTCCTCTTTTAGAATTGCGTGACAGCTTCAGATTGCAGCCTGGGTAAGGAAATTCCAACATTTCCATCTGACGACTGTAGACTCTAAGAGGTCTAAGTTGATTTTGAAGTTTTAGGAGATGACCTGCAAGACATTCGTATAATCATTTTAACAGTTTGCAGTGATCTCTGGTCAGGTAATCTTCTTTTAAAAGTGTTAAAAGTGAGTTGTGTAACTCTTGCTTTACTAGTGGCACCAAACTGATAAAATGGATAATAATTGGCTATATGGAAAATTTACCTGCGACAACATCTACAGATTTATTTGAGGGGCCACAGTACAGAACAGCTCTCTTCTTCTGTGGATTGGTGGCAGGAAACTGTTGGACATTCTTGAGCAACCAGTACACAATATGGACACCAACAACAGTTTTTCCAGTCCCTGTGAAAATTCACAACAATAATATAATAAGAAAGGATTGGAAATTACAATAGCCTAAGAACAAAGAAACCAAAGAAAGTCCAAAAATATTTCTGACCTGGTGGTCCTTGGATAAGAGTGAACTTGTTGGCCAGTGCTTCTCTTATAGCTCTACACTGACTGTTGTTCAGATTGGAAAACCCAGAAGGTAGGTAATTGCCAATCTCAAACCTGGCTGGCATCTGCTTCAAAATTTTAGGTCCTTTGAGGAGAATTAGTGTAGATTTAGTTCAACTACATTTGAAGAGATCCTTTTGAAAAACATGGCTAGGAAATCACTAGTTTAAAATACAGATATGCAAGATGTTATAAAGAGACAGTCTTTTGTACCTCCTTCAGAGTTGATTCTTCCACCAGTGGCTATAGTTTTTACAAGGTGGTTAGCTTTGGTAAGACTGCTAATTGCATTTTCTTTGCGCCTGCAAAAGAAATAAAACAAAATTATAATTGTTAAAGGATACATATATACAACATTTAGTGTGCTATAGTATCTATAATTTGTAGTCTTACACATCTGGCAGAAGCTTTGGAATCAGCTCCAGAGTAAATCTTGTCCTTTCGCAGAAAATCGCTTCTGGAATCTCTGTCATGGGCATGTGGTTAATCTGAAAATCAATTTGCAAATTCTTCTGTTTTTTGGATCTTTTTTCTTCAACTTTTGTAATTATGCCATGGGCCACCCAAGTGGTAGATGGAATATCCATGAGAGCTGTGCACTGAGAGTTTTCCAGAAAGGGACTACTCTGAGTTTGGTGAATCTTAGTTCGAATGCAGAGGACACTGTTCTCAAGGTCACATTCAATGGACCACTCAGATTTTTTGTCAAGCGGAAGGAGAAAAAAACCTTGAAGCTTCTTTTCAGGAGAGTTTTCCCATTTCAAGGCTGCATCTTCAAGAAGAATGCTCTCATTTTCAGCCACAGCATTGGAGGCTGACTCCATTTCACACATGGGTTTCCATATTGCCTGATAATCCATGTATGTCTTGTATGAATTCCTTGATGAGTGGAATGCATATTTTGAAAAACACTTGATTGGATCTCTCACATGCTCCAAACAAATCTCAAATTTTGGATGCACAACAAACAGCTGAATTGCTGGTGTCATTAATCCTCGAGCCGTGGCTGTACCTAGCTGGACTTCGACTGCCTCACCTGGCTTTATTCTCAGCCACAGTTCGGCGTAATGCTCAGCACGCATGGGATCAGATTTTTCTGAACTTGTAGCATTTTTCAGTCTTTCATAGAATTGTCTTGGGCATGCATAGACTCTTGAGCTGACATCAAGCTCCTCAATCAGGGGAGACAATCTATCCCAATTTTCTTCTCTGAGAGCAGCTGCTAGGCTTTTCCAGGTCTTTGTAGAGACATAGGCCATCACTGACTTTGGATTTTGCTGTTTCACTTCAGCAAGGATATGAGGATTAGAGAATGAATATATTCTTCGCACCCATTTCAAGATCATGCAGTTGTTGGTTTCATCAAACTGTGGTTGATCTGCCAACTGAAGATCCCTGTACATAATGTCTAAGTTTTCTGATATAGAGGTTTTGTTGAGTGGGAAGGATAATCTGAAGTTTGTCCCTGACGGATTGAGTTCCACAATGTATGCCACCTTCCTTTTGCTTTGGGTTGACAGTTGTAACGCAAAATGTAGAGCACAAGATTTCCTCTCATATGCTGACTGTTGGTCGTTTTTCCTGGAAAATTCCATACAAGACAGGTCAATGTCATGAGCTTTGTACCTAACATCTGTATTGTCATTTACAGAATGAAGAAGGCGCTGCACAATGATGTCTATATATCGGCGGATTGGGGATGAGGCCCACGTATAGCTGTCAAGATCTAAATCATAATGCCCAATTCTTGAGATATGTGTCGAGTTTGAGCGCAGAAAGCATGCTTTGTGAAACAATCTCCTAAATGCAATAGCAAAAGGGAGAAGTTGGGGGTGAATCTCATCAGTTGCAATAAAGTCAATTACTGTGTAGATATTTTTCTGCTCTGCTGCTGTCTTCAAGCATCTCAAAACAGATTTTAATATGGGGAAGGTTTCAGAATCATAAATGTCAGCCTGAGGGTTTGGCATGGCTGCGTGGTGGATCAAGCCTTGGTTATTCTGTTCATGAGATGCATGTTCACACTCATGAGCTCGACTTGAGAAGTGAACAGAAAGTGGAATCAAGGAGGCATTTTTGTCAAAAAGGTCGGTAAGCTTTTCTCTTTTTGGCCTGTTCTGGCATCTCAGGGGAGTTATGCTCCTTGTTGTTTCATCAAACAAAAGGCGTTCAGCAACCGCGTGGTTAAACATAATCATAAGCTCTTCCACCATCTGGTGAGACTGTCTTCTTCCGAGAGTTACATCCTCATCTGGTGCTTTGTAGCACCAGCCGTCCAATTTTCTCAGTTTCCTGTGGACCTCAGCAAAGGTCCATGCTTTCACAAGGGAGGTTTCAAGCGGGTCAAAATGCTGATGATTTTCAATGATGTCTTCAGCTTCATCATAGGAATATCTCTTCTTGGAGCGAATGACAGACTTCCAAAATGATCTCTCCTTTATGCAGTGTGTCATACTGTCTACTTGAATTATCAAGGAGATGGCCCGTCTGTCACAGTTAGGGATTAAACTGAAAAAATTGGTACTCATTTCTTCAGGGAACATGTGTATTGGCTCCTTCCCACTGGGATAGAATGTAGTACACAGCCGTCTTGCATATTTGTCCAGTTCACTGTTTTTAGGCACAAAACTTGCAACATCAGAAATGTGAACTCCTATTTCATAGCAGTCACCTAAATCCCGTACACTGATTGCATCATCAAGGTCTTGAGAATCAGCAGGATCAACAGTAAATGTTGGCAACGTGCGAAAATCTCTTCGTCCCTTATCAAATAAATTGAGACCTTGAATGTCTTGCATTTGTCTTATCACAGATGAAGAAAGTGTTCTCCTCAACTGAAACTCTATGTTAAGTATATCCAGTCCATTATCTAAAGTTGTCATTTTTGGAAAAACTTCCACAACAATCCCTAAGGGATATCTGGAATCCTTTCTCCACTTAAGCACTTTGACAACGAAGAGATATTTTCCACGTGCTTCTTCATTTATTTTGACAAAACGCTTTACTCTGTGGTTCTCTGGATTTCTTACAGCAATGTGGTCTGGTTTGTCCTTTGAAAATGGTGCATAGATTTTGGTGATGCATTTGTTGATGGGCGTCATCACCTGATTGTCATATCTTTCAATGGTGCAGACAAATTCTTTGACAGTATCCGCACTTTCCAGGATGTTGAATACTTTTCCCGTAGGAGGATTTGATGTCTCACTCAGGATCTCCACTGTTACCTTGTCTCCAGGGAATGCCTGTCCGATATTCTTTCTATCCATGATACTGATTCTCATAGTGGGCTCGTCAAGTGGTCTTGCATAAGCTCTATGGTCAAAATACTCTATGACCAGCTCACAGTGTTTATGTGTTGAAGAGTTAGTCAACAGTTGCTCCTCATCTTCTTCTGCAATTTGGTTGCTAACACTACTGACAAATTGCTCATGTTGAAAAACTGGAAACAAGCCTTCCTCTGTCAATGGAACATTGATGTCTTTGCTCTCATCAAGAAGCTCTTGAAGTATTGGGTCTTCTGTGTCTGGTATTTCAGATGTAGTTGATTCACTATCGCTGCTCTCTTCATCCACACTTCTGCAGAGCTCAGATATCTCAAGGAGATCTTGTTTCAAAGAATCCAAGGTAAAGTTATAGGCACTTCCCTTGTTGATGCAATCCTCTATGTATGATCTCCATAGTCTCCAGCACATACCAAACTGTTGGCAAGAAAGTGCAGCTGCATCTCCAACAACAAATATTTGGGATTGGGCTCTTGTCATAACTGTGTTCAGCACTCGCATGTCATTGAAAAACTCAAGACAGGTCCGGTCCGTCTCTAGCAGGCTGTCCTTCGTGTGCACTGTGGAAATCACGATTACTCTGAACTGTTTCCCTGCAAAATATGGAAAAGGCAGTATGCTCTGTAAAACCACATGCATTAATACTACTGTGTCTGAACATAAACATGGAATAGGATTACATTTGAGTAATGAATCTTCTTTACCTTGCACATTTTCTGCATTCTCCACAGTGAAACGGGGCAGTCTAAGCTGACGCAGTCTTTGCCTGATTTCCAACACCTGAAACACAAAAGAGGCAAAAGCATCTGCTATAAACACGCTTACATGAATTTGATAAAATAGCTGGATGCTACTAATAAAAAGCATATTTAAATCGGTAACCAGCAATAGGTTTGATACCTGTCTGCCTTGAGAAAGGACACAAACTGATTCTGGAGCTTTATTACCCCACTCTTGAGGCCATTCCTTCATTATTCCTTGCACAATGTCAACAACGCTTAGAATTTGTTCCGCATTGAACCAGGACATGCTTGTTGGGTCCAAACAGCATTCTCCTCTTACATGATGGAACTGCAAGGCATGCTGATGTGAATGAGGAGGCACATTTCCTCTGGCTTTGATCACATCACTCTTTCCCACATAAAAATGTGTTGATACAAAATCCACAATGTCCTTTGTGGAACGGTAGTTTTCAGTGAAAATGATTCGGCTTTGTTTGGCGATGTCACTGTTTTCAGCTTGGTAGTAATAGAAGAGGCGATTGAGCAGGGTATGTTCAGAGCATTTGTCTTGTCTCACAGAGAAGAGCTTGGGTCCCATCTGCATGTGATCTCCTGCTAAAACGACACATGTATGTTTACCTGCTAAGCCCAGAGCCATAAGAGCCTCACACTCCAACATCTGCGAAGCTTCGTCTATCAGAATGTGGCTGAAGTAGTTTTCAGGGAGCTTCATGTCATGGAAGAAACGAGCCAGAGCAGTTGTAGTTATGATGATTCTTGTGGAATCTAAAACAGCTTTATCAGGAAACTCAAAATGACTGCCGTCTCTGGATAAATGGCAGTACTGTATAGTGATGCTATCAGTAGCTCTGGGATTGTTTTCCTTTGCCTTGATTCTCAAAGGTCTGGCTTCACGATGAACAGTTGCATATTCATGGAAGTGACCTTTTACATAAAGATCAGCAGAACTGTAACAAGAAAAAATAGAAATAACTGTAGCTTACAATGACTGCATTTAAAAATTAAAATTACAGACACATTCATTCCAAAATGACGCTGCCTTCAAGGTATGCATTTTTTTTTAAGCATTCCCTAGGAATCACATCCATGACCTGGCTGTTGCTTGCACCTTGCTCTACTGTTTGTGACAGAGGAATCCAATTTTAAAAATGTATATAAAAAGCCTTTTTCCTATTGAAAAGACTGTGCTGTGTTTTGGATGTTGGTGTGCTATTGTCGCCACAAGACTTTTTTAACTGTGCTAGGCCAGAAAAAAAACAAGCACTAACCAGCATGGAAATTCATATTATTCTGAGCTGGAAGTTTCATAAGGATGACCTACTCCTATGGAGTAATAATCTGAATTGCCACTGAATCCACTCTTTGCCTAGAGTTTGATTGTCAGGCAATCTGACCAATCATAATCCCAAATACACCATTATGTCAGACAAACAAACCAGACAGGAGTGTTGGTAGATTAATGTAGGTGGACATTTATGTTTATTTCATGCTATAACTAGTAGTAAAGTGCGCTGGGTGCACATTAAAGACCCACAAAACGGTATTGTTTAAATTTCTGAGATGTTGTTTCATATCAAAAGTAACCTGCTCTGTCTTGGACATTGCACTTTTCAGCACATTGTCAGCGTCCTCTTCGCAATGATTCCGCAATGATTTTTCACTGCGTAAGAACATGATGTGTGGTGTGAGAGTGTCATGGCTAGTTGGACGTAGGAACAGTAATTAAGGGGGCAGGTCTTTTTGAAGGGTCAGTTGTGATGCCTTACCTGTTTGTGTGTGTGCAAATCAGGATTTTGTTCTGTGGTTGCTGCACAAGAGCCTGGGTCATCTTTGCAAGGGTTCGAGTTTTCCCTGTTCCAAACGGTCCATAAATCAACAAAGGTGGGATGCTGCTTCTGTTGCCTGTTACACTCAGAACAAAGTTCATTGCTGCTTGCTGCTTCTCATTTAACTCTCCTGCATGTGACTGGAAAGAAATACAGAAGTTGCTGTTTTTCAGGTCAGGAAAGACTTTGTCTAAGTCGGGGAGATCGTCAATAGCCTTGTGCATCTCGCAGAACCAGAGACGATTTAGCTGGAACTGGACTTCCATCTCACACTGCTGTCCATTCTGCAGGTTCAAATCAGTGCAGCATCGTTCGGAAAGCTGCAATACTACTTGTGTCTCATTGGCAGCATCTTTCAAAAATTCAGCTTCATAGACAGGCCCAAGATAATCATTGTTCTTCATAACACGAACAAGAGATCTGATAGCGTGTCTTTTCACTATGAAACCTTGAGGAGCATCAGGAGTTATTGGGTGAGACAGAGGCACAGCAGCAAGAAGTGTCCCAGGGCAAGCACATTTCAAACCAAACCTGTCATCAGACAGGTCATTTTGCAACTTCACAACCCCTCGTAGATTCAGCCTGGAAATATTATGGGACAGGGAGAGGATATTAGAATTGTTATCAATATATCAATCAATCAAATATATATACATATATATACCTGGTAAGCAGTTCACTTTCGACTTTTTCCTCCTGATATAAAAAATTGTGCATGCTGTGTTTGTAATTCTCGTGGTTAATCACACTGCTCGTCTGGTCTGTCGTGATGAGCTTGTATCTGTTGAGCAGCTTTCTCTCTGCCTCTTCTCTTTCAACAAAAGGAATGATTTTCAGGCTCTCCTCATTCCAGATCTCAAGGTTCGTGGCAGCCTCTTGTTTTTCTAGCGGAATCTCAGGTGCTGGGGTCGTGACTGATGTTCCCTTACACTCCTTCTCTCCAACTCTGACCTTGATTTTTCGTCGTAGTACGGGTCTCGTGTTGAAGTCAAACACTACCCATTGCTCATATGACCCTGGATGGTCAGATCTGAAGAACACTGTGATTTTATACTCTGCAGAAACAAATCATGTAGGTGAAAGTGATTTGTGAGCTCAGCAATTAATAAGCATTAGTAAAAGCATGTCATAATGTTTCTTGAAGGGTTTTGTAAGAAATAGTCACCTGTTTGGTTCTTTTTAAACAAAGCGCTAGTGGAATATGTCCGTTCCTCATGGGTAGCTTTACTGAGGCTGAATTTCGCCCCCAGTTCCTGTCTGAGCAGAGCAACAACTTCTAGTGGTTCCTGGAGGGATTTAAGTCAATTTGGATGTGAAGATCAATGTCATTGCAGAGGCTGTCCTACACTACAGCTATCTAAAAATCTTACATAGGTGCTTGGCAAATTACATACCTCAAAAAAACTGATTATGTATTATACATTTATCGCACCATATACACTTGTTAATAAAAACTGGCTAAAAAGTTTGACAAGAGCTTGTTACCTTTTGCAAGGATGGCTTGAATATTTTTTAAGTCACTTGCATCATTTAACTGATCAAGAAGTATAAACCTCTCCTGAGTGGAACCCCATACAGTAATTCTTAAAACTAAGAGCAAATGTAGTAGTATTATTAATAACTACAATATTGTAACTAAACCAACTTTTTCATAACTATTTTTTTACTGTTTTGAAATTAAAGACAAATGTTTATATATGTGTTAAATACAAACCTTAGAAATGACTGTAAAATTCCATGTACACTGTATTCCTTTTTTCCTTACATAGACGCTGTCTATATCTGGGTCACAGATGATAGAAACATCAGGAAGGGTGTCGCTGATCTGCAGGAATATTGATTCATCAATCAATCATTATGACATTGCAAAAAGCAATCGTAAAAATCCACAATTATAGCTTTGCTTGAGTATATAGTTAAAAAATTTGCATGAGCTAATAAAATATACTTGTTAGCATAAATAACATTAAGCAGCAATGCAAAGTGTCAAAGATCAGAGGTGCATCTGTCAGCATTTGGGATACTATCCTAGAGTTTTACTCAAAAATGACATTATACATTGTTCATTACTGAATGGCTTACTTACAATCATTTTCTTGTCATTGCTGTGTCTGTATTCGTCCAAAAGACTGTCCTGATAGGACAGTAGACCCTTCTCGGCTGCATCCGTGGCTCTTTTTCGTGAAGCCTTGATCCGTTTTTGCCATTCATGAAGTTCTTCTTGACTGTGTGCATTTGTGCAGTTATCGCCATACTCACATATCAGGGATCTATGGGAGAATGTTTATATAGGCTGCTTTAACTTTGATACAAGCAAACATCTAATTCCATGTCACACTTCATATAAATACCTTCCACACAGTTTCAGGTCCTTGCATGTTGGTGGCGGATCACGGTATTTCCAAGTCTGAGAGGTATCATCAAAGATCAGTCTCCTGTGCTTCACAGTGAAACAGTGGTTCATCAGTTCCTCAGCTGTCCGGAAGTGAACATGACATAATGTGCAGGCAAACCGTTTTTCTTTCTTTTGAGACTTTGACTGCCGTGCCGTTTGATTTGGTTTTATCATATTCACAATCTGAGGAATTGTCAGTTTTTCATCC
Organism: Cirrhinus mrigala; assembly: GCA_036247105.1. Taxonomy (NCBI): domain Eukaryota; kingdom Metazoa; phylum Chordata; class Actinopteri; order Cypriniformes; family Cyprinidae; genus Cirrhinus; species Cirrhinus mrigala. The sequence goes on along the minus strand of CM070012.1, from coordinate 35,109,114 downwards.
TTCATGATGTTCCATAGTGCTGCTTCTTCTGAGCTCCTAGCAAAGGTACAATTGCTTCCATGCTGCCTGCATCCGGTTTCTTTAGTGAAGTACCAACAGACAACATAATTGCGAGGTCTGGGACGGCGTGGCCGGGGGGCAACAGGCCTCCACACTGAATTTTGACGTTTCTGCCTGATCAGTAAGAGGTCTTTTGAACAGTCATGAATGACCTGGTTAAGCGAGTATGAAATCTCATTGTGTTTTGTACAGCATTTATTACATCTGACACTCAGACTGAACCTCTTTTTTAACGTCTGAAGAACTTGATTTTCTGCAAGAGCCATGATTTAGAAGAGATGAAGTTCCTGTGAAAAGAAATAATTTGCATATGCCGTTTACACCTTTTTTCATTAAGTAATTATATTTTAATTATGCATTCTAATTTTGATCGGTTAACCTTTTCAGCCTTCGCACTTAATGAACATTAGCTGTAAGGACAGGCACACACGAGTGAGCACCCCGGAAATGATTGAGCACCAACGGGAAAACATGAAGTAGTCTCTGTTCATTTTAACCAATAAAAAAATGGATTGCAGCTTTTACTACTTTATTTTCAATTCTTTATTCATTTCACTTCGCAAGATAAATTTTGTGTAGTGAATTCATCAAACGCACCATCGAATGAAGTACACTCAAAAAAAAACAAACACCCAGCGATTGGGGGTTGGGCACCCACCGGCAGAAAGATAAATCGGCGCCTATGCCTGTAAGGAACATATCTTTACATACAGTAATTCACGCTTTTATAAAAGGCATGATCATTAAAAATTATTAGCCTGCCAACAGAACTTGCTAAATGCTAAAACAAATACTATTTAAGTGCTGTTATGACCAGATAAGCACAATCCACACAATTACTTGACTCCTTCTTATTTGTATTTGAAATAAACCGCTGATTAAACAAAACGCCTCTTAACAATAACTTCACGCCACCTTCTCTTGAGGAACAGTTCACCAAATGAGATAATGTAGCGATTCATTCATTCTGTCATGCTGGGTATGACTTTCTTTCAGCTGTGTAACACGGAAGAGGAAGTTTATCAGAAATAGAAACTTAGTCGATATTCACTTTTTACTTGATGGAAAAAAGAAGCAATTAGAGTCAATGGTGACTGAAGCTACAAGCGTTTGGATTCCACAGATAGCTATTTTATTTTTAATGTTTTTTTTGCAAAGCTTCATGAATTATTTTCCACTAAATAATATATTGTGCACAAATGAATCAGGCAACATGAATTAGTAATGCATAGCATCATCTTACCTTCATATTTTCTTTTCCATCCCAGTGGTTTTCTGCTATGTCAGGATCTTCCTGTAACACTGGATGTTTCAGCTGATCTCAGTGTCATGTGCATCTAGCTGGAGGTGTTTAAACATTTTATAGAGATGTTGCTGAGCGACGCTGGATAAGCCACTCCCTTTCTAGAATTAAGGGCTAACTTTCCTTTTCCAGGACATTGCGCTTGTACTGAACGGTGCAAATGCACATTCAGCTATCAGTTTCATTACTCATGAAAGCCACAGGAAGGAAACAGAGTTTAGGCCTATCCTTTTTTCTACAAACTGACAAACACGTCTGAATGCAAATTGTTTCCTATCAGACTTTTAAAATGCTACTCAAAGATACAAAACTAGGACATTACCACATTTTACTGCTATACTTACTATTAATCCTTACAACCAAATTTACTTTTTTTACTTTTTTTACTTTTTAAAATTAATACTCACTTGGAAGAAACTCTTGGCTATATTGGCTGGTAAATTTATTAAAAAGTAAAACTAAAAGACTAGAGAATACTAATAGATCTATGCTGAGCATTGCACAGTTTATCACACATGATTTTATCTGTGTAAAATAATCATGTTTGGAATGGTACACAAATGATTAAAGGAATCAGGTCAACAAAACAGCATGGTTGCATGTCCTGTTTTCCCTTATTTTTCTTTCTCTGACTTTTAGACAAAGGAATGCCATAATTGTATGTACTTTTAGATGCGTTTTCAAATCTGCCTACCTACAAGAGCCCAGGAGATACACACACACACACACAACGACAAAAAACAAATGTTTCCTTAGCTTGGCAAACAAACGCAGCAGTATCTAAACAAACAAAACAGCTTCAGTTTAATTTATCTGTAATTTCTGTCACACTTTGTTCTCCTTGGACACATGATGACACGTCTGCAAACATGCTCTTTTTATTAAGCTTTTATGATTGTTTTAGTAGCAATTGAGAGCATATAATATCATCAACAGCAAAACAAGTTCTGATGGTTTAGAAACTGCATTTTGAAAATGCTTCAGCTGTAATTTCCATATTCAATGCCCGTTTAAACACTTGACCTACCAATGCAAATGAATCACACCCTGTAAAGTGCATGAAATAATGAGTCATGTTATTCATAGTTTTGTGAGATTCAGCACTGCTGAACAACCTAGACTAAATAACCAGATCATGCCATTGCTGGTTACTCATACGGCATGTTTTGACAATTTCATGCCTGTTTTAACTCACACACTGGTCTAGCTGCAACAAAAATTCTCTTAAATAGCTCATGTCAGTAACTTACCAGCAATGCCAAATCTAAAACAAAGAATTTAAGCTGGTCCAAGTTGTTGTTGTTTTTTTTTTTTTTTGTTTAAATCAGCAGGCAGGCTAAAAAGTATGTACACCTCTAACTAATAAATGCATTTGACTAGTCAAATCGTTAGAAATCTTAGTGTTACTCCATAAACTACATTATGGAGAACTATTTAAGAGTTTTAATCAATGTTTTTAGCACAACAAAGTCCTTGTGCACAAACCAGGTGACTGCAATTCTGCCACGTAAGTCATGTTTCTGGATAAACACCAGCCGGTCAGAGTTTAGAAATAGGTAAAAGGGTTTGACTCAGGACTGGAGCTTAAACCAACATTCTTATCAACTAACTTTAGATTTTAGCCATAATTTTTGGTAAAGGTTGGGTTTAGGGATAGGTTGAGGACTTTTTGTTCTAGGATCAACAGCAGATGTTGATTTAAGAACATTACACAAGTCCATTAAGAAATGTTAAAGATCTTGACTGGTTTGCACAAATTCCAGACCTGAATACCTTGTCGAACTGCCTAGTAATGCTCATGTTTCTGAAATGAAACTACATTTGTGAGTGCACATGCGTCTGTCCACTAAATGTATGTGGGGTGTTGTTATAACAGTATGCTTACATGTTTGTTGTAGCAAAACTGATAAGGTGGTAAGGTAATAAGGTCAAAGATTGTCCTTAGCCAGAGAGCTCAGCGTGAAGTTCTTGACAAAGGAAAGAGAGAGAGAGCGTAATAAAGTTCAAAACTGTTCTGTAGTAACCAGGAAAGAAAAAGAACCAGTCCTCTTTTTTTACTGACAGTACAGTACAGCTGTAAGCCTGTTACTTCAGAAAAAAACAACATGCAATAGGAACCGTGATCAGATAGAAGCTCATATTTCATCATTATACAAACAAGTCAAAATAAAACCATATTCTTAGCCCATTTTTTTTTTTTTTTTTTTTTTAAATTTGGACTTTTGTCCATTGGATCATGAAAAGTGTGTTTTCAACTGTAGAGATGCCAGCAAAAAGTCAAGGTCATTGGTTCGATTCCCAGGTAATGCATGAATTGATAATATATATACCTTACATGCAATGTACATTGCTCTGGATTAAAGCATCTGGCAAATGCATGTGTAAACTGGATTCAGATCTGAATGAAAACTTGCCATGGTTTTTTTGGGAACTTACGAGGATTTTGAATGTTCACCCTCCAGAGCATCTACACACATATTCTCAATAAAATTACACACTGATTGACTTCATGAAAGACAAATCATATAGACTCACCTTCTCTCTCAGACGTTGCTTGAGAGCACTGAGACGTGCCATGCGATTTTCTTGGATCAGCTCCATTTTGTGGTTGTGTTTCTCCTCTGTCATTTTGCTGTAGTTGTTGGCGACTTCTTGGGCCTTGGTGAGCACATCCTTCTTGCTTCAGCACCTGCTTTTCCTGAGATTACAGAAAGAAGTGTAGAAAGGTGTTACATGCAAAAAGTGCAAAGCAGAGAAGGCCAAACAACAAGAGCTTAGCTGTATCAAATTTAAGGCCATAAAAAGTCTGAAACGTTTTTGGACCTTTATAGAACCAGTCACATACGATTCTGTTGAGCTGATAAATGCAGTTGCCAGTTAGAGGTGCTCAGATGAGTCATCAGTGTCTTCAGGGCAGATTTGAATGTAGCATCTGATGATGTGCCGCTCTGAATCTTCTATTCACACCGGTATGATTGTATCAAATAAAAAAAAATGGAAGCTGCATTCAAAATCCACTTGGCTCAAAAATCTGATGGGACACATGATTCCTTATGCCTGTGATTTTAAATGACTTCAAAACCACCTGATTCAAACATGGTGAAGAACAACGACATTATGGTGAAGGAAAAAGCATTTAAAAAGCATTACAGACCTAATCAATCACATTTTTATTTGTGACTTCGGTGTTTAAATACATTCTGCAGCTCCTGTATCGACTGTTGTGCAAATTATGTAATGAGCTGCACAGGTAGCATAAATTCTAAAATATATTACATTCACAGATACATCTTTACACATGTAAACAAATAAATACAGAACATTCAGTTTCTTGCATTACAATGATACGCTCATAGACACAACAGAGAAAAGTATGTATACAATCAGTGTTTCCCATTCATTAACTAGAGTGTGGTGGCCCGCCACAGTCTCATCTGTCCCGCCACAGTTTCATAATAAACCGAAAATATTTATACTCGTCATTTTAACATAGACGTCTTTAACGTTGTGTTTCGTGCCATCGCTTTGGAAAAGTGTCCGTCAAACGAACTAAGCGTTATATGGTTTTATCCGTTCATCAAGTCTGTTTCGCTGCTTGTTTGTGATGCACGCGCTTCATTCAGAGTCAGACGATCAGTTCGTGATTTGATGTTTGCTTTGTCAATCAAAGAGTCAGAGCGACTCTTTGATTGACAGTCGATGCGGTGAACATTGTTTTTGCCGTGAGTTTAGCGCGCGTTTGAGAACGCAACGGCAACCAGTTACGCATTGTCACATTAGCATAATTTCCAACATTTTAATGGGCAGATGTTTACAATATTTCGCTAGATTTGTAATGAGACGCGTTTGTAAACCTGTTTGCACTGAAGCTGGATTTTTCCGCCAAAATAAAAGCTCTACTGCAGTTTCCGTCAAAATAAAAGCTCATAAGTTTATTTCTTGGAAGCAAGGACTAAAATTAACAGACACGCGCACATAAAATACTGTACAAGCAGAGCAAGCGCGTTGTTTCGATGGCATTTTCCCATCTATTTCACAAGCGCCACCTGCTGTCCGAGAGTGAAATTCAGTCTGTTGTTTTTGTTTTATGCAGGTTTTAGCATAGTTTCACAAAGCTTTAAAGTCAGACCATTCTGTTTTTGATTCAAATGTTGAAATGATACAGACAAATTTAAATTAAAAAAATGTTCATGCTACATGTGTTTCATCTTTGTTTGTATTGTGATTAAAATTCAGTGGTTGGTTCTTTGGTTCATTATTAAATATGTTTAGTTTTTGTAGTAGTACAACTGCAAAAACAGATTAATGGCCAGGAAAAAAAGTATTTAGGGCTGATAAATTTTCTCAAATCACCAGCCATTGGCAGATGTGGCAAAACTAGTTTTAGGTCCTGCTTGCAAGTGTAGAAATTAAGACAAAAGTATTGTAATTTTCCTACAGAAGAATAAGGTAAAATAATATACCTGAAAAATACAAATTTTATTTCATTTATTTTACTTACTAATTACTAATAAGTATTTATTTACTAATTTATTTTACAGTGCAATTATTTTACAATATATGGCTTTTCCTGTCATAGGAATAATAATATAAAATTATTATTATTATAATATTCTAATTTGTTTGGCTTCCAAATTGACCAGTGTGAGTGTACTTTAGACTGAGACACAATATCACAACTGACTGAGTTCCCTGTAAACTTTAAGAACAAGTCAATTCACCAGATTTCTTTCTTTGTTTAGTTTGTACACTGACCTGTTTTGGAGCTCTTAATTTTTAACTCTCAGAGTGCACCAGAGAGATGAATTTAACTTTAAAATGCACAAAATTTTCTCCTAGGGGGGCATGCCCCCCCACACCCCCCTAGTAGGACCGAGGTCCACCACCACAGTCTCACAAAATTCTGTGGGAAACACCGATACAATTATATCCAAATAATTCAACAACATCTAAAAATATGTTATATACACAGTTACTAATTGCAAATTGCTTTCTATACTAGTACAGCACCACTAAGTGGTCAAACATTAACATTGCAATAGTCAGTCTTTGGATGAAATTTAAAAAACTGACTTAAAGATTGAATAAAAATATCCTTCATTTCTATATTTCATAATTGCATGGACAGAATTGTCACTTTATCTTTGCCTTTTTTTTTTTTTTTGCATGAATATATACAAAATTAAGCTTTGTTTTACTTTAATGCAAAAATGCTTTTCTTAATTTATGGTTGAGTAATGCAAACTTGAAACTTCACAAAAATCCTGAAATAGATAAATACTATCTAATTTCCAAGGCTAAAACAGACTTAAAAATGAAAGATATTAGAAAAGTTAATAAATTTAAAGTTAATATTTTAACTAAAAGTTAATATATAGTTGTAAGGTGGTCGCTGAGGCTGAGTTTGAATCCATATGCGGTCGTTTATTAGGGATAGTAGAAACAGCAAAATACAAGAGAGCAGGCAAAAGTTCAGTTACCAGAGAGGCAGTCCGATCAGTAAACAATACAACAGGGCAATCCAAGAAACAATAGTGAAAAGGACAGGCTGTGGGTCCAAACCGTAATATCAGTCCAAACAGGCAAACAAAACAACAGGGGTAATCCAGAAGACGATAGTGAGGCAGGCTTAGGTTCAAACCGTGAATGCAGTCCAATCTAGCAAACAATCCAAAGGGGTATCCATAAACTTGTGAATCCAAAGACAAGGCAAAACAGCAACAGGTAGTCAGACAGAGTAAATATAGAACACTCAATAAGGCCAGTTAACTGGCAATACTTCACAAAGAGAGAGCGCATGGTCAGTGTTTAAATAGTCCCAAACAGGAAGTGATAGTAGAAGCAGCAGAGGGAGCGGTGGCAGTCAGTACTCAGGCGAGGGCTCCCTCTGCTGGCTAGGCGTTACAATACTAAAGTGCCATTCAAGATTAGTTATTTATGGACATTAATGTATAGCACATATACTTAACAGATGTTCCCTGGTGTCCATTTTTGAAATACTTCACAAAAGTAATGCATTCATAATAAGTAATTGTAGAGTATATAAGTGCACAATTAATACACAAAACGTAGAGTTTATGATTTATGACTGGATTTATGACTGGATTTATGACTCCTGTCTGCGTTGATGGACAGGTAGTCATATGTCCAATGTGTACATGATCAGATTTATGACCAGTGTTGGGTAAGTTACTTTAAAAAAATAATTAATTACTAATTACTAATTACTTAATCAATGTTGTATTTAAAATGTGTCTGAAAAGTAACTTAATTACTCAATAAGTAATTGAACTAAATACTTCTTAAAATCCCTATAAACCTTGAGTCGACAAACAATAGAAATTAAACTCTTTAAATAATAAAGAATAAAACTTTTAATAAATAAATATTAATAAATTTAATAAAACGTTTAACTTTTAAGTAATAAAGAATAAAACTTTTTTCTTTAAATAAAACTTTTGTTATGGCTGGTCCAAATGTCAGCAGTCGTGGAGATATATTCCAAACGCTCGAATGTCCCTTTAAGCTCCATTTCCATGTCAGCATAACACTTATCTAAGTAAGTCAAAAATGTTTTTCGATCGGGCAACAACATAAGCGTAATGGGGAAAATAAGATAAGAATGGTGCAACTGTGCTAAACAAATTCAAAAAGAGGCCTGTTTGAGTAACGTTCACGTCTGTCACAAGACTTCACCGCTTACATGCACCCAACTACCCGAAACCTGTAACTCTATCGTAATTATTTAAAATACATATAAGCTTTATTTCTGACACTTTGTAACTGACTAAACTAATATTTATGCTAAACAAACAATGAAGGATCGGTGCTTGAAACTTTGACCACAAACATCATTAACTTAAATGAACAAAAGACAATAATCAGCCATACACGTTCATATACAGTTAACTTTATTTAAATGTTCCACTGATATAAAATGACCCTGAGTTGTTGGAAAAGAAATTTATACTGACATCACTGCATGATGACTGGAGAAGCCTGTCGTTTTCACAGAAAGATATTTTGATATATATATACACTACCGCTCAAAAGTTTGGGGTCAGTAAGACTTGTAATAGTCTTTAAAGTAGTCTCTTATGCTCATCAAGGCTGCATTTATTTGATTAAAAATATAGAAAAAAAAAAACAGTAATATTGCAAAATGTTTTTACAATATAAAATAATGTTTTTTATTTTAACATACTTTAAAATAGAATTTATTCCTGTGATGAAAAGCTGAATTTTTATCAGCTGTTACTCCAGTCTTAAGTGTCACATGATCCTTCAGAAATCATTCTAATATGCAGATTTATTATTAGAATGATCAATGTTGGATAATATCAACAGTTGTACTGCCAAATTTTTTGGAACCTGTAATTTTTTTTTTCAGGATTCTTTCATGAATAACAAGTTTAAAAAGTACAGTGTTTATTCAAAAGATAAATATTTTATAACAGTGTAAATTATTTATTATTAACTTTTAATAAACTTTTAATTATTAACTTAATACATCCTTGGTGAATAAAAGTATTAATTTCGTAAAAAAAAAAAAAGAAACAATAAAAATGTACTGACCCCAAACTTTTGAACGGTAGTGTATATATATGTATCTTTTTTTTTTGGTTAACTTTTATACCAAAGATAATGTTAAGATGCTACTAAGTACAGTTAAAGACTTTAGTGACAATTCCATAAAATATTTTAAATAAATTACAAATGCTTACACCATTTATACATATGATACAATTTAAATAATAGAGTCTTAGAGGCAAGGGAGAATTTAATCCGATAACTTTTTATTAAACAATTAAACATACAGCATGGAATGCTGAGGTTGTAACATGGAAACAAAAGAAAGGACTCAATGCTTTACAGTAATAGAGTAAATAACAAATAGAGTATTTGCCACAGAGTTTTGCTATAACGCATGGCTCTATTCAAAACATATTGATCCGTGTCATCAGGATTAAACACTTACTCGACATTCAGCAATGTTTAAATTCAACTCAACTTAAACAGCTCGTCTATTGTTGAGAAAATGGTGTGTAAAACAGGTACGTCACTCTGCTCAAAACATAGACTCATTTTGCAGCATTCGAAGGGATTGTCCTCTGGAGTAGGCCAGTCGCAATCATACTCAAGAGTCAGATTTGTCGCTTCAGAATCCTTGTTGCATTTATTTACCAACATAAGGTAATTTTGGTCATGAAGCGTTTTGTTCCAACAGGATGATATAGAAATGTGGTCTGGTGGCTTTGTTGCGCGGTACCGCATACCTGGTGTTGATCCATCCCACTGGAAGTAGTACCAGATTTTTCCACCAAAACTGAATTCTCTCCAAATTTAATTGTAGAAATACGCCCAGTCTATGGCAGTCAAAAGCAGATAGTCACATTCAGATGTCTATTCTTTGTAAGATTCCAAAATGTAGAGTTTCACAATCTGCAACTCTTTGTCAAACACAAATCTTCCCACACGATCATCAGACACTGGGAAATCTTGTTTTACAAAATCTTCATCTTCACACAGAATCTTTTTTAGACTCTTCCCTTGACTTTTCCTTGGTTCAAAAGTCAGCTCCTCTCTCATTTCAACAGCACTTCTCGTTGGTGTTACACACATCATTCTTCTAGATGTTTCAGGACTGTTTGGACCAGAGGCCGCCACTGTCACTGGAGAATGCAGAATGTCTTCAGTGGTTAAATATGTCCCCGCTAAACATTATTTAAATACCGATTGTGACTGTAGGTGGGACCCAGTGGGTGTGAAAAACCAAGGACGTGACACCTTCAGTAGTCATAAAAACATCAGATAGTTTGACACATTTAGTGAGATTAGTATCTTTTAAAATCACCTCAAGTATTTTCTTGCAAACAATGGGTTAAAGTATCTTGCTGGTAAATCAAAGTATAACTTCTAATAGATTTTTTATTTAATAATGTACAAATCAGCCGAGATCCCACAGTCTTGTAAAATGTTAATGTGTTAATTGTGTTAATTAATGCAATACGAAATGTGATGTTAAAAATGAAACCGCAGTTCAGAACAGCATTTTCAGAACAACAATTTCTGTTATATTTTTTGTTTGGTCTGGTACTACAGTGAAAAAAAATTTGTGACTTATACAGTACGTGTCTTCACAATTGAGGATTGATGTGTTAAAGATGTGGAAGAGAAACAAACAATATTCAGCAATAACTAGAATCCAAAACTCTAATGTAACTGTGAGTTTGTTTCACATTCTGTAGATCTCAGTAATGAAATCTCAGTTCACATGCATTTTCTGGCTAACAGCTGAAATGTGGACTGATGCTAAACCTATTTTTCAGTCCTTTAGGGTTGGTGAAATATGTTATAAAATTCAAAATGATAAACTATATCAAATGTTCTTAGAAATATAATCATCAGGCTTGACAAATTTGTAAACATTTAACAGCTAATATTTAAGCTAAATACATGTTTAGATATTTAGAAAAAAAAAAAAAAAAAAAGATATACTACATTATTTCAGGAGACTGTGCTGTTAAGGACTGTAACTTCATGCCACATTGTTTTAATAAAAGTAGATCAACATGAAGTTGCAGCCATGCGTGTTTCCCGGATCAAACCTTTTGGTCAGATGAATACTTAAAATGTGTCAATGTGATGGTGCAGACCATCTAAAATGGTCGAAAACATGCTGCAGGTCTTCTGTGAGTTATTTACTGGAGTAATCTTTAGAGATACAGACTGGAAACTATAACATGTTCAAACTTTAAAGACTGTGTCGCTTTCAGTGCAGTAGTTTGATTTGTTAAAACAGTAAGACTTAATTTTCATGTTGATGCTTCATGTGATCGCACATCGTGGACAGACACAAAGTTGCACTAAAAGAAATGTCTCAAAGGGAAAGACTGTTAATTTCTTAACTTTTAGTTTATTCCTTTATTATGATGACAGTTCACAAAGAGGTGTCTTCACCTAAAAACATAAATAGTCCAACAAACAAATTAACGGCCAACCGAAATCTTGATAATGTGACTAAATCTAGTGGTGTACGAAAAATTTTACAAAACCTTGTGATTCTTAGATGCGACACATCGCTGACAAAATCTGTTGGCATGCAAAAAAAAAAAAAAAAAAAAAAAAATGCTATTTACACACATAGTGTGAGAAAAGTACATTGTGTCACATGCATAGAAAATTCATTACTCGTTTATTATGGTCAAAAGGAAATGACGATAATAGTTATATCTCTTTCATTTTGAAAAACCATAGATTCAGGTGCTTTTAATCTTTCAGTAGATCATTTAAAATGGCATGATACCTACAAAAGTCAAAGTGTATAAGTTTTGCGTTCTAGGTAAGAAAATTTACACCAATATCGGTTCCACGAACATTAGAAAACAACACGTATTCCCTGCAGTAGTTAACCACCTCGGGTAAATAAATTGAAACAGGTCTGTCAAATGAGGAACGTTCAGTCATACATTTAAAAAAAAAAAGTTTTCTGAAGTCAAAATTATGTGTTTGTCACAAACACATCCAAAGAGTTTTCTACTCATGTGAGGAAAGCACTAGGGTGCATTAATGACTATGCTGGTCATCAGGCTATTTTTAAAGAAATTAGAGAATAAAACTAAAGTTTCATTTAAAGACAACAGACAACGCACCACGCTTTAGTGCAGGGGTGGGCAATTAATTTTCCCAAGGGGCCACATGATAAACTTGGGTGGTTGCAGAGGGCCGGGCCGGACCAATGCACTTAACTCAGTTCTACCCAATATATTTTATATCTCTTCACATATATATATATATATATATATATATATATATATATATATATATATATATATAATAAAAATAAAAAATTATAAATAAAACAACATTAAATGAAACATTACAATCAAACAAGATGAGGAGCACATATTTATAACACCATTTAATGAACATTCACAAAAACGGTTAAAAACTTGCAGCGTTTCAAAAACTACCATCACAACTTTGTACAAAAAAAAAATTATCTTTGAGTATTTCAAAGATTAGCATGACGCAGTTTCCGTGTTATGGACTTGACATTTGTAGTCAAAACCTGAAACATAAATTCTCATAGAATGTATTCACCACCAATAACTTGTACAATCTAGTTATATTTTTTTTAAACCCTGAGAAAAGTATCAGGACAGAAGCAACAATATCTGCCAGATGGAGAAAGGTTGGCAGTTCACAAAACATATATAGGACTATTTTGTTTTCTTCAATAAATTCGTTTTTTGTTTCTGAGGGGGAAAAAAATAAAAAATAAATAAATAAATAAATAATTTTACGGACGTGAGAGTTCTGAAAGCGGAATTTATCCGACTACGGAATTGTAACCCTTGGCTATAGGATATTGGAATAAAACCCGACTACGCCACCTAGGTTATTACCCAGGAACATATGAAGAAACTTGTTGATTAACACAAAAGTTACAACGATATGAAGGACCCTGCTGGTTCGTTTTTGAGGCAAGACAGACGTGACTACAAAAAGATACACATTTATTTATTCACACCATGGTATACTCGATATTAAAAAAAATCTTAAAAATGGTCTCATCACAATTACCAATTAAATACCCACAGTCACAAAGAGACCGCAATAAATAACACCAGAATATTGGGGACACTCCACACGGCAAATCAGTGTATAAAGATGATTAAAGCAAGTGACAAATCAAACCAATACAAATCAATACAAACTCCCCTTCAATTCAGCGTCACTGTTACAGCTCAACCGTTCACCTGTGGATATACGCACACAGACCAAGATACGGTCACAGGAAACAAACTAAAAAAAGTCACCTAAAAGATAAGTTCACAATGCAGCGTAATGATCAATTGAACGGAATATCTATAATAGATCAGGATCCAAGTGGTAACGGCAACGCCGTCAGCTGTGCACAAAAGTAGTGACACCGTAACATTTAATGAAATGCCCACGATGAGAAAACACAGCCAAGGACAGCGGTAAATGAGACAAATTTAAAGAGCAGCCACAAATACGGGATATGAAACAACGGCTAGCACCTTCAGGCCGCACCTAAAAATGCAAATATAGGACAGATGAAAGATTTAAAAAAAAAAAAAAAAAAAAAAAAAAAAAAAAAAGAAAGAAACCTTCTTTAAAACCCACAGACAGACTTCTTACCTCCTAGGTCAATTTCATAGGCTAGAACAGACTTTGCGAACGGCACCCGTCACTTCACGCACACACTTTCCTAATGATAAAGGCATTCTTTAGACTATCACTTAAAACTAACGAAAAAGACTAAAGGCAGACAAGAACTTAAAGAGAACGGTCTCCGATCACGGAGGCTTAACATGCACTCAAGAAATCACACGCAATGCTCACATGGACACCTTTTAAAGTGCTGAATATCCACGCGCTCCTAGTAATGAGCTGCACAGGTGTACGCAATAAAACTACGTGCCGACGCCAGTAGGTGTGTCCTGCCCTTAGTGCGTCACCGGAAGATTCTAAAAATAAAACCCGTTACATACGGAATCCGCATTAAAGGCTTTAAAAACGGAGCCGTCTCGTGGTTATTTAATAGGGCGTAACTAGTCGTTCATTTAAGTTCATTAAATTTATATTAAAGCTAATAATACAAAACGAATCTTAATATTTTCCGCGCTCAAGCACACGCATAAAGTTTGCCACAAAGCACAGACAAATGTCGCCTAATGTGGCATGAAAAAAAAAAAAATGTTTAATTTATTCATACACTAGTGTTTATGTCCTTTGCGGTTGCAAAGATGCTAACTCTCATCTCCAGAGTACTACTGGACGCGCCTTTAGAGAGAAATGCAACCTTCATACATAATCTTACATAATCAGGGGTATATTTGATTTCATTTCGAATTTGTTCGTTTTAAAGTAGACATTTTAAACTTTCTATAGATATATTTCTCATTTATGTGAGGCAAATACTTATAAAAATGCTAGCCTATGCGAATAAGACTGCAGTTTCAGATTTTGCATCTGCATAACAAAGTACATTATTTTTTAATATGCAATGATACGAAATAAGACCAAACAAGACGTGTAATGAAGAAAAATATTTAGACAAAAAAAAAACAAAAAAAAAAAAAAAACAAACAAACAAAAAATCTTTTACGGCTAACGGCAAACTCACATTTCTTGAAAGCTATGATCACGAACACATTTGAGATTAGGGTGACTACCTGTCCCGCTTTGCGTTGTACCGCACAGCATTTTCACCCCTTGTCCTGCACGTCGCATATTGAGAAAATATCCCGCATTTTCATCAGTCTGTCGGTTTTTAATGATCATATTAAGAAAACGTCCATGCGTTCTTTTGCCTTTTTAAGAAAGCTTTGTATTTATTCTTTTTGCAGCATATAGTTTCTGCACAAAGGATTTGCGGACCTCATCAAGTAATCTAGCACCACCGACGTAAATGGTCGAGCGCACACGGAAAAACACGATATTCTCCACTCATTTTAACCAAATAAAAAAATCGATGCAGCTTTCAGACACGACTTTCTTCTTATTTTAATAGTTCGTTTGAGGCGGTTTCTGTGGCGTTATTTTAATGACAAATGTCTGCATCAAAATGCGCAAGCACAAAAATATTTACGATTTTACCTATAATGGTGTTTAATAAAATTAAAAATTGCCAGTAGTTTTCTGTGAGGGGCAGGTTTAGGTGCAGTTTTGGGGGGCGATAGAAAATACATTTGTACAGTATAAAAACGCTACCCTGTAAACAAATATGCAAGTGTGCGTGTGTGTGTGTGTGTGTGTGTGAGAGAGAGAGAGAGAACCCCAAAGAACCAGCCAAAGTGTTGATTCTTTGTCTAAAGCGTGATTCTGTGCACATCCATATGAGATGGATGTTGTAAAGCCATTAACATAATCTCATCCATCGTCAGTTAGACCTCACAAAAAACCTTCATTGTTAGAAGTAATGGATAGGAGGGTGGTTTGGATAGTTGAGAGTTGAATAATTTTTAACTTGAGCCTACAGATTACAGTAGGTTGTACTGATCCTACAGAGGTGTTAGCGTACACACATGTAGATGATGTAGAAAGAACAACCCTAAACATAACACCATTTCAAAAGGATATAGAAAGTGTGGCGGCAACGGTCTTGGTGAATTCTTTAATTCTGTTTCAGTTTTCAGTTTTTTAGGTATTGGCATGGAAATATTTGCACATTAGTATTGTCAAATCACTCTAGGACTGGTGTCTTAGCTATCAACATTTAGCCTATAGATCAAGCAGAACTGAATCGTTCAGGGGTTTGACGTGGACACGTGTTTAAATGTCTTCTAACGCTCAAACAAAGCACATACCATCAACAAACATATTAAAATATCATATTAGACAGCGACTATATAGGAAACAGCTTGGGCTCTGGTGTCTAGACCTCAGTCCTGCTAAGGTATCGACCTAAAACACAAACATGGAAGCCATACTTTCAGACAAACTCCTTGCTCGCAGGGGGTAGATGTAGACAGGCCCAGTAGGCCGGTATCTAAGCATTAGCATATATCGTAGTGATCAAACAACAAACTGATCCTCTTGAGGTGACAACACACACATTTGCTCAGCCATTTTTCCACAATCAGCACGAAACCCAAAACTCCCAGACTGTTAGCAAAAGGTCTGGAAGAAGCAACACCATAAAACAACATTTGGAATCCAAATGCAGCTACAAAAATAAAACTGCATGAATCACATCATTTTCTAGCAGTTCTCCTTACTTCCACATTTCTAGTGGGTTTTTGAACCTGGATGTGCCGGGCTGGATTCACAACACATCCTTTCTCCTTATAATGATCCAGAAGTCTTCTCCACAACACACTGCACCGCAGCAAGTTCTCATTACCTGTCAATATAGCAAAATTAGGGCACTGTAATTCAAGCATCAAATATAAAACTGTTGATAACTATAAAATACATCATGTAGACATATTAAAAGGTTTAGCGTTATTAAAATGGCATTTGGCTTATTAACCCACTATTAACATAAACTGCACACAAATTATTAAGATAAATTATATTCATATTGAAATTGTTATCTCATTATAGGACCTAACAATACACATAATGCTTAAGAGACAAAAATGTGATGTGTGCATTATTTTGCATTATTCACATAACGGGCAGGTGTCTATGGATCAAATTATTCACACAATGTTTGTTCATCAGATTCAGAGCAGATGGCGCAACTTACCAATGATGCACAAGCCTTCTTGTGCCCTGGTAATGCCCACGTTAACTTGGTGTGGGTCCGTGATGAATCCAAGGCGTTTCATAATCCAGGATTTGGTTGGTTGTTTTTCAATATCAGACTCGGGACAAGAGCGCACAGTTGACACGATGACATATTTCCATTCACTTCCTGTGGTCAAACAAACAAAGGAGAAAAGATCAGAAATAATATACATTATATAGGCTATATACACACCTTAATTCAGAAACAACACCTATATAAGCATTCTATTAACACACCTATAAACACAACTTAGGGAGTACAAGTGCCTTGAATGTCTACATTAGTTGTGTCTTTAAAAAAAATAAAACTGTAGAAATAAATAAGATTTAAACAAGGTCGTACTTATTGACGTTCACTGTGGCATGATTAGTGGACTCATTATTACCTTGACTCCTCATGATGGTGTTAACCGTGATGTCACTTATACCCTTATTGAACAGGAACTGACTAATACTTGCCACTTGAGCATTATATGGTGTGAGAATGGCAATGTCCTTTGTCTTTATCCCAGCCTTAGTCAAAAGAATGGCAATCCGCACCTGTAGGAAGATAATTACAATTATACAAAAAAAATTCTTATGTATATTTATATATAATATTTATGTATTTATATATATATATATATATTTCTTGAATTCAAAGCTATTTTATATTATATTGCATCCGTTCATGACGAAAACGTATTGAAATTTGAATGTTAGGAAGCGCGCCGCTGGGAGGAGTCGTTACGTCTCCTAGGCAACTTAACCGCCAACATTTGCCGCCCAACGCTATTGACTAAGGAGATGCTGGAAGAAGAGCAGATCGGCTGGAGTCATTTGGTAAGTAATTTTAACAGTATAAATGATTTGTAAAAATAACATAATTTCCACCGTATTTGTTTTGGCGCATATGGTAAAGCTAAATGAAACTGTTGGTGCGTCGGGTTAAAATTGCTATACTCTCATTTGTACATTGTTTATAGTGAGCGTTCTTAATCACAAGATGGCGCCAATTAGCTTCTCTAGATCGTTTTGTTGTGAAAATTGGATTGAGAGACAAAAGTAGTAACAGCAGTATGTGAAATATCCACATTAGTCATCATCAGGAGCATGTCTACAGTGCTTATTTGGGGCTTAGCAGACCTCTATGAATGTATTTGGACAATGGAGGCATCCTTCAATTAAATATCGGAACAATATTGTGTGTAGGAGTTTTAGATTTAGTTTTAGGAGATTTTAGATCTTAGATAATATTTGTTCCTCTTACTTTCTAAACACACATACTGTTCCAAAGCAAACTATGAAACGAAAGAAAATAAACTGTTTTGATCGGCTATACATTTTAATTTACACTACAGCCCAAATCATACACTTTTAATTCATCTACGAGATTTCTCTTACCACTTCTTCTGCCTCTTCCAGATTTGCCTTTGAATTTTCATTCCCCTGTTCAGTTGAGACCACCAGACTTTTCTCGTTTCCATCAACATGGCCAAAAACTATACATGTTTGCCTTGATTTATTAGTAAGGAAGAGACTTGGTTGAGGTAATGTTCCAGTTTTTAACTTTCCTGCATAGAACTCCTTAGATGGAAATGCACAAATGTCTTCTTGCTATAACAGACAAGATATGTTACAGAGAATTTGAATGAAGTGAAACTATAAAAATAGAACTACTGTGCTTTAATTTATTAGATCATTTAGATCAATACTTTTGCTGGTTAAAAATTAGACATTTACATAAAAAACAGACCTGCTGATATAAATGTTTAGATGCAAATACAGTAGTAAAGTTACAGTAACATTTATTACCATTCTGTACTGAGTGTCAAGCATGAGTGCTTTCTCCGTGTAACGTTCAAAAAGAGATCTGCTCATTCCCAATCGCTCCACAACATCACAGTGGACTACAGGTTTCAGCTGCATATGATCACCCAGAAGAACAATCTACAACAGAAAATTAGTAGGGTAAGAACCTGCTAATTAGATTCAGCAGTAATTTGTGTTCTAGTCAAATGCAATTCTAATCTAAATAGAGCACTTTCTGTTTAACCCATATTGAAGTAAATGTAAAGCCTTCAGTAAGCTTTAATGTGTGTTATTCAACCAATCCATGCTGCTAGTGTTTGTCTAAAACAAAAATTGTTTTGGAGTCGTACCTGCTCAGGCTTATGAGCCACTAGTGGAATAAAGGCTTCAGGTTCAGTTGCCATGGCACATTCATCGATGATGATCTGTTTGAAGTCGAGGGCATCACCTAAGGCAGGGTGTGAGGCTGCTGTGCAAGTGCACAAGATGACATCATGCTGCAATAACTCATGTTTTCGAGCCTTTTGGAAGATTTCTCTGTAGCTTTAAAACAACAACAACAAGATTTTCTTTTTGTTTTGTTTTTCAACTTTTGTGAACTTTAAATTAGCTTTTCATTTCTATGGAATTGTGCCCAAACAATTTTCAACAAAGACAAATATGAATATGAAGAATATGTCATATGAACTGTAGTTACAGAGCCATACTTACAATCTCTTTTCTTCGTTGGTGAGTTCATCTCCTCTTGCAATTTTCAAATCAAAAGCTAGTATTTGTGTGGAGAATGGGTTGCTTTCCTTTCGAATCAGGTGGTGAAGTGCAATAGAGCTAATAAAGTGACAGCAATACACATCACCACACATTCATAGTTAGTATCTACACTCAAATAAGTGAAGATAGACAGTATTAGGCAAATACCTAAGATCTGTGTTGGGTTTTTCACTTCTTTTAGAGTTGCGTGACAGCTTCAGATTGCAGCCTGGGTAAGGAAATTCCAACATCTCCATCTGATCACTGTAGACTCTGAGAGGTCTGAGTTGATTTCGAAGTTTTAGGAGATGACCTGCAACACATTTGTATGAACAGTTAAAGTGCAGTAATGTTGATAATGTGATGCTATTTATATATAACTAAATGTCGTACTGTAGATATTCATTAGCTATATGGAACAGCATACTAGATACCACCCCATTCTTACTGTTTCTGCAATATTTGTTGCATAATGCATTCTGTTTTACATGTTTTCACAGAAAAGAAAAGAAATACTAAACATCAGGTAAGCATTCCATTCTTAAAATGCAAAGCAAAAAGAAATACAAGTAAAATGTTTATACAGAGCTGCTAAAATGCTTTAATGAGCATAAGTCTGCCAAATATGGTTTGCAAAATTTACCTGCCACGACATCAACAGATTTATTTGAAGGCCCACAGTACAGAACAGCTCTCTTCTTTTGTGAATTGGAGACATAAAGTTTTTGAATATTCTTTAACAACCAGTACACAATATGGACACCAACAACAGTTTTTCCTGTCCCTGTAAAAAAGCACAACAGTCATTTAAAATGAAAGTCAAACTGAAAATCAAGTGCAGTGGCCTTTTTGATATTAAAGAGAATCTGAAAATATCTCTTGCCTGGTGGGCCTTGGATAAGAGTGAACCTGTTGGTCAGTGCCTCTCTTATAGCTTTACACTGACTGTTGTTTAGATCGGAAAACCCAGAAGGGAGATAATCGTCAATCTCAAATCTGGCTGGCAATTGCTTCGATATTTTAGGACCTTTGAGGAGATTTAGTGTAGATTTAGTTAAACTACATTTGAAGAGATTTGCTAGTTCTGACAGTAGAGTCTGAAATACAGATATGCAAGATGTCTTTAGTACCTTGTTCAAAGTTGATTCTTCCACCAGTGGATATAGTTTTTACAAGCTGGTTAGCTTTGGCGAGACTGCTAACTGCATTTTCTTTGCGCCTGCAAAAGAAATAAAACAAAATCATAATTGATAAAGGATACATATATACAACATTTAGTGTGCTATAGTATCTAATAATTTGTAGTCTTACACATCTGGCAGAAGCTTTGGAATCAGCTCCAGAGTAAATCTTGTCCCCTCACCAAATATCTCTTCTGGAATCTCTGTCATGGACGTGTGGTTAATCTGAAAATCAATTTGCAAATTCTTCAGTTCTTTGGAGTCAGTTTCTTCAACTTTTGTAATTATGCCATGGGCCACCCAAGTGGTAGATGGAATATCCATGAGAGCTGTGGACTGAGAGCTTTCCAGAAAGGGACTACTCTGAGTTTGGTGAATCTTAGTTCGAATGCAGAGGAAACTGTTTTTAAGGTCACATTCAATGGACCACTGAGATTTTTTGTCAAGTGGGAGGAGAAAAAAACCTTGAAGCTTTTTTTTAGGAGAGTTTTCCCATTTCAAGGCTGCATCTTCAAGAAGAATGCTCTCATTTTCAGCCACAGCATTGGAGGCTGACTCCATTTCACACATGGGTTTCCATATTGCCTGATAATCCATGTACGAGTCGTATGTATCCCTTGATGAGTGGAATGCATAGTTCGAAAAACACTTGATTGGATCTCTCACATGCTCCAAACAAATCTCAAATTTTGGATGCACAACAAACATCTGAATTGCTGGTGCCATTAATCCTCGAGCCGTGGCTGCACCTAGCTGCACTTCGACTGTCTCACCTGGCTTTATTCTCAGCCACAGTTCGGCATAATGCTCAGCAGGCATGGGATCAGATTTTTCTGAACTTGTAGCATTTTTCAGTCTTTCATAGAATTGTCTTGGGCATGCATGGACTCTTGAGCTGACATCAAGCTCCTCAATCAGGGGAGACAATCTATCCCAATTTTCTTCTCTGAGAGCAGCTGCTAGGCTTTTCCAGGTCTTTGTAGAGACATAGGCCATGACTGAGTTTGGATTTTGCTGTTTCACTTCAGCAAGGACGTTAGGATTTGTGAATGAATATATTCTTCGCACCCATTTCAAGATCATGCAGTTGTTGGTTTCATCAAACTGTGGTTGATCTGCCAACTGAAGATCCCTGTACATAATGTCTAAGTTTTCTGATATAGAGGTTCTGTTGAGTGGGAAGGATAATCTGAAGTTTGTCCCTGACGGATTGAGTTCCACAATGTATGCCACCTTCCTTTGGCTTTGGGTTGACAGTTGTAATGCAAAATGTAGAGCACAAGATTTCCTCTCATATGCTGACTGTTGGTCATTTTTCCTGGAAAATTCCATACAAGACAGGTCAATGTCATGAGCTTTGTACCCAACATTTGTCTTGTCGTATACAGAATGAAGAAGGCGCTGCACAATGACGTCTATATATCGGCGGATTGGGGATGAGGCCCACGTATAGCTGTCAAGATCTAAATCATAGTGCCCAATTCTTGAGACATGTGTCGAGTTTGAGCGTAGAACACATGCTTTGTGAAAAAATCTCCTAAATGCAATAGCAAAAGGGAGAAGTTGGGGGTGAATCTCATCAGTTGCAATAAAGTCAATTACTGTGTAGATATTTTTCTGCTCTGCTGCTGTCGTCAAGCATCTCAAAACAGATTTTAATATGGGGAAGGTTTCAGAATCAGAAATGTCAGCCTGAGGGTTTGGCATGGCTTTGTGGTGGGTCAAACCTTGGTTATTCTGTTCATGAGATGCATGTTCACACTCATGAACTCGACTCGAAAAGTGAACAGAAAGTGGAATCAATGAGGCATTTTTGTCAAAAAGGTCGGTAAGCTTTTCACTCTTTGGTCTGTCCTGGCATCTCAGGGGAGTTATGCTCCTTGTTGTTTCATCAAACAAAAGGCGTTCGGCAACCGTGTGGTTAAACATGATCATCAGCTCTTCCACCATCCGGTGAGATTGTCTTCTTCCGAGAGTTACATCTTCATCTGGCACTTTGTAGCACCAGTCGTCCTGTTTCCTCAATCTCCTGTGGACCTCAGCAAAGATCCATGCTTTCACAAGGCAGGTTTTAAGCGGCTCGGAATGCTGATGACTTTCAATGATGTCTTCAGCTTCATCATAGGAAAATCTCTTTGTGGAGCGAATGACAGACTTCCAAAATGATCTTTTCTTTATGCAGTGTGTCATACTGTCTACTTGAATTATCAAGGAGATGGCTCGCCTGTCACAGTTAGGGATTAAACTGAAGAAATTGGTACTCAGTTCTTTAGGGAACATGTGTATTGGCTCCTTCCCACTGGGATAGAATGTAGTACACAGCTGTCTTGCATATTTGTCCAGCTCACTGTCTTTAGTCACAAAGCTGGCAACATCAGAAATGTGAACTCCTATTTCATAGCAGTCACCTAAATCTCGTACACTGATTGCATCATCAAGGTCTTGTGAATCAGCAGGATCAATGGTAAATGTTGGAAGCATGCGAAAATCTTTTCGTCCCTTGTCAAATAAATTGAGACCTTGAATGTCGTGCATCTGTCTTCTCAAAAATGAAGAAAGTGTTCTCCTCAACTGATACTCTATGTTAAGTATATTCAATCCATCATTTAAAGTTGTTATTTTGGGAAACACTTCCACAACTGTCCCCACAGGAAAACTGCCAGTCTTTCTCCACCCAAGGACTTTGACAACGAAGAGATATTTTCTACGTGCTTCTTCGTTTATTTTGATGAAACGCTTTACTTTGCAGTTCTCTGGATTTCTTACAGCAATGTGGTCTGGTTTGTCCTTTGAAAATGGTGTGTAGATTTTGGTGATGCATTGGTTGATCGGCGTCATCACCTGATTGTCATATCTTTCAATGGTGCAGACAAATTCTTTGACAGTATCCGCACTTTCCAGGATGTTAATTACTTTTCCCGTAGGAGGATTTGATGTCTCACTCAGAATCTCCACTGTTACCTTGTCTCCAGGGAATGCCTGTCCAATATTCTTTCTACCCTTGATATCGATCCTCATAGTGGGCTCGTCAAGTGGTTTTGCATAAGCTCGATCAAAACTCTCTTTGAATAGCTCACAGTGTTTATGTGTTGAAGAGTTAGTCAACAGTTGCTCCTCATCTACTTCTGCAGTTTGGTTGCTAACACTACTGACAGACTGCTCATGTTGAAAAACTGGAAACAAGCCTTCCTCTGTCAATGGAACATTGATGTTTTTGCTCTCATCAAGAAGCTCTCGAAGTATTGGGTCTTCTGTGTCTGGTATTTCAGATGTAGTTGATTCACTATCGCAGCTGTCTTCGTCCTCACTTCTGCAGAGCTCAGATATCTCAAGGAGATCTTGTTTCAAAGAATCCAAGGTAATGTCATAAGCACTTTCCTTGTGGATGCAATCCTCTATGTATGATCTCCATAGTCTCCAGCACATACCGAACTGTTGGCAAGAAAGTGCAGCTGCATCTCCAACAACAAATATTTGGGATTGGGCTCTTGTCATAACTGTGTTCAGCACTCGCATGTCATTGAAAAACTCAAGACAGGTCCGGTCCGTCTCCAGTAGGCTGTCCTTGGTGTGCACTGTGGAAATCACGATTACCCTGAACTGTTTTCCTGCAAAATATGGAAAAGGGCAGCATGCTCTGTAAATCACTAGTAAATGCTAGTGTGTTTGTACATAATTATGGCATATCATTACATTTAAGTAATGTATTGAGCAATGCATCTTTACCTTGTACATTTTCTGCATTCTCCACAGTGAAACTGGACAGTCCAAGGTGACGGAGCTTTTGCCTGATTGCCAACACCTGAAACACAAAGGAGGAAAAAACATCTAGCATAAACTTATGGACATGGATTTGATACAATAACAGGATGCCATAAATAAAAACATAATTTAATTTTGTAACTAGCAATAGGTTTGATACCTGTCTGCCTTGAGAAAGGACACAAACTGATTCTGGAGCTTTATTACCCCACTCTTGAGGCCATTCCTTCATTATTCCTTGCACAATGTCAACAACTCTATGAATTTGTTCCTCATTGAACCAGGACATGCTTGTTGGGTCCAAACAGCATTCTCCTCTTACATGATGGAACTGCAAGGCATGCTGGTGTGGATGAGGAGGCACATTTCCTCTGGCTTTGATCACATCAGTCTTTCCCACATAAAAATGTGTTGATACAAAATCCACAATGTCCTTTGTGGAACGGTAGTTTTCAGTGAAAATGATTCGGCTTTGTTTGGCGATGTCACTGTTTTCAGCTTGGTAGTAATAGAAGAGGCGATTGAGCAGGGTATGTTCAGAGCATTTGTCTTGTCTCACAGAGAAGAGCTTGGGTCCCATCTGCATGTGATCTCCTGCTAAAACGACACATGTATGTTTACCTGCTAAGCCCAGAGCCATAAGAGCCTCACACTCCAACATCTGCGAAGCTTCGTCTATCAGAATGTGGCTGAAGTAGTTTTCAGGGAGCTTCATATCGTGGAAGAAACGAGCCAGAGCAGTTGTTGTTATGACGATTCTTGTGGAATCTAAAACAGCTTTATCAGGAAACTCAAAATAACTGCCGTCTCTGGATAAATGGCAGTACTGTAGAGTGATGGGATCAGTGGATCTGAAATGGATTTCCTTTGCCTTGATTCTCAAAGGTCTAGCTTCACGATGAACGGTTGCATATTCATGGAAGTGACCTTTTACATAAAGATCAGCAGAACTGTATCAAGAAAAAAAAGACAAATAATTGTAGTTTACAATGACTGCATTAAGTAAAATTACAGACACATTCATTCAATTCACTGAATTCACTCTTCGCCAGGAGTTTGACTGACAGGTGATTTGATCAATCATAATGCCAAATCCACCATTATGTCTGGCAAATAAATCAGACAGGAGTGTTAGTAGATTAATGTAGGTAGACATTCCTGTTTTTTTAATGCTATAACTAGTAGTAAAGTGCACTTGGTGCTTAAACTTAGGCACTACAGTGATCTGTAACAACACATTAAAGAGCCACAAAATGCCATTGTTTGAATTTCTTAAAAAAAAAAAAAAAAAAAAGGACAAAATTTGGATGCTGAGACATTGTTTCATACCAAAAGTAACCTGCTCTGTCTTGCACATTGCACTTTTCAGCACATTGTCAGCGTCCTCTTTGCTCCGCAACGATTTTTCACTGCGTAAGAACATGATGTGTGGCGTGAGAGTGTCATGGCTAGGTGGACGTAGGAACAGTAAGGGCAGGTCTTTTTGAAGGGTAAACTGTGATGCCTTACCTGTTTGTGTGTGTGCAAATCAGGATTTTGTTCTGTGGTTGCTTCACAAGAGCCTGGGTCATCTTTGCAAGGGTTTGAGTTTTCCCTGTTCCAAACGGTCCATAAATCAGCAAAGGTGGGATGCTGCTTCTGTTGCCTGTTACACTCAGAACAAAGTTCATTGCTGCTTGCTGCTTCTCATTTAACTCTGCTGTATCTGACTGGAAAGAAATACAGAAGTTGCTGTTTTTCAGATCAGGAAAGACTTTGTCTAAGTTGGGGAGATCATCAATAGCCTTGTGCATCTCGCAGAACCAGAGACGATTTATCTGGAACTGGACTTCCATCTCACACTGCTGTCCATTCTGCAGGTTCAAATCAGTGCAGCATTGTTCGGAAAGCTGCAATACTACTTGTGTCTCATTGGCAGCATCTTTCAAAAATTCAGCTTCATAGACAGGCCCAAGATAATCATTGTTCTTCATAACACGAACAAGAGATCTGATGGTGTGTCTTTTCACTATGAAACCTTGAGGAGCATCCGGAGTTATTGGATGAGACAGAGGCACAGCAGCAAAAAGTGTCCCAGGGTAAGCACATTTTAAACCAAACCTGTCATCAGACAGGTAATTTTGCAACTTCGCAATCCCTCGTAGATTCAGCCTTGAAATATTTTGCGACAGGGAGAGGATATTAGAATTATTATTAATTGTCAAATATTGGATTTACACTTAAGAAATATATATACATATACATATATATACCTGTTAAGCAGTTCACTTTCTACTTTTTCCTCCTGATATAAAAAATTGTGCATGCTGTGTTTGTAATTCTCGTGGTTAATCACACTGCTCGTCTGGTCTGTCGTGATGAGCTTGTATCTGTTTATCAGCTCTGTCTCTGCCTCTTCTCTTTTAAAATAAGGAATGATTTCTACGCTTTCCTCATTCCAGAGCTCAAGATTCCCTTCAGTCTCTTGCTTTTTTTGTGGAATATCAGGTGCTGGATGTGTGACTGCTGTTCCCTCACACTCATCCTCTCCAACTCTGATCTTTATTTTTTGACGTAGTACGGGTCTCGTGTTAAAGTCAAACACTACCCACTGCTCATACTTGCCTGGTTGGTCAGATTTGAAGGACACTGGGATTTCATACTCTGAAGAAACAAATCACAATAAATCAGGTGGAAATACTGTAATTTGTGAGCTTGGCAGTACAACAAATTAATTAATACGTTTTAGTAAAAGCATGCCCATAAGGTTTCTTGCTGGGATTTGTAAGAAGAATTCAATCACCTGTTTGGTTGTTTTTAAACCAATCACTAGTGGAATATGTCCGTTCCTCATCGGGTTCTTTGCCAAGGCTGAATTTCGCCCCCAGTTCCCGTCTGAATAAGGCAATAACTTCGAGAGGTTCCTGGAGGAATTTAAGTCAATTTGGAAGAACAGATCAATGTGATTGAAGATGCTATCCTACACTACTGACTCACACTTACAGCTCTCTAAACATGTTTAGAGGAGCTTTGCAGATTACAGACCTTAGTTACAGAACTTATTAACTTGGTGATGAAAAGCTGCTAACAATTTTGTCAAGAGCTGGTTAAATTCTGCAAAAAATCATTTCCTTAAGGTTCATTATCAAAATTATGAGCTGAACCCCATAATTCTTACATTAAGAGCAAATATAGTAGTATCGTTAGTAACTGGTACTACTATATTGTAACTAACCCTATGAAATGTTATAATTTCAACATTTATACAAAGACAAACATTTATGTGTGTTAATGTACAGACCTTAGAAATGACGGTAAAATTCCATGTACACTGTATTCCTTTTTTCCTTACATAGGCGCTGTCTATATCTGGGTCACAGCTGATAGAAACATCAGGAAGGGTGTCACTGATCTGCAGGAATATGGATTCAATTAATGTTTATGATGTTGTAAATAGCAATTGTAAAAATCCACGATTATATTCAAGCTTTGGTTGTACAGTGCATCCGAACAGTGTTCACAGCACTTAACTTTTTCCACGTTTTATGTTACAGGCTTATTCCAAAATGGAATTCCAGTTCATTACTTTTCTCCAAATTCTACAAAAAATACCCCAACATGAAAGAACTTTGTTTGAAATCTTTGCAAATTCATAAAAAAAAAAAAAAAAAAAAAAAAAAAAAATCACATGTACATAAGCATTCAAAGCCTTGCCATGACACTCAAAATTCACTGATCATTCTTAAGATTTTCTGCAACTTGATTGGAGTCGACCTGTGGTAAATTCAGTTGATTGGACATGTTTTGGAAAGGCACACACCTGTCTATATAAGGTCTCGCAGTTAACAGTGTACGTCAGAGCACAAACCAAACCGTAAAGTCCAAGAAATTGTCTGTAGACTGCCAAGATAGTATTGTATGGAGGCACAGATCTGGGTAAGATCAGATATAACAATGTATGCAACATTGAAAGTCCCAACGAACACAGTGGCCTCCATCATCCGTAAATGGAAGAAGTTTGGAATCACCAGGACTCTTGACCAAGAACCTGGTGGTCACTCTGAAAGAGCTTGACCGTTTCGCTGTGGAGAGAGGAGAACCTTCCAAAGAACAACCATCTCTGTAGCACTCCACCAACTGGCTTGTATGGTGGAGTGGCCAGATGAAAGCCACTCCTCAATAAAAGGCACATGACAGCCCACCTGTAGTTTGCCAAAAGGCACCCGAAGGACTCTCAGACCATAAACAACTAAATTCTCTAGTCTGACGAAACAAAGATTGAAACCTTGGCCCAGCCAGAGCCCAGACTTGAACCTGATTGAACATCTCTGCAGAGATCTGAAAACGGCTGTGCACCAAAGCTCCCCATCCAACCTGATGGAGCTTGAGAGGCACTGCAAAGAAGAATGTGCCAAGCTTGTAGCATCATACTCAAAAAGACTTGAGGCTGTAATTGTTGCCACCTTCAACAAAGTATTGATCAAAGGCTGTAAATACATGTGTCCTTTTTATATATTCATTTACTTATTTTTAATACATTTGAAAAGACTTCAAACAAACTTGTTTCACAATGTCATTATGGGGTATTGTTTGTAGAATTTGGAGGAAAGTAATGAATTTAATCCATTTTGGAAAAAACCTGAATACTTTCCGGATGCACTGTAAATATGTAGCAAAAACATTAGCATGGGCCAATAAAATGTATTTGTTATCATACAGTATATATTGCATGGTCTGAAATTACAGTAAATGGAAGTAGCAATGTAAAGTGTCAAAAGTCAGAGATACATCTGTCAACATTTGGGATACTGTTTCTAGAGCTTTACTCAATAATGACATTGTATACATTGTTCATTACTGAATGGCCCACTTACGATCATTATCTTGTCATTGGTGTGTCTGTATTCCTCCAAAAGACTGTCCTGATAGGACAGTAGACCATTCTCAGCTGCATCTCTGGCTTTCTTCCTCAAAGCCTTTAATCTCTTTTGCCATTCATGAAGTTCCTCTTGGCTGTGTGCCTTTGTGCAGTTATCACCATAATCGCATATCAGGGGTCTAAGGGAGATTGTTTTTTTTTTTATAGGCTGCTTTAACTTTGATACAAGCAAACATCTAATTCTATGTCACACTTAATATAAATACCTTTCACACAGTTTCAGGTCCTTGTATGTTGGTGGCGGATCACGGTATTTCCAAGTCCAAGAGGTATCTTCAAAGATCAGTCTCCTGTGCTTCACAGTAAAACAATGGTTCATCAATTCCTCATCTGTTGGGAAGTGGATGTGGCACAATGTGCAGTCAAACTGTCCTGTTTTCTCTTGAGACTTCGACTGCAGTGTCTGTTTTATCACTTTCACAAGCTTAGGAAGTCTCAGCTTTTCATCCTTGATAATGTTCCACAGTGCTGCTTCTTCTGAGCTCCTAGCGTAGGTACATCTTTCATGCTGGGTGCATCCACTTTTTTCAGTGAAGTGCCAGCAAACAACATATTTGGAAGGTCTGGGAAAGCCTGGCAAAGGGGCAACAGGCCTCCACAATGAATTGTTACCTTTCCGCTTGATCAGTAAGATGTTTTCTGAGCAGTTATGGATGATGTCCTTATGGGAGTACGAAATCTCATTGTGCTTTTTACAGCACCTATTACATCTTACACACAGCTTGTGTGATTCTAGAAATGTCTGAAGTTTTTCTGTGAGAGCCATGACTTAAAAGTCATGAGATTCCTGTGAGAAGAAAGCGTTTGCAATTAGAATGAGATTTCACAACTGCAGTTTACAATTTTTCTTTGCTCACTTCAAATATAAAATATGAGTGTAACAAAGTCTGTGATAATTAAAAATTGACACTCTATCACACATTCTAATATTACTAAATAAACTTTTTTTGTCATCAGACTGAATAAACATCAGTAAGGGAAAGTATCTTTATATACAGCAATTTGTGTCTATAAAAATTGGTGTGGTAATGGAAAATTATTAACCTGCCAACACAACCTTTACATTTCAATAACTGTAAATGCAAAAACAAATACTGTATAAATGCAGTTATGACACAATAAGTGCAATGCATGGGACGGAACAATAATAAGCCTGTAACATTTCTATCGTGGGATATAACCTGCTAATTAAAGTAAACATCTTAGAACAATCATTTCGTCACTACTCCTAAAAGAACATGTCACCCAAATGAGATTTTGTAATGATTTATTTACTCTGTCATGCTGAGCATGACTTCCTTTCATCAGTTGGCGTTGTGGCAGCGGCATTCAGAAATGTTTACATAACAAGCGGGAACCCAGTGTGCCTGTAGCTTTCTCAATCTCTGTTTTATCACGTGATAGAAAGTCTAAGGCCTTCTCAAGCCGTACGGCTGACCCATCTAATCTGCGGCCTATTAGGTATCAAAATAGAACGGCTCTAGAGACAAAAAGTAATGGCATCAAGTTAGCATTTTTAAACATTCGCTCACTAAAAAATAAACCATTTCTGATCAATAACCACATACAACCTGGATTTTATGTTTCTAATTGAAACATGGCTTGAAGACAGCTGCAGTGCAACAGTCCTCAATGAAACAGCCCCTCCTAACTTTACTTTCATGAGTGTCTGCAGAGCTGTTAGGAGAGGTGGAGGTGTAGCTGCTCTATTTAAAGATGTCTATCAATGTAAGCAAGTGTCATTTGGTCAGTACTTGTCTTTTGAATATCTAGGGATTGTGCTGAAAGGTGCTCCACGAATTCTATTTATCATTATTTACAGGCCTCCAAAATACTCTCCAGCCTTTGTTGCAGAGTTCACAGAACTGTTATCAATGATTTCCTCAGAGTTTGACTGTTTTGCTATTGCAGAGGATTTTAATTTTCACATAGAAAATGCAGAAATCAAAACTACAAAAGAAATGATAACCGTTTTAAACACTTTTGACCTGATTCAGCATGTGCATGGACCCACACACAATCGTGGACACACTCTTGATTTACTCATTAGTAAGGGTCTAAACATTTCATCCATTGTCATTAAGGATGTAGCACTATCTGATCACTTATGTATTTTCTTTGATATATTGATCTCTGCTACCACTGAATCTAGAGCCGTCTCTGTCAGAAAGAGATGTATTAACGAAAACACTAGTGTGCTGTTTATGAAGGATATATCTTCAATCTTGGAGAATCTATCTTGGAGAAAATCAACAGCAGTACAGAGTATGAAAAGACAATGCAGAAAAGCTGAGCGGATGTGGCGGAAGACAAAACTTGAAATTCACTATAGCATCTATAAAGACAGCCTTCATGCTTTCAATGTGGAACTAGCCACAGCAAGACAGAAGTTCTTCTCAAAGCTTATAAACAGTAACCTAAACAACACTCGCACTCTTTTTGCTACCGTTGAGAGACTAACAAACCCCCCAGTGAAATGCTCTCTGACAGCAAATGCAATGACTTTGCCTCCTTCTTTTCCGAGAAGATCATTAATATCAGAAAGGTGATTAGCACATCCTCAAGTTATGCAGAGGTCAGACAGATACGACCGCAATTTCAAAAAGAAGTCACTTTATCTGTTTTTGAACCAATTGATAGCAAAACTTTGGAAAAAATAGTACAGCACCTTAAATCCTCAACCTGCAACCTTGACACACTTCCCACATCGTTTTTCAAAAGTGTTTAACTGTTTAGAAGCAGATCTCTTAGAAGTGCTGAACACCTCACTTCTTTCTGGGACTTTTCCAAACTCCCTGAAAACTGCAGTTGTTAAGCCCCTTCTGAAAAAGAGCAATCTTTATAACACCATTTTGAGCAACTACAGACCAATATCAAATCTTCCTTTTATAGGCAAGATTATTGAAAAGGTAGTTTTCAATCAGTTGAACAACTACTTAAACTCAAATGGATACCTGGACAATTTTCAATCTGGTTTCCGACCGCATCACAGTACAGAGACAGCACTCGTTAAGATAATAAATGATATTTGCCTAAATTCTGATTCTGGCAAAATATCAGTGCTGGTACGACTAGATCTTAGTGCTGCGTTTGACACTGTCGATCATAACATTCTTCTAGAGAGACTGGAAAACTGGGTCGGGCTTTCAGGGATGGCTCTCATTTGGTTCAGGTCATACTTAGAAGGGAGAGGTTATTATGTGAGTATAGGAGAGCATCAGTCTAAGTGGACGTCCATGACATGTGGAGTCCCTCAAGGCTCAATTCTTGCGCCGCTCTTGTTTAGCCTGTATATGCTCCCACTAAGTCAAATAATGAGAAAGAACCAAATTGCCTATCACAGCTATGCTGATGATACCCAGATTTACCTATCCTTATCACCAAATGACTACAGCCCCATTGATTCCCTCTGCCAATGCATTGATGAAATTAACAGTTGGATGTGCCAGAACTTCCTTCAGTTAAACAAGGAGAAAACTGAAGTCATTGCATTCGGAAGCAAAGAGGAAGTTCTTAAGGTGAATGCATACCTTGATGCTAGGGGTCATACAACCAAAAATCAAGTCAGGAATCTTGGTGTGATTCTGGAGTCAGACCTTAGTTTCAGTAGTCATGTCAAAGCAGTAACTAAATCAGCATACTATCATCTCAAAAACATTGCAAGAATTAGATGTTTTGTTTCCAGTCAAGACTTGGAGAAACTTGTTCATGCCTTTATCACAAGCAGGGTGGATTATTGTAATGGTCTCCTCACCGGCCTTCCCAAGAAGACCATTAGACAGCTGCAGCTCGTCCAGAACGCTGCTGCCAGGATTCTGACCAGAACCAGAAAATCTGAGCATATCACACCAGTCCTCAGGTCCCTACACTGGCTTCCAGTTATATTTAGAATTGATTTTAAAGTACTTTTACTCATTTATAAATCACTCAATGGCCTAGGACCTAAATACATTGCAGATATGCTCACTGAATATAAACCTAACAGACCACTCAGATCATTAGGATCGAGTCAGTTAGAAATACCAAGGGTTCACACAAAACAAGGGGAATCCGCTTTTAGCTATTATGCTGCCCGCAGTTGGAATCAGCTTCCAGAAGAGATCAAATGTGCTAAAACATTAGCTACATTTAAATCTAGACTCAAAACTCATCTGTTTAGCTGTGCATTTACTGAATGAGCACTGTGCTTTGTCCGAACTGATTGCATTATGTATAATCATTTTCTGTTTTTAACTGTCTTAAATTTATTTTAAATCAATTTTTAAATCATTTTTAAATTATTAAATCAATCAGTTTTTTACATTTTACATTTTTTGTTTTGTTTTATTGCGACAAAACCCAGGCAGTAAACTGCTACCATTCTATTTATGACGTGCTCACGCAAAGTTCAAGTGATTTGCAACGGTCGCTTTGTCACGTCCAGTGTAAACAGACTTTAGCTGTTGCTGCACTGTTGTGGTCGTGTCCAGTGTAGACACGGTGTAAAGCTGCCAGCTTTGAATTCAACATATGATTATGTAATTTAATGATCTTTTTAATAAAAATGAACTATTTTTAATTTAATTATAAACTTAATTAAGAATCAAGTAACATGAATTAGTAATGCGGAACACTGCCTTACCTTTATATTTTCTTTCCCATCCCAGTGGTTTTCCCAGTGTCATGATCTTAACACTGGATGTTTCAGCTGATCTCAGTGTCGTGTGCATCTAGCTGGAGGTGTTTAAACATTTTATAGAGATGTTGCTAAGCAAGACTACATAAGCCACTCCCTTCTTAGAACTAAAAAAATAACTTCTTCTTTTCAAGGACATTGCGCTTGTACTGAACAGTGCTAGCTTTCAGTTTCAATACTCATGAAAACCACAGGAAGTAAACAGACAAAGCTCATGCCTCAAACTGCACACAAGCAACCCTTACTGTTCCTACTAGAGCTCTTGTAGTATCTACACCAATTTCTGCAACATTACCATTTAATATGTTTTTGCTATCATACAGACAACATTAGAAATTAATGGTTTCATGCAACATTCATTTTTTTTAACCATGACTAAAAATAGTCATGTTTTCCCCATTGCACAAGCTTGTTCCTGAAATATTTCAAAATGGAACTTACCTAACACACTGAACATTCTTCATCCTGTATATGAGACATTTCTTTTAACAAGAAAGGAACAGTCTTATAAGGTGCCCACATTTTCTATGCTGAGCATTGTTTACAAAAACAAATAAGGCTTATCGCACGTGACTGAATATGCCTGAGGTGACTACAGACTGGAATAGTGCACAAACTAATAAACAGATTAGATGAATGAAACTGCTTTAATGATACCTTGAGGACTGACATTACATGTATTTGGAGTGTCAATATTTGTTTAACCACTTGACTACTCCCTTTCAGTGCCATGTTAGGTAAAGTTATGTAAGGTTTGGACAAACAAAACAGGTTTACATCATGGCTGCATGCCACATTGTTCCTTATTGTTCTGTTTCTGACTTTAGGACTCAGGAATGTGATAATTGTGTGTACCTTTAAAGGTGTTTTCAGATCCACCTACCTACAAGAGCCCAGATGACATAAACACAAAACCAAAGCAGCAGTGTGTGAGCAAACAAAACAGCTTCACTTTGATTTATCTGTAATTTCCATCACACTCTGGCCAGAGTTCGTCATAAACACATGATCACACGTACACAAACACACCTTCATTTTACTCAGCTTCGTTGACCGATTTAGCAGTACTTGATTGCGTACGAGTCTTATCAGCAGCAATATAATCATAATGTTTTAGAAACTATATTCAGAAACCACTAGGTCAGTAATTTTCATACTTAATACCAAAACTTGGTCATAGACAATCAAAAAAAAAACCTTGCAAGAGACAGAAACTTCACAGATACTCAGGAGACACTAAATTGCTATAATCAGTTGGATGCCTTCTTAGTCGCAAAAATGACAGAGATGCTTCATTACGAACGTATGCTTTTAATCTTATTTTAAATGGTTTTCAGTAATCAGTTAGCAGCATATAGCTTAGACATTTCTCTTTCAGGTCACTGAAAAACAAACCAACAAATCTGAGTCAGTGACCCTTGAAATGCACCTAAACTACCAACGTGAATGAATCATTCTATAAAGTGCAGTGAAAATGTGGATACAGTCATGTTTTTGGTTTTGTGAGATTCTGTTCCTTATTCTTGAGAATTTTTGCAGCGTGAAGCTCCTGGCAAAGGAAAGAGAGACGAAGTTCACTTCTGTAGTAACCAGGAAGGAAAAAGAGGTAGTTCCTTTTTTTTTTTTTTTTATTCATTTATTTTTTTTACAGCTGTAGTGGACAGCACATTCCAGGGCCCAGTTTATGGCAGGAGCCGTCCCTGACCACAATATTGGATATAGGTTTGCTACATTTTGATTGGATCTTGATGAACTAACATAAACTGTCCAGCGCCATCAGATAAAGATGCCAGGACAACAGCCAGACATCTCTTAGAGTGCAAGAAGACCACCCTTGGTACAAAGCCCGGGAAGGACAGAACTTCCTATTGGTCAAAATGCAGTTTGTGCCCTTCACCCACCTTGAGACTGATTCCTAATGGTTTGGCCTGTGACTGACCATAAAAATTCCTTAGGACCTCCAGATGCAGCAGCATTGGGTGAAACTAAGAGAGATCAGGGAGATCCATCCAAATCCATTCATAACCATGTTTTCAAACCTTAAAACTGATGCACATTACAACACACGCATCTTATACTTATTCAGAGAAATAATTATTTCTTGTGACAGCAACGTGTAGTGCAATCTCTTACACAATCTTAGCTGTTAATGGACAAATGAATGCATGCATGACAGTTCAATCTTTTCCCATCATGTTTGGACTTAATGTGTTCGTAACATTGCCAAATGCATTCTGGTTATGGTTTGAGAAGTGAGAAATGCACTGGTAAAACTTTAATGACACTTTTCTAGCTTTGTGTTTGGACTATGCAAATAAATTCCACAGGAGGAAAGAAGGGTGGGCCACCCCGTGTCCCCCCACTCTGATGGAACCAGCCAATCACAGCATGGAAATGGAGAAGCACCAAATTGCAATCTCCTCCTTATCAGAAAGGGATAAAGGTACCCTTCCAAAAGACACTCCTTGTTCTGAGTCTGCCGCCCGCAAAGGAAATGACTGTAACAGAACAACAATGTTCTGAGTCTCGGTTCTGTTAAGGAAAGAGACTGTAACAGATCACCAGTTTAAAGTTCTGAGTCTGCCATCCGTTAAGGGAAGAGACTACAACAGGACAACCGGTTCCGAGTTCTGAGTCCGAAAGGGAAAGGACTGCAACAGATCAACCTTCGTTCTGAGTCTCCGGCCTGCAAAGGTGAGACAACAACAGATACCAAGTCCAAGTCTCCAGCTTTTGAGGCAGCAACAGATACGACCAGTTCTGAGCCTCTAGCCTGCGAGGAAAGAGATAATCTACGCTCAGAGTCTTCGTCCAGCGACGAAGTCGAGCGATGGAAGGTTTAGAAATGCCAAGATAAAGAGAGTTGCAGTAATCCAAGCGAGATGTAATAAGCGCATGGATAGCGATTTCTAAAGTTTCCAAAGATTATAACCTCAGTTTTTGATTCATTCAGAAATAGGAAATTTTGAGACAACCACGTTTCCACTTCATCAAGGCAAGCAAAAAGAGATTTCAGAGCAGCTTGTTTATTTTGTTTTAGAGGTAGATAAATTTGGGTATCATCTTCATAGCAGTGAAATGATACACCATGCTTTCTGAAAATAGAGCCCAAAGAAAGTAAATGCAAAGAAAAAAGAATGGGTGCGAGAATAGAACCCTGTGGTACTCCACAGGAGAGTTTAGCAGGCAATGAGGAAAAATGACCCAATCTGACAGGGAAACATCTATTTGTTAAATATGATTTGAACCAACTAAGAACAGTTCCCTGGATGCCCACCAGATATTCTAATCGAGATAAAAGAATTTTATGATCAACTGTATCAAAAGCCGAGGTTAAGTCTAACAAAATTAGAATAACCAAGTCCCCAGAATCAGTCGCCACCAAAGTATCATTAAGGACCCGTAATAAAGAAGACTCTGTGCTTTATTTAGTAAAAATTATATTTAGTAAAAATGTCTTACTGACTAATGACCGAACGTTTATCAGAGCCATCCTGGAAGATGGTGGAGAGATGACAGGAGCAGAAGCCCTGTTCAGCATGCAAAGATTCGGAAGATTCACCCTCCAGAGCATCTACATACATATTCTCAATAAAATAACACACTGATTGACTTCATAAAAAACAAATCATATAGACTCACCTTCTCTCTCAGGCATTGCTTGAGAGCATTGAGACGTGCCTTGCGATTTTCTTGGATCAGCTCCATTTTGTGGTTGAGTTTCTCCTCTGTCATCTTGCTGTAGTTGTTGGTGACTTCTTGGGCCTTGGTGAGCACATCCTTCTTGCTTCAGCACCTGCCTTTCCTGAGACTACAGAAAGAAGTGTAGAAAGGTGATGACAAATTGAATACAAGACAGTGAAGAAAACTTGTTACATGCAAAAAGTGCAAAAGAAAAGAAGGCCAAACAGCAAGACAAAGTCATGAAAACAGCTTAATGTATAAGAGGCGCACAGACAAATGAAACTTTCAGTGAGTGGAAAAGAAGTTGATGGGTTCTTTAAAAGTCTTAAACTTATCTGTATCAAATTTAAGGCCATAAAAAGTCTGAAACGTTTTTGCACCTTTATAGAACCAATCACATACGATTCTGTTGAGCTGATAAATGCAGTTGCCAGTTAGAGGTGCTCAGATGAGTCATCTGTGTTTTCAGGGCAGATTTGAATGTAGCATCTGATGATGTGCAGCTCTGAATCTTCTATTCACACCGGTGTGATCGTATCAAATTAAAAAAATGGAAGCTGCATTCAAAATCCACTTGGCTCAAAAATCTGATGGAACACATGATTCCTTATGCCTGTGATTTTAAATGACTTCAAAACCACCTGATTCAAACATGGTGAAGAACAGCGACATTATAGTAAAGGAAAAAGCATTTGCGACACAAAGATACAGACCTAATCAATCACATTTTTATTTGTGACTTCTATGTTTAAATGCATTCTGCAGCTCCTGTATCGACTGTTGTGCAAATTATGTAATGAGCTGCACAGGTAGCATAAATTCTAAAATATATTACATTCACAGATACATCTTTACACATGTAAACAAATACAGAACGTTCAGTTTCTTGCGTTACAATGATACGCTCATAGACAAAACAGAGAACAGTATGAATACAATTATATCCAAAAAATTCAACAACATCTAAAAATATGTTATATACACAGTTACTAATTGCAAATTGCATTAGGATTTGCTGTCTATACTAGTACAGCACCACTAAGTGGTCAAACATTAACATTGCAATAGTCATATTGTGGTAAAATTGATTTAAAGATTGAAAAAAAATATCCTTTATTTCTATATTACATAACTGCATGGACAGAATTTATTTATTTATTTATTTTTTTTTGCATTAATATACAAAACTAAGATTTGATGTTTTAACAAATGTTTTTCCTTATTAATTTATGGTTGAGTAATGCAAACTTCACAAAAATGCTGAAAATAAAATAGATAAATACAATCTAATTACCAAGACTAACACAGACTTAAAAATTAACCCCTTAACTGTCACCCCCATTTTTGAACACAGATGTGAAAGTGCACTAGCCTAACTTAAATTGTTATAATTCATGAACACTTTTGAATACAGACCTAAAGTTGGTCTCTTTAGACAATCAGCAGATTATTTAGTGAAACCATAATGAAACTATAAAAAAAAAATGATAGAACTTTACATTTACTGTAAAAAATGTACTGTACTATATTTACAGTTTATTTTTATATAAAATAAATATTTTACAAAATAGTTTTTAATCCAAAATTGCTATAAAATTAAAGCTTACTGTTATGATGTAGATTTTTTGAGGTATGTAATGTATTATTGTTCCCACATAATTTGTAACAAAAAACAGCGGTAAAACATCTAATTAGGGGTCTTTGCCACTTTCCAACGATATATAGTTTGTCATGATTCGTCCCATTAGCGGGACGGTGACAGTTAGGGGGTTAAAGATATTTATTATTTAACTAAAAGGTAATATATTTACTAAAGTGCTATTCAAGAGTAGTTATTTCATGATATTAATGTATATCACCCATATACAACAGATCTGACAGTGCAATCTTTCTTGGTGTCCATTTTTCAAAACTTTCAAAATAGTAATGCATAAAAAATAAGTAAATGTAGAGTATGTAAGTGCACATTTAACACAGCTATAAAGTACATGCATCTACAAAAACAAAACTGCATGAATCACATCATCTTCTAGCAGTTCTCCTTATTCCCAGACTTCTAGTGGGTTTTTGAACCCGGATGTGCCGGGCGGGATTCACAACGCATGCTTTCTCTTTATAATGATCCAGAAGTCTTCTCCACAACACACTGCACCGCAGCAAGTTCTCATTACCTGTTAAATTAGCAAAATTAGGGCACTGTAATTCAATTGATAATTATAAAATGCATAATGTAGACATTAAAAAGAGGTTTAGTGTTATTATAATGTCATTTGACATATTAACCCTGACACACTATTAACATAAACTGTACACAAAAAAGATTAAGATAAATGATATCCATATTTTGTTTGAAAATTGTTATACCATTATAGGACCTAATCATACTCCAAATGCTTAAGAGATAAAAATGTGATTGTGTACATTTGCGTTATTCAAATAACTAGCAGGTGTTTACGAATCAAATCATTCACATATATTGACTTCTACAAGCCTAGATTGTTTGTTCATCAGATTCAGAGCAGATGGCGTAACTAACCAATGATGCACAGGCCTTCTTGTGCCCTGGTAATGCCCACGTTAACTTGGTGTGGGTCCATGATGAATCCAAGGCGTTTCATAATCCAGGATTTGGTTGGTTGTGTTTCTATATCAGATTTGGGACAAGAGCGCACAGTTGATATGATGACATATTTCCATTCACTTCCTGTGGTCAAACAAACAAAGGAGAAAAGATCAGAAATAATTAATTCAGAAACAATATCTACATGCCATTGTCAAAACATACAATCATAAACACTTAATACATATGAATGCCTCGTATCTTTACTTTGTGCCTTAAAAAACATGACATTATAAAAGTTCCTTTATTTTATTTATTTTTAAAAGAGAGCTAAATAACGGTTAATTGTAATGATGTGTCATGAGTCAAGGTTCATAGTTAAAAGTTTTAGTAAGATTTAAACAAGGTCAAGCTTATTGATGTTCATTGTGCCACTAGTTAAAATTGTTATTACCTTGACTCTTCATGATGGTGTTGACCGTGATGTCACTTATACCCTTATAGGACAGGGTATCTTTAATATTTGACACCTGAGCATTGTATGGTGTGAGAATGGCAATGTCCTTTGTCTTTATCCCTGCATCAGTCAAAAGAATAGCGATCCGCGCCTGTTGGAAGATTATCACAATTCGAAATAAACTTACATATAATTTTATGATATTTGAATTTAGAACAAAAATTTCTTGTAGCAAAATGGGTGGGGCTTTAACGTTAAAATAATTTCTCTTTTCATATACATATTTTATATTCTAAAAGACCTTTAACGCATCTTCACGTACTGTATTCATGTAAGAATCTTTGTAATTAATATAACGCTTTTTTAAATTAATTTGTTATATCTCCAATAACGTCCTGAAATTTGAATGTTACGAAAGGAAGCGCGCCTCTGGGAGGAGTCGTTGTGTCTCCTAGGAAACTTAACCGCCAACATTTGGCGAACAACGGCATCTGCTGAGGAGAAACTGGAAGAAGAGCGTAAATCTAAATGCTCTCTGTATCGTTTGGAGTTATTAGGTAAGTAGGACTTTTAATATCAGTATTTTGTGAAAATGACAGTTTACACAGTATTTGTCCAGTATTTAGAAGCGACTGTAATTGTTTAAAATTTAGTTTTACGTATGTGTTAAAGATGGACGAAGCTACCCGCTGAGCCATGGTAAATAGCCTATTATTTTTCTCCTGTGAGACCGTATCTTATTTAACTTGGTTAGTCACAGTGACCGTTTTGACTCTCAAGATGGCGCCAATTAGCTATTCCAGCTCGCGTTGTTATGAAAATATAGATAGACTCATATGAGACACAATAGCAGTAGCAGCGGTATGTTAAATATTCAAATTAGTCAAACGGTTCTACTGTGGGATCAGTGGATATTTAAGGCTTTAGTCCAGATGTTATATGGAGCAATCTTTTGATTAAATATACTGTATGAAATGCTATGTAGAAATTCTGAAATCTTAGGTTAATATTCTTTATAAACAAACAAACAAACACTACCTGCAGCACCCTTCAAAATGAAAGAACCCCAAAATAAATATATAAGTCTTGTGTGGAGTTTAACAGGCTATAAAGTTTAATTTATAATATAGACCAAAATCATCTTTATTTTATGCACTACACTTCTCTCTTACCGCTTCTTCTGCCTCCTCCAAATTTGCTTTTGAATTTTCATTCCCATGTTCAGTTCGGACCACCAGACTTTTC
This sequence comes from Cirrhinus mrigala, assembly GCA_036247105.1. Taxonomy (NCBI): domain Eukaryota; kingdom Metazoa; phylum Chordata; class Actinopteri; order Cypriniformes; family Cyprinidae; genus Cirrhinus; species Cirrhinus mrigala. The sequence continues at coordinate 35,067,464 of CM070012.1, read as the reverse complement.
TCCTTTCCTTCAACATGGCCAAAAACTATACATGTTTCCCTTGATGTAGTAAGGAAGAGCTTTGGTTTGGTTGATGTTTTAGTTTTTAACTTTTCACCATAGAACGCCTTAGATGGAAATTCACAAATGTCTTCTTGCTGTAAGAGACAAGATATGCAATGGAGAAATGTACATTTGAATTAAGCGAAACTACTGCTGTTTAATTGATTAGATCATTGTTAAATATCACTAGATAAAAAAATGCTATTAATGAATAAAACTATACATATGTTTAAAAGCAAAAATTAACAGCATTCGAAACAGCATTAGGCAAATGTTTTATTACAAATACAGTATTAGAGCTATTTATTTTATTATTTAAATAGCTATTTCACTTATTACCATTCTGTACTGAGTGTCAAGCAAGAGTGCTTTCTCCATGTAACGTTCAAAAAGAGATCTGCTCATTCCCAGTCGCTCCACAACATCACAGTGCACTATAGGTTGCAGCTGCATATGATCGCCCAGAAGAACAATCTACAACAGAAAATTACAAGTTTATTAAGAATCTAAAAGTGGATTCAAATATGTTGCGTTTTTGTTCAGTGCAAACGTAATAAAATTAAAGTGCTAATATCCAAATCGGTGTTCGTCTGAAAAGAACATTGTTTTGGAGTCTTACCTGATCGGGCTTATGAGCCACTAGTGGAATAAAGGCTTCAGGTTCAGTTGCCATGGCACATTCATCGATGATGATCTGTTTGAAGTCAAGGACTTTAGCTAAAGTAGGGTGTGAGGCTGCTGTGCAAGTGCACAAGATGACATCATGCCGCAGTAATTCATGTTTTCGAGCCTCTTGGAGGGTGTCTTTGTAGCTTTCAAAAAAAAAAAAGAGTTTCTTTGTTTACTTTTTAAATTTGCTTTTCATTTCCATTTCTAACAAACATGAAACAATAACATAAAATCAAAAAGAGAGTTACTGAGCCATACATACAGCTTTTTTTCTTCACCGGTGAATGGATCTCCTCTTCTAATTTTCATATCAAAAGCCAATATTTGTGTGGAATAGGGGTTGCCTTCCTTTCGAATCAGGTGGTGTAGTGCAATGGAACTAATAATACAACAACAACATACAAGTTTTAGGTTTAAAAACACATTTAGTTTAGTATCTACTCAGTTAGTATCTACACTGAAATAAGTGACAGATGGACAGTATTTGGCAAATACCTGAGTTCTGTGTTCGGTTTTTCGCCTCTTTTAGAATTGCGTGATGGCTTCAGATTGCAGCCTGGGTAAGGAAATTCCAGCATCTCCATCTGATCACTGTAGATTCTGAGAGGTCTAAGTTGATCTCGAAGTTTTAGAAGATGACCTGCAACACATTAATACAAAAAGTTTAAGTTGCAGTGATCCTTGGTCAGGTTTATAAGTGAATTATGTAATTCCTGCTCCACTAGTTTTAGGCCTCCTTAGTTATTGTCCGACAAGCCATGTCACTCTCACACTATACAGTAAAAAATAAACCGCGGTGCAAAGAGGAAACTGACAACACAGTGAAAAACAAGACAGAGGGGGTTACTTCTGGTATGAAACAAGGTCTCAGCTTTCAAATTTTGTAATTTTTTATGAAATTCAAACAATAATCACTGTTTTGTGGCTCTGTCATGTGTCATGACAGATTACTGTATTGCCTCAATTTAAGCGGCATATAAACCAATCTTCTTTTCATATTTATAAACATGAATGAACATCAGAACGTATTTTAAATCAACCATGGAAAGACTTCAATACGCACAATTTTTCAAATTTAAGTCCACCATAGTTAATCTACTCTCCTGTCTGATTTGTTTGTTGGCAAGATGGCGGATTCTTTGTGAACGGTCAATTGGCTATACAGAAAATTTACCTGCTACAACATCAACAGACTTGTTTGAGGGGCCACAGTACAGAACAGCCGTCTTCTTCTGTGAACTGGTAGCAGGAAGTCGTTGGATGTTCTTGAGCAGCCAGTACACAATATGGACACCAACAACAGTTTTTCCAGTCCCTGTGAAAATTTACAACAATAATATAACACAGAAGGAATGGAAATTACAATAACCTAAGGCCAAGGAAAACTCAAAATTATCTCTGACCTGGTGGTCCTTGGATAAGAGTGAACGGGTTGGTCAGTGCTTCTCTTATAGCTTTACACTGACTGTTGTTTAGATGGGAAAACCCAGAAGGGAGATAATTGTTAATCTCAAACCTGGCTGGCATCTGCTTCAAAATGTTGCATCCTTTGAGGAAATACAGTGTTAAACAAAATGAAACTACATTTAAATGGATAATTTTTTAAAAGATTTTTTGTACCTCCTTCAGAGTCAATTTTTCTGCCCATGGCGATATTTTTTACAAGTTTGTTGGCTTTGGTTAGGCTGTTAATTGCATCCTCTTTGCGCCTGCAAATGAAAAAAAGAAAAAAAAAAATCAACAATTAATGAAGCATACTGCTTGAAGATGAGATCATAATCTAAGAATACACATAACACAATACAGTGTACATAAATAGAGTGTTTTTAGTTAGAGTATCTACAATTTGTAGTCTTACACATCTGGCAGAAGCTTTGGAATCAGCTCCAGAGTAAATCTTGTCCTCTCTGAGAATATCCCTGCTGGAATCTTTGTCATGGGCTTGTGGTTAATCTGAAAATCAATTTGTAAATTCTTTGGTTCTTTGGAGTCAGTTTCTTCAACTTTTGTAATTATGCCATGGGCCACCCAAGTGATAGAAGGAATATCCATGAGAGCTGTGCACTGAGAGTTTTCCAGAAAGGGACTACTCTGAGTTTGGTGAATTTTAGTTCGAATGCAGAGGAAACTGTTCCTGAGGTCACATTCAATGGACCACTGAGATTTTTTGTCAAGTGGGAGGAGAAAAAAACCTTGAAGCTTCTCTTCAGGAGAGTTTTTCCATTTCAAGTGTGCGTCTTCAATAAGAATGCTCTCATTTTCAGCCACAGCACTAGAGGCTGACTCCATTTCACACAAAGGTTTCCATATTGCCTGATAATCCATGTATGAGTTGTATGTATCCCTTGATGAGTGGAATGCATAGTTTGAAAAACACTTGATTGGATCTCTCACATGCTCCAAACAAATCTCAAATTTTGGATGCACAACAAACAGCTGAATTGCTGGTGTCATTAGTCCTCGAGCCGTGGCTGCACCTAGCTGCACTTCGACTGTCTCACCTGCCTTTATTTTCAGCCACAGTTCAGCATAATGCTCAGCATGCATGGGATCAGATTTTTCTGAACATGTAGCATTTCTCAGTCTTGCAGGGGTTCTTGAGCTGACAAGCTCCTCAATCAGGGGAAACAATATTTCCTGCTTGTTTTCTCTTAGAGCAGCTGCTAGGCATTTCCAGGTCTTTGTGGAGACATAGGCCATGACTGAGTTTGGATTTTGCTGTTTTACTTCAGCAAGGATGTGAGGATTAGAGAATGAATATATTCTTCGCACCCATTTCAAGATCATGCAGTTGTTTTTTTCATCAAACTCTGGTTGATCTGCCAATTGAAGATCCCTGTACATAATGTCTAAATTTTCTGATATAGAGGTTCTGTTGAGTGGGAAAGATAATCTGAAGCTTGACCCTGACAGATTGAGTTCAACTATGTAGGCCACCTTCCTTTCGCTTTGGGTTGAAAGTTTTAATGCAAAATGTAGAGCATTCGCTTTCCTCTCATATGCTGATTGTTGGTCATTTTTTCTGGAAAATTCCATACAAGACAGGTCAATGTCATGAGCTTTGTATCTAACATTTGTCTTGTCTATCACAGAATGAAGAAGGCGCTGCACAATGATGTCTATATATCGGCGGATTGGAGATGAGGCCCACGTATAGCTTTCAAGATCTAAATCATAGTGCCCAATTCTTGAAACATGTGACGAGTTTGAGCGCAAAACGCATGCTTTGTGAAAGAGTCGCTTAAATGCAATAGCAAAAGGGAGAAGTTGGGGGTGAATCTCATCAGTTGCAATAAAGTCAATTATTTTGTAGATATTTTTCTGCTCTGCTGCGGTCTTCAAGCATTTCAAAACAGATTTTAATATGGGGAAGGTTTCAGAATCAGAAATGTCAGTCTGAGGTTTAGGCATGGCTGTGTGGTGGGTCAAACCTTGGTTAATCAGTTCATGAGGCACATGCTGAGTCTTAGGTGCTTGACTTGAGAAGTGAACAGATAGAGGAATCAAGGAGGAATTTTTGTCAAAAAGGTCAGTGAGCATTTCACTCTTTGGCCTGTCCTGGCATCTCAGTGGCGTTATGCTCCTTGTTGTTTTATCAAACAGAAGACGTTCAGAAACCATGTGGTTAAACATGATCATCAACTCTTCCACCATTAGGTGTGATCGCCTTCTTCCGAGAGTCACATCCTCATCTGGCATTTTGTAGCACCAATCATCCTGTTTTCTTAATCTCCTGTGAAACTCAGCAAAGGTCCATGTTTTCACAAGGCAGCTTTCAAGTGGGTCAGAATAATGACAATTATTTTCAAGGATATCCTCAGCTTCATCATAGGAAAATTTCCTCTTGGAGTGAATGACAGACTTGCAAATTAATCTTTTTTTTATGAGGTGTGTCTTAGTATCCACTTGTATTATCAAGGAGATGGCTCGTCTATCTTGGTTAGGAATGAAACTGAAGAAATTGGCACTCAGTTCTTTAGGGAACATGTGTATTGGCTCCTTCCCACGTGGATAGAATGAAGTACACAGCTGTTTTGCATATTTGTCCAGTTCACTGTCTTTAGTCACAAAGCTGGCAACATCAGAAATGTGAACTCCTATTTCATAGCAGTCACCTAAATCCATTACACTGATTGCATCATCAAGGTCTTGTGAATCAGCAGGATCAATAGTGAATGTTGGGAACATGCGAAAATCTCTTCGTCCGTCTTCAAATAAATCAAGACTTTGTAAGTCTTGCATCTGTGTTTCTAAAGATGAAGAAAATGTTCTCCTCAACTGAAACTCTATGTCAAGAACCTTTAATCCATCATCTAAAGTTGTTATTTTCGGAAACACTCCCACAACAATCCCCAAAGGATATTTGCAAACCTTTCTCCACTTAAGCACCTTGACCACAAAGAGATATTTTCTGTGCGCCGCTTCACTGATTTTAATGAACCTCTCTACTTTGAGGATTTCAGGATTTCTTACAGCAATGTGGTTTGGCTTGTCTTTCCAGAATGGTGTGTAGATTTTGGAAATGCATTTGTTGATAGGCGTCATCACTTGACTGTCGTGTCTTTCAAGGGTGCAGACAAATTCTTTGACAGTATTCACACTTCCCAGAATGTTAATTACTTTTCCCGTAGGAGGATTTGATTTCTCACTCAGGATCTCCACTGTTACCTTGTCTCCAGGGAATGCCTGTCCAATGTTTTTTCTGCCCTTGATTTCGATTCTTATGGAGGGCTCGTCAAGTGGTCTAGCATAAGCTCGATCAAAACTCTCTTTGAATAGCTCACAGTGTTTATGTGTTGAAGAGTTAGTCAACAGTTGCTCCTCATCTACTTCTGCAGTTTGGTTGCTAACACTACTGACAAATTGCTCATGTTGAAAAACTGGGAACAATCCTTCTTCTGTCAATGCAACATTTATGTCTTTGCTCTCATCAAGAAGCTCTTGAAGTATTGGGTCTTCTGTGTCTGGTATTTCAGATGTAGTTGATTCACTATCGCAGCTGTCTTCGTCCTCACTTCTGCAGAGCTCAGATATCTCAAGGAGATCTTGTTTCAAAGAATCCAAGGTAATGTCATAGGCACTTTCCTTGTGGATGCAATCCTCTATGTATGATCTCCATAGTCTCCAGCACATACCGAACTGTTGGCAAGAAAGTGCAGCTGCATCTCCAACAACAAATATTTGGGATTGGGCTCTTGTCATAACTGTGTTCAGCACTCGCATGTCATTGAAAAACTCAAGACAGGTCCGGTCCGTCTCCAGTAGGCTGTCCTTGGTGTGCACGGTGGAAATCACGATTACCCTGAACTGTTTTCCTGCAAAATATGGAAAAGGGCAGCATGCTCTGTAAATCACTAGTGAACACTAGTGTGTTTGTACATAATTATGGCATAGCATTACATTGAGCAATGCATCTTTACCTTGCACATTATCAGCATTCTCCACAGTGAAATCGGACAGTCCAAGCAGACGCAGTCTTTGCCTGATTTCCAACACCTGAAACACAAACGATCAAAAAACATCTGCTATAAACATGCTTACATGAAATTGATACAAAAGCAGGATTGCATAAATAAAAACATAATTTAAGTTGGTAATTAGCAATTTTGGTACCTGTCTGCCTTGAGAAAGGACACAAACTGATTCTGGATCTTTATCACCCCACTCTTGAGGCCATTCCTTCATTATTCCTTGCACAATGTCAACAACTCTTAGAATTTGTTCCGCATTAAACCAGGACATGCTTGTTGGGTCCAAACAGCATTCTCCTCTTACATGATGGAACTGCAAGGCATGCTGGTGTGGATGAGGAGGCACATTTCCTCTGGCTTTGATCACATCAGTCTTTCCCACATAAAAATGTGTTGATACAAAATCCACAATGTCCTTTGTGGAACGGTAGTTTTCATTGAAAATGATTCGGCTTTGTTTGGCGATGTCACTGTTTTCAGCTTGGTAGTAATAGAAGAGGCGATTGAGCAGGGTATGTTCAGAGCATTTGTCTTGTCTCACAGAGAAGAGCTTGGGTCCCATCTGCATGTGATCTCCTGCTAAAACGACATGTGTATTTTTACCTGCTAAGCCCAGAGCCATAAGAGCCTCACACTCCAACATCTGCGAAGCTTCGTCTATCAGAATGTGGCTGAAGTAGTTTTCAGGGAGCTTCATGTCATGGAAGAAACGAGCCAGAGCAGTTGTTGTTATGATGATTTTTGTGGAATCTAAAACAGCTTGATCAGGAAACTCAAACTGATTGCCATCTCTGGATAAATGGCAGTACTGTATAGTGATGCTATCAGTAGATCTGGGATTGTTTTCCGTTGCCTTGATTCTCAAAGGTTTGGCTTCACGATGAACAGTTGCATATTCATGGAAGTGACCTTTTACATAAAGATCAGCAGAACTGTATGAAAAAAAAAGAGACATAACTGTAGTTTACAATGACTGCATTAAACAATTAAAATTACAGACACTCATTATGTCCGACAAACAAACCAGACAGGATTGTTTGTAGATTAATCTAGGTGGACATTCCTGTTTGTTTAATGCTATAACTAGTACACTCTAAAAAATCCTGGGTTATTTTAACCCAAATGCTGGGTTGAGCCTTTTGGGGTCAATTTTTTGGATTATTTTTTCAGTAGTTAGGTAGTTTTTGTTACCCAGCTCTTCGGTCAAATGTAACAACAAAATGTTTGGGTAGTTTTTGTATTACTCAGATCCTGGGTCAGGCGTAACCCAGTGGTTGAGTTATTTATCGCTGCGATTTTGCGTAGAGAGAGCAGTTCTAAGTGCCATCGAATTGAAAAACAGGTTTGTGTACATTTTATTTTATATATAAAATAATTACTGTGCTGTATATCATTCAATTTCATGCAGAGCAACATGCTGGTGCACGGTGTGAATCAACTAAATGTCAACAGAGACTGGTTGATTACGTGTAAATTACTTCTGTTTAATGTTTAATTTGTTCTTTTAAAGGGGTCATCAGATGCCCATTTTCCACAAGTTGATATGATTCTTTAGGGTCTTAATGAAAAGTCTATAACATACTTTGGTTAAAATTCCTCAATGGTAGTGTAAAAAACACGCTTTTCACCTTGTCAAAATCAGCTCTGCTGAATTACCCCATTCTGCTGCATGTTCCTTTAAATGCAAATGAGCTCTGCTCATCCCACCCCTCTCTTCTGTGGAGTGACGAGCAGTGCTCTGTTTACTTTAGTTGCATTCAGCCACGTTTAGCCGCTAAACTTGCTAACTAGCATGCTATTAGGAAAGGCAATTGCAAAGATTCATAAAAAAAAAAAACCCTTATACTCATTTCTGCTGTGAGTGAAGCTGGGTCACGAATGATTTGCACGAACATAGACTGATATATGTAGATTAGGAGGTGCATTCCCTTCACAAACAAATGTAATCCACTGCATCTTCAGCGGCTCAGATGTGAGGAGTAAATGTCAGCCACTATGTTCATTATTACAACCAACAACAGAACACCTCAATTGCTTAGGAGCCATTTTTGTCTACGTCCCTGCTCCGGCATCGGAACAATGGCAATCGGACTGTAACAGCTCATTCAGGGTGGGTCTCAAGGTAAGACGGCCGATCAACTATCAACTATCAACAATCAACTATCGTGGGAGCGGCATCTGTCGGTGTGACGTCACACAGACAAGAACCTGAGAATCGCTTATTTGAACACTGAGATGTCGTTTCATACTAAAAGTAACCTGCTCTGTCTTGCACACTGCACTTTTCAGCAAATTGTCAGTGTCCTCTTTGCTCCGCAAATTATTTTTCACTGCGCAAGAACATGATGTGTGGCGTGAGAGTGTCATGGCTAGGTGGACATAGGAACAGTAACAAAGGGGGCAGGTCTTTTTGAGGGTTAAGTTGTGATGCCTTACCTGTTTGTGTGTGTGCAAATCAGGATTTTGTTCTGTGGTTGCTGCACAAGAGCCTGGGTCATCTTTGCAAGGGTTTGAGTTTTCCCTGTTCCAAACGGTCCATAAATCAGCAAAGGTGGGATGCTGCTTCTGTTGCCTGTTACACTCAGAACAAAGTTCATTGCTGCTTGCTGCTTCTCATTTAACTCTGCTGTATCTGACTGGAAAGAAATACAGAAGTTGCTGTTTTTCAGGTCAGGTAAGACTTTGTCTAAGTCGGGGAGATCATCAATGGCCTTGTGCATCTTGCAGAACCAGAGACGATTTAGCTGGAACTGGACTTCCATTTCACACTGCTGTCCATTCTGCAGGTTCAAATCACTGCAGCATTGTTCGGAAAGCTGCAATACTACTTGTGTCTCATTGGCAGCATCTTTCAAAAATTCAGCTTCATAGACAGGCCCAAGTGAATCATTGTTATTCATAATACAAACAAGAGATCTGATAGCATGTCTTTTCATTATGAAACCTTGAGGAGCGTCAGGAGTTATTGGGTGAGACAGAGGTACAGCAGCAAAAAGTTTCCCAGGAGGAGCCCATTTCATTCCAAACCTGAGATCAAACAGCTGATTTTTCAACTGCACAGTGCCTCGTGGATTTAGCCTGGACAGAGAGAGTACAGTTTGTGAATCTGAATTTTGTTATAAATTGTAACTGTCAAATCCAAATATGTATTTACATTTATACATACCTTGTAAGCAGTTTACCTTCTTCTTTTTCCTCCTGATATAAAAAATTGTGCATGCTGTGTTTGTAATTCTCGTGGTTAATCACACTGCTCGTCTGGTCTGTCGTGATGAGCTTGTATCTGTTTATCAACTCTCTCTCTGCTCTCTCTCTTTCAAAAAAAGGAATGATTTCCATGCTTTCCTCATTCCAGAGCTCAAGATTCCCTTCAGTCTCTTGCTTTTTTAGTGCAATCTCAGGTGCTGGATGTGTGACTGCTGTTCCCTCACACTCATCCTCTCCAACTCTGACCTTGATTTTTTGACGTAGTACGGGTCTCGTGTTGAAGTCAAACACTACCCACTGCTCATACTGGCCTGGTTGGTCAGATTTGAAAGACACAGGGATTTCATACTCTACAGAAACAAATCACAATAAATCAGGTGGACATAATTTGTGAGCTTGGCGGTTCAGTGAATGAATTAATAAGTAAAAGCATGCCATAAGGTTTCTGGTGTTTTGTGAGAAATATTTAGTCACCTGTTTGGCTCTTTTGAAACCAATCACTAGTGGAATATGTCCATTCCTCATGGGCGTCTTCGCTGAGACTAAATTTCGCCCCCAGTTCCCGTCTGAGTAAAGCAATAACTTCTAGAGGTTCCTGGAGGGATTTAAGTCAGTTTGGAAGTACAGATCAATGTCATTGCAGAGGCTATCCTACACTACTGACTCTTACAGCTGTCTAAACATATTTAGAAAATGGACAGCTTACAGATCGCACCATATACACAACATATCTGCTTGGTAATAAAAATTCGCTAACAATTTTGACAAGAGCTTCTTAAATTCTGCAACGACGCCTTGAATCAGTTTTTGCTTATCTTGCTTGTGGACATAAGGATAAGTGCCCGGTTGCATAAAGAACCTTAAGTTTTTCCCTTAAGTATGAAACTTAAGGCATGATTTCCCCTTACCTAAGGGGATGATTTAAGGGTGCTGCATATAATCCTTTACACACTTCCCTTACTAAAGGGGAAACCGTTAAGTGTTTTACGACAGCGACTCAAGGTTTGCCGTTAAAAATCTACTGTTGCTATGGACACGTTATTTGTTAATGCAGATAGCGGTGTTAAGTTTTCACAGAAAACAATATGACACGAATAAGGAGAACAAAAAAAGAAAACTAAATATAAACGAGAAGGACCAAGCGAGACGGAAACTCAAACTGATAATTAACTCAAAACGAAAAATTCTGAAAAATCATTTTATTGAGTTTCCGAGGCGATGTGAACATTATGAAGCGCTGAACACTCTCATGCTGTGCATGTTTCATTCATACTCGAAGCCGGAGGGCGCTCTTGCGCTGAAAGTCCAATCCGGACTCATAGAAGTGTTATGATGGAAAACAGCAGCAATCGCTGCAGCTAAGCTGAAACGTAAACACAATAAACACACGATTGCGACAATATACGGTTTATCTCTGTTTTTCAAATCATCTCGAGGTAATATGTAGGAAAATACAGGAATAAAATATTATAGAATATACATTTGTTCTCGTGTGAATGTAATTTGATTAATGGTTATATGTGAATAAATGCCTAAATTAAAATCTGTTTAACATATAAAGAGGCCAATCGTAGATTGAATCTACGTGCTGTGAAGCACTTAAGGTGACATTTTCCATACCTTATGTTATACTTAGGGAAATGACAGGTAAGGGGCTTTATGCAACACTTAAAGGGTTTTAAGGGATACTTAAGAGAAATTCTAAGGATTTTTGACGTTTCAACTAAAGAAACCTTCAAGTAAGATTTAAGGGATATTTTATGCAACGCCCTTAAGTGTAAGGGAAACTTAAGGGCGATCTTAAGGGAAAATTACACTTAAGGTGCTTTATGCAACCGGGCAAAGGACTTCCTTAAGGTTCGTTATCAAAATTATGATCTGAACCCCAAAATTCTAAAAGCTGCAGTCCGTAACTTTTAGGGCTCTAGCAGTTAACAAACAGAACTGCATGCAGCTTTTGGAAGAATGTTGTAGCCGGAGCTACTTTTCTCTGTTTATGTCTATGATGAGTCACGCAGGTACTGGGCTACTCTGCAGCGGTTCCTACCAGAACCAGTCTAAAACTGTTTGAATATGAAACTTACTATAGGCGTACTGTTCAGGATAAGCCAAAAAAAAGGTATGGAAACTGGATTCATAATGTACTCACTTTTTTTATATAAATTTTGTAAATTATGAACACAAAAAAAAAGCTACGGACTGCAGCTTTAACAATAAAAGCAAATGCAGTAGTGTCATTAGTAACTGGTACTAGTGGACCCTGCCAATTATATTTTTTACATACTTATTTTCAAATAAGGACAAACATTTATATATGTGTTCATGTACAAACCTTAGAAATAATGGTAAAATTCCATGTACACTGTATTCCTTTTTTCCTTACATAGACACTGTCTATATCTGTGTCACAGCTGATAAAAACATCAGGAACGGTGTCACTGATCTGCAGGAATATTGATTCAATCAATGTTTATGACTTTGTAAAAAAGCAATTGTGGACGTGTACAATTATAATCATCTTTAGTTGTAAATATATAATTAAAAAATTAGCATTGGCCAATAAACCTTGGCTACAGCTTTACTCAATAATGGCATTGTATACATTGTTCATTACTCAACGGCCCACTTACGATCGTTTTCTTGTCATTGCTGTGTCTGTATTCGTCCAAAAGACTGTCCTGAAAGGACAGTAGATCCATTTCGGCTGCATCTGTTGCTCTTTTTCGTGAAGCCTTGATTCGTTTTTGCCATTCACGAAGTTCCTCTTGACTGTGTGCCTTTGTGCAGTTATCGCCATACTCGCATATCAGGGATCTATGGGAGAACGTTTTATAGGCTGCTTTAACATACTTTAACACAAGCAAACATCTAATTCCATGTCACACTTTATATAAATACCTTTCACACAGTTTCAGGTCCTTGTATGTTAGTGGTGGATCACGGTATGTCCAAGTCTGAGAGGTATCATCAAAGATCAGTCTCCTGTGTTTCACAGTAAAACAATGGTTCATCAATTCCTCATGTGTTGGGAAGTGGATGTGGCACAATGTGCAGTCAAACTGTCCTCCTTTCTCTTGAGACTTTGACTGCAGTGTCCTTTGCTTTTGTTTTATCATATTCACAATCTGAGGAATTGTCAGTTTTTCATCCTTCATGATGTTCCATAGTGCTGCTTCTTCTGAGCTCCTAGCGTAGGTACATCTTTCATGCTGGGTGCATCCACTTTGCTCAGTGAAGTGCCAGCAAACAACATATTTGGAAGGTCTGGGAAAGTCTGGCAGAGGGGCAACAGGCCTCCACAATGAATTGTTACCTTTCCGCTTGATCAGTAAGATGTTTTCTGAGCAGTTATGGATGATCTCCTTATGGGAGTACGAAATCTCATTGTGTTTTTTACAGCACTTTTTACATTTTACACACAGCTTGTATGACTCTAGAAATGTCTGAAGGTTTCCTGTGAGAGCCATGACTTAAAAGACATGAGATTCCTGTGAAAAGGAAACATTTGCAATTAGAATGAGATTTCACAACTGCCATTTACAACTTACTTTTTGTTGTTGTTTTTGTTACCTTGAAGTCTTCCTGTGGGTTTTTTTTTTTTTTTTCAAAATATGAGTAAAAAAAAGGTCTGTGATAAATATAAATTGAAAATACTGCACTACAGCATTTTTTTGAAAAAGTATGTTTGTACATAAGAACGTTTGCAATGTGAGGGTGTGCAAAAATAAGTTGAATTACTTATATTTTGGGGAAAAAAATTATAAATGCCAATAGGAAAATCTCGAGGGAACCTATACCAAATTACTCTTCTATTACACATTCTGATATTGATCGATACATTTTTCCAGCCTTCATACTGAATAAACATCAGTAAGGAACATAGCTTTACATATAGCAGTTTATAAAACGGGTGTGGTAATTGAAAACTATTAACCTGCCAATACAACCTCACTGTATAAAACAATTTGTTGAGTCAACTTAGAATAATTTGTTACCTGGCTGCCTTAAAATTTTAGGTTCAGTCAACTCAAATAAAGTTTATTCAACTTGAAATGTTAAATTATACTAAGTGACAACTTAGATATTTGAGTTGATTCAACTTAAAATTTTAAGGCAGTTGGGTTACTTACCCATCTGTTAAGTTTAACAAACACAAATATCTAAGTTTTTACTTAGTACAACTTAACATTTCAAGTTGACTAAACTTATTTGAGTTGACTGAACTTAAAAATTTAAGCCTCAGGGTAACAAATTATTTTAAGTTGACTCAACAAATTGTGTTTTTTGTTTTTTACAGTGCTTTACATTTCAATAAATGTAAATGCAAACACAAATATTGTATAAATGTAGTCATGACACAATAATCACAATGCATGGGAAGAAATTTCTACACCTTATAACAATAATTTCAAGTCACCATCTCTTAAAGGTACAGTTCACCCAAATGAGATTATGTAATGATTTATTTACTGTCATGCTGAGTACGACTTCCTTTTATCTGGTAACTTAAAGTTTATCAGAATGAGAGACCTTTAACTTTATGTCAAACAGTAATTAAAGTGCTGACTAAAACTGTCAGCTTTGAATTCCACAGATGATTGGATGTATTTTTTTTTATTTTTTTATTTTTTTTTAAGAAAGATTCATTAACTATTTTTAATTAAATAATAAACTTAACAAAAGAATCAAGTAACATGAATTAATAATGCACAGCATTGTCTTACCTTTATATTTTCCTTCCCATCTCAAAGGCTTTCTTTTATGTCATGGTCTTCCTGTAACACTGGATGTTTCAGCTGATCTCAGTGTCATGTGCATCTAGCTGGAGGTGTTTAAACATTTTATAGAGATGTTGCTGAGCGACGCTGGATAAGCCACTCCCCTTCAAGAATTAAAGAATAACTTTCCTTTCCCAGGATAATGTGCTTGTACTGAACAGTGCAAATGCAGCTTCAGCTTTCAGTTTCAATACTCATGAAAACCACAGGAGATAAACAAACAGAGCTTAAACCTGTTTTTACTAACAAAACCACGAACAACCCTTATGTTCCTATTATAGCTCTTATAGTATCTACACCAAATTCAGCAACATGAGTTTACCCTTTAACTGTCACCATCCAAGTTTACTTCACCATATTACAAATAAATCCTAATCTAATCATGACAAACTATACATCGTTGGAAAGGTCTAAGACTCCTAAATAGATATTTTACCATATTTTATGTTACAAATTATGTAGGAAAAGTAATAGATTAATGTTTGTCAAGAATGCAACTTAAAAATGTTTTCATTCATAAATTATAATAATTTAAGTCTGGATAGTGCATTTTATGTCTGTGTTCAAAAATGGGAGTGACAGTTAAAGGGTAATATGTTTTGGCTATCATACAGACAACATTAGAAACTAATGGTTTCAGGCAACATTCTTTTTTTTTTTTTTTTTTTTTTAACCATGACTAAAATTAGTCATGTTTTCTCTATTGCACAAGCCTAAATTGTTCCTGAAATATTTCAGAATGCAACTTACCTAATACACTGAACATTCTTTATCCTGTATATGAGAAGTTTCTTTTAACAAGAAAGGAACAGTCTTATAAGTAAAATAAGTGTTGGGGTCCTTCTAAAAGATACTCAGAGACACAACTATGAACAGCTAAAGATGTAGCTGATGTGCCCACATTTTCTATGCTGAGCATTGTTTACAAAAACAAATAAGGCTTATCGCACGTGACTGAATATGCCTGAGGTGACTACAGACTGGAATAGTGCACAAACTAATAAACAGATTAGATGAATGAAACTGCTTTAATGGTACCTTGAGGACTGACATTACGTGTATTTGGAATGATAATATTTATTCTACCATTTGACTACTCCCTTTCAGTGCCAAGTAAAGTTATGTAAGGTTTGGACAAACAAAGAGCTGCATGCCCTGTTGTCCCATATTGTTCTGTTTCTGACTTTAGGACCCAGGAATGTAGTAATTGTGTGTACCTTTAAAGGTGTTTTCAGATCCACCTACCTACAAGAGCCCAGATGACACACACACACACAACCAAAGCAGCAGTGTGTGAGCAAACAAAGCAGCTTCAGTTTCATTTATCTGTAATTTCCAACACACTCAGGCCAGAGTTCGTCATAAACACATGATCACACGTACACAAACACGCCCTCATTTTACTCAGCTTCGTTGACCGATTTAGCAGTACTTGATTGCGTACGAGTCTTATCAGTAGCAATATAATCATAATGTTTTAGAAACTATATTCAGAAACCACTAGGTCAGTAATTTTCATACTTAATACCAAAACTTGGTCATAGACATGGTCAAAAAAAAAACTTGCAAGAGACAGAAACTTAACAGATACTCAGGAGACATTAAATTGCTATAATCAGTTGGATGCGTTCTTAGTCGCAAAAATGACAGAGATGCTTCATTACGAACGTATGTTTTTAATCTTATTTTAAATGGTTTTCAGTAATCAGTTAGCAGCATATAGCTTAGACATTTCTCTTTCAGGTCACTGAAAAACAAACCAACAAATCTGAGTCAGTGACCCTTGAAATGCACCTAAACTACCAACGTGAATGAATCATTCTATAAAGTGCAGTGAAAATGTGGATACAGTCATGTTTTTGGTTTTGTGAGATTCTGCCCTGCTAAATAACAACTGAGGCCAGACTAAATGACCAGATTACACCGGTGCGGGTTACGCATAAGGTATGTTTTGACAGTCTCACGCTGGTTTTAGATCAACCACTGGTCTATTGGCAACAACAACCATCTTAACCAGCTCATGTTAGTAACATATCACTAATGCCAATCTAAAACAAGTTGGAATTCTTGGTATTTAGCATAGTCTAAATTGTTTTCTTCAACAGGCAGATAAACTTGGCAGCCAAAAGTATGTGGACACCTCTTTCTAATAAATGTGCCTGGCTAGTAGAATATTTACTAATTTTATAGGTAAAAGGATTTGTTTGGGGTTTGGCTCAGCTGGACAATCTTATCAGCTTACAATTTCCATCTTATTTGAGCCATAATTTAAGGACTGGTTGTTCTAGGATTAACAGAAGATGTTGATTTCAGAACTCATTAAGAAATGTGAAAGATCCAAAGTCCAGACCTGAATACCTTTGGGATGAACTGGAACACCAACTCCCAGAAGAGCTGGACTTGCTAGACAGGATGAAATTCCTATTAATGCCCATGCTTCTGAGATTAAACATGCATACGGGTGCTTTGCTTGGGTGCTCACATACTTTTGTCCACGTAGTGTTATGTGGGAAGCTGTTATATGCTCAGACATTTATTGAGAAGGAAAACTGATAAGGTGAGTCTGATATGACCTCTGATAAGACAGTGTGGCCAGAGAACGAGATATTCTCCAAATGCAGTCATGATTGGACGTCTCTCACGGCTCTGGCGTCATAGAGTGTCCTCAGCCAGAGAGCTCAGTGTGAAGTTCCTTATTCTTACGGACTTCCGCAGCGTGAAGCTCCTGACAAAGAAAAGAGGGACAGCGTAATAAAACTATTTTGTAGTAACCAGGAAGGAAAAAAACTAGTTCTCTCTTTTACTGACAATAAACCTGTTACTGCAGAAAAACAACATGCAACAGGAACTGTGGTATGCTAAAAGGCCATATTTCTTCATTATGCAAACATGTCAAAATAAAACTGTATTCTCAGCCCATTTTACTTTTTAGAATTTTGGACTTGTTCCATCCAGTGGACAATGACAAGTGTGTTATAGAATTTTTTTTTCTCTTATATAACGTCAGAGACGTCAGATATTCTTTTGCAAGAAGGTCAGACAGTACAGCAGTAAGCACTGCAATATGTGAGGCAAAAATAAGTTAGCATGCTTTTTGGCTTTTATACCCTTTGTCCTATTGTTTGCAATAGCTGTATCCCTAATATCGCCATATAGTTAAGAAAGCACGATATGAAATCCTCTTTTCCTCAGTGAGCAAAAACAAACACTCATCAATACTGATAAGATATATACCTTAGACGCAATGTAAGTTGCTTGGGATTAATGCATCTGTCAAATGCATACATGCAAAATGAATTTAGACTTGCCATGGACTTTTTGGGAATTTACAAGACACCTGAATAAACATTTTGAAGAGGCTTTTCGAATGGGACGTTGTACGCTGCAATGACTGACTTCATGAAAGACAACCTGACGGACTCACCTTCTCTCTCAGACGTTGCTTGAGAGCATTGAGACGGGCCATGCGATTTTCTTGGATAAGCTCCATTTTGTGGTTGAGTTTCTCCTCCGTCAACTTGCTGTAGTTGTTGTTGACCTCCTGGGCCTTGTTGAGCACCACCTTCTCACGCTCCCGTTTCTCCGCCAACTGCTTCAGCACCTGCTTCTCCTGAGACTACAGAAAGGTGATGACAAATGTAATGTGAGACAGTGAAGAAAACCTCTCTGACATTTAAAAAATGCGGAGGAGAGAAGCCAGAAAGCGAGAAAAAGAGGACTGTTGTGCTATGGCAATACTGTGGTAGTAATGGATTACAATATTCATATCCCATGATATCTACATGCTACATAAAAATAAAGGTTCCATAGAACCACCATTTTGGGTTCCTCAAAGAACCTTTCAGTGAACACTTCCTAAAAGAACCGTTTCTCTTAGTTTGAAGATCATTATCTAATACTTCCACTCAGGGGCGTAGCCACGGGTAGCCACCCGCAGTGGCAGCTGGCACACCTAAAAATAGATGTTTTCAAAATACCTATATTTATTCTTATTGATACGTTATCGCTTTAACATATCTTCCATACATTCAATTCCCTTGTATAATTTGTATATAGAACATCTGTACTAACATTATATTGTCTATTTTGTATTGTCTTTCACATATGTATTCTAATCACTCGTTTATTTGTCTATTGTTTGTGTCTTTTCATATATTTATTTTAATCACTTGTTTATTTGTTATCTGTGTCTTGTCACTTGTGATCCTGTCTGTGCACTGGAAGCTTCTGTCACCAAGACAAATTCCTTGTGTGTGTAAGCACACTTAGCAATAAAGCTCTTTCTGATTCTGATTCGGACTTTTTGTCCATTGGATCATGAAAAGTGAGTTTCTAACAAAAGCCTTTCCCGTAGTTCAAACTGTAGAGATGCCAGCAAAGTCAAGGTCATTGGTTCGATTCCCAAGTAATGCATGAATTGATAAGATATATACCTTATGCAATGTACATTGCTTGGGATTATTGCATCTGGCAAATGCATGTGTAAACTGGATTCAGATCTGAATGAAAACTTGCCATGGATTTTTTGGGAACTTACGGGGATTTTGAATGTTCACCCTCCAGAGCATCTACATACTTATTCTCAATAAAATAACACACTGATTGACTTCATAAAAAACAAATCATATGGACTCACCTTGTCTCTCAGACGTTGCTTGAGAGCACTGAGACGTGCCATGCGATTTTCTTGGATCAGCTCCATTTTGTGGTTGAGTTTCTCCTCTGTCATCTTGCTGTAGTTGTTGGTGACTTCTTGGGCCTTGGTGAGCACATCCTTCTTGCTTCAGCGCTTTTCCTGAGACTACAGAAAGAAGTGTAGACAGGTGATGACAAATTTAATGCAAGACAGTGAAGAAAACTTGTTACATGCAAAAAGTGCAAAGCAGAGAAGGCCAAACAACAAGAGCTTAGCTGTATCAAATTTAAGGCCATAAAAAGTCTGAAACGTTTTTGGACCTTTATAGAACCAGTCACATACGATTCTGTTGAGCTGATAAATGCAGTTGCCAATTAGAGGTGCTCAGATGGGTCATCGCTGAAACGCCGGTGTTTTCAGGGCAGATTTGAATGTAGCATCTGATGATGTGCCGCTCTGAATCTTCTATTCACACCGCTGTGATCGTATCAAATAAAAAAAATGGAAGCTGCATTCAAAATCCACTTGGCTCAAAAATCTGATGGAACACATGATTCCTTATGCCTGTGATTTTAAATGACTTCAAAACCACCTGATTCAAACATGGTGAAGAACAACGACATTATCGTGAAGGAAAAAGCATTTGAGACACAAAGATACAGACCTAATCAATCACATTTTTATTTTGGTGTTTAAATACGTGTTTAAATACGTTCTGCAGCTCCTGTATCGACTGTTGTGCGAATTATGTAATGAGCTGCACAGGTAACATAAATTCTAAAATATATTACATTCACAGATACATCTTTACACATGTAAACAAATAAATACAGAACATTCAGTTTCTTGCGTTACAATGATACGCTCATAGACAAAACAGAGAACAGTATGAATACAATTATATCCAAATAATTCAACAACATCTAAAAATATGTTATATACACAGTTACTCATTGCAAATTGCCTTAGGATTTGCTTTCTATGCTAGTACAGCACCACTAAGTGGTCAAACATTAATATTGCAATAGTCTAGTGTGGTAAAATTGATTTAAAGACTGAGGTAAATAAAATTCCCAATTCAAAATTCATAATTCATAATTACATGGACAAAAATATCACTTTGTTTTTGTCTATTTTAATGCAAATTTAATGCAAAAATGTTTTTCTTTAGTAATTTATGGTTGAGTAACGCAAACTTGAAACTTCACAAAAATGTGAAATTAAAATAAATACAATCTAATCTCTAAGACTAAAACAGAATTAAAAAATGAAAGATATTTACTATTTAACTAAAAGTTAATTTACAGTACTGTGCAAAAGTCTTAGGCCACTAGTATTTTCACCAACAAAAAAATGGTTTTAAGTCAGTTATTTCTATCTTTTGCTGTAGTGTGTCAGTAGGAAATATCAGTTTAAGAAACAGAACAAACTGAGACAGACTAAATCCAGAAGAACTGTGGCAACATCTCCAAGATGCTTCAAGAAACCTACATGCAAATCTACCTGAAAACTTATACGCAAATGTACCTAGGGCAAAAGCTGTTTTAAACGCAAATATGGTTTACCAAATGTTGATTTAATTTAGTTAATAGAAGTTAAATGATAAAATCTATTTATGGCATTATTTTTGACAGCATCCTCATTTTACAGCATTTTTACACAAGTGCCTAAAACATTTAACAGTACTTTGCAGGTAGGTTTCTTAAAGCAACTTGGAGATGTTGCCACAGTTCTTCTGGATTTAGTCTGTCTCAGTTTGTTCTGTTTCTTCATGTCATTCCAGAGACAGACTGGATGATGGTCAGATCAGATCTCTGTGTGGAGCACTGGCTGTTGTCAGACTCCTTGTGCAAACAAAAATCTCACTGGATTATTACAATTAATTGCAAAATGAATGTTTAGAAATGTAAACTGATATTTCCTACTGACACACTACAGCAAAAGATAGAAATAACTGACTTAAAACCATTTTTTGTTGGTGAAAATACTAGTGGCCTAAGACTTGCACAGTACTGTAATTACGAAAGTGCCACTCGAATAGTTATTTCATGATATTAATGTATAACACCAATATCCAACAGATCTGATGTGCAGTGTTCCTTGGTGTCCATTTTTCAAAAATGTCAATAGTAATGCATAAGTACATAAATGTAGAGTATGTAAGTGCACATCTAACACAGCTATAAAACAAATGCATCTGTATCATAAAAATAGCATAAAGCACATCATCTTCTAGCAGTTCTCTTCATACTCTTCTTCTAGTGGGTTTTTGAACCCGGATGTGCCGGGCTGGATTCACAACGCATGCTTTCTCCTTATAATGATCCAGAAGTCTTCTCCACAACACACTGCACCGCAACAAGTTCTCATTACCTGTCAAATTATTAGAATTAGAGCACTGTAATTCAAGCATCAAATATAAAATTGTTGATACTTATAAAATACATAATGTAGACATGTTAAAAGGAGGATTACTGATGGCATTTGACATATTAACCCTGACACTATTAACATAAACTGTACACAAAAAAAAGATTAAGATAAATGATGTCCATATTGTTTTGAAATGGTTATATCCTTACAGGACCTAATAATGCTTAAGAGACAAAAATGTGATGTGTGTGTAATACTTTGCATTATTCAAGTAACTAGCAGGTGTTTATGCATCAAATCATTTACACATTGTTGACTCCCACAAGCCTAGATTGTTTGTTCATCAGATTCAGAGCAGATGGCGTAACTAACCAATGATGCACAGGCCTTCTTGTGCCCTGGTAATGCCCACGTTAACTTGGTGTGGGTCCATGATGAATCCAAGATGATTTAACATCCAGGATTTGGTTGGTTGTGTTTCTATATCAGATTTGGGACAAGAGCGCACAGTTGATATGATGACATATTTCCATTCACTGCCTGTGGTCAAACAGAGGAGAAAAGACCAGAAATAATTAATTCAGAAACAATATCTACATGCCATTGTCAAAACATACAATCGTAAACACAACTTAAGTATGAATGCCTTGTATCTTTACTTTGTGCCTTAAAAAAACAAACAATGACAAAAAATCCTTTGTTTTATTTATTTTTAAATAATGGTTAATTGTAATGTTGTGCCATGGGTCAGTGTTAAAAGTTTTAGTAAGATTTAAACAAGGTCATGCTTATTAATGTTCATTGTGGCACTGTTGTACAATGGCATTTGTTAAAATTGTTATTACCTTGACTTTTCATGATGGTGTTGACTGTGATGTCAGTTACACTTTTCCTATCCAGAGATTTTTTAATATCACGCACTTGAGCATTGTATGGTGTGAGAATGGCAATGTCCTTTGTCTTTATCCCAGCCTCAGTCAAAAGAATGGCTATCCGCACCTGTTGGAAGATCATGACAATTTGAAATAAACTGATATATCATTTTAAAATATAATTATAATATATTCTTTGGCGGCATTTTAAATTGAAAACAAATTGTTTGTGGCAAAATGGGTGGGGCTTCGACATTTAAGTAATTTCTTTATTTATATCTTTTATTTTCTGTACCTAAGACTTTTGATGCATCTTCATGTACGGCATTCATGTAAGAATCTTTGTTATTAATATAACTTTTTTTTTTTTTCTAAATTAAAAGGGTATATTCTATTATTTTTCCGATAACGTCCTGAAATTTGAATGTTACGAAAAGAAGCGCGCCTCTGGGAGAAGCCGTTATGTCTCCTAGGAAACTTAACCGCCAACATCTGGCGAACAACGGCATCTGCTGAAGAGAAGCTGGAAGAAGAGCGTAAATCTAAACGCTCTCTGCATCGGTTGGAGTTATTAGGTGAGTAGGTTTATTAACATCAGTGTTTTGTAAAAATAACAATTTAGACTGAATTTGTTCATTGTTTAGAAACGGCTATAATGTTTTAAAATTTAGTTTCAGGGATGTGTTGAAGATGGACGAAGCCACCCGTTGTGCTAGCTTAAATAGCCTATTATTTTTCTCCAGTGAGATCATATTTTAGTCATTTTGTTAGTCACAGTGACCGTTTTGAATCTCAAGATGGCGCCAATTAGCTATTCTAGCTCGCGTTGTTATGAAAATATAGATAATATGAGGAAAATGAGACACAAAAATAGCTGCATTGGTATGTTACATATCCAAATTAGTCAGGAGAGGTTCTACTGTAGGGTCAGTGGATATTTAAGGCTTTAGTCCAGATGTATATGGAGCAATCTTTTGATTAAATATTGGAATAATATACTGTATGAAATGCTATGTAGAAATGATAAAATCTTAGGTTAATAATCTTTATAAACAAACAAACAAACACTACCTGCAGCACCCTTCAAAACGAAAGAACCCCAAAAATAAATTGTCTTGTGTGAAGTTTAATAGGCTATAAAGTATAATTTACAGTATAGACCAGAATCCTCTTTATTTAATGTAGCACACTTCTCTCTTACCGCTTCTTCTGCCTCTTCCAAATTTGCTGTTGAATTCTCATTCCCATGTTCAGTTCGGACCACCAGACTTTTCTCCTTTCCTTCAACATGACCAAAAACTATACATGTTTCCCTTGCTGTAGTAAGGAAGAGCTTTGGTTTGGTTGATGTTTTGGTTTTTAACTTTCCACCATAGAACTCCTTAGATGGAAATTCACAAATGTCTTCTTGCTGTAAGAGACAAGATACGTAATTAAGAAATTTGAATTTGAATTAAATTAAACTATAAACATAAAACTACTGCTGTTCAGTTGATTAGATCATTGTTAAATACCACTAGATTAAAATGCTGTTAATCAATAAAATCTATACATATAAATAAAAAAAGAAAAACTGAACAACAATTTATAAACAGCTATCGAAAGCAGAGAACACCTTTAGACAGAAATGTTTTATTATAATGTTTTATTATTTAAATGGCTATTTAATTTACTACCATTCTGTACTGAGTGTCAAGCATGAGAGATTTCTCCGTGTAACGCTTGAAAAGAGATTTGCTCATTCCCAGTTGCTTCACAACATCACTGTGGACTACAGGTTGCAGCTGCATATGATCACCCAGAAGAACAATCTACAACATGAAATTAGTAGGATAATAAGAACCTAAATGTGGATTCAAAAGTGTTGCATCTTTGTTCAATGCAAACATAATGAAACGAAAGTGCAAATATCCAAATCAGTGTTTGACTAAAAAGAGCATTGCTTTGGAGTCGTACCTGATCAGGCTTATGAGCAACTAGTGGAATAAAGGCTTCAGGTTCAGTTGCCATAGCACATTCGTCGATGATGATCTGTTTGAAGTCGAGGGTTTCAGCCAAGGTAGGGTGTGAGGCTGCTGTGCAAGTGCACAAGATGACATCATGCTGCAATAACTCATGTTTTCGAGCCTTTTGGAGGATGTCTTTGTAGCTTTAAAAAAAGTTTTTTAATTTAAATTAGATTTTCATTTCAATGAAATTGTGTCCAAACAATTTCTAACAATCAACAAACAATAATCAAAAAGAGAGTTACTGAGCCATACGTACAGGGTTTTTTCTTCACCAGTGAATTGATCTCCTCTTTTAATTTTCATGTCAAAGTCTAATATTTGTGTTGAATATGGGTTTTCATCGTTTCGAATCAGGTAGTGTAGTGCAATGGACCTAACAATACAACAACAACAGCACAGATCTGTTAATGGAAAACAAGGTTTCGTTATTTAAACACACATACACATTATATTAGTGGTTAGTATCTACATCTAAATAAGTGACAGACGGACAGTATTTGGCACATACTTCAGGTCTGTGTTGAGGGTTTCGCCTCTTTTAAAATTGCGTGAAAGTTTCAGATTGCAGCCTGGGTAAGGAAATTCCAACATTTCCATCTGATCGCTGTACACTCTGAGAGGTCTAAGTTGATTTTGAAGTTTTAAGAGGTGACCTGCAACACATTAATACAAAAAGTTTAAGTTACAGTGATCCTTGGTCAGGTAATCTTCTTTAAAAGTGAGTTGTGTAACTCTTGCTTCACTAGATGGACCAAATCACCAAAATGGATAGGAATTGGCCATACCAAAAATTTACCTGCAACAACATCAACAGATTTATTTGAGGGGCCACAGTACAGAACAGCTCTCTTCTTCTGTGGATTGGTGGCAGGAAGCCGTGGTACATTCTTGAGCAACCAGTACACAATATGGACACCAACAACAGTTTTTCCAGTCCCTGTGAAAATGCACAACCATAATTTAACAGGAATGGAAATTACAATAGCCTAAGACCAAACAGACCAAAGAAAATCTCTCACCTGGTGGTCCTTGTATAAGAGTGAACGGGTTGGTCAGTGCTTCTCTTATACCTTTACACTGACTGTTGTTTAGATGGGAAAACCCAGAAGGGAGATAATTGTCAATCTCAAATCTGGCTGTCGTCTGTTTCAAAACATTACATCCTTTAAGGAAATATAATGTTAAACAAAATTAAACTACATTTGAAGTGATAATTAAGAGATTGAAAAGATGGCTGTAAATCACTAATTTTGATAGTAGAGTGTGAAATATAGATATGCAAGACAACTATAAAGAGGCAGTCAAAGTTAAACCGCTGGACAGTACCTCCTTCAGAGTTGATTTTCCTGCCCATGGCAATATTTTTTACAAGTTTGTTGGCTTTGGTTAGATTGCTAATTGCATTCTCTTTGCGCCTGCAAATGAAATAAAAAAGCATAATTAATGAAACACGAATATACTGTTTTTAAGGCGTGATCATAATCTAAGAGCACATGTAACAATACAGAGTACATAAATAGAATGTTTTTAGTCTGCTAGAGTATCTACAATTTGTAGTCTTACACATCTGGCAGAAGCTTTGGAATCAGCTCCAGAGTAAATCTTGTCCTCTCTGAGAATATCCCTGCTGGAATCTTTGTCATGGGCATGTGGTTAATCTGAAAATCAATTTGTAAATTCTTTGGTTCTTTGGAGTCAGTTTCTTCAACTTCTGTAATTATGCCATGGGCCACCCAAGTGACAAAAGGAATGTCCACGAGAGCTGTGCACTGAGAGTTTTCCAGAAAGGGACTACTCTGAGTTTGGTGAATCTTAGTGCGAATGCAGAGGAAACTGTTCTTAAGGTCACATTCAATGGACCACTGAGATTTTTTGTCAAGTGGGAGGAGAAAGAAACCTTGAAGCTTCTTTTCAGGAGAGTTTTCCCATTTCAAGGCTGCATCTTCAATAAGAATGCTCTCATTTTCTGCCACAGCACTGGAGGCTGACTCCATTTCACACATGGGTTTCCATATTGCCTGATAATCCATGTATGAGTTGTATGTATCCCTTGATGAGTGGAATGCATAGTTCGAAAAACACTTGATTGGATCTCTCACATGCTCCAAACAAATCTCAAATTTTGGATGCACAACAAACATCTGAATTGCTGGTGCCATTAATCCTCGAGCCGTGGCTGCACCTAGCTGCACTTCAACTGCCTCACCTGGCTTTATTCTCAGCAACAGTTCAGCATAATGCTCAGCACGCATGGGATCAGATTTTTCTGAACTTGTTGCATTTCTCAGTCTTTCATAGAATTGTCCTGGGCGTGCATGGAATCTTGAGCTGACATCAAGCTCCTCAATTAGGGGAAACAACATGTCCCAATTTTCTTCTCTTAGAGCAGCTGCTAGGCTTTTCCAGGTCTTTGTAGAGACATAGGACATGACTGAGTTTGGATTTTGCTGTTTTACTTCAGCAAGGACGTGAGGATTGGAGAATGAATATATCCTTCGCTCCCATTTCAAGATCATGCAGTTGTTTTCTTCATCAAACTCTGGTTGATATGCCAACTGAAGATCCCTGCACATAATGTCTAAGTTTTCTGATATAGAGGTTCTGTTGAGTGGGAAGGATAATCTGAAGTTTGTCCCTGACGGATTGAGTTCCACAATGTATGCCACCTTCCTTTGGCTTTGGGTCGACAGTTGTAGTGCAAGATGTAGAGCACAAGATTTCCTCTCATATGCTGACTGTTGGTCATTTTTCCTGGAAAATTCCATACAAAACAGGTCAATGTCATGAGCTTCATACCTAACATTTGTCTTGTCCATCACAGAATGAAGAAGGCGCTGCACAATGACGTCTATATATCGGCGGATTGGGGATGAGGCCCACGTATAGCTTTCAAGATCTAAATCATAGTGCCCAATTCTTGAGACATGTGTTGAGTTTGAGCGCAGAATGCATGCTTTGTGAAACAGTCTCCTAAATGCGATAGCAAAAGGGAGAAGATGGGGGTGAATCTCATCAGTTGCAATAAAGTCAATTATTTTGTAGATATTTTTCTGCTCTGCTGCTGTCTTCAAGCATCTCAAAACAGATTTTAATATGGGGAAGGTTTCAGAATCAGAAATGTCACCCTGAGGGTTTGGCATGGCTGCGTGGTGGATCAAACCTTGGTTATTCAGTTCATGAGACACGTATTGAGTCTCACGTGCTTGACTTGAGAAGTGAACAGATAGAGGAATCAAGGGCGAATTTTTGTCAAAAAGGTCAGTGAGCATTTCACTCTTTGGCCTGTCCTGGCATCTCAGTGGTGTTATGCTCCTTGTTGTTTTATCAGACAGAAGACGTTCAGAAACCATGTGGTTAAACATGATCATCAACTCTTCCACCATTAGGTGTGATCGCCTTCTTCCGAGAGTCACGTCTTCATCCAGCATTTTGTAGCACCAGTCATCCTGTTTTCTGAATCTCCTGTGAAACTCAGCAAAGGTCCATGTTTTCACAAGGCAGCTTTCAAGCGGGTCAGAATGGTGACCATTATTTTCAAGTATGTCCTCAGCTTCATCATAAGAAAATTTCCTCTTGGAGTGAATGACAGACTTGCAAATTAATCTTCTTTTTATGAGGTGTGTCTTAGTATCCACTTGTATTATCAAGGAGATGGCTCGTCTATCTTGGTTAGGAATGAAACTGAAGAAATTGGCACTCAGTTCTTTAGGGAACATGTGTATTGGCTCCTTCCCACGTGGATAGAATGAAGTACACAGCTGTTTTGCATATTTGTCCAGTTCACTGTCTTTAGCCACAAAGCTAGCAACATCAGAAATGTGAACTCCTATTTCATAGCACTCACCTAAATCTCGTACACTGATTGCATCATCAAGGTCTTGTGAATCAGCAGGATCAATGGTAAATGTTGGAAGCATGCGAAAATCTCTTCGCCCGTCTTCAAATAAATTAAGACTTTGAAAGTCTCCCATCTGTGTTTCTAAAGATGAAGAAAGTGTCCTCTTCAACTGGAACTCTATGTCAAGAACGTTTAATCCATCATCTAAAGTTGTTATTTTCGGAAACACTCCCACAACAATCCCTAGGGGATATTTGTAAAACTTTCCCCACTTGAGGACTTTGACAACGAAGAGATATTTTCTGTGCGCTGCTTCACTGATTTTGATAAACTTCTCTATTTTGAGGTTCTCAGGATTTCTTACAGCAATGTGGTCTGGTTTGTCTTTCCAAAATGGTGTGAAGATTTTGGAGATGCATTTGTTGATAGGTATCATCACTTGTCTGTCGTGTCTTTCGATGGTGCAGACAAATTCTTTTACAGTATCCGCCCTTTCCAGGATGTTGATTACTTTTCCCATAGGAGGATCTGATTTCTCACTCAGGATCTCCACTGTTACCTTGTCTCCAGGGAATGCCTTTCCAATGTTTTTTCTGCCCTTGATCATGATTCTAATGGAGGGCTTGTCAAGTGGTCTAGCATAAGCTCGATCAAAACTCTCTATGACCAGCTCACAGTGTTTATGTGTTGAAGAGTTAGTCAACAGTTGCTCTTCATCTTCGTCTGCACTTTGGTTGCTAACACTACTGACAAATTGCTCATGTTGAAAAACTGGAAACAAGCCTTCCTCTGTCAATGGAACATTGATGTCTTTGCTCTCATCAAGAAGCTCTCGAAGTATTGGGTCTTCTGTGTCTGGTATTTCAGATGTAGTTGATTCACTATCGCTGCTCTCTTCATCCACACTTCTGCAAAGTTCAGATATCTCAAGGAGATCTTGTTTCAGAGAATCCAAGGTAATGTCATAAGCACTTTCCTTGTTGATGCAATCCTCTATGTATGATCTCCATAGTCTCCAGCACATACCGAACTGTTGGCAAGAAAGTGCAGCTGCATCTCCAACAACAAATATTTGGGATTGGGCTCTTGTCATAACTGTGTTCAGCACTCGCATGTCATTGAAAAACTCAAGACAGGTCCGGTCCGTCTCCAGTAGGCTGTCCTTGGTGTGCACTGTGGAAATCACGATTACTCTGAACTGTTTTCCTGCAAAATATGGAAAAGGGCAGTATGCTCTGTAAATCACTAGTGTGTTTTTATATAATTATGGTGTAGCATTACATTTGAGTAACGCATCATCTTTACCTTGCACATTTTCTGCATTCTCCACAGTGAAACGAGGCAGTCTAAGCTGACGCAGTCTTTGCCTGATTTCCAACACCTGAAGCACAAAAGAGGCAAAAGCATCTGATATAAACACACTTAGTAGCAGGATGCTACTAATACAAGCAGAATATAAACTGATAACTAACAATAGGATACCTGTCTGCCCTGACAAAGGACACAGACGGATTCTGGATCTTTATTACCCCACTCTTGAGGCCATTCCTTCATTATTCCTTGCACAATGTCAACAACTCTTTGAATTTGTTCCGCATTGAACCAGGACATGCTTGTTGGGTCCAAACAGCATTCTCCTCTTACATGATGGAACTGCAAGGCATGCTGGTGTGGATGAGAAGGCACATTTCCTCTGGCTTTGATCACATCACTCTTTCCCACATAAAAATGTGTTGATACAAAATCCACAATGTCCTTTGTGGAACGGTAGTTTTCAGTGAAAATGATTCGGCTTTGTTTGGCGATGTCACTGTTTTCAGCTTGGTAGTAATAGAAGAGGCGATTGAGCAGGGTATGTTCAGAGCATTTGTCTTGTCTCACAGAGAAGAGCTTGGGTCCCATCTGCATGTGATCTCCTGCTAAAACGACACATGTATGTTTACCTGCTAAGCCCAGAGCCATAAGAGCCTCACACTCCAACATCTGCGAAGCTTCGTCTATCAGAATGTGGCTGAAGTAGTTTTCAGGGAGCTTCATATCGTGGAAGAAACGAGCCAGAGCAGTTGTTGTTATGACGATTCTTGTGGAATCTAAAACAGCTTTATCAGGAAACTCAAAATAACTGCCGTCTCTGGATAAATGGCAGTACTGTAGAGTGATGGGATCAGTGGATCTGAGATAGCTTTCCTTTGCCTTTATTCTCAAAGGTCTGACTTCATGATGAACAGTTGCATATTCATGAAAATGACCTTTCACATAAAGATCAGCAGAACTGTATCAAGAAAAAAAGAGAAATGACTGTAGCTTACAACAACTGCATTAAACTTACTAGCACCATGGTTTACTGTATGAGGTAGAGAATTACCTACTTCTGTAAAGTAGTATTCTGAAATGCCACTACATTCTCATGCCTTACCTGTTTGTGTGTGTGCAAATCAGGATTTTGTTCTGTGGTTGCTGCACAAGAGCCTGGGTCATCTTTGCAAGGGTTCGAGTTTTCCCTGTTCCGAACGGTCCATAAATCAACAAAGGTGGGATGCTGCTTCTGTTGCCTGTTACACTCAGAACAAAGTTCATTGCTGCTTGCTGCTTCTCGTTTAACTCTCCTGTATCTGACTGGAAAGAAATACAGAAGTTGCTGTTTTTCAGGTCAGGTAAGACTTTGTCTAAGTTGGGGAGATCATCAATGGCCTTGTGCATCTTGCAGAACCAGAGACGATTTAGCTGGAACTGGACTTCCATCTCACACTGCTGTCCATTCTGCAGGTTCAAATCAGTGCAGCATTGTTTGGAAAGCTGCAATACTACTTGTGTCTCACTGGAAGCATCCTTTAAAAATTCAGCCTCAAAAATAGGCCCAATATAATCATTGTTTTTCATAACGCGAACAAGAGATCTGATGGCCTGTCTTTTCATTATGAAACCTTGAGGAGCATCAGGAGTTATTGGGTGAGACAGAGGCACAGCAGCAAAAAGTTCCCCTGGAGGAGCCCATTTCATTCCAAACCTGAGATCGAACAGCTGATTTTTCAACTGCACAGTGCCTCGTAGATTCAGCCTGGACAGAGAGAGTACAGTTTGTGAATTTGAATTTTATTATAAATTGTAACTGTCAAATCCAAATATGTATTTACATTTATACATACCTTGTAAGCAGTTTACCTTCTTCTTTTTCCTCCTGATATAAAAAATTGTGCATGCTGTGTTTATAATTTTCACGGTTAATCACACTGCTCGTCTGGTCTATCGTGATGAGCTTGTATCTGTTTATCAGCTCTCTCTCTGCTCTTTCTCTTTCAAAAAAAGGAATGATTTCCATGCTTTCCTCATTCCAGGGCTTAAGATTCCCTTCAGTCTCTTGCTTTTTTTGTGGAATATCAGGTGCTGGATGTGTGACTGCTGTTCCCTCACACTCATCCTCTCCAACTCGGACCTTGATTTTTTGACGTAGTACGGGTCTCGTGTTGAAGTCAAACACTACCCACTGCTCATACTGGCCTGGTTGGTCAGATCTGAAGGACACTGGGATTTCATACTCTACAGAAACAAATCACAATAAATCAGGTGAAAATAATTTGTGAGCTTTGCAATTAAATGAATGACTTAATAAGCATGCCATAAGGTTTCTTGCTGTGTTTTGTAAGAAATACTCAGTCACCTGTTTGGCTCTTTTGAAACCAATCACTGGTGGAATATGTCCGTTCCTCTTGGGTGCCTTTGCTGAGGCTGAATCTCGCCCCCAGTTCCCGTCTGAGTAAAGCAATAACTTCTAGAGGCTCCTGGAGAGATTTAAAGGGGTCATCGGATGCTAAGTTCACTTTTTCATGTTGTTTGAACATTAATGTGTGTTGGCAGTGTATGTACAAATCTACCCTATAATGATAAAAATCCATGCTGTGGTTTTTAATTAATCTGTAAAAATATTATCCCCTTTTTCAAATTGAGCCATTCTCAGAAGCCTGCCGGTGTGGCGTCACACCCACAGAGGCCGCTCCCACAATAGTTGATTGACATGAGCGTTATACCCCAGATCAGCTGTCACAGTCCAGTAACTTTCCTTGTTTTGATGCCAGAGCAGGGATGTAAGTTAGACAAGAATATCGCTGATTGAGCGATTGAGGTGCTGTGTTGCTGGATGTAATAATGAACATAGTGGTCGTCATTTACTCCCGACATCTGAGCCGCTGAAGATGCAGTGGATTACATTTGTTTGTGAAGGGAATGCACCTCCCGATCTACATATATCCGTCTATGTTCGCGCGAATCATGTGTGATCCAGCTTCACTTACAGCAGAAGTGTGTATAAGCGTTTTGTATGAATCTTTGAGTCACCTTTCCTTATAACTTCCTTAAAACTTGCTAGTTAGGAAGTTTAGCGGCTAAACTCAGCTAAATGTGGCTAAAGTAAACAAGCTCGTCATTCCACAGAGAGAAGAGATTGATGTTAGCATCTCGCTCAAAAATGACCAAAGAGTTTCGATATTTTTCCTATTTAAAACTTGACCCTTCTGTAGTTACATTGTCTACTAAGACCAACGGAAAATAAAAAGTTGCGATTTTCTAGACTGATATGGCTTGGAACTATATTTTCATTCTGGCGTAATAATCAAGGAGCTTTGCTGCCGTACCTTGGGTGCAGCAGGCGCAATGATATTACGCAGCGCCTGAAAATAGTTTACGCTGGAATGAAAGTATAGTTCCTAGCCATATCAGCCTAGAAAATCGCAACTTTTCATTTTCCGTCAGTCTTAGTACATGATGTAACTACAGAAGAGTCAAGTTTTAAATAGGAAAAATATCGAAACTCTTTGGTCATTTTTGAGCGAGATGCTAACGGTCTAATCAGATTCAATGATCTAAGCTAAGCTTAGCTACGCTAAAAGTGCTACCGCCAGACCTGGAGATAGGCTGGATGGATTCCAAAACGGTAAAACTGAACTGTTTAACTCTAGAGGAGTTGGAAAATGAGCATATTTTCAAAAAAGTGGAGTGTTCCTTTAAGGTTCGTTATCAAAATTATGATCTGAACCCCATAATTCTTAAAGCTGCAGTCCGTAACTATTAGGGCTCTAGCAGTTAACAAACAGAACTGCATGCAGCTTTTGGAAGAACGTTTTAGCCTGAGCTACTTTTCTCTGTTTATGTCTATGATGAGTCACGCAGGTACTGGGCTATTCAGCAGCGGTTCCTACCAGAACCAGTCTAAAACTGTTTGAATATGAAACTTACTATAGGCGTACTGTTCAGGATAAGCCAAAAAGCAAGGTATGAAAACTGGATTCATGATGTACTCACTTATTTTATATACAATTTGTAAATTATGAATACAAAAAAAGCTACGGACTGCAGCTTTAACATAAACGCAAATGCAGTAGTGTCATTAGTAACTGGTACCTACTATATTGTAACTAACCCTGTCAATGTTGATCTTTTTTACCTACTTATTTTGAAATTAAAGGCAAACATTTATATATGTGTTCATGTACAAACCTTAGAAATGACGGTAAAATTCCATGTACACTGTATTCCTTTTTTCCTTACATAGACACTGTCTATATCTGGGTCACAGATGATAAAAACATCAGGAAGGGTGTCACTGATCTGCAGGAATATTGATTCAATCAATGTTTATGACATTGTAAAAAGCAATTGTAGAAATGTACAATTATAATCATCTTTAGTTGTAAATATATAATTTAAAAAATCAGCATTGGCCAATAAACCTTGGCTACAGCTTTACTCAATAATGGCATTGTATACATTGTTCATTACTCAACGGCCCACTTACGATCTTTTTCTTGTCATTGCTGTGTCTGTATTCGTCCAAAAGACTGTCCTGATAGGACAGTAGATCCATTTCGGCTGCATCCGTGGCTCTTTTTCGTGAAGCCTTGATTCGTTTTTGCCATTCACGAAGTTCCTCTTGACTGTGTGCCTTTGTGCAGTTATCGCCATACTCGCATATCAGGGATCTATGGGAGAACGTTTATATAGGCTGCTTTAACGTACTTTAACACAAGCAAACATCTAATTCCATG
This sequence comes from Cirrhinus mrigala, assembly GCA_036247105.1. NCBI lineage: Eukaryota > Metazoa > Chordata > Actinopteri > Cypriniformes > Cyprinidae > Cirrhinus > Cirrhinus mrigala. The sequence goes on along the minus strand of CM070012.1, from coordinate 35,033,531 downwards.
TCACACTTCATATAAATACCTTTCACACAGTTTCAGGTCCTTGTATGTTAGTGGCGGATCACGGTATGTCCAAGTCTGAGAGGTATCATCAAAGATCAGTCTCCTGTGTTTCACAGTAAAACAATGGTTCATCAATTCCTCATCTGTTGGGAAGTGGATGTGGCACAATGTGCAGGCAAACTGTCCTCCTTTCTCTTGAGACTTTGACTGCAGTGTCCTTTGGTTTTGTTTTATCATATTCACAATCTGAGGAATTGTCAGGTTTTCATCCTTGATAATGTTCCACAGTGCTGCTTCTTCTGAGCTCCTAGCGTAGGTACATCTTTCATGCCGCGTGCATCCACTTTGCTCAGTGAAGTGCCAGCAAACAACATATTTGGAAGGTCTGGGAAAGTCTGGCAGAGGGGCAACAGGCCTCCACAATGAACTGTTACCTTCCCGCTTGATCAGTAAGATGTTTTCTGAGCAGTTATGGATGATGTCCTTATGGGAGTACGAAATCTCATTGTGCTTTTTACAGCACCTATTACATCTTACACACAGCTTGTATGACTCTAGAAATGTCTGAAGGTTTCCTGCGAGAGCCATGACTTAAAAGACACGAGATTCCTGTGAAAAGGAAACATTTGCAATTAGAATGAGATTTCACAACTTACTTTTTGTTGGTGTTTTTGTTACCTCGAAGTCTTCCTATGGGTTCTTGAGTAAAACAAGGTCTGTGATAAATATAAATTAAAAATACGTTGATGTTTTGCACTACAGCTTAAATTACACACACCCATAATGAAAACATGTAGTTTTAAAGTGTGTTTGTATAAAAGAACGTTTGCAGTATGAGGGTGTACAAAAATAAGTTGTGTTACTTATAATTTTGGTGGAAAAAAAATATACACTGCCCTCCAAAAGTTTGGAAACGCCCTAGAAAAATGAGAAATCAAAAAAGTTTCGATTCATCAAAATATCCGCCATCAGCAGCTATTATATCTTATATGCATAATCTGGGCCTAAATTCATTGTGTTCTAAACTTAATTGGCAATCAATTGTTGAAGCTATTAGGTCACGTTGTCAAGTTACTTTAATGTATTTGCACCAAAAAATGATAAGGATTTATGCTGATATCATCCAAAACCACACTTTGCCAGGGGTGTTTTCAAACTTTTGGAGCGCAGTGTAAATACCAATAGGAAAATCTCAATGGAACCTATAGCAAATTACTCTTCCAGTGTTTGATGTCATGGCTGCAGCACTCTATTACACATTCTCATATTGATCAATACATTTTACATTTACATCCAGCCTTCAGACTGAATAAACATCAGTAAGGAACATATCTTTACATATGGCAGTTTGTGTCTTTAAAACGGGTGTGGTATTTGAAAATTATTAACCTGCCAACAGAACCTTGCAAACACAAATACTATATAAATGCAGTCATGACACAATAAGCACAATGCATGGGATGGAACTATTTCAAATTTACACCTTATAACAATAATTTCAAGTCACCATCTCTTAAAGGTACAGTTCACCCAAATGAGATTATGCAATGATTTATTTATAGTGATGCTGAGTACGACTTCCTTTTATCTGGTAACTTAAAAGGGGAAGTTTATCAGAATGAGAGACTTTACCTTTACCTTTTTCTTTATGTAAAACAGTAATTAAAGTGCTGACTAAAACTGTCAGCTTTGAATTTTACAGATGATTATGTCATTTAATTATCTATTTTTTTTTTTTTTTTTTATAAAGATTCATTAACTATTTTTAATTAAATAATAAACTTAACAAAAGAATCAAGTAACATGAATTAATAATGCACAGCATTGTCTTACCTTTATATTTTCCTTCCCATCTCAAAGGCTTTCTTTTATGTCATGGTCTTCCTGTAACACTGGATGTTTCAGCTGATCTCAGTGTCATGTGCATCTAGCGGGAGGAGTTTAAACATTTTATAGAGATGTTGCTGAGCGACGCTGGATAAGCCACTCCCCTTCAAGAATTAAAGACTAACTTTCCTTTTCCAGGATAATGTGCTTGTACTGAACAGTGCAAATGCAGCTTTAGCTTTCAGTTTCAATACTCATGAAAACCACAGGAGATAAACAGACATAAACTAACAAAACCACGAACAAACAACCCTTATGTTCCTATTATAGCTCTTATAATATCTACAAAATGCAGCAACATGAGTTTACCCTTTAATATGTTTTGGCTATCATACAGACAAGATTAGAAACTAATGGTTTCAGGCAACATGTTTTTTTTTTTTTTTTTTTTTTTTAACCATGACTAAAATTAGTCATGCTTTCTCCATTGCACAAGCCTAAATTATTCCCGAAAATATTTCAGAATGGAACTTACCTAATACACTGAACATTCTTTATCCTGTATATGAGAAGTTTCTTTTAACAAGAAAGGAACAGTCTTATAAGTAAAATAAGTGTTGGGGTCCTTCTAAAAGATACTCAGAGACACAGCTATGAACAGCTAAAGATGTAGCTGATGTGCCCACATTTTCTATGCTGAGCATTGTTTACAAAAACAAATAAGGCTTATCGCACGTGACTGAATATGCCTGAGGTGACTACAGACTGGAATAGTGCACAAACTAATAAACAAATCGTATGAATGAAACTGCTTTAATGGTACCTTGGGGAATGGCATTGCGTGTATTTGGAATGATAATATTTATTCTACCATTTGACTACTCCCTTTCAGTGCCAGGAAAAGTTATGTAAGGTTTGGACAAACAAAGAGCTGCATGCCCTGTTGTCCCATATTGTTCTGTTTCTGACTTTAGGACCCAGGAATGTGGTAATTGTGTGTACCTTTAAAGGTGTTTTCAGATCCACCTTTCATTTATCTGTAATTTCCATCACACTCAGGCCAAAGTTTGTCATAAACACATGATCACACGTACACAAACACAACCTCATTTTACTCCACTTCACTGAGCGATTTAGCAGTACTTGATTGCATACGAGTCTTATCAGTAGCAGGTTGAGAAACTATATTCAGAAACCACTAGGTCAGTGTTTTTTTCAGTGGCTCACAAGAGACAGAAACTTCACAGATACTCAGGAGACATTAAATTGCTATAATCAGTTGGATGCGTTCTTAGTCGCAAAAATGACAGAGACGCCTCATTACGAACTTATGCGTTTAATCTTATTTTAAATGGTTTTCAGTAATCAGTTAGCAGCATATAGCTTAGACATTTCTCTTTCAGGTCACTGAAAAACAAACCAACAAATCTGAGTCAGTGACCCTTGAAATGCACCTAAACTACCAACGTGAATGAATCATTCTATAAAGTGCAGTGAAAATGTGGATACAGTCATGTTTTTGGTTTTGTGAGATTCTGCCCTGCTAAATAACAACTGAGGCCAGACTAAATGACCAGATTACACCGGTGCGGGTTACGCATAAGGTATGTTTTGACAGTCTCACGCTGGTTTTAGATCAACCACTGGTCTATTGGCAACAACAACCATCTTAACCAGCTCATGTTAGTAACATATCACTAATGCCAATCTAAAACAAGTTGGAATTCTTGGTATTTAACATGGTCTAAATTGTTTTCTTCAACAGGCAGATAAACTTGGCAGCCGAAAGTATGTGGACACCTCTTTCTAATAAACGTGCCTGGCTAGTAAAATATTTACTAATTTTAATGCTACTCCAAACAATGACATAATGGAGAATTGTTTAACAGTTTTAAATGGTATGTTTCAGCATGACACAATCCTTGCACAAACACTGTGACTCTGCCAAGTAGGGCACCGTCACAGATCCACATCAGCCAATCAGATTTTAAGAATAGGTAAAAGGATTTGTTTGGGGTTTTGATTTGAGACATAATTTAAGGACTGGTTGTTCTAGGATTAACAGAAGATGTTGATCTAAGAACATCACACAAGTCAAGGTTCATTAAGAAATGTGAAAGATCCTGACTGGCCTACACAGAGTAGAAGAGTTGGACTTGCTAGAAAGGATGAAATTCCTATTAATGCCCATGCTTCTGAGATTAAACATGCAACAAAGCAATGGGTGCTTTGCTTGGGTGCTCACATACTTTTGTCCACGTAGTGTTATGTGGGAAGCTGTTATATGCTCAGACATTTATTGAGAAGGAAAACTGATAAGGTGAGTCTGATATGACCTCTGATAAGACAGTGTGGCCAGAGAACGAGATATTCTCCAAATGCAGTCATGATTGGACGTCTCTCACGGCTCTGGCGTCATAGAGTGTCCTCAGCCAGAGAGCTCAGTGTGAAGTTCCTTATTCTTACGGACTTCCGCAGCGTGAAGCTCCTGACAAAGAAAAGAGGGACAGCGTAATAAAACTATTTTGTAGTAACCAGGAAGGAAAAAAACTAGTTCTCTCTTTTACTGACAATAAACCTGTTACTGCAGAAAAACAACATGCAACAGGAACTGTGGTATGCTAAAAGGCCATATTTCTTCATTATGCAAACATGTCAAAATAAAACTGTATTCTCAGCCCATTTTACTTTTTAGAATTTTGGACTTGTTCCATCCAGTGGACAATGACAAGTGTGTTATAGAATTTTTTTTTCTCTTATATAACGTCAGAGACGTCAGATATTCTTTTGCAAGAAGGTCAGACAGTACAGCAGTAAGCACTGCAATATGTGAGGCAAAAATAAGTTAGCATGCTTTTTGGCTTTTATACCCTTTGTCCTATTGTTTGCAATAGCTGTATCCCTAATATCGCCATATAGTTAAGAAAGCACGATATGAAATCCTCTTTTCCTCAGTGAGCAAAAACAAACACTCATCAATACTGATAAGATATATACCTTAGACGCAATGTAAGTTGCTTGGGATTAATGCATCTGTCAAATGCATACATGCAAAATGAATTTAGACTTGCCATGGACTTTTTGGGAATTTACAAGACACCTGAATAAACATTTTGAAGAGGCTTTTCGAATGGGACGTTGTACGCTGCAATGACTGACTTCATGAAAGACAACCTGACGGACTCACCTTCTCTCTCAGACGTTGCTTGAGAGCATTGAGACGGGCCATGCGATTTTCTTGGATAAGCTCCATTTTGTGGTTGAGTTTCTCCTCCGTCAACTTGCTGTAGTTGTTGTTGACCTCCTGGGCCTTGTTGAGCACCACCTTCTCACGCTCCCGTTTCTCCGCCAACTGCTTCAGCACCTGCTTCTCCTGAGACTACAGAAAGGTGATGACAAATGTAATGTGAGACAGTGAAGAAAACCTCTCTGACATTTAAAAAATGCGGAGGAGAGAAGCCAGAAAGCGAGAAAAAGAGGACTGTTGTGCTATGGCAATACCATGGTAGTAATGGATTACCATATTCATATCCCATGATATCTACATGCTACATAAAAATAAAGGTTCCATAGAACCACCATTTTGGGTTCCTCAAAGAACCTTTCAGTGAACACTTCCTAAAAGAACCATTTCTCTTAGTTTGAAGAACATTATCTAATACTTCCACTCAGGGGCATAGCCACGGGTAGCCACCCGCAGTGGCAGCTGGCACACCTAAAAATAGATGCAGATATGTTTTTTTTATAATCGTATAAACATAAAGAGGGGCTAGCAGCTGCTTCAGCACCCCCAAGAAAGCACCCACACATAAAAATAAAATAAAACAAAAACATTTGACTCATTTACGCAAGCATAACTCCTGCAATATAACGTGACATGATTATCAGGCGCGCTTTCCGAAATGTCACAGCAATTTATTTTAAAAACTAAAATTGTTAAGTAGGCCTGCCCCAAACTAAAAAATTTTCTAGTCAACTACTCACACGTTTATATTAAATTGATTAATATAATAATACACTAGCCACCCTTCAATAGGCGTAAAGCCTATTCTGCGCTCAAGCGTGCGCATAAAGCTTTCACTGGCAAAAGTAATGATTATGAATGTGTTGGGGGAAAAGAAAACATTTTAATTATGTGTTAATAAACTAGTGCTTTCTCCTCAGTCAGTGTCGGCTAAAAAGACAAAAGTGCCGAATGCCGACGCTGCACTCATCATCTCCACATGAACTTATTTAACAGAGTAATGTACCTTTTCATTCTGACTGCGTAATCAGAGATTTATTTATTTATTTATTTTTAAATTAGTTTGTTTAATACAGGCTACATTTTAAGCATTCTATGGATTTCTTTGTGAGGCAAGTAGCTGGTTTATTGCTGTGATGTGCTCCATTTCATGGAGACGGCAGAAAGCACAAACCTCTCTGTTTTACAAAAGCACAACCTTTTGGTGTTATCGTGAGAGTACATAAATCAGAAAAAGTTCTTTCCGCAGGGAAAAAAAAAATTGCAAGGGATGGCGTGCCATGCACTAAGTGCGATAGCTTAATGATCAATTTGATATGCGTGCATACATTGCATATTCATCTAAAAGAAGCAGCTGTGGGGATGCCTGAAACCGGGACTGGGAATGTGGAACAATGGCAAATTCTCTCTCTTTATTTTTTTTTTTCTTTCTTTCTTTCTTTCTTTCTACAGTTCTTGTGAACTTTTAAACTGCTTGTGTGAAAAAGCTTATTCTGGCCAGTATAAATGCAACATTTCCTATTCTCTCTCTCTCACTTTTATTTATTTATTTTTTAATTTTTTGTAGACTACAATAATTTCTTGCAGATTGTGCAAATTGTACCTATGTAAACTTGCGACTTAAAATTTGCGGAGCGTGTGTCGCGAATTAAAGTGAAAATTAAATAAGAAGTCAAGTATCTATTGCGGCATAAAATTTTTTTGATTGTCAGTTCACATGAAATTCTGTCAGTGAGAGGGGAGTTGTAGGGACGAGCGCCACGCAAGAAAAATAGGCTACAATCGCATTATCTGTAATGCCAGATTTTTTTGGTGCACATCAATTTGACAATAAATGTGGCACTCCCAGTTTTTCTGAGGCACACCCAGAGCCTCTTTTCTGGCTACGCTACTGCTTCCACTAGTAAGAACCTTTAGTTCTACACTCCTAAAAACTGACGCCATAGAAGAACCATTTTTGATTACCCAATCAACCTTTCTGAGAACAGTTCTTCTTTGTGCAATGGAAAGGCTACATGGATGTTAAAGGTTCTTCACTGAACCATCGATGCCAATAAATAACCTTTATTTTTAGAGTGTTAGTGCTTATACATTGGTAAATAAGAATCTTATATATGATAATTAAATGTTATTCCAGTCAGCTGTATGTGTTGCTTAACAAACATCCTGTTGATTAACTCTACTAGAACAACAAGTGTCCAAAAAGCATGGCACATTTTATGTACCTTCCGTCTCTCCTCGGCAGCCTCCAGCCTCCTCTGTAGTTCCCCCAGTGAAGGCTCCTTCTTCTGGGGCGGCAGTGCCAGCGTCTGGGGTCTCTCTGGAGACAGCTCAGTTGGACTCTTCAGGATGACCTCAAACGCCTGGCCAGAAGCTCGCTTATTCAGTGACTTCACCTCCATATCTGTGGAGGAAACATGATGAGGACTATGCATTTATGATGCATACATTTAAACCCAAATATTCTTCTAGTAAGGCCTTCAAATCATTGGTCGTTTGGCTGTTGAAGCTCCTACCTTCAAACTGACCAAAGGTGTTGGGATGAGGCTGGGAATATAAACAGGAGCAGAGGAGAGACAACACCGACATCTCTCTCAGCTTCTCAGAGTAGGCTGCAAAAGAAAGAGAGAAGGTTGTTTGAATACAGTAAATTTGACAACAAATCAGTGATGCACATGCATGCAGTGAACTAAGCAGAACTTTACATGCACCGGAGAAAAATATAGACACCATTGGTCTACAACATGCTATGATTTTAGACACTAGTTATTACCTAGTATACTATTTAGGACAGATTAAATAGCACGGGTATATACACTGTATATGTCAAAATTATTGATTTTTCTTTTATGCCAAAAATTATTAGGATATTAAGTAAAGATCATGTTCCATGAAGATATCTGGTAAATTTCCTACTGTAAATATATCAGAATTGATTTTTTGATTAATAATATGCATTGCTAAGAATTTCATTTGGATAACTTTAAAGGTGATTTTCTTAATATTTTGTTTTTTTGCACCCTCAGATTCTAGATTTTCCTTGTCCAGGCTCTGGTCATCTCTAGGCTGGACTACTGCAATGCTCTTCTAGCCGGTCTTCCTTCATGCACAATCAAACCTCTACCAATTATTCAGAATGCAGCAGCACGACTGGTCTTCAACGAGCCCAAAAGGGCCCATGTCACACCTCTCTTTATCACCCTGCACTGGCTCCCGGTTGCGGCTCGCATCAAATTCAAGTCACTGATGCTTGCTTATAGAACAGCCACAGGCTCGGCGTCCACCTACCTCCACTCACTGCTACCAATCTACACTTCCTCCAGAACTCTGAGATCCACCAGTGAGCGACGCCTAGTTGTACCATCACAAAGAGGCACAAAATCACTTTCCAGATCATTCTCTTACTCTGTTCCTGGCTGGTGGAATGATCTTCCCACTGCTATCCGGAATGCCGACTCCCTAACAACTTTCAAGCGACTGCTGAAAACTCATCTCTTTCGAAACTATTTGACTTTGATTTAAAAAAAAAAAAAAAAAAAAATTCTTTATTCTACTCTTTTCCCTTCTAGCTTGTACTGAACAATGCCCATTTTATAGTATTATGAGCACTTCCTAAGTCGTTTTGCCTCTTTAGGACAAATCACTTGACGTATTCCCCACTTGTAAGTTGCTTTGGATAAAAGCGTCGGAAAAAAAACGGAAAAAAATGCTAAAGAAGATGCCTTTTTGCACTGTGACCATTTTTTTTTAACAATTAAAAAAAACAATAGAGTTTGGTTTTATATTTTGCTAATTCAACTCATTGCATCCCCTAAAAAGGTCTTTAAAAAGCCTTAAAATTACTGTCATAAAACCTGCAGACACCCTGTAAAAAGTTTAGATGTTTCTAAATGTCTACTGAAAACATTAAAATTGCATCAATAATGGGAAATGTGTGGTTATTGGTAAACGGGAAGGTAGAGTCTGTATTACAGCAATATCTTTCAGAATCAGATCTAAAGGTATTTCCCTGAACTGACCAGAATTGCTTCATGAAATGTTTTAAAAGGGATGCAAATGCATAAATGCATGCATGTCACCAAGCAGTGGTAGACATACTCAAACCCCACCCTCAACCTGATTCATGCATCATTGATCTGGTCGTCACAGTTTGTGTGAATATGAACTCATTGTCATGATGATTGCATAAGCAAATGCGTGCATGCATGCAAAAGCAACAGACCATAATGTTAATGTTTATTACAGTAGCTAATGGGGCTTTTTCATTATCCCGCTGAGTTTGCGTGCAGAGCACGTTTATTTATTACCCATGAGCTCAAAGGACAGGTGACTTCGCAAGAAGGCTGAGATAGCAAAGATAATGCAAATCCTGCTTTGTCTACTGGAGAGCAAACCGTACAATATAATGTGTCCAACTTACTGCTGCTATTTATAGACAGCTATTTCAGATGCAAAAGACAATGCAAACAAACACCTCCACTTCTACATTTCACCTATGTTGCAAAGCTGTTCTGGTCATCAGCTGCTCAAGGTTCTTTCTAAGGTCTTATCAAAGTCAACGTGAGATGTTCGAATGCGATCCAGACAGTCGCATCAACAATGTTGCGCCACATTTTGCAGCACTGCTACCCTCTGAATGAACCTGTGTTTTTTTATAGCCCAACATCTGCAGTGTTGAGCATCAGCATACAATAACAGTCTTGTTCAAACAGAAACACCCTGTATTGAAACAATCCATCTTTTAATGATCTTTTTATATCATAAATAGCACAGAGTGTGCATGCCTAACAAAGGACATGTTCACCAGCGCCAATGTCACGCTAAAAGAAGCGATTCTACAGCAGGTCATGCAATCTCGTGCAATAACTCATGCTTTTAATAAAATCTCCCTAGTTTCTCAGCATCCTTCCCTGCAGACAGAGATTATTCTGGATCTTACCTGAAACTGTGCTGTCCATAGTGCTGTCGGAGGAGGACGGATGGATGCTGAGCGGAGAGATGAACGGAGTGAAGCGCTGAAGGAGTGACGCACAGCCAGTGGTCTGTATTATCAGGGGAGGAATGATGGATGGGTGGTGGAGGGAGGAGGGAGGAGGAGGTGAAGGTGGAGAGGATGAGAGATGAAGAGAGAAATAGCATCGCTGACAAACCAGCTATTTTGTCAGATCAAGAGATAAACGGAGCAAAAAAGACAATAATAAAGCGATATAGTGCTGTTGTCTTGGAAACAAGAGCTATTTTTTACTGCCCACATACACCTTCAAAAAAAAAAAAAAAAAAAAGAAGTTGCGCATATATCTGAGCATGGCACTAAAAACAAGTCATTTGGGTTGAGAAAAGGTCTTGTAGCATTTATTTGCTTGCTTTAATAGTTTGTTACATAATATTTTTTAGACTAATGCAATGACATTTTGGGCTGCTGTATCTGGTAGATGTTTCTAGATGTTGATGTCTGTTTAAATAGAGTGTTGTACATCTTTGGTCCTGTCAATGAGGCTTTGGAGAAATCAATATATTATTGACAAGACAAAAGCTGTATTGGGTTCAGTTGCACAATCAGGTATCACTTCCAATCAGGTATTGATCTGAAACTAACATGTACATACATCAGACTGCTGGGATTAATGTAATGGATCAAGACTGTAAATTAAGACGGAATAAAATTAGAAAATCGTTGCATGCAAAATGCACGGTTTCTTTCAAACAATTGGGCAGCAAATAATGGTCAAGTCCTGATATAATTTTAATGAAATAAATTAATTTATAAAAAAAAAAAAAAAAAAAAAAAAAAAAAAAAAATTATATATATATATATATATATATATATATATATATATATATATATATATATATATATATATATATATATATATATATATATTATATTGATGTATATATATATATATATATATAAATCAATATAATTAAATACATTTTTCAGGTTTTCATCTGGCAAAAAAAAGGTAATTATAAAGATACTCTCTAAAATTAAGTGTTTTTTCCCCCCAGTAAAAATATTTTATATTTAAAATACTGCAAAACACTTTTTTTTCTTTGCAGTGTAACCCAAAGTGTGACAATAAAATAATCAATACAATTAAATCAATTAAACAGATGTTTTTATCTGTCAAAAACAAAACAAAACAAACAAACAAACAAACAAAAAAATTTGCAGTGGGGTGAAAAAAGGTAATTTTAAAGATAAACTCTCTAGTCTGGGCAAAAAAAATCTGGCAAAAAAAAATAAAAAATAAAAAAATAAATTTATATTTTGATAAAAATGTGAAAAATTGATAAAGATGTGATATTTTTTCCACTGAAAATATGTCAGATTTAAAACAGCAAAAATACAGCAAAACACTTTTTTTTTTTTTTTTTTTTTTTTTGCAGAGTAACCCAAAGTGCGAACACTAACATTCTAGTTCCATTCCAGATCCACTGATGCACTATTACGCAAGTCTTCACATCTTCATACACAATTCATGCCTCTGCTGAAGGCTTGCGTGCGAAGAGCAGCTCACTTGAGTTTGGTGTCCTAAAACGACTGCAACAGGGAGCAGCCTGATTTAAGGTAGTTTAGATCATTGGTCTCAAACACTCACATATGCACCCAACGTTAAAACTAACTCCTAACACTAAATATAAACAATAGTACTAGTGATGTCTGTCTTAAACACCACTGCTCAGCTGACTGAACACATGACATCTACGTCTCTAAACTGGGAATGTCTGGTGATTCGGGTCTTAAAGAGATGTGCATTCAGAGCAGAGACAGGTGGCATGTGTTCAACATTATATTGACTCTCTATCACACACATGTAATATTCTGCAGGTTGAAGTGTCTGAGGTCACAGATGTGCTGCTCGCTGCTGTAATAACATTAATTTTGTGAGAAGCGCTTATTGATTCACTGCTGCCTTCATGCAAAATGCATTCAGCTTAGACAAAAGTAAATCAATACAACCCTGTCCTGACAGAATAAGGAATTTCCTGGATTTGTACGGGTTGGGAAAACATCTGTTGTGCAAATTAAACCGAGACACAAGTGCATTCTTTTCCATCTCTGCTGTTTATTATAGAATTAGTTAGTAATTAGAAATTGGGTTTTGATTTGAGGAATTTGAGGATTTGAGGAATGCCTTCATTATGTTCAGAAATGATTGATTTAATCTGAAGGGGTGATTTAAAAAAAAAAAAAAGTTTTAGCAGAGAACCTAAAAACTCATCAGAAAACAAAACTAGTGTCAGTTTAGCATAGAAATATCTACAGTGTCTGCAGCTTCACAGCATATCAAACTCTGAGTATCACCCAAATATAATGTCATGACTTACATGTGGTATGATAACTGCATCCACTCTCTGAATTTACAGAAAAACACTCTCCTTACACACACACACACACACACACACACACACACACACGAAGATGAGGTTCTATGTGATGTCTTTCTGTCTGGGTGGGCGGTGAATGTTGCGGATTACGCATTTGACCATCCATTCAATGCCGTCATTCACGCCCTGCCTGAAAAACACAAACCAACATGATACAGTAAATGATACAGTTCAAAAAATTAATCAAGGATTAATAATATTTAAAACATTTAATTTAGCATTAAATAACATAAGATAAACAACGATATTTGAAGAGTCCAGATGCAAAACCAGCTAAAAGCCATCTCGGTCAAAAATGAGATAATGATACTGAGTGAATGCTCCTGACACATATTATGCATCTATCAAATACTTTTACTTCCAACTCGCTAAAATACCAGCCTCAGCCCAATCAGAAGTGCCCGTACTTACATAGAAACCTATACATCTGAGCCTGATAAAAAAGCATTTTTTAAAGAAAGACATCAGATGGATTTAGCTGGTTTTGCATCTGAACTCTTCATTTATTCAAATGTTTGAAATAATTAAGATTTTAAGATCTTAGTCTCTCCTGCTCACCAAGGCTGTTTTTATTTGACCAAAAATGAAATAAAAATTGGGAAATATTATTTAAAATTTTAAACAGCTGTGTTCTATGTGAATATATTGTAAAATGTAATTTATTTCTGTGATCAAAGCTGAATTTTCAGCATCATTACTCCAGTCTGCATTGTCACATGATCCTTCAGAAATCATTCTAATATGCTGATTTGCTACAAGACATTTCTGATTATTATCAGTGTTGAAGATAGTTAATATTTTTGTGGAAGCTGTTATTCCAAACCTTTAACCACTAATGTATATTTTACAAAAAAGCAAGCATGTGAAACAGCGCATGGAAACGTCTGCGATTTGTGACATGAAAAAAAAAAATGCTGAATCAGTGCTTTAAGCTGAGCTTATCTGCAGAAGTGAACTTTTCAATTCTGTCAGCATTATTATCACAAAGGTTACATCTGAAATTATATAAAAATATTTCTGTTTTAACATTCTTATACTTGATATGTAAAGGAACAAAATTATGGTAATGCTTTAAAATCATTTAATTTTCATTAATTTTTTATTGTTAACACAATATCTGATTCTGTAACACTTTACAAATGTTTTAGAAAAATAGTTTTAATGCATTAATTATGCCTTGTAATGCACCTTATAAAACACTGTGTGATCTTATAAATAATTGTAAGCACAGTTATAATGCATTATAATACATAGTTAAACCTTTCAAACGTATAATGCATTAAAACCCTAACAAATCCTCTATTTAAATGCTATTATAATGTATTTAAACTTTGTTTACAATTATTTCTGAAAAGATGTAATGCATTACAAGCTCTATTATGCATAGCTTTATAATGCATTATACATAAAAGCTTTAAGTAAAGTGTTAGCAAATATTCTATATAAATCACCAACTCATCAGTGATTGATTTTGAGCTGTACACAGAGTTTTTGTTGTTCTCTGTGCATTTCTCAGAACTACACCATCACGTGTTTTTTTTTTTTTTTTTTTTTTTTGAGTGCTTGAATACAGCAGGGTTTCCACTTGCACACAGAACACTGAATAATAAATGAGTCAAAGGAGGCCACACGTACCCGGACAAAGCACTGCAGGGCTGCACCAGACAATCTCTTTTACCGATTTTGGGAGCGCAGTCGCTGAAAGCCGTCTTAATGTCGGGCACAGACAGACAGTTCTGATGAACACAAGACAAGCAATACAGTCAGAACCATTTGTCAACTCAGTGTGGGGAAAAAAAGGAGCACAGCACCACCTACAGACCACTCGGACATGACGGTTATTAAGTTAAGTTTTCTCACACGGATGGTCTGGGGTTCATACCTCAACATCCTGTTTGTTGGCCAGCACAAGAAGAGGAACTCCTTCCAGAACTTCACTGCTGATCATCTTCTCTGTATGATAGGAACATCAAGTCATTTCACATTAGACACTGATTCAGGCCTGATCAACATTTGGTTGAAACTGACCAGGTTCCACCAATATGATCAATTTGATTTTGCTTAGTTCATAATATTTTTTCACTTCAGGCTTACTGAAAGTAAATTTAGGACTTTTTAAGACTAAATAATACAGACCTAAAAAACTTGAACTTTTTAACAAAAAAAAAAAAAAAAAAAAAAAAAAAAGCTTAAAGATTGAATAGCTCGGCTTCCAAATACTAAATTATGGAAATAACTATTAGTACATTCATCCTCAGTATTTTTGTCTTGTTTTCCAGAGCAAATGCTCAAAGTTTCATAAATCAAAATGCATTTACTGGAGAAGCAAAAAGACAGAAAAAAGTCTTTAAAAGATTTCTGTGAAACTGATTAAAATGAAAGGCTTATTATTAAAAAAAGGAAAAAAAATAACAGCAAATGAGTCAGAAAAAACAACTTAATTCAAAGGGGAAAAAAAGATTCATATTCCATTAATAAATATTTGTTGTTGTTTTTAAGCAAAAACTCACATTTTGTTCATTTTCTCAGATTTCTTATCTTTTTTTATTTTTATTTTTTTTAAAGCATCTTAATGCTTTTTTTTAGCATCTTAATGCATCTTGACAATTAGTAAATCTTTAAATCTTAAATTAAATTAGTTTTAATTTCATTTAAATTTTTAATTTCATTTAAATTTTTAATTTTAAATTAGTAAATCTAAACATATCTTGATTTAAGGGTGTTTTGATACTTGTAAAACAAAAACAAACAAACAAAAAAACTGAGGAAGATATTCATTTTTTTTATTTTTATTTTTTGCAGCACATGCAATATTTAATGCCTCGACTTTATGAAAGACTTTATTTTGGTTCTGATTTAAAACCTTAATTGGTGGAAGGGTGAATTAAGACTTTTTTTAGACATGCAGAAAATGTGGAATCATATATAATAAAAATTATTATAAGATAGGCCTATATGATTTATTTTAATGTTGTGAAAATAATTATATTTCTATAATCATATTATATAAATAATATAATTAATGCAGCCTGATTAAACAAACCCACATTTCATATGAAAGGAAGACATGACTATTTTTGTGTAAATTGTAAAGTGTTTGCATGATTTTTTTCTTAACTTGCAACCAAATTATGACTCTCCCGCTTCTCAGTGATACACTAGAAAAAGGAGACACAATATTATGCAATTGATGCATTTCTTTAAACGCTTACATTTCCCTTATTTGGAAGCCAAAATGTGCACAATTTTTGTGGTTATCTCTAATAATTGCAATCAATACGATTGAATAACCAATCATTGCGACAGCCCTACATCTGCAGTTTCTGTGTTTACGTGCTGTTTAAAGACTGATGAGACTATCCAATCATCTCATCTACTGACATAAAAAAGTTCTGCATAGGAGCAGTTATTAAAAGCTTATTAAAATGCTATGAAACAACGCTGCTGATGTACAGGTTTGAACTGATTCCTCATTGCAGAAAAACTCACCAAAAGCATTCTTTGACTCGCCCAGTCGCTCCTCATCGGTGGAGTCAATGACATAGATCACACCGTGTGATTCTGCATAGTACTGAAACGGGTAAAACAGGATAAATATAATATTCTAAACAGATTCAATGACCACTTAATGCCTTCACAATGCAGAACGCAGAACATTCAAGGCAAAAATAACAAGATCCCCACATGCAATGACACCATCATGATCATATTTAGTGAATGTGTGTCACCTTATCCCACAATGACTGCAGTTCTTCTTGTCCTCCAAGATCCCAAAACATCAGACGTGCTTTTCCCACATCAATCGTGCCGACTGAAACATTAAAACGAAACAAATATTTAAACCATTGCTCACACTGCAATTAATCTGATTCAGTTTTACAGCATGCATCACTCACTGTTGAGGCCGACTGTAGTTGTGATCTTCGAAAGGTTCATGCCCTTGTAGTTTTTGCTGAATTTTGTTTTTGTTTGTTCCAGAAAAGTCTGCAATATTCAAGAAAAGAATACAAAAACCTCACTTACGGGTATCATATTTAATGTAGAATCTAAATAAGCTGCCAACTAACACAAAAACAGATGCTCTCCAATGTCAAAACCTAGTGTGCTGCCTAACTAGTGAGCATTATAGTCTCAGCACCTTCCTAGGCAAGATGTTTGTGCATTAAAAACCCCCAAATGTTACTAACTCAGAACGCGTTTTACTTAACTGTTACATCAACCGTTTAACTACTACTAACAGTTAGTTCAGTTAAAGTGAAGGAGGCGTAACTATTCATTAACTAGTCTTACCGTTTTTCCTGCATTGTCCAGACCGAGGATCAGGATGCAATACTCGTCCTTTTGAAACATATATTTGTAGAGACCCGATAATAAAGTATACATCCTCAATAACAGACTATTGACCAGCTCACATCACAAACACAACACTATGTTCAGTTAGCTTAGCTTAGCTTCAGCGCTCACTCAACAACGTAAACAGTCATGAGATCTAGTGAAGATCGCGACACAAAACACGTTAGTTTATACAAACACAAGTAAAGAAATCAGTGAATCAAATGTTATTCACGAAACTCTGGTTTGCTGGTTTGTTAAATCCATGTTGGCAACGGTCAATGATAAACACTTCCTGGGAAGTTGTTGGCAATTTTTGGTGCATTGTGGGAAATGTAGTTCATCATCTGTTCAACCGGAAAGACTGGAAGAGCGTTTACTATAATTGTTTTATCACAGTAAAATCTTGTAATGTATGCATATGTTTTTTTTTTTTTTTTTTTGTTACTGTGAATTTTACACTGTTCTGGTTTGCATCTTTAATATAGGACAAATCTTAGTTTACCGTGTTAATGTGTGGATTTAATATACTGATTTAAAATCTAATATATTAATGTGTGAGGAGTTTTGTTTCTTTAAATAATAATAAAAAAAGACCTGAAAATAATTTCTTTTAAAGATAAAAAAAAGTGTACCTTTGGGAATGTCAAACACATTGTGATGATGATAAATACATTTATTGCACATTTAATTTCCACCCATCAGACAATATTTTAACAGCATTTACAATATGAAGAGTTCAGATGCAAAAGCAGCTAAAAGTCATCTCGGTCAAAAATGAGATTATGATACTGAGTGAATGCTCTCAACACATAATATTCGTCCATCAAATACTTTTTCTTCAAACTCGCTAAAATACCAGCCTCAGCCCAATCAGAAGTACCGGTACTTACATAGAAACCAGTACATCTGAGCCTGATAAAAATGCATTTTTTAAAGAAAGACGTCAGATGGATTTAGCTGGTTTTGCATCTGAACTCTTCATATATTAACAAGAATATTAACAACAACAGAAGAAAGAGAAGAAAACAGCATCTACAAATGAACAATTTTATAAGCATTTTTTAAGCATCATGAGATTAATTAGCTCCAGATCTATGAGTTTCGTGGGGTTTTATTGACTCCATGATGATGATGATGGTCATCAGATCATTCCAGCCCACCATGGAGGGAGGAAGAGGCCTACAATACCCAGAATGCACACTAATATAAACATCCACAGGAAGAGGCGATCGATGACCATGGCCACGTACTTCCACTCTTCCCTCACCTGAAATAACAAAGAACATTGTGGTCATGGAGTAATTATAAAATGCCAACCTTATTTTATGTCGTTTATGTTAAAATGTATATATTTATATTTAAATTTATAAATGACCTTATAAATTTACATCTATCTATCTATCTATCTATCTATCTATCTATCTATCGAGAGAGAGAATATAGATGTAATTCATTTCATTAAGTTTCAATAAAAAGACAAAAATGTTTATTTTAGATAAATAATTTATTAAAATTTTTTTTTAATTTCCTTGTACTTTTGTCATGCAATAATTAAAATTTAATTATTAAAAACATTATTAAACATGAATATGTTTCTTATTTTAGATCAACATTTTATGTTTTTTAAATTTATTTTAATATATAAACACACGCACATAATGATTTTATTATTGCAATATAATTACTTTTTGCAATTTTAATTATTGCAATTATTATAATTACTTTATTGCAGTTTATTTATTTCAATGTCATGCAATAATTAAAAAATACAATAACATGGACATTTTTGATTAAACATCAAGTTTTATATTTAAAAATCAGCGTAAAATTACTTATTTTTTGCAGTTGACCTAAATAGTCCTGCAGTTTGGCAAATGTTGACAAATGTTAACAAGACTCCTATCCAAATCCAAAAGTAAATATGATGTCAAAAACTAATAAAAGTCAAGCAGGTTTAAGATAGTCAAAAGGAAATCATGTAACAGACATACAGACCAATCAGCTTGTTCAGCACGCAGGTGATCAGCGATCTTATATTAGATCAACAATTTGTTAAAATTGTGTGTGTGTGTTTCGCTATTTCATTTCCATGAATTTTTGTCATGCAATATTAACAATATTAACTAATGTATTATTAAAAACATTATTAAAACATAAATGTTTCTTATTTTAGATCAACATATTATGTTTTTACATTTATTTTAATACACACACACACACACACACACACATGATTTTAATTATTTCTATATAATTACTGTTTTGCAATTTAGTTACTGTAATATGTCACGCAATAATTAAAAATACAATAACATGGACATTTTTTATGTTTAAAAAATGGCATAAAATCACTTATTTTTTTGCAGTTGACTTTAATAGTCCTGCAGTTTGGCAAATGTTGACAAATGTTAACAAGACTCATATCCAAATAAAAAAAAAAGACTTTTTGTCATGCAATAATTACAAATGTATTATTAAAAATATTATTAAAACATAAATGTTTCTTATTTTAGATCAACATACAGTATTATGTTTTTTACTTTTATTTTAATATATCATGTAAACACACACACACACACACACACACATGATTTTAATTATTGCAATATAATTACTTTTTGCAATTTAATTATTGCAGTCATTAAAATTACTTTACTGCAATTTAGTTATTGCAATATGTCATGCAATAATTAAAAATACATTGTAATTTTAAGTTTAAAAATCTGCATAAAATGAGTTATTTTTTTACGTTTTTTAAATAGTCCTGCGCTTTGACGAATGCAACTTACATCCAAATCAAAAGTAAATGTGATGTAAAGAAATATTATAAAAGTCAAGCAAGTTTAAGCTATTTAAAAGGAAATCACGTAACAGACGTACAGACAAATCAGCTTGTTGGGCACACAGGTGATCAGCGATGTCCTGCACTCCTTCAATGGCCAGCCGTGTAGCATGAGATGGAGTGAACTGTGCATGTTCTCCAGTGCTGCTCATTTTGGAGGTTTTTCTGGAGGGTGTCCATTGATCTCGTTCGTGCAGATGACAATACTGGATGCTGCGTGAGCGATAACGTGTGCTGGCGTTATCTCGCTCTCCAATACTGATCTCCACGCTGTGTGAGCGAGTGTTTGATCGGCTTGTGTTTGTGCATGTTGATGCAAATGGATGCATGAATGCAGAATGCACCAAGTTGCTCTTCATAGGAATAGATAAAGCTGATTTCTCCTTCTCTTCATCATCCCAAACAGAAGCAGCACTGCTTTTCTTCCTCTTCTGAGAATCAACAGATGTGCTTCGCAAGTTCTTCTGCAACACAGGAGGCTTCTCGATGAAGAGGAACCTCGGCATGATGTCTAAGAAGAACCTACGGACCCATTCGGGCATCGAATGGGTCTCTGGTGACCTGTGATGCACATTCAGCACAAACACAGTGATGATGATGGAAAGCGTGACGAATATCATGGTGAAGAGCAGGTATTCGCCAATCAGAGGAATCACCAAAGACGTGGATGGAATGATTTCTGTGATAAGCAAGAGGAAAACAGTGAGCGATAGGAGGACGGAGATGCACATGGTGACTTTCTCTCCGCAGTCCGATGGGAGGTAGAAGACCAGCACGGTCAGACACGAAATGAGCAGACAGGGTACGATGAGGTTGATGGTGTAGAAGAGCGGCAGTCTCCTGATGATGAAGGAGTAGGTGATGTCGGCGTACACTTCAGGGCAGCACTCGTATTTCTTGAGGTTGTATGTGGCGACGGCGCTGCTGATCGCCCATTCGCCGCTCTCCCAGTAGTCCATGCGGTCTGCGCTGTCGGCCGTGCGGATCAGGTCGATCTTGCCGCGGTCGTACGTCCAGGAACCAAACTTCATGGTGCAGTTCTGCTGGTCGAAGGGGAAGAATGTGACGTCAATGCTGCAGGAGCTCTTGTAGATGGCTGGTGGGATCCAGGTCACTCGTCCGTTGTGGAACAGGTGAGCTTTGGTCAGGTGAGTCACCGTGAAATCACCGTCTGCGCTGCAGAAACACAACATCATACAAAAAACATTCACAAAACAACATTTTCAAGCACAATTTTTGAAGAATGTTCTCATTAGTCTTTTCCATTCAATATTTACAAAAGATAACTAATTTTAAGTGAATAAATCTTTCAAACACATGTAAATATGTGTCAAGAGACAAGTCACACCCAAGGAAGTTTATAATTCCTGGAGAGCATTCCCAAGTCCATGTTATACAATGCTCTAAAATAAAATAAAATAAAATTGCAAAAACAAATAACTCTGTTTTTTTAATCATGCTGTTTATATTATCATGTTTTATTGTGTTAGTTAGCTGTATTTTTAAGTTATTTTTACTCAAAATAAGCCATCTACAGTTTGATTGAGATAGGAATGCACAATAAAAAAACATGATTTTTGAAAATTGTTCAAAATGAACTCTTCAAATGTTGCTTAGATTTTTTTATTTCTTCAGTATACACTAGTGTTATTGATATACTAACTTTAATTTTTTTTTTCACTTTAATTTAAGTCAAAGTTTTAGTAATTTATATATTCATTTTTATAATTTTTATATGTCTGTATAGTTTTTTTTTTGTATTTTTATTTATGAGTTTTAGTTTTTATTAATTTTAGTACTTCAAGTTGAACTGAATAAAAATGAGAAATGTTGATATGTTAAAATAATAATGTTGATAAAATAAAATAAGATAATAAAATAATAAGTTAAAAAAAAATAATTATTTTCCCCCAAATATTTTTACTATTATATTAGTAGTAGTAGTAGTAGTAGTAGTATTTATTTATTTGTTTATTTTATTTTTAGGTTTATTAATAGAGGCTTTTGGGGCCCAATAAGGAAAATATTAAGCGGATAATGCCTTTTTCCTCACATAAACATATCATACACTTTAAGACTTTGAATATGGTTTTTGAATCATATACTTTTATGGTACTTTTTGCCTATCTGTCTGTATTCACTTTCATTGTATGGAAAACAATTTTCCTATTTCATTTTGCTTTTTTAAAAGAAAAAAGAGAATTCATAGGGTGTGTATTGACGTGGTTAGTAAATGACAAAATACAAAAAATAACCCAGTTTAGCCTCAAATGGTTATATAAAAATCATCTTTATATTAAAAGAGTTTAAATGTCAGTGACACCCCAAAAACAGCATGCTGCATTCTGTCACCTTTAGTTGAAACTGATGAATCACATTTTTATGGTGTTGCTTCTTCTAGAGAATATAATAAATGAACCATAAAAGATGATACAGCTGCATTATGCTGATTTACACTTTTAGACAATAACAAATGTTAAATTCTTAACCCTAAAAGCACACACAGATTGATGCGAAACGCATAAGAGATGCTGTGGCGCCACCTATTGAGTTTGTGTGTTACTGCAGCCTGTTAATCAGGTGTCTTTTCTTTGATCACCTACTTGTTATAAAGCACTATATCGGGCTTCCAGATGAACTGCGCCGGTATCCGCATGGAGGTGACGTTCTCATAGTCTGCGGGCCTCCAGCGGAGCCGGTAATCGTGCCATTCCTGCCGGAGAGAAAAGCCGTGATTAAATGAGCTGTCAGGAACCGGGATGAGTCAGAGCGGGACAGAGAAGCGTGTTTAACAGGGAAACACTCACTTGTTTCACCCACACATTCGTGGTCATCATCTGATTTTTTTCATCCTGATGAGAGACATAAAATAACCGTGAAATTTAATGGAACAACCACTTCATTATAACAACCACAGCATAATGCTTTGACTATTATGTTCGTGATCTGCAAAATGCAAAATATGCTATTACAACAACCAGAGTGAATTTGTTTATGCGGAAGTAGATGATGTTATCAAACCTGAAACAACAGTATAATATGTCATTTAAAATAAAAAAGTAGGCTATCTACACCCTATTGGAAATAATTTTTGCCATTTTAGTGAAAAAGGGGAAAATAATCATGTCTGGATATAAAATATATGCAACAGCCTATATTCGAAGTTTGTTGCAAAATGTTTGCATATAAACAGAGTTTGATTACATTTGTAAGGTGTCATGGCAGTGCCACTTTTACATCTGGAAGCCATCTGCTGGCTTATAGAGAACTTAATGTATTTCCTACAGGAAATGAATATTGTACCACATCAGTGAGCTGGGCGATGGACAGTCCAAAGCGGATGTGAACCACATCAGTGATGTTCTGAACCGGACGGGCCAGTTTACTGTATCCTGTGAGCAGAAACCTCAGCAGACGGCCTTCAGCCTGAACTTCACCACAACAGACTAGAGATGGAGAAGAAACAAAGGAAATCATTTGCACGAAAACAATGCACATGCACAGGATTTTTAATATTAACCCTGGTGAAAAAACCAGCATATGCTGGTAGGTATGTTTTGATGCTTGTTTAAGCTGGTCATTTGCTGGGTTTATGCTGGTCCCAACCAGCAAAAGACCAGCTTAAACCAGCAAAGGACCAGCATAAACCAGCAAAGGACCAGCTTAAACCAGCATCAAAACATACGTATCCAGCTTTTCACCAGGGAATTGATTCTCCAAGTCAAATATATAGAGATCAAATGGAGATGTCTGCATTTCTGATGTTTCTCCTATAAACAAAACAAAACAAAACAAAAAAAAAACAAAACAAAACAAAAAACATGTAATCTCACATGTATCTGGTTTTAGAAGAAATGCTCAGATTTATACAGGAACCAAAGTCTGCAATCATAAGTCAGAGAATGCAATATAAATGCAAAAAAAAAAAAAAAAAAAAAAAAAACCCCACAAAAAACAAATATTATAAATATTTTGAATTTAATTAAATGTTTATATTTTATATTTTTTGTGTTCATTTTAATTTTAGTTAAATGTTTAGTAATTTTGTTGTTTTTGTCGTTGTTATTATTTTAAATGTCTGTTGTTTTTTTATTTCACTTTAAGATGGTAAATCAAGTTAAACTAAATTACATTTTTTTGTTTGCATGTCATTCTGTTATAGTTCATTTTATTTACATAAACATTTTTTATGGTTTTAGTTTTAGTTTTAATTAACCCTTCTCCTTTGAATTCTGTGCTCCATGGAAAGTCTATTTTTTGTAAAATAATACAAACGTAAACACATTCAATCATTTAAAATGATAAATAATGCTTTAAACAAACTAAATATTTTTATTTTTTTGAACTTTTGCATTGTGACAGTTTCATTATTTTCATGATGTTTATGTTTCTTAATAACTTAAATTAGGCTTAATTTTCTTTATAAATAAATAAAAACTCTAAATACAGAATACAATATACAGAAAATTCCTTCAAAACATGGTATATGTATTTTAATACACATTTCACGGTTTTATGTTAAATGGTTGAAGGAAATGTCTGAAACTTAATGGAAAACGTACTGGTAATTTTCTGTCAGATCATTATCAGTTTTCTACTGATTTATTCTTCACAGTGAATATATAATAATAAAGAATTTAATTTTTCCTCCCTCTGGAATTTGGGAGGAAATATGACCCATTTTTTTTTTTTTTTTCTTAAAATGCATTACAAATATTTTTAAACATGAATGCATTCCGTGTTGCATTAGTGATGTGTACTCTCTAAAGATGCTGTGCTTTACCTTGAGGAGGATAAACCAGCAGAAGGACAAAAAGATGAAGACAGTGAGGCATGATCAAGCGTCTGTGTTCCTGCTGTTTGCTGGACAGCGTCTCTCAGAGGATCTTCTGTGTCCTTGATCTGTTTCACTGTTTTTTTTTTGTCCTAAAAACTTCCAAAAGAACGTTCTTTTCAGCTGTCCCTCGACACTCAAAGCGTTTCCACACTTTTAGTGAAGAGCTACGATCATAAATGCTTCTCACCAGGAGTTCATTCTGCTTTAATTTTGCATGCATTTCAGGAAATATGGAAATATGGAAAAATCTCTTTCCTTCACTAGAAATGTCTTGACTGGAAGAAAACCTCTCAAACACACACATTAAGCATCGCTCCCTGGAGGAAAAGGACTGCCTTTCTCTTAGACACTCAGCATCCATTCAACGCATCTGGGACCTTCGGACCCTTCCGGCAACATCCGGCTCCATTCACACAGAGCAAATCAGGTCATCTCCATTCACAGTCTTTATCAATGTCACACTCGGCATCCATCACGCTTTAAATGACACGATGCCCCGCCCACGTCTGAATGTGGCATTGGAGGTCATGCTAAATGTGATGCTTTATTTCACACTCATGTTCTTCATGCATATATTCATGTGTAAGTGCATGTGTGTGCAAGATTTATGTGCCTATGTATACTTCAAGAGGCTGCTAATGGACCCGTTCCATTACATACATGACCAGCTTCTGCTTTCATGTGATAACAAGCCCAAAAAAACATGATCAGGTCAGAAAAAACTGTTTAAAGTGAGACATCATCAGATGAACATGAACGACAGCAGCATCTGAATTTTCTGATATACAAAGTTTATTGTACATTTGCCCATGAGCTCATGGATCTGAGTGACTACACGACGGATATGCTACATAATAATCAAAAGCTATATAGATATGGCATTCAGCGGTTCAAAACATGCCGGCAAGCATTTACTTTTCTTGAGAAGAAAAATAAAAGACAACAGTGCTCATCATTTGTGAAAAACAGCAGTCGTGGATTTAATCCGAGACCGTCGAGTAAACATAGGCGTGATGATAAAATGACATTAGCTAAAGCTGCGTGGCGTGTTAGCTGTAAAACAACATTTCTGTCAGTGTGAATCGCATAAAAGTCACTTAACACACACAGACAAGAAACTTAAGGCTTGCAGGATGTGTGACATGCGCGGGCCGTGTAGTATCGCCAACTTTCCTTCTGCTGGATTCATGCACTCGTCTAAAGAGGACTATGAAAGGCAGTTTCCGCCACGGGAATAATGAATAAAAAGGTAAATGTGATTTTTTTTTTTAAAAATCTCACAGATCTGAGAAGAAAAGTCTGAATTGTGAGATATAAACTGAAAATTGCAAGAAAATAAAAAAGTCGCAATTACGTTTTAAATAAAGAAAAATGAAACAAAATTGTGAACTCTGAATTGTGAGAAAGTAGAATTCTGAGCTTATGTCTTGCAATTCTGATCTTTTTCTCAGAACTCCTGGGAGAAACATCTGAATATAAACTTACAATACAAAAAAAAAAAAACAAAAACAAAAAAAAAAAAAAATTGCAAGATATAAATTTAGAATACTAACTTTGAATACTTGTGAGGTTATAGCTCACAGTTCTGACTTTTGTATTCATAATTCTAAAAAAAGAAAAAGAAAAAAAAGAAACAAGAAATAAACTCACCATTAAGATATATAAACGCAGAATTATGAGATATAAACTCAGAATTATGATATAAAGTCAGAATTAAGAGATGTAAACTCAGAATTAAGAGATATAAACTCAGAATTATGAGATATAAACTCAGAAAAACAAGATATAAACTCAGAATTATGAGATACAAACTCAAACTCAGAACAACGAGAAATAAGCTCAGAATTAAGATATATAAACTCAGAATTACGAGATATAAACTCAGAATTATGATATAAAGTCAGAATTATGAGATATAAACTCAGAATTATGATATAAAGTCAGAATTAAGAGATATAAACTCAGAATTATGAGATATAAATTCAGAAAAACAAGATATAAACTCAGAATTATGAGATACAAACTCAGACTCAGAATAACGAGAAATAAACTCAGAATTGAGATGTAAAATCAGAATTATTAGATACAAACGTAGAATTATAAGATAAACTCAGAATTATAAGATGTAAACTCAGAATAAACATAGAATTATGATATAAACTTGTGAAATAAAGTCGCTATTACCTTTCTTATTTTTTTATTTTGTGGTGAAAAACAGCTTCCATAGACAGCAAATAATGTGGTCAGCCTGGTTTCTGAGAAGCGCCAAGCTAAGATTTCTTCCTCAAACAGGCGTTTAACATTCAAAAAGCAAAAATTTTGGTCTGTGATGATAATATTAAGTAGATTTTGGGAGTAAAAGCAAGACTAGCAACTTTCTTGTGAAAAAGACCATGACTTTTCACAGCTAAATAAACGCTGGTTAGTGCTGGTCGTTCTGGTGAGACTAACTGACCACGTAAGTCTTGCTGGTTAAACTAATTAAAAATCTTGTTGGTGCAGAATCACTAATTCCACATATGCAGTTCAGAAAATCACCTGTCACAAAGATTTACTCATGGAAGTTCATTCAGATTTCACAATCCCATTCTCGCGCCACAGAAGCCGGTTACGTTTGTCTGTTTGTGTAGATCTACAAACTAGTATGTGAAAGTTGTGAGTCTGTACAGTGAAAACAAAATGACAGCATTTAGAAATACATTCACAAGCATTTTAGAACCAAACTCAAGACTTCAAGTAAACATTTACACACAACAGGAACAAAACCGACAGCGTTATAAAAGATACCAAAGGCAATTTAGCAAAATACAGTAGATTCTTTGGAAAACAAATTGAAATAAAGCAAGGCAGCTGTGACGATATTCAACTCAAATCACTGTTACAGATTCACTGGGACTGAATGTGCAGAACTCAACTGTCGCTTACAAACAAGTACTGTGCTGTTACCGTAGTACAGTGACGGTTTTAGATGACAATACCATATTCATGTAGCATGGTATTTACATGGTACACCAAGGTACTTCAAAGAATACCAGGGTATTGATGTAGTACTTTTTTGTAAGTGATTGTCAGCTTCAGAACTGTCACATGACCCAACTGAACCAATGACTTACATCTATATGTCTCTGTTAGGCTAAATGATATTCAATGGTCATTTACCACAGTATTCTAGCTGTACATTATGTAATTATTGTATGTTATATGAATCCAGGAAGTCATTCTGCTGCTTCTGCTGAATTGTAAGCATTTTGCATGCAAATCTGAGAGGCCGGGGCTAGTTGTCACACAGCGAAAAAGGTTTTAAGTCAAAGGTGAAAATACACCAACACTTTCTTCTCTTGCAATTTTTGTTTGTTGGTTTGTTACTGTCATTTTTTAACTTAGATAGTATTTCATATTTCAAACAAATGTATTTTTAACATCACTATCACACTGTAAAAAACAATTTGTTGAGTCAACTTAAAATAATTTGTTACCAGGCTGCTTTAAAATTTTAAGTTTAGTCAACTTGAAATGTTAAGTTTTACTAAGTGACAACTTAGATATTTGCGTTGATTCAACTTACAATTTTAACAAACCGATTTTACGTTTAACGAACCAATTTTTTTGTTTAGTCAACTCGAATATCTAAGTTGTCACTTAGTACAACTTAAAATTTTAAGGCAGCAGGATAAGTTATTTTAAGTTGACTCAACAAACTGTGTTTTTTTTTTTTTTTTTTTTACAGCAGAAGGTTCCCTTTGTAACTGACATCATGCAGTGTGACAACATGCCCCATATACACTGTAAAAATGATTTTTCAAATGTTGTTATTGGAGTACATTTTACAAGAAAAACAATACTCTTTCTACTCAATGTTACTTTCCAGTTCTTTGTCATTATTTGTGAATTTAACTAGAAAAGTGTTAAATCCTACACCAATTGCTTTCATAAGTTCGATTTTTCAGCAAATGCATGAACTGCTAAAATATAAACCCTGCGTGCAATGTAAGTCTCTTTGGATAAAAGCATTTTCCAAATGCATAAATGTAAATGAACTATTTTTCCTGAGCAATAGCGTTTTGTAATCAAGATGTTTAGGATTTTGTCTGTAAATAAATCAATCCATCATGAAAAGATTTTCACCATGTGACAGCTAGCCCTGGTCTCCCCTATCAGTCCAGCACAAGCAGCAGATGAACAGCATTAAAGGGAGTGTTAGAGAAAGACTGCGGCGACTGATATGGAAGACGGATGATGTAAACAAACTATCCTCTTTGGAGAAATGCAGTCTGCATGTGTGAAGTGCTGTAGAACAGATACGGATGATTTCTACAGAAAACATATGTTAAATCCGGTCAGCTGTCCGGTCTCGACACAGACATTTTTGTTTACTGTGGTTTCTACCAATAAAACAGACAATAAAAGGCAACAGAACATCAGTTACATCAGAACAAGGCAAAACGACACGGTGCATTTCTCATGTGCTCTCAGTACATTAGTGCATTCAAAAAAGTTTTTTTCCCTGTTTCATGAGTGTGTACAGATTCAGCTAACAGAAGGGGAAACTAAATGATTAGTTCATGATCATCTTTATACTACATCTGGCCCTCACGTTTTCTGATGGCATGTATTCAAAAATGAGATGATTTATATGTAAGATGAATGATCATGAAGCAGACATATTTTACGTTATTAAACGGATACTTTTGTTGTTACAGAAATAGTTTTAGAAATTGCTTTGGAAGGTTTTGTATCTTTAAGAAAAGAAAAATATTGGCAGAAAATAGGCTTTTTATTATTATTTCAAGAAGCTGTTAATTTGCAGTATGAAATTAACTTTAAATATACATTCTTTCTAAATATTCCTAATTTCTTGACATGCAAATTATTAATCCAGGGAGTATTAAAAAACTGTAAACTTGAGAGAAAGTGATATTTTATATTCCATATGTACTCGACGTGAATTTCCTAACCATGGTAATTAATTAAGGGAATATTGTGATCAACATTATGTGACCTGGTTTAGAGATGTTTCAAAATTCACAAGCTGTCGTGAAGTACATTCACAAGCGAACGTGGACGACATGGTACTACAGAGACATGTTTTAAAGGGATAGTTCACACTAAAATCCCAATTCTCTCATTAGTTTCTCACCCTCATGTAATTTTTTAGCATCTTTTGACTTTATGCATTTTATAACTTCAGAAGAACACTTGCAATATTGTGCCTTTTTATACACTAGCTCTAACAGTAGAGCACTGAAATAATATCGCAAAGGTTATGGGTTCAAATTCCACAGAAAGCAAGAACTTATACAACATATATCTTGAATGTAGGGCTGCAAAATAAATTGCATTTCAATCATAATCATGATTTATGCTTCTCTCGATTTGGTTATTTATCCTGAACACATTTAATTGTAATGTGACATTTGCGTTATCCTGCATTGGTAACAAGCCTCCATAAGTGCTCAAAGTTGCGGTTGCCAGATGTCAAGAGCTTAATTCCCCCAATAAATCCCCCAGCTTGTTCATAAATCGATACAGTACATTTTCTGCCCAGAACATTACTTAGCTTTTGTTTTGCATGGTCGTTTGCACTGTTTTCTGCAACTAAATCTGTGAGAAAACCATACAGCAAAATAAATAAATAAATAAATAAAATAAAAAATTCCTGGCTAAAATATATTTTAAACATGTTAAATATGTGATGTAAACTGTGAAGCTCAATGAAATATATTTGTGAAATTGAATTTCAATCTTCATATAGCAAAATAGGTATTTCAGGGACAAGAAATACATTTCCAGTCTCACTGTAGCCTACATTTAGGCTTTATTCATTATTTACTCTCATCATGTGTTATGGACAGTGTTGGGGAAAGTTACTTTTAAAAGTAATGCATTACAATATTGAGTTACTCCCTAAAAAAGTAACTAATTACGTTACTTAGTTTTTATGGAAAGTAATGCGTTACTTTTTAAATCTGGGCAGGGCTTGCTTGTTTGTTTTTAATATAAAAAGTTCTATTTTTCGGCAAATGTAAAAGCCTTTTCACACTAAAAGCCTCAGGCTTTGAGAAAAGTAAATTCACGTCTATACAGTAGACCGCAGAAGAAAAAAATGTCAACTCTTCAGCAATAAAAAAATGAAAACAAATGATAGATTATCTTGAGTGATTTTTGCTTTTTGTTATGGTTGAACTGGATCATCGAAGGTTCGCAGCAAAGACATTGGTTAATAAAATGGGATTAAATGCATAAAGGATATTTGTATTATTTAGCATATTTAATTATTGCAGGTTTGTGTCATATTCGGAATTGCATTTCACTGTTTTTATTCATTGTGAGGAATACTGAATCTGTTTTTTGTGAGTGAGATGAATTAATGCATGTTCACATTTATTCTAGAACTAACATCTTACTCCCAATTTCTCTCAACATGTGGACAGGAGAGCTTTTAATCAATAAATGGGGTGAAAGTAACTGGCGTTACTTATTTGAAAAAAGTAACTCAGATATTTTCTTGTCAATTAAAAAGTAATGTGTTACTTTACTAGTTACTTGAAAAAAGTAATAATATTACGTAACTCGTGTTACTTGTAATGCATTACCCCCAACACAAACAAATAAAATATATATATATATATATGTGTGTGTGTGTGTGTGTGAGAAAATAGAAAAAAAATGGCCAAAAACATATATTGGTAGAAAATATATTTCTGTAATTATATATTAAAACAAATATATTTTTTGCCCATTTTTTGTGTATTTTGAAAAAAAAAAAAAAAAAAAAAAAAAAAAAAATATATATATATATATATATATATATATTTTTTTTTTTTTTTTTTTTTTTTTGCTGTATGCAAGTTGACATTCACTTGGTTTGTGCTTATGTGAGAGTGCAATAATTCTGCTGAAATGTTAAAAAAAAATTATATATATATATAATTTTTTTTTTTTACATTTTAACATGAGAGATATATTTATTTATTTATTTATTTTATTTTTTGATCAAAATAATCATGATTAACCATTTAACATTTATTGTGCAGCCACAATTGAATGCAATGTTGCTTTGGATAAAAGCATCTGCCAAATGCATAAATGTACCTTCATTATATTTTTATGGTGCTTTTGTGTAGTTTTGGTTCTTTCTGGAGGTTGGCAGATGCCAAAACTGCCCTTGTTTGAAAAATATTTCTCAAAATATCTTCTTTTCATGTACCACAGAAGAAAACAAGTCATGTGGTTTGGTAGGACATGAGGGTGAGTA
Source organism: Cirrhinus mrigala (assembly GCA_036247105.1). Taxonomy (NCBI): domain Eukaryota; kingdom Metazoa; phylum Chordata; class Actinopteri; order Cypriniformes; family Cyprinidae; genus Cirrhinus; species Cirrhinus mrigala. The sequence continues at coordinate 35,001,799 of CM070012.1, read as the reverse complement.
AATAACGACAGGATGTTTGCGATATTTTTGAGTGAACGATCCCTTTACCCAGCTGACGATGTGAATCCATGAGATGTTCTTAAAGATGCAAACGCACCACATATGAAATGATAAAGATTCTCCCAGCGTCTCTCATGTTAAAATCCATCCTTCAGACATGAGGTGGATAAGCAAGTGCTCGGCTCCCAGAAGCCATTGCATCTTCACTGTGTCTTGCCGTTTCCACCGTTTCTTCACTCGTGGAGCTGCGCTCGCAAGAGAAATGATGCGTTTTAAACACGCAAATGCAGTCCGGCGCACATTTGGCTCCAGAAGCAGGTAGAATCCCGGGATCGCAAGGTTTACTTTGGGCCGGACCACCCTCTGTCTGCGTAGGCGCCGTCTCCGGTGGCAGAATGGGGCGACGGGGCGCACAGATCAGAGTCCGTGTCCGACTCGCCCTCGGCGATGTACGGCCTGACTTTAGCGCAGCGCGACACGCCGCTGAAGTAGGCGTTGTTGAGGAAGTCCAGGTTCTCTTTGGACTGCGAGATGCTGAAGCCGCTGAAAGAGCGCTCCAGTTCCTCGTGGTCCACCGAGGGGATCGATATGGACGTGTCGCTTTCGGCTCCGGCCTGCTGCTGGGAAAGAGCCAGCGGGCGTCCGTCTTCGCCCCGCGACGCGTGATGCTGTCCCGCCCCGCGAGAGCCTCCGTTGTGGCCGGCGGACGAGCGCTCGTGGGCCGGAGGCGGCGGGATGCGCACTAGCGACGGGTCGACCATGGGTGACGTGCCTTGGGCGGGTTCGGGGTGGGTGTGAGGGTGCCAGGACGTGGAGGGCGGGCAGTGCTGGTTGACGCAGGTCGACGGCGGCGGGTCAAAGTTCTTCTGGCCCGCCGAGCTGTTGGAGCGGATGATTTTGGTGATGGAGCCGCTCTTCTCCATGTGCTCCACCGGACTGTGGTACGGCGGCGCCGGGTCCGGCTCCTTAGAGGCGAAGTAAGCATCCGTCTCGGACTGCGGGATGCCCATGCGCTGGATGTAGATGTTGACCAGGAAATCTAGCTTCCTCTCCATTGACATCACCTTAAAAAAGAGGAAAATCTAATTGTTTTTATGCATGGTCATGAGTGTAGCACATTAAAAACAATAATTGTTTGAGTTTAGTGTTCTTTAGTTTGAACTACTACTCAAAGATGACTAAAACTTCTAGCAGCATTTGGGGAAAAAATGGATTAAAACATTAAATATTTGCAAGATAACAGGATCTCCCTCAATAAATTCCTTGCTAGAATGAGTTTAAAAAAAAAAAAAAAAAAAAAAAAAATTATTCTATTTAAATATATTTTTAAATGCGCAAAAATATATATTTGCTAAAATATGTTTTAAAATATATTTACAGAAATACATGTTCTACCAAAAAATATATTTAAAAAATATAAATGTATTTTTTAAAGCATTTAAAAATATATTTTGCCCTACAAGTATTTCATCACTTTTTTTTTTTTTTTTTTTTTTTTGTATGTTGCTCTTATATAACATTTACTTCATGGTAAATAGTGAATCTCACAAAGAGTGTCAAAATAATGTAAAAATATAAATAAATCAAACTGTAATACATAAAATAAACATTTAGCTATGATTAAAAAAATAATTCAGTCCATAAATGAAACATTTTCTTTATGATAAAAAAGTATGTAATACATAATATAAAGATTTTAGATATAATTACAAAGAGTAACAAAATAATCATTTTTGATGTGATTAATATGATTCAAAATTATTAAACTGATTTTTAGATATTAAAAAATGTATTCAATATATAAAAAACATTTTAGTTATAATTAAAAAAAATGTAATATATAAAATTTATACTTTTTATGATAATTAATATTATGTAATATAAAACAAGACCATTTTAGATTTGATTAAAAAACAATACTGGTGAATCTCACAAAGAGTGTCAAAATATAAACAAATCAAATTTTAAGAAAATTGTAATATATAAAATAAACATTTTATTTAAAAAAATCAGTCTATAAATTCAACATTTTCTTTATGATTAAAAAATAATGTAATACACAATATAAACATTTTAGATGTGATTACAAAAAGTAATTCAATGTACAAAATAAACATTTTAGATGTGATTAATATTATTCAAAATTATTAAATAATAATTAAACACATAAAAACATCTTAGTTATTACTAAAAAATATTCAAAATATAAAACATACAATATAGTTAAAATTAAAAAAAAGATTTTATATATAAAATATATATATTTTTTATGATAATTAATATTATTTAATATAAAACATGACCATTTTAGGTTTGATTAAGAAAATCAATACTTAAACATTTTACTAATGATTTTGTAATGGTTTTATGTAATATGTATAACTAGCACAATTTTCATTATCAATATATTTTTAGGTGAAGAACAAAAATCATTTTTTTTTTTTTTTTTTTCAATTTAGTTAAAAAAATTGTAAGAAACATCAAACATTACTTAATTTGGAAACAACCTCTTAATGTTCTAACATCCTTTTAAAATGAATTCATGGCTGAAATTAAAAATTATTTTAAAGAATAATCTTAAATGCATTTCTTTCTGTCAGCTGCAAAATTCAAAACTGAATAATCTGTAAAAATAAATAAATCAACAGAAATATTTGCTCTCTTCCACTAATAACACACTGATGAACCCATTATGGCAGATGAGCTTTCTGCAAGCAATAATAAGAAAATACTGACGTTTTTCTCACAACAGCGCTGACTATAATTGATTGAAATAGATGGCATACATCAGTGTATTTTACGTTGATCTCTTAGCGGTGTGACTGACCTGTTTCTCCACTTTCCCAAGCCGTCCCATCATGCTGGGATCTTCTGGCAGTTCTGCATCCGTGGTTCCTTTAGGACGATCCTTGTCTGTTATAGCAGGACCTCGACCAACAATCTGATCCACTCTAACAATCAATTACAAAGGAGCAAACATCTAGAATAAAAACTTCATAACTCAAAAGAGTCAAACTAAACAAAGTGTTTACTGCAAAAAAATCAGTTTTAGGAGAAAATATGTCAACCAGTGATCCATTATACATACATATTAAACACAGTTGAACAGAGAAACACAGAAATACACTGCTAAAATTTACCAATTGTTAAAAAGTTTTTCATTTAAAATGTATATAATATATAATACATAATATTTTTATATAAATATAAATATTTAGTACAACATGTTTTTATTTTATTATGATATATTATAATTATATATACATTTTGTTTGATAAAAAAACATATCAAACGAACAAGTTAATTTAGCACATTATTAGTTATTAAAAAATATATATATATTTATAAAAGTATAAATAATGAATAATTTCCATATTATTATATATAATATATAATATTGTATATAAATATAAATATTTAGTACAATATATATAGGATAAATTATATTAAATATGTAAATAAATATATATCTATTTAAATAAATGTATTCTTAAATTTTCTTATTATATATTATAAAAATATATAAAATTGGTTTGATACAAAACATATCAAACAAATATCTGTTTCTCTTACAAGTTTTTTTTTTTTACAAATAAATATATATTTATAAAAGCATAAATATTAATATAATAAATATAAATTATTATATGACATATAATACATACATAATTTTTCATTTATCACATTATTTATCTAAACTTTTATAATAATAACAAGATTCATTTCAAAGATTTATAAATTGTTAAAAAGTAAAACGCCATGTATTCTATCTTAAAGCACAAAGCAGTGTGGGAAATCAATGAATGCATGCAGAGGGAGGAAAAATGATAATGAGGGGGGCGTGTCCACACACAGACAGACAGAGATGATTGGACAGAAAGAGTCAGACCCTCCAGACGGACGTTTTCTGTTGATATTTGCCACTTTTGAACAATGTGTCGATGTGAATTCACATGTTTAGTTGCGTATTACAGTATGAGCTGCACATTTGACACATTATCCAAAGCCGATGGACTACACTAGCAGGGGTGCGTCTGATCCGAGACACTCCGTCTAAATACGGCATCAGAAGTGTTGCTTTGCTGCTTTGAAAAAAGGAGATCGGTGGGAATCAAGCATGAAGAAAACAGAAGAAAAAACGCTGTGCATCATGTGGCATGCCTGAAAAAACGCCATGCCGACATGCATACGGAAAATCAGCGATGCTAAATGAAAGGAAAGATCGTTTGGACGTGTGCATCTCCATTTGCTGCTTCTTGCTGCCGCAACTCGTCATTTCCACACAGCGGTGCAGGCAAACTAGCTTAACCAGTTTTAGTTCAGCTACATGACTAGTAAGTGACCGAAATGTGATAGTCGGTTCCCCGCGACTAAACGTCTGTACAAAAAACACTTCGGTCACGGCAAACAAAAGGTCACAAAGTGGATTTGGAGTTCATTATCAGAAGCCGCCCGGAGCGTTCAGGCTTGATGCAATAATAGACTAGTTTGTTTAGGTGGTTTGTGGTAACTGAAGTTTCTACTAGCCATGTAGTCTGAAACAGAAGCAGGTTTCTTGGTTGGTCTCTGGAGCGAGAGCTAACGCAGGCCCGGGAGATGCAGTTTGGGGCGTCCTAACCTAGAAGAGAACTGGGGCGACTCTTTGGTTCCTTTGGTTGAACACTTCTTTTGGCGTGGGGTGCTGGGACCCGGAGGACCCAATATCATATCTAACCTGGCAAAGCAAATAGAGTAGAGGACAGCAGAATGCAGAATGACGTGACACGACCGGCGCAAACCAACAACAACAAACCCTCCAAATATATTCCAGACATACTTCATGGAGATCATTACCAGAAAAAAGCTCTCGCGCTTGCTGTCAGCGATCCACGTGTGATGAAAGTATGTCAGTAATGGTTTCAAAATATGCGCTTGTTCGGAAGCAGGAATATATTTACATGTCAAATCACAACCACATTCGTTTATTTACACAGGAGGACTGACCTAAAATAAGACGGATGTGACTGTGTTGGATTTATTTGAATAGGTAGGCAGCAATTTATGTGCAATAAGAAGTGTTGTTTTTTAAGGTGTCATGGGTCAGTGATGATGATTTCGGTTTTGTATGGCATTGAAAACTTTAATACCATTTTTCAACCCAATTTTAATTTAAAGACTCTAAAAACGACAAGAAAAAATTATATTAATAAATAAGAAAATATAGAATCAAATCACAAAATATTTAATCTTTACATTGTTTATTTAATAAAATAGTTTTCATTTTTCATTATATAAAATATATTTTTAAACATATGTTCAAAAATGTGTTGGTTTAATATGACATGAAGAAGCTTTAATATTATTTTCAATAGTGCTGGGCAATCCTATATATATATATATATATATATATATATATTTTTTTTTTTTTTTTTTTGTGTACATAACATATGTGTGTGTACTGTGTATATTTATTATGTATATATAAATACACACATATGCATGTATATATTTAGGAAAAATATGTTATGTTTATATATTAAATATATTTTTATATAATATAAATTATATGAATATAAATATATATATATGTATATATTTTTAAAATATATACTGTTTGCATACATCTTTATATATACATAATAAATATACACAGTAAACACACATATATAAACAAAAACCTTTATTTTAGATGCAATTAATCACGATTAATCATTGCCCAGCACTAATTTTCAACCAAAAGTTTTTTTTAAAAAAAATGTAAAGACCTAAAAAATTCCAATAAAATATTCAACTTTAAAATTTAATTATAAATATATTAAATAAATAAATAAATAATAAAATATTTCATATTTACACATTCTAATTAAACAGAATAATTGTATTACATGTGACATCTTTTATTTGCTGTTTTAATGTCAAATTTAACTAGCTTATATTTTATCATTAATTTTATATTTACATTATATTTTCATATTTAATTATTTTATCTAATAAAATATAATAACATATTTTCATTACATCCAGAGTATACATATTTTTAAAAAATATTATATTTTACAAGGTAAAACATATTTGTACAAATATGAATTTCTGAAATGTGTACAAATATTTAAATGTAACATTTTCTCTGATTAAAAACATCACATTTTGATCTAATATATATATATATATATATATATATATATATATATATATATATATATATATATATATATATATATATATATATATATAATATTTTCATTAAATCTTGAGTGCACAAATCTTAAACATGTTTTCAGATTTTTCTTTGGTTTTATGATTTTAAAACTAAATTTGCCATGTCAAAAAAAAGGGTCTCTATGGTATATATATTTTTCGAGGTTGTAAATTAAAAAAAAAAGATTATTGGAGTAGGTTTTACAAAAAAAAAAAAAGAATTTTAGTCTTCCTACTTCCTAATTCTGTGTTACTTGCCCATTCTCAGTATTTGTGAAACTTGTCAGTGCGTGAAAATGGTTTCAGACTAAATCCTAAATGACATTTTTTCAGAATATGAACTGCCTTTTACATTATTACACTATGAATAGATTTGTCTATAAAAAATGTCACATCATTATTGACCCACATGTGCTGCTCTGAACTGCTAAAATATCATAATATTGTATCTTAATAAATAAAAATGTAGATAATGTTTCTCAGTCGAGGCATTTGAACACAAAACCGCACATTATGTCACTGAAGACAGTGTTGGGCAGTTTTTGGGTATCATATACGTACATGTGAGGATTGTTCTGATTTGGACAGATACGAACATCAAACCAGTGAGAGACGTTTAGGAAATCGAGCCATGCAAAACACAACACAACACAACACCGTCTAGTATGTATGAGTCAAGCGTCACTGTCATGTCGGACGGTGTGAGGAGTGTGTGAAGAGAGAAAGAGAAGCAGCTGTATCTGCTCTTGCCTGGACTGCAGATTTTTAATGCGCGCCAGCATGTCCAGATGTCCGGCCGAATACTGCTCGATCACGTCCATCACGTCATACGGCCGCAGACTCTCTTTAAACTTTCGCTTGGACACCATAAACCTCATGATGCTGAGGGGACAGACAATAATCACACACATTATCACGTTTAATACACTTCACACAAAAACAATGGGTGAGAAGCTATCGAGAACACGGCCAGGTCATATTTCACCCCAAAAATATAAAGAAACAAGAAAATATTAAAAATAAAATTAACTTTTAAAAAAATGTATTTTATTTTAGCTACTTTGTTACTTAGAATAAAATAAAACAATAATAATAATAATAATAATAATAATAATAATAATAATAATAATAATTATATATATATATATATATATATATATATATATATATATATATATATATATATATATATATATATATATATATTTATTTATTTTATTTTTTTATATTTTATTTGTGATTGCATCTGTCATTTTTGGCCACAGTATCTTTTATTCATTTTATATATTCATTTTTATTCAAAAATTTTATTTCAGTTAGTTTTACTTTGTTACTTGGAATAAAATCAAATAATACAATTAATTTTACATGTTATTTCAGCTAGCTCCCAAAGCAACATTTCTCATTTTCATTTATTTTAATTTAATGTATTAACTAAAACTCAAATGAAAATTAATAATAATAATAAAAAAAAAAAACTATATGGACATACTAAAAAAACAAACAAAAACAACAACAACAACAACAAAATAATAACAATTACGAAAGCAAACAAAAAATGGCTAAAACTTTAACTAAAATAAAATATATATATATAAATACTAATTCAAAGTATTAATAAAGTAGTAACTATAATAGAAATGATACTAAAATAACACTGAACTTCTTAGAAGTTACTGTAGTATAACTGAGATACAATTACAGTTTATATATTATTATATTTATATTATATTATATAATATTTTGAATTAGTCTTATTTTTATAGTTCCCATTTTCATTTTAATTTGAATTCAATTTTAGAATTTTTTTTTGTGGTTTGTCATTTTTTAAAAAATATATCTGCATAGTTTTTTCCCATTTTTATTTCAGTTTTAATTTGTTATTTAACTCTTAAAACTAAATTAAAGAGAGCAATAAAAGTGTAAAAAAGTTTCGTTATTTTATTTTATTTAAACAAAGAAAATGTCATTTCACAGAAGCAGCTGTAAATTTTTTTGTGTTTTGTCATTTTTTAAAAATATGACTACATATTTTTTCCCTCCATTTTTATTTCAGGGTTGGTTTGTTATTTTAGCTCATCAAATTAAATAAAAAAAAAAAAGTGAGAAATAAAACTGTAAAAAAAAAAAAAAAAGTTTCATTATTTGCTTTTACTTAAACAAAGAAAATGTTATTTTATAGAAGCAGCTGTAGAAGTTTTTGGGGTTCGTCATTTTTTAAAAAATATGTCTACATAGTTTTTTCCCCCATTTTTATTTCAGGGTTAGTTTATTTTAGCGCATCAAACTAAATTAAATAAAAGGTGAGAAATAAAATGATTAAAATAAAATAAATGAAACCGATAAGAACAAATACATTAAATAATAAAATAATATTTTTCATTATTTGATTTTATTGAAGTAACAAGAATGTTATTTTATCATTTTAGTTTTAGTAATCTACAATAACCCTGGTCCATTAGGGTTTTTTACTTTTTATCTTAAGGTAAAACATGACCTGAACATGTTTTTGTCAGATTTACTCTGTAACTGAGTCCCAGACACTGATATATTTTCTCAGGCTTGATACTGACCTTCAATATTGAAAATATCTCATACATAATAGTCGCTGGCATGATCTGAGCAATGAAAGTGTGAATGTAAAAAAGGATTCAAAAGACTGAATGTAACACATTTTGTAACTTACATTCAGGAGAGACTGAGTTTATGCGGTAATATTATGTGATGCAGACTGACTGCTGTAGTTTAATCAATAATATTACACGTCTGATGGATGCTGCCTGTCTCATCTTTGCTTACCACACGGCCCTGATGGTAACTTTTAGTCCCGGCGTTAAATCCTGAGGGACAAACTCACAATGGCAGCTCTTATTGTCATCAACAATGTCTTCTCCGGGAAGGCTGGCTTCTAAAAAACACAACACGGACAGTAGGACTCTGGAGTTAGTGCACAAACCCCCTAAACCCTCCAAACACCTAAACGTAGCAGAGCCGCAGCCGTTGACTCACTTAACTAGCTCAGTCCCGCTCCAGACTGGTCAGCGCAATGCCGTCTTTATGAAGGTACGAGACGGACATCATGGGAGAAATTAAAGACTACTGTGGCCCAAAAAACACATCGAAGCCATACATTGAGCCCAAAACACATTTGGACACTTACACAATTAAACTGGATGAACATCACTGCATCAGATGATAAAACATCAAATCAAGTGCTATTTTAGTTTAAAAAGTTGGTGTAAAATGATTTAAAAAAAAAATTTACTCAAACTGCTAACAAATTTCACTAATGCTAGTTGGTTTAAAATAAATAATAAATAAGGACACAATAAAACAAAAACAATGATAATATTTTCTGATAAAACACACTCCAATACTAAAACTCTAATACTATTTTTCAACCAAAATTAATTTAAAGACTCCAAAAATGGCCAGAAAAAATATTAATAAATAATAAAATATAAAATCTTTAAACATTCTATCTAATAAAATAATTTCATTATATTTTTTAATATTTCATTATATATATTTTCAAACAAACTTTTATTTAATGACTTTAAAAATGGCAATAAAATATTATAATATTCTAAATAAAATGTATTTATTAATATATATTAATAAATAATAAAATATGAAATATTTAAACATTTTAATTAAACACAACAATTGTATAACGTCTTATATCTTTACATCCGGTTTTTGCTGTTTTAATGTCATTTAAATATGGAAGAGTTTGTTTTTTATTTATAACAAAATCTTTCATACATATTTTAAATAATAAAATAAAACATTTTCATTACATCTTAAGTGTACAAATCTTCAGCATATTTTCAAATAATTCTGAAAATATTTATTTTAAAATATTTGTACAAATATGAATTTATAAATCACAAATAGCACATTTTCTCTGATAAAGAACATCACATTTTGATCTAATAAAATACAAAATATTTTCATTAAATCTTAAGCATATTTTCAAATTTACTTTTAAATGTAAAAAATATTGCTACAATTTCAGAATCACAAATATCACATTTTCTTTTGGTTTTATGATTTGAAAACCACATAATTTTTCAAAACTGTAAATAAAACAAAGATTATTGAAGTAGGTTATATATGTATATATATATTATTATTCTTTTTTTTTTTTTTGTTAAGTATTTGTGTTTGTTAAACGTTAGTGAAACATGTTCATGTAATGAACTACAAGTCCTTTATCAAGCAAAAATTATAAATATACTTGATTTAATATTTTATATCTAATGCAGTGACATTCAGACATGTTTCTGCGTGACACTCACATTTTTTGAGGCTGCTGTAAAAGCAAACAGCAATGAACTTTGCCATACAAAATAAACTAATCGTTCTTTTAACAGACTGACATTGTAGAAATACTGGCACATTTTTGCAAAAGACATCATTTAATGAAGTGTTTGACTATGAGTGAGTTAATAAAGCACTGAGGCAACTGTCAAACATGTTAATGGACATAATTAAATGCTTTCATCCATTGCATGGACTGTTTTAAATCATTTTTCAGACCAGCGGTGACTGATTCAACTTTTCCTTAACCAGTGATGCCTCAGTGCTGGACTTGTCTTAACTACCTCGAGTCTTAAAGCAGCAGTTCTCAGCTGGTTTTATGTTGACCGCCAAACACAGTGCCAAACCCGTAAACAACATTTAATGTAATACAGGCAATATTTTCTTTAACAGAACAGAACTGTAACCCACATTTGGGTCACGTCTCACACCGGTTGAGAACCACTGATTTACAGTCATTATCATTTAAATAACACTAACCAGCCCAGTTTCTTATATCCATGCAAAACGCTGATTGCATCTGTCATTTTGGGCCACAGTATCTTTCTCCTCTGTTCCCATTAGTTAGCACAGACCATCTGGCACAGGACAGGTACATACAAATAAATCTACCTGTGCTTATTATGCCAAATAAACCACAGAGCCTTAAAACAACCGAGTGAATAATGGCATCTGAAACCAGTTTAATGAGGTTGTCTAGTTGTTCCACAGCTCTGTGGTCTTCATTGCATTAAAGTTTCCTCCTCAGGACTAACTAGTTCCCCTCACATGCAAGTAAAAGAGCAAAGTTTGCAGCCATCAACTAGCACGAGTTCTAGGCTTGGTAAAAACGAGCTCCTGTGTGATAATCTCTTACTGATTAACCCTTCAATTGCTGCAGCGATAGTTTAGGGAGGAGAGATGGTAATAAAGTTACAAAAACAACAACAAAACAGAGCTGCTTTAAAGCTAGGAATTATTAACAATGGTCATAATAATGAAAAATAAAATACATTTTTTGAAACTAGTAAATTCTCTGAAGGTCAACCAGATTGAATTCTAAAGCCAAATATTGTTGTGAAGCTTCAGTGCTTCAAATAAATGATTCACCTTGAGAGAAATTACACAAACTCTTTCTTGCATGAAGTGAAATGTTCAGATACAAATACTCAAAGAGTGTCCGTTTTTAAATACAATGAAATGACATTCAGGTGAAGGTGCAAACTGAGTTCTGCACACTAACAAGACATCAGGTGGACATTCTTGCAATCTCAAGGTTATCTCTGACTTTGTATTGCCTCTGCATATGCTAACCATCTGATGTCTTGATAGCAATTTACAGATGACAGCAAGATATATCACAAACTTCATCTTTACTAAAATAAGTACAGCATGACTACTTGAAACAGCTAGATGTTTCTGAAAAAAAAATTAAAATGAGAAAATAATTAATATACTCTTACATCAAAAAACCCTTAAAAATACACATCATGAAATATAAAAGGTTTCGTTGCATCACAAAATATCTTGTGCAGATCTGATGTAAAAAAAACAGTGCAATATGAAATGTAGTGTTTTTGAAATGTACCAGGACTTTAATTGGATTTAAATGTCATTTGACTTCAGTTTTGTTGTTTTAAATCTGTTACTGCAACTAAAATGGCAAAATCGTAGCCAGAAACCAATAATTATGTTTTAGGATATTGCATATATTTCACAGGCTATGGGACTTTAGTACCAGGATTATATTGACAACACTGACTATTTAGCAACGCCTCTTATTCTTAAAAAAAAAAAAAAAGGATTCACATGTAAACTAAATGCAAAAATGAAGTACTAACTAAAATAGATTTCATTTTAGAGCGTGATACATTTTGACATAAAACAATAAATAAAAGCCGTTCATCATGCTAAAAGTTTTTAAAGGCATCTTAAACATGCAAGCATTTTAATAGAAAAACACGTCAGATTTTTAAATGATACTTTTTGTTGTTCAAAATCAAACAGAAAGCACAGTAGACAATCATCATTTAAAGCAGGTAAGACTTTACAGACTGGCATATTCTCAGACCGCTGTGATGTACTCAGTATAGAACAAACCAAATTTGAATCAGTTTTCGCAATCAAACGGGTTGTGGGGATACAAAGCTTCTTAGTTGTAGCATCTCTAGTCATAATTTCATGAAATTTGGTGCATCTTCTCAGGTTGGTCTGATGTCTTTGTGCACCAAAATTTGTTGAGTTTGTACATTGTGTTCAAAAGATACAGAATTATTAGTCAATATAGACTATACCTGAAAATTGCATTGACTTGTGTCTAGATTTAAAAATTTCTCTAACTTTTTTTTTTTTTTTTGGTAAGAAAATGTAATGTCAATCAGAATGAAAGACATACAGTATATTGAGTTTGAAAAAGAATGTTTTTCATGAAATTCAAAATTGTGGAAAATTTTCCAATCGAAAATGTAAAGGGACCCCATATGGTCCTTGATATATCTGCTTATTACAGCACCACATACTGACTGAAATACACTTAATTTGGTACACTGCCTTTTAAAGACAAGTATGTACATATGTCTAAATTTCAACACGATCAAACAATCATTTCTGAGATAACTGGCTGATGAATTTTGTTTAACTGCTGGTGGCCATTTTCCCGGGTTTGTCCAAATCCAGCTCAAACCTTAAATAGAGATACATTTGACCCTGACAACTAATGAAAAGAATTTTAACAGCAATCTTGTTCATGATGCAAATGCCATAAAACAGCACCACAGAGAGTATCTAAAGTTGTCATTTGAGTCTCTCTGTAAATTCATCCCAGTGGTCTTGAGAGATATGCAGTCATTTAAAAGTAGAAAATCTTACATACTGAAGCTTTAAATGGGTAAAATAAATAAATAAATAAATACATTTAACATGCTGTATCAAAGTGAGAGCTTTAGCCAAGAGACCCCTGAGCTTTACTTTGAAAAAACCCAGTTAACACATATAAGGAAATAATCCAGTGAAATCACAGGCATTAATATTCAGAGCAACAGCATGATTGTGTGTTATACTGCTCAATGAATGGCAAATAATTCAAGAATTATTCAGGATAACAGAATTATTGTGTGTTATATTGCTCTGTTAAAGTAAAAAAAAAAAAAACAACAATAAATCAAACTCAAAGCATATTTGCAGACTGATAGTTGTGCTGTGACTGAAGCTGGTTAGTTTGACTGAATATGGTGCTTTGGTTTTAAGAGGTTGAACGGGAGCCCGACCCATCTGGATTGCCTGACCTGGAGAGTTCCTGTGTCTCAAATCTTCCTCTTGCATCTCAATGAGCACTTTAGCATCAGCATCCAACATAGAAACGGAAAGGACAGCATCAGGATCCACATTCATCAGAAAAAACGAGGGGAAAATCATAAACGCACATGGATTACAAAAGGTCAAACTTTCCACAAGCTGCTGTCCAAATGATTCTGTCAAAGAGTTTTATTATGTTTCAGAGCTGCTGACTGTCACGAGATTTAGTCATCTGAAATGGTACAATCTTAAATGAAATGTCAAGGTTTCTGAAAACCACTTACTTGAAAATAAGCAGTGAATTTGCACTTTGTGGAAAGTGTAACCAAAGCACAGACTTTTTCATAAATTATATTTCAATATTCCAACACGCATTCTAAAGATTCAAATGCCAAAAGTTATGATTGGTATGTAAAAAAATATATATTTATGCCATAATATATGCCATGAAATCATATACTGTATTCATACCAATCATAAATAGCTCAAACAGTAATCTTAAATAGATAAAATATTAAAATAAATTACTATTAAAATAAATTTAGCTCATAATCTTCAACTCAAGAACTGTTTTAGAGTTTCTCCACAAAAACACTGGCAGCAAAAGCAACTCGTGACTCGACTGTACTAAGATAAAACCTATATGCACAAACAACACAGACGGAAAGAACTACTCCAATCACGACACAACACTGCAAAAATCACATGCAATGGCACAACAGAAAGACAGAATAAGAATCCTGATGTGTGGAACTCGATTCTAAATCTGGATGATATGAAATTAGTCTAATTTCTGTCGTCAGAAATTAGCTAAAAATCTCAATGTAACTTATTCAAGTGAACGTGGACAAGTGTAACCAGTTTAAAACAAATGTCAAACACAAGACCGGTGTATAATTCCTCACCAAGATACTAGTTGTATCCACTATGACTTCAAGTATACAAACTATAACTATGGTCTTGCGCTTCATGATTGTCACTTGTTGCATTTGAATCTACAACTTTTGAGTAACATTCTGTAACAACTGTAACAAATGAAACATTCTAAAACTACCATTCTGTAACATTCTGTGTTTGCAACATTCTGTAACAATTGTAACAAATGTAACATTCTACAACCACTATTCTGTAACATTTTGTAAGAGTTGTAACATTCTACAACTACCAAACCACGACCAAAGCGGACAGATACAGAAGACAACACCGGATAAGCGCACAGGTACGAATCGCTTGCCCTCACCTTCTGAGTTCTGGCGGGACGCGGCACCTTTAAAGCGGAAGGCCTGTCTGGCCCGACTGCGGTCGCCGAAGCTGAGGCTCTTGGGTACTTTGGAGGGACTGTCTTCAATGCTGTTGTCGGCGCTGGGAGAGCGCCGCAGGGGCTGCTGGCCCTGAGGAGAGTTCTTCCCTTTGTTCGCTGAGTTTCTCGGGCTGGAGAACACACGCTCTTTCAGGCTCACTTTTTGACTGAAAAGGGTGTAAGAGTGTAGAAATTAGAGACCGAGGGTTTGCAGATGGTTCAGATATGATGTTAGAAAAATGTCAAACTCGTTTGATCTGATCTGAAAAGTTATAAAACTTCACTAGCTAAGTTGACATTCAATGAGGAGTTTTACCTGATTTGGTAAAATGCATAATAGGATTGCATCTTACCATATTACACATTGTGATTGGTTGACACATTTCAAGGATGTTGATTCATTTATTATGATTACATGTTTATTTCATAAAATCTGAATATATCTGAAAAATGACTTAAAACATGCATAAATGACTGATTTTGCATCGTATTACCACCTTAAGTGTCAATAATTCAAGAGCCTGTTGTTGATTTTGCTTCCACACTATAAATTATTATATTTTATTTTAATGAATATATTTAAGCACAAACTTGAGATGTATGCATTTTAATTGCATAGAAAATCTGCATGCATTTGGATTACACAGTTTTAACATTAACTAATATTTGATTCATATTTGTCAGTCAAACATCAATGAAATAGGTCTGATTTCTGTACTAAAAAAAATCATGGCATAGTTTGTTAAATATTTGCATCTACTTGATTTAATTTAAATGGACATTTTTTAGAAATACATTTAGTCAAATAGTTTAGAATCAACATAAATGTCTTAATTGTGAAAATAATTACATTTATTCAGTTAAAAAGTATGAGCATGGTTAAATATGCCTAGCTGTTGAACAAACAATATTCAATTAGTTAAAAACAAACTGAATTTATATATAAATGTGTTTATTGTGTATTTAAAACATTTTCATTTTATTAATACTGTAACAGAAATCTGACCTGCTTCATTTATGTTTGGCAGACAAAAATGCATCAATTTAAATACAAAACTTCTATTTAGGCCTCAAAATGTGTTTGATAATTTAATAGAAAGTTGCACTGTTTACGGTGCATCTTTATGCATTTGCAGTAGCTGTATTCAGTTCATTCTCAAAAATTCTGACAACACAATGACATAATTAATTAGAACAAGTACAATCAACAGTAAAACAAATCATATCCTATCATACTCATATTCACATATTATATCCAATATTATATTCCTATCTGAATGAACTGGTAATTTGCATTACATAATGTTTGTTAATGAAGGTTATAGTGTTTCTTGTAGAGATTCACTCTCTTCACATCATGTGTTTCAGTGTTTTGTTGAACCGTGGGCGGACGTATTCATGTGCATTTGGCTTATTAAACGCCACGCATCTGTCTGCACACAAACAAGGCCAAACTAATACACCCATACACACGCACATGTAAATAACGTGTCCGTTGATGTGGACATGCGTGGACTGGCAAAATATTTGCACACAACCAACGTCCATGAAGCACATCCTGCACTGACACAGAAACGGACGTGATGCATGCAAAAGAAAGCATCGCAACTCACATTTAACATCTGTTGTGTCTGAGAAATATTAGATCATTTATTCGCACGCCACACGTGATTATACTAACCTCGGAGAAGGTTCTGGTTGGGCTTCTTTCCTGTTTAAGACAACAAAATCATACTTTCGAATGCAATGATATAAAATCTTTTCACAAACTAAACACCACCTAATAAATATTCAAATGTATTAATTTAGCTTGAAATGAAACTATGCAATTTATCAACACATCTGAGCATTAAAAAAATAAAAGTCGCCATTTTACATCACCTAAAGGAGAGGCCGGATTTGCTCTTGAGGTTTCTTAGCAGATCGAGCTGGTTCAGAGGAGGGATGAGTCTGGAAAAACACACAGAGAATGTTGGCACACGGCTGATGTGTGAAGAGGAAATGCTGTGCAATGCTTATGTAAATCTGGAAGCTTCTTTGGACAGAAAAATCGACTGACAAGGTACTATTAATAAATACACTGTTGACTGAAAGGAACACAGAGAGAGAATATACAAGAAAAAGACATGCATTTGCATATATATATGTATTTATTTATACATACTGGATATATTAGACACATAGCTACTTTTACACTACTATCTCCTGCGTAATGCACGTCCTGATTTTGCTGAGTTAGATGTGTTCCTGGGTCAACATATTTTGTTGACCCTGGAACAACATTTTTATCCAAAAATATAATCTTGACCACATCCCTACACCTAAACCTAACCTTACCCATGAGTAATCCCTAAAATTAGAGGAAATGATAGATGAATATCACTGATGTACAAGCACTAAACACTGATTGTAAGCCTAAACTTCACAAAAACTATAAACTGTTTTTTCAAATCTGATTGGTTAATCACCATGTTGTTCCAGGGTCAACAAAGATGTTGTAATATGTAATATGTAAACAGTAAAAAAAAAAGGTATAAACTGACTACAGAGAAGTAAGCCTAATGTTTATCATGCACCAAATACTCTAAGAGGTTTGCTGAAGTCACTAATAAATATCACTGTTTGTTCTAAATATAAGCACTAATAATACCAATCCCTGACTTCAAATATATTTGCTTATTTGCATATAATGAGATCAGAAAGATTTTTGTGTTTTGGAAGAAGATTATTTTACTCTGAATTTGTGGCTGAATTAATTTAAACAAAAATACAATAAAAACAGTAAAATTGTGAAATATTATTACAATTTAAAACAGCTGTTTTTTTATGTGAATATCTGTTAAAATGTAATTTATTTCTGTGCTCAAAGCTGAATTTTCAGCATCATCACTCCAGTCTTCAGTGTCACATGATTCTTCAGAAATCATTCTAATATGCTGATTTGCTGCTCAAAAAAACATTTCTGATTATTATCAATGTTTAAAAAAACATTGCGCTGCCCAATATTTTTGTGGAAACAGTGATACATTTTATTTTTCAGGATTCACAGATGAATAGGAAGTTCAAAAGAACAGCATTTATTTGGAATAGAATTCTTCTGGAACATTATAACAGTCTTTACTTTCACTTTTGAACAATTTAATGCATCCTTAATGAATAAATGTATAATTTATTTCAAATTAATCAGTCTTTGTTTCTGAAACTTAAATACATTCAGTGCAATAGATGCTTCACGTTCATCAATAACAGTGGTTTGTTGTATTGCATGAAGCACATCATAAACACGTGATTCAAAGCTTTTATGTCCAATATACTTTATACTCTCTAATGCAACACATCACATGTGACATGCAACATCACACGAGTCGCCTGCTGATTCGACATTTGAAATCAAAGCGTGTTGCATGAATAAAACATGGCGTATATGCAGGAGTGTGTGGACAGCACTGTTAACCTTCACGATCTGCACTAAAACAGCCTCAAAGGTCATTGAGCAGATCGATGCAGAGACGTCTGAGGAGATCTCATCTGACACCCAGAGGAATGCTGGGATGGAGAGAGAGAGAGAGGCGGATGGGGGATGGAAATAAGTGCAGAGGTACATATACCTGTACATGGGCACCGATACGGTCCTCTCGTAATAGTCCCACGTCGAATGGAGATCCGTGCGATTCAGGTTTGTGGCGTAAAACCTCCAGGCAGCCTGAGAGATGACATTAAACAGAGTCATATTAAAATATAACATGCATTCCTTGAATAACTCACCTAAAAATGAAAATTCTTACATGTTTGAAACCAAATAATGTGTACAGGTGAGCTGTAACTTTAATAACACAGACTGATAGTTTGGTTTGTTTAGGCAGGTTTGTTCAAATCACTTAAATAAAAAAAAAAACACAAACAAAAAATAAAATGTTCATTTGCTCATCATTTGCATATATTTTTTGGGATCAGTATGAGCTAGATTTTCATGTTTTTGGAAGAAGATTTTAAGTTTTTTGTTTACAAAGACTGCATTTATTTGCTCAAAAATTCAGTAAAAACAGTCAAATTGTGAAATATTATTACAATTTAAAAAAGCTGTTTCCATGTAAATATATTGTAAAATGTAATTTATTTTTGTGATCAAATCTGAATTTTCTGCATCATTACTCCAGTCTTCAGTGTCACATGATCCTTCAGAAATCATTCTAATATGCTGATTTGCTGCTCAAGAAACATTTCTGATTATTATCAAACTGTGAGGCATTTTTCTCATGATTCTTTGAGACTATCAGACCGTTTCTGAGCTCTCAGTTTCTCACTTATTCAGTATTATTTTGGCAGCTATCCAGAGCCAGTGACACTGAAGGTATCTGGGACGTTGATATGAGACGTGTTGTACCTGAATTAGGCCGGCAGCTGGATTTCGGCGCTTCTCGAAATGTTTCTGCCGATGCTGTTCCTGAACTTTCAAGGCAAACCCAGAGCCCAGAATTCCCTGCGGCGCGTGAAAAGAAACTTTGTTAATGATGATTGGACCTAGTTCTTCCAGAAACTGAGCCGTCGTCTATTATACTGCACTATAATGAAGTGTCACGGCATTAAAGGGGTCACATCTACTGATAAAGTGCTCTTTTATTCGTTTTTTCCACCTCCTGAGCTCTAGTTATAATATTTATCAAGGGTTTTGCAGCAGAAATGATCTAATCATTCCACCTTTTCTCTTTGAATATTTGTTGTTTGGGTGGGAATGTCTTCATTAATTTTTTTTTCTCAGAACTGAGAGAAAAATGTCTGAATTTTGAGATAAAATTTGCAATTACCTTTTTATTTTTTATTATTTATTTTAAATAATTTTATAAAATAAAATAAAATAAAATATATATTTCTTATTTAATTTGTATTTTATTTAGAAATACTGGACAGAAACTGGACTCCCAAAATTTAAATCAGAATCTTGAAATTCCGAATTGTGAGATAAAAAGTTGCAATCACCTTTTCTTTTCTTTATTTATTATTACATATTGATTTATTATTTTATTTTTTTTATTTCATATATTTTAATTTAATTTAATTTAAGTTAATAATTAAATTAAATTAGATTAAATAAATTTAATTTAATTTTGAACTGTGAGAATTGTTGTATTCTGTTGCAGAAACAGGCTTCCATAAATTATAGATGTAACAAAGAATCTGCAAATATTACAATGCATTTTTGACCTTGGTTACAAATATTTATAAAAAAAAACACTATAATTATGAACTTTATAATGCATTATGCAAATTTTAAACTATGTTTCCAATAAATGATGTTTCCGAAATGATGATGTTCGGAAAATATGTTTCCAAAATGATGAATCATAATTCACAGATGTGTTTACATTAAAGTAGAAGCGCTCTAAAGAAAAATGCATTAAGCAGCCAGTGGGGTTGTTATATTCATAATAAACAGCGCTGATCTAATTCAACCGTCTACTCTCTTCACTCCATTAAAAGCCTGTTTGACTTCATCTGTTCATTTCCTCTCAAATCTCAGGAGACTCACAGCAGGCAGTGCGAAGAAAGACACGCCGATCAGGGTGAAGGTCGCGGCGAGGAGACGCCCGTTCCAGGTTATGGGATATTTATCGCCGTAGCCGATGGTGGTCAGAGTGATCTGCGGGATATTGCGGGAAACCACCGTCAGATGTCATTTTGCCGTAAAATACACACAACAAACACATGCACACAAATATAATACAATATAATATAATATAACATTTTTTTTGTTTTTTGATAACATGATTTACCCTGATATTAACATACAAAGGGATTGATTAATTAATTAGTCAGTCACAATATAGTAACAAATAATACAAATCCTTTTATGAAAGATCACTATTATAGCCAATGATGAAGCAAATCAGAAAACCAAATATCAAGATCTGTCAGTAAATTATGCAAGAGCACGAACTCCATCCACACACGATTCCTCTGTGATCTTTCTGAAATATCATCTCATCAAACTCAACGAGCGATAAACATCACTGCATAATTAATAATCCTCACAGACGTGCTCGTCTTCTAGTCCTGTGTGCAAACTTCAGCTGTGGCTCTATCTGATGTCCTTGAGTTTATTTCCAGAGGAATCACGCCAGCGCTTTACTGGAGTCCCGAGAGGAGCCGCTGACTCTGATCGAGAATCTACCCTGAGTGCCGATTAATGTTATAATAAAGCTGAAAATATGAAACCCAGCAATGCAGAGGCGCTTCTACGCCAGAACATTTAAGAAAACGTTGAGTGCAAGAAAACAAATGGTATTTATTAGACCATAAATGTGGTTCAATGAAGTAGCAAATGTGAAACACATCTTCGAATACAATCTGCTCATGCAACCATATCGATCTCAGCCTGCATTATGAGACACTATAGACACGCCACATTACTTCAAGCACGTTTGTTAGTGCGAACGGCTTACCAGACCCCACCAGAGCGCATCGGCGTAGGTCTCAAACATCTCGTTATCCTCCTTCTCAGCGAGATATACCAGGAATGAGGCCAGGATCAGACACAGGAATCCAATGTACCAGGCGGTGATCAGTTCCTGTTAACCAAACAGTCAATAAATATCAACATCAAGTGTCATTCTCTGATGTTTGTTGCATGTTTGTAAGTCAACAACCTTTGAATGATGATGACGCACTACAGTGGGAATGCAGTGTAGCTGCATAACATTATAAATGTATATATATATATACGCACAGCCGCTTTAAAGTTTGGGATCAGTAAGACTTGTAATGTTTTTTAAAGAAGTCTCTTATGCTCATCAAGGCTGCATTTATTTGTTAAAAAAATACAAAAAAAGAGTGATATTGCAAAATGTTATTACAATATAAAATAATGTTTTTTATTTGAATATACTTTAAAATATAATTTATTCCTGTGATGCAAAGCTGAATTTTCATCAGCTGTTACTCCAGTCTTAAGTGTCACATGATCTGAAGGATCATGTGACACTTAAGACTGGAGTAACAGCTGATGAAAAATAAATGAATAAATGATATTTTAAAGTATATTCAAATAACAAATAAAATTGTAATAACATTTTGCAATATTACTGTTTTTTTTTCTTTTTTTTTTTGTTTTTTTTTCTTTTTTAGTTTTATTAATACTTTAAATTTAAATTAGCTTTTATGTTTATGCTTTCAGCTTTTATGTTTATTTCTGTTTATTTATTTTATTTACTAGTTAGTATTTTAGTGTTAGTATTTTTAGTATTTATTTATTTATTTTTTTTTTGTATTTTTAGTGTTAGTTTTAGTGTTAGTATTTTTAGTGCTTCAGCCTAAACAAAAATTAGAAATGCTGCTTTGACAGATAAGCGCAATAAGTTTAGTTTTTTCATCTAAATTTCTATTTTTTTCTTTCAGCTTTATTTCAATTAACAAAAATGTTTTAATAACACATCACAGTTACTAACACAGTTAACAATAATAACTGTGATGTGAACACTTATCATAATCTCAGTCACTAGAAAACTCCTGAAACAAGCCGAGAAAAACAACTTCAAGATTTTTGCTCTGTCAGCATGTGCATTTCTTTGCTTCTGCAAATGCACCTTCCTGTGGATGCTAAGAAATGGGACACCGCTCAAACACAGACGCTGGAACGTTATGCCCCTGCGACTCATTTTAGACTGAAAAATGCACCGTCAGTGCATCGCCCACTTTCTTGCCCTTGAGAGAGACGTCGCCTGGGGCTGAACTCATCAAGGCACCTGAATGAATGAATGACAAGATGCTTTAATCAGACTCTTGACTGCAGTCTGATCCACTCTGCTGATTAATCTGGCCAAGAACTGACCATCTGAAAGGGAAGGAGTGTGGTTCAATTTTTTTAAAAGCATGATCCTTCAGAAATCATTCTAATATACTGATTTGATGCTCAAGAAACATTTATGAATATTAACTATGTTGAAAACAGTTGTGCTGCCCCATATGTTTGTGGAAACTATGATACATTTTGTTTTTCAGGATTCAGAGATAAA
Source organism: Cirrhinus mrigala (assembly GCA_036247105.1). Lineage (NCBI taxonomy): Eukaryota > Metazoa > Chordata > Actinopteri > Cypriniformes > Cyprinidae > Cirrhinus > Cirrhinus mrigala. The sequence goes on along the minus strand of CM070012.1, from coordinate 34,978,717 downwards.
TTTAAAGTTCAAAAGAACAGCATTTATTTGAAATAGAAATCTTTTGTAACATTCTAAATGTCTTTACTGTCATTTATGATCATTTTTCTGTGTCTCACACAAGAAAAAAAAAAAACACCCCCACTGACTCCAAACTCTATTTTGTTATGAATGTAGCGGAAGTGTATTTGTTTGGGAATTTCGTTTCATCAAGTCTTCATTTTTCTCACAACAGAACATAAATAACCTGTTTTCCTTTTTCATTTAATATGCTCGGCATGAATTATTAATCGGACTAATGCTGCTGTTCCACAGACGGCTATCCTTTCCTCACGTCACCCTGCAAGCATGCAACTCCTTTATAAACTCATTTATATTTCGGCATGTTTACTGTGAACATGCAATTTCTATATTCTGGTGTTTTCATCACCAGGACAACAGACGATGTTTCCCGTATGTTTTCACAGAGTACAAAACTGCTGAGGAATCACGCAAGATGGGGCTGCACCGCAAAATGAGCTGAGCTAAAAATAGATTCCCTCTGCAACTACCACTGAGGAACATCAGCACATGAGATACAAGCAAACTATTTCTAGAAATGTTTGTGTTTTATATACATTAAGTTTGCTTTGAGTTGCAATAACGTTCCCAAATGCACTGAACTCTATAAAGAATAAGGAATGTTCTCAAAAGCTCTGGCAAAGTTCTCAAAACAAATGTTTTTACAATAACTTTAACAGGATATTTGTTCAAAATTGTCTGTGACCGTTTCCTTAAAATGCTTAGACTCTTACAAGCAAGTCATCAGTTTTTTTCTTTAAGACTGGATGTAACTTTTTAAAAGTCAGTTACATAAAAACAGATTTGGTCTAATCTGAATTCAAAAAGTAAGACTGATTACACATTGAATAGCATATTGACTAAGTTTATGCAGCTGGCCACCCTGGTCTTTAATAATGTTCTCAAAACGTTAGCACAAAGACATTTTAATTGCATTTTTGAAACGTTACAACTTAATACTTGTTTCAGAACATTCAGAGAACATTCAAATGTAACATACCCTTTCGAAAGTAACATTCAAAAGTAACACTTCCATCCAAAAGTAACATTCCCATTCAAAAGTAACATTCAAAAGTAACACTTCCATTCAAAAGTAACATTCCTATTCAGAAGTAACACTCAAATGTGACATTCCCATTCAAAAGCAAAATTCAAATGTAACACTCAAAAGTAACATTCCCACTCAAAAGCAACATTCAAAAGTAACACTTCCATTCAAAAGTACCATTCCCATTCAGAAGTAACACTCAAATGTAACATTCCCATTCAAATGTAACACTCAAAAGTAACATTCACACTCAAAAGCAACATTCAAATGTAACAGTCCCATTCAAAAGTAACACTCAGTAGTAACATTCCCACTCAAAAGCAACATTCAAAAGTTACACTTCTATTCAAAAGTAACATTCCCATTCAGAAGCAGCATTCAAATGTGACATTCCCATTCAAAAGCAACATTCAAATGTAACACTCCCATTGGAAAGTAACACTCAAAAGTAACATTCCCACTCAAAAGCAACATTCAAAAGTAACACTTCCACTCAAAAGTAACATTCCCATTCAAAAGCAACATTCAAATGTAACAGTCCCGTTCAAAAGTAACACTCAAAAGTAACATTCCCACTCAAAAGCACCTTTCAAAGTAACACTTCCATTCAAAAGTAACATTACCATTCAGAAGTAACATTCAAATGTGACATTCCCATTCAAAAGTAACACTCAAAAGTAACATTCCCACTCAAAAGCAACACTCAAAAGTAACACTCCATTGCTTGAAAAATGATAAAATGTAACATTCCCTTAATGTTTTTCTGTAACACCAAAAAAAGAAAAAACAATCTCCATCTGTAACTTTGTGCCCTGCATTCACAGTATGTGTTTATGTCTTGCCAAGTCTTATCGATCGCAAACCACCAGCTGATACTTCATCAGGATGTCTCATTAAAGCATCACCCCACTTTGGCCTTTTCCTCCTCTTCTCAAAACAGCCACACCAAGCCAAAAAGACGCTACCAGATCTGTTCCACAAGAGCGTCTGACCTCTCAAACTACACTTTAAGAATAAGCAGGAAATGTTAGTCTTGACAAATGACACATGACAGAACAACTCCTGTGGATTCAATTTTCAATATCTGCACAGCAAAAAGCTTTATGGAGCAGCAGCCAGAACAACAATAAACCTCTTAAAATCGTATTTGGTCTATGTGTAATATTTCTTTAGGGCAACTGAAATGGGACTTTGCAGTTTGGAAATTGAGTTTGTATACTGCTGATTCATTCTCCATCTGCGCTGTTTGAGAGCATCAAAAGACTTTAAAATATGTTTTAAAATAACATGAAATGATATTTTCAACTGAAAAATCTCCAGAATCCAACATATATTTGCCTGACACAGGATATTGAAGCCGAACAAGAAAGTGATGATTTGTTACTTTGAATTGATATTTGAAACAATCTAATTTAGAACAACATGCATTGATGTATCATTCACAATATAACCATGAACATGAATTATGAAAGTTAATGTTGATTTCATGTTGATTTTAACACCTTTATATGACCTGACATTAATTGCATTTACTTTTAATGATTTGTGCAAAAGAAGACCAGATTGTGTTGATTTGATGAGCGTAACAAATTGCTTTATCTATATCTATAGACCTTTATTGCCTTATATATCTCTTCTGAAAGCCCCACGGTGAAGACCTCAAACAGGAAGCATTGCAACAACGAGAATGGATGCCAGAACATGAGATGAGATTTATAGGAGCACAGTGGAAGTGTTTCTGGTTACTAAACAGTTTCAAGAGCATTTATTGTCTTTGGGTACCTTGCTGTGAGCGTAGACCACAGATCCCAAGAGTTTCCAGGTTCCCCCGCGGCGATCCATGCGGATCATCCGGAGAATCTGGAGGAACCGGAGACTCCTGATGGCAGAGGTGGCAAACACATTCCCCTGCGTTCCAGCAGCCAAAACCGAAATCGAGGCGATCAGCACCATTATATCTGAGGAACGCAACAGCATGATTGTATTTTACCGTGACAGAAAATATGCAAATTTACATGCATTCAGCAAGTGGCTTGGTGCATATAGGCATGCATTTTAACTCTATACAATACTGTTTAAAAGGTCAGTAAAAAATGTTAATGTTTTATTCTCTTCTGCTCACCTCACCAAGGATGCATTTATTTGATCAAAAATTCAGTAAAATTGTGAAATATTATTACATAACTGTAATAACATTACATAACTTAAAATAACTGTTTTTTATGCAATTATATATTAAAATGTAATTGATAGCTGTGATCAAAGCTGAATTTTCAGCATCATACGGTGTCACATGATCCTTCAGAAATCATTTTAATATGCTGATTTGCTGCTCAAGAAACATTTCTGATTATTATCAATGTCGAAAACAGCTGTGCTCCCCAATATTTCTGTGGAAACTGTGACACATTGTCTTTTTTAAGGATTCACAGATGAACAGAAAGTTCACAAGAACAGCAAGTATATGAAATAGAAAGATTTAGCAACATTTTGTAACAATTTAATGACTGGTGAATAAAAAGGATGCATTAAAAAAATTTGAACAATAGTGTATATGTTCACTGGGAATCAAACCCATAACCTTGGTGTTACTAGTATAATAAATTAGGGTACAAATTTAGATGACAAATTAGGCTTCACCCAAATTATATGCATTATTTGAGATTTAAAAAAAAGCCATATTTATATCACCACTGCTGTCAGATTATGTTTTTGTTTATGTTGAAATGTATGAATTTAGACATTTTAATGTCTTTCAATTTAATTACAGTAAACACAAGTTTTATGCATTTCAAGGATTTATGGTGTAGGATTTAGGATCTCGCAAATTATTACAAAAAAAAAAAAAACAGCAGGGCATGAAATTTTAAAGTAGAAAAACTAAAATAGCATTTTCTTGTAAAACACACTCCAATAATTTCCATTTACAATTTGTAAATGAAAAATCATTTGCTTTGCAGCTTGGCAGGCTTTTAGAAATCCTCACCGATAACACAAAAAGGTTTCCGGGCAAATTTCAATCTCCCCCTCCATCCTCTGTATCGACAGCAACATCCTGCAGACCAGATCCTCACGATGTACTCCACTCCGAAAACCACAATGGTTACAATTTCCTACAAACACGCGGACAGACGTCATGTTAGCATGTGATCAATGCACACACGTTAAACCAATACCTCTGTGATATTATATACCAGGATGTAGAGGGCGTCTTCTGAGCTCTTCTCATATTCCTTGATGGTGGAGAACACGGACAGAACCAAACAGGAGAAAACCAGCAGAAAGCTGGAACGACAAGAGAAAAAACAGTTTACCTGATATGCATTGCATTTGCATGTGATTTGTGCAACATAAAACCAAATGCATGTATTAATACAGTAAACAGAGCTGATTTGATCGGCATAATGAACTGCTTTATCTAAAGCTGAACATGCTGCACCAGATCTTTAAGATGAATTGTCCAGCAAATAGAGACAAAAAGCAAGTGTTTATGTGTAATCTGTCCTTCAAATGCCACATTAAAGCGTGTAATTGCATTGCTGACACAGTTTTTCTCACCATCTCTCTGTCAGTGTGAGTTCTGCTGCGGTTCCTCAACAAATTCAATAAGAATCCTGCAGGAAGTGCTGAGCTGGCCGCTAACGGCGCTCAGCCGCAGACATATGAGTAATAGCGGGATAACAGGATAGAGCGAACACACACTAACCCTCCGTGTGACCATATTACACAAACTATTTATTGACACAAACATTATAATTCTCATAACACACCCAACCCGGGCAGTAAATTCAGCAGAGTGATGTGTTTTTATATTATCATCTAATGCAGTGTCAAAAAATGCAGCTAGCTAAGCTATCAGCAACTCTACAGAAAAAGCAATCAGCTTAATCTAAACTGACAACTAACCTTTAGAGAAGGGTACATGACAAAATTAGACTGGATCATGTACATAATAAATACAAAATGTTAAAAACAGTTAACTATTAGAGCTAATGCAATTTCATTAGAAAACACAAAACATTTAATAGTGCGAAATATAAATGATACTGCTGTTTGTACAGGCGATTATAAAGAAAATAAGTGGTTATTTATTTCAATTTTTATTTACAAAACAGATTATAATAAATGTACAATAAAAATATCATTTAAATATATTCACTACATTATAAAATATAAATGTTACATAATACAAATATAATTAATAATAAAGATATAATTATATATGTGCATATATGTATACTGTAATGTAATAATATAATGATTATATACAAATGCACATATTTATGTGTATATACATATTTATTATACAATATTATATTGCTATTTATTGTATAAAATTAATTTATATATTTTGATTTCATGTTCCTCAGTATGCACTATTTTTTAAAGGTTTTATTTAATTACATTTAAATTTATTTACATGCATGTATTTATTTAATAGTATTTTTGCAAAGCAATAACAGTACATATTTCAGCATATGAATACGTAAAAATAAGTAAATAAATATACGCACATATTCATTGTATATACTATAAAAATGCATTATTTTAATGCATTATATTTGTTTTGATCATCTTTGGTCTGAAGCTCTTCCTCAAGCGAAGTAGAAACTGAGTAGAAATCTCATTTTCTCTGCAAGGTCATGTTAGAGGTTCACGGAAAGGTACAAACTAAAACTCTCTCCAATTTAGTAATCGTGATTGATAACGATAACACTGTGCTGATTAATGTCACTTCTGTGTCTTGATTTCTCTCTTTTCACAGCAACATAATTTCAGTCAGTAAAGAACAGGAGAAAGAGTCTGTGGACGGACACGGTGTAGTAATCCTTCCCAGCGGGCATGTAAAGTGTAATTGGACTTAACGTACGAGCGGACACAATATAACACTCCGCCGGCCAAGTGTGCAAAGCTACAATGCGACGGCTCTACAGCGCTTAAAAGGAGTTTTCTGCCTCTTTAGCTCTATTTTTACACTCACAAACATCTTTGTCAGCACTTTCTATAATGAATATCAAGGGGGAACACGAGCTTGGACTGTTCTGTGTTTAATGAGGATTAATTAGCCAGTGATTAGATGAAAAGAACAAGCAAAAGCCAGCACAAACACACTCACGCAGAAACAGAAGAACACAAGAGAGAAGACAAGAGATGGGGTTTTAGAACAGCCAATCAGAGCGCTTGTGTGGGAATTAATTCAGTTTTTTGTCTTTGTTGCCAAGCCAACTTTTCAATTTAGGGATCGTATCAAAGGTGTTTGTCCAAGACAACTAATTAGATGTTAGATGTGCATGAACTAGATAATTTAATGCCAACTCAAATCAGGGTTATAGTTAACTATACAAAATAAAATTTTTGCCATAAAACTTTTCATTACATAAAAAAAATAATAAAATAAAATAAAATGTTAAATAATTTTACATTTAAAATTTAAAATATATATATTTTCTGATTTTCGTTTTTTTTTTTTTTTTACTTGAAGTTAAAGCAAAGTCTTGGTAACCACTGAAACATCCTAGCCTAAATTTTGCATTTTGTTGTTTTTAGAGTTAAGGAAAACTTTTACTATAATTTTTTCCGAGGACATTATCCATTTTTTTTTTTTTTTTTTTTTTTTTTTTTAGAGTGTTGATAAAATACTCAGTTAGCGATTAAAAAAACAACAAAAAAACTCTCCTGTATCATAAATCATTTTACTGTTTCTGTTGTCTCTGTATCACACACAACGTTACTACCGTGTCTGTAACGTCCTGCATGCATCAAACATTTGATTTCAAAGCAGTCTGCTGTTGTTACTGAATCCAGTCTGTCCAGCGGTCGCGTCTCTCCGGTCCTGCAAACAGCCTCTGTCCAGTGGATTGGATGACAAGACTACAGCTCTAATTATAGATTATCGACCCTGAACAAAACACCCACGTCGATACGGAGAAGAGCCGTCTCTCTCCTCCTGCTGAGAACACGAGGACACCAATCTTTCCACATATGGGAAACAAGCGGTTTTCCAGTGGGACTAAACCCCCTTCAGGTTCAGGATCATTACGTTCAGTGAGTTTAATGTGTGACAGCAGTGCATTTTACAATAACAAAAGAAAACGTGGATTTCCATGGGTGGTTTATGCTGGTTAGAGCCGGTCTAGCTAAATGAGCATGAGATTTGGTCAACATATTTCTGATTTACCTGGCTAAGATAGTAAAGACTACAGTAGTATCATCCAAAATACAACATATGATATGACAGTAATACCAGACTGTCAAAAGTAAATTATTAATTGTATCAGTATAGTTTATTTAGTCAATGTTTATGTGTAAACTAGCTGTAGATGTTGAATTTTAGTTATTTCAACACACACACATGATCTCACAAGAGATTTTCTTTCCTAATAGCACACAGCACATGATGTTTTCTTGACATAATTAAACTGTCCCTCACAGGAAGCTGCTGTATTTTCCGTTCATTCACACTAATGGACGCACGACACGTGTTTCCTCATCTACGCCTCTCATACTGGCTTGATTTGCTCCTTTATCCGTAGATCTCTGATTCACGATAAATCACCGAGACAGGAGCAAGAAATCAAGAGAGAGAAACTACATTAACATTTCCTGAATGAAACAGCAATGATTACAGGGAACCAAAACACACACACACACACACACACACACACATACACACACACACACACACACACACACATCGTTTTCAGTGCAAAGATGACTATGTAAGAAATGCATGACTAATTGCAATACATCATGCAAATATGCAAATGTAACGGGAGATTTTTAAACTTTAGTCTTAATAATCTTTAATAATTAAAAAAAAAAAAAAAAAGTATGACGTTTTAAAGGAACACGCCACTTTTTTTGAAAATAGGCTCATTTTCCAACTCCCCTAGAGTCTAACAGTTGAGTTTTACCACTTTCAAAACCATTCATCCACTCTCGGGGTCTGGCGGTAGCAATTTTAGCATAGATCATTGAATCTGATTAGACCGATAGCATCTTGCTCAAAAATAACCACATATAATGACGATATTTTTCCTATTTAAATTTGACTCTTCTGTAGTTACATTGTGTACTAAGACTGACGGAAGATGAAAAGGTGTGATTTTCTAAGCTGATATGGCTGGGAACTATACTCTCATTCCAGCGTAATAATCAAGGAACTTTGCTGCCGTACCATGGGTGCAGCAGGCGCAATGATATTACGCAGCGCCTGAAATTGACCGGCACTAAGTTTGTGTGGATGCAGAGTTGCAGCCGGCAGAGTTGATGGCTGCATAATATCATTGTGCCTCCTGCACCCATGGTACGGCAGTAAAGTTCCTTGATTATTATGCCGGAATGAGAGTACAGTTCCTAGCCATAACGACCTAGAAAATCGCAACTTTTTATTTTTCGTCCTTCTTTGTACATAATGTAACAACAGAAGAGTCAAGTTTTAAATAGGAAAAATATTGAGATGCTAACGGTCTAATCGGATTCAATGATCTATGCCAAGCTATGCTGAAAGTGCTACCGCCAGACCCGGAGATCGACTGAATGGATTTGAAAACGGTAAAACTCAACTGTTTAACTCTAGGGGAGTTGGAAAATGAGCCTGTTTTCAAAAAAAGTGGCGTGTTCCTTTAAAGAAAGAAGCAAACTGTCCCTGAAACCAGCTTTAAAAATTTCAATCAAAATTTCAAAAATTTAAACTTCAAACCAGTTGCTGAATTTGAATTAATGTAAAAACAGGATGTAGAATTGCATTTGAATTTGAACGTAAGGAAGTGGAATTATATTAACTGGAAATCAAAGAAATTCACACAACTGTACATTTTAACTTGGAAAGCAAAGTTCAACAAGTTTACAAAGGATTAAGTGTTTATGTGGCTAGAGACTGTAGATAGATAGATAGATATATAGAGACAGGTATGTACATATTGCAGTGTGTATTATATCATGTTCTCCTTATTCGCTCACACACAAACAACTCATGAAGCTTAAAACAATAAAATCAGCAACAGGAAGCATTCATGAGGACATTACAGTCAAGAGCTTCACAGTCATTAGGGTCAGTATGAGACACACCCCAGTGAATACCACGCTCTATTACCACACCACAACACAAGCTCAAACTCAGAGAAAATCACATTACACTCCAACAATATCAGTGAAACACACTCATAAATCACAGTGAAACTCAAAAGAATCAAATTTACATCTCATGAACATCTCATGCTGTGTTCAGATTTGCCAAAATCTCAATATGAACTCTTTTCTCATCAGATGATCTGAGCTGCTCTCCATTAACATTTCTAGCTCTTTATTTTGTTATTGGATGACTGGATGAATATTGCAATATCCATCCATCCATAAGCTACATAAACTTTTAAACCTGATGCACATTGCTTTTCAAGTCAAAGTTTACCGTTGTATGAATTTATTAGATTTTCTGTTCATTTAGTTTCCACTTCCTTACATTCACATGTAGCACTTAGACTAATCAGACACACTATTGTTCATTAGATTTAACACAAAATCACAGACCCCCTCATCAGGTGCCGACTCAGCCAGACTACATAAACTTTACAACCTAAAAGTATGTAGAGAGAATCTCCCCCTACTTAATTCTCTCTAAAACAGACACATACTGCTATAGGAAATGACTTCTTCATTAACAGACAAACCTTTCTTTGACCTTCCTATCACACATAGTATATTGTCTTTTGTATTGTATACTGTTTTATGCATGCGTTATGATAAATGATAGATCACTAGTTAGTATAACCCCACCTATACCATGTTTGGTCTCTTTGAATTTGTATTTTGATGATCTAAATGACGCTGTATATTATGTTGACAGAGAATCTGCGAGACTGCATCCAGAGATTGTCACTGACCAAGGCAATGCAAGTATTGTACATTTAACTAAACGGAACAGAGGTTTAGTATAAGCTCTAGACCCCGTTGTAAAACGATACTGATTGTTTCACTCAAAGGTTAACTGACTTCCATAGCTTAATTTTCTTGTTTCTCTAATGGCTTCATTACAACAGTCTCACCTGCCTTTCCTTCATGCATTGTTTGTTAGACTAGTTTGTGTTAGTGCTTAGATAATAAAACTTTTGTGCATAAATTAAATGAGTTTCTGATTCTGTCACTGCTTGTAAATTAATTGTCCCTTTAACAAGCCGATCTTGCTATATGTTCTAATGCATTAGTATGTAAGAAAGTTATTTAATGTGGCCGCGAAAATTTCCTTTCTTAGAGTTGATATGAAATTACACCGAACATTCGCTGGACGAACAGATTAGTTGATGGCAATTTAATTCTGCTACAGTTACTACTGTCAGCTGATATAAATAAACATAATTAATCAATTAATTGTAATTATTTATATACATTCCCTTTTTGAGCTAATTTGCTACACAAATTCAAATTGCAATTCTATGTCCTGTTTACTACATCAAATCAAATTTAGCAATTGATTTGGAATTTAAACCATTTAAATTAGACTGAACTCAGAAATGCTGGTTTCCCTCCATCTGTGACACACATACACATACATTAGTGCGCTCATTAAACCTCCTGCGTTAATGTTTCTTTTCTAATTTACTGTTTGATTCTGGAGTCGGAGGCCTGATGCTCCCGCCGCTTCTGCTCACCTGATTACAGTAATTACAGCTGCTATGAGACTAATGACGTGCTGCTCATGACGGCTCCTCACAACCCTCTGAAGACCTGTGACAGGTACAGCCAAATATAATCAAATCCTCTAATATAAACCACAATGGTTTGCTGAAGACGCTCAAACACAGCTGAGTGGAGCAGATCCGTCAAGATCACAGAAACAAGAGAAACAAGATAAGAGTAATAAAGCGATTTAAAGACTCTTGATAAGACCGAACTTGTTTCCTTCAGCGCTTTACTAAATACTGTACATGTGATTACACGACTTAAAATAGAACCAGTGAGGACCTGCAGCGATATTCACTCACAGATCAGCACTTTGGATTTCTTAGGAGTTGAAACTTAAAATGTGATATTTTTCATATCATGCAAAATCTAATTTGCTTTGCTCTTGTGAAATAAGTGAGTTCACTGCATTATGAAAACATACTGCAGCTTTCAGAGCTGAAAAATTCTACTTCAGACCGAAACAAAGCTGCTCGAAAACAAATTATTGATGTTAAACATTTAAACAAATGATCTTCACATTTTCATGGCAACAACATCTTTTTGGGATTATAACTTTGAATTACAGTTGGCATCTACATTACTGGTCAAATGTTTTTTTTTTTTTTTTTTAATGCTTTTTGAATAAATGCAGTAAAAACAGTAAAATTTGTGAAAAATTATTACAATTCAAAACAGCTGTTTTCTATGTGAATATCTGTTAAAATGTAATTTATTCCTTTGATCAAAGATGAATTTTCAGCATCATTACTCCAGTCTTCAGTGTCACATGATCTTTAGAAATCATTCTAATATGCTGATTTGCTGCTCAACAAGCATTTCTGATATTATCAGTGTTGAAAACAGTTGTGCTGCACAATTTTTTTTTGTGGAAACTGTAATACATTTTATTTTTCAGGGTTCACAGATGAATAGAAAGCTCAAAAGAACAGCATTTTTTAAAAATAAAAATCGTAACATTATAAATGTCTTTACTGTCACATTTGATCAGTTTTAAAGTATTAATTTCCTTTTTTAAATCTTACTGACTCAAACTTTTGAATGATAGTGTATCACAGTTTCCATAAAAATATGAATCAGATATTCTCAACATTAATAATAAAAGAAGACGGAAACAAATTGACCAACACTGTCCTGTTTCCAGCTCACAATGTTAAAAAAAAAAAAAGGATAATTACAGTCTGACAGAGAGAGACTGGAAAACTGATAGAAAGCTAAAAATGAAATTGTAAGTAAAATGCTAAAAATAAAATGAAATGCTAAAAGTGATTCGATCTGTTCTGTTCTACCTGCATAATAAACACACAGTATGATAGTGTGGAATCAGCTGCAAGATCTAAACGCTTTTAACAAGAGCACGAGCACTATGAGCAATGGATGGCGTCACAGGTGCATTTCCACCTACTCGTGACCCTCACTCACACACACACACACACTCATAAACACTCTCTGGAACTGAACCAGCATGTGTGTGTGTGTGACAGTGATTGAAAACACTCTAATAGCACATGACAGCACTCATTACAACAGTCCTTTCTGAAGTGTGAAGGTGGTTGGAGAAACATGTGACGTGCGCTCATATGCATACCGCTGTCTTAAAGCGACAGCATACCTACAAATCATCGCTCTGTCTTCATTTACTCAGCACAAAAGCTTCAGTTTTGAAGAACAAATGCATTTAAGCATACAAGCGTGATATGACATTATCAAGTCATAAAGACTAACTTTAAGATATGATAATAGTGTTATTCACCATTTCATTTTCATTGTATGAACATCCATTCTGACTTAGACACGAGAGCAAGTTTTTTGTTTTTAGTGATCTCTTCCTTATACACACTCATCGGATGGTGTGTGTGTGTGTGTGTGTGTGTGTCTGTGTTCAGTAAGACTATAAAACCGAATCTGGAGGCTGAAGGTCCTGAGGGTTTCTCGGTTGACTGATCTGTCAAAACTCTTTCGCTCGGTCGAGAGAGAGAGAGACAGATGGACACTCCAGTGAAGAGGACGACTGTTCAGGATGGGACACACACCCAACAGAAAGAGAGAGAGGACTAATACTCAGCTACTGTTTTACCACAGTCATGTTACACACACACATTCATATGTGGTTTACAGGGACTCTCCATGGGCGTAATTAGAATTTTTGAATTTCATAAAACACCATTTAGGATGTTTTTTAAGCTGTTTTTTGGTTTACAGGGTCACAGGAAGTGTGTAGTACCAATGTCATTATACACATTACACACATATTTCCCATTTGTGTTATGGTTTGTACATGCATATTCCCAGTAAAAATCTGATAACTTTAATTTCTGCTGATGGACTCAAAAACATACATATATATATATATATATATATATATATATATATGGATAAGTAAATGTGATCCTGGACCACAAAACCAGTCATAAGTCGCATAGGTATATTTGTAGCAATAGCCAAAATACATTATATGAGTCACAATGATCAATTTTTTCTTTTATGCCAAAAATTAGGATATTCAGTACTAATCAAAACTTAATTTTTGATTAGTAATATGCGTTGCTAAAAACTTAATTTGGGCAACTTTAAAGGTGATTTTCTCAATATTTAGATTTTTTGCACCCTCAGATTCCAGATTTTCAAATAGTTTGAACTTGACCAAATATTGTCCTATCCTAGCAAACCAATACATCAATTGGCAACAGCTTATTTATTCAGATTTCAGATGATGCATAAATCTCAATTTAAAAACACTGACCTTTATGACTGGTTTTGCGATCCATGGTCACAAATGATGACAGAATGCAACATTTAGGTTAATTATTTGTTAAAATAATAGTTTTAATTTGATTGTTTGTTAAAATGTAATTATTAAGAATAATATATTTTTAAGAACATACATATGAACCCAAAAAATATTCTAAAAAATATTCTATAAAAATTAATTTCAGATATAAAAAAAAAAAGCTTCAAAACAACTTGCGTTTCACAGGAGAAATAAAGTCATACAGTTTTGGATGGAATCTGGATAACTAAATGATGACAGAATGATACATTTTGGTTAATTATTTATTAAAATAATATTTTTTATTGTTTATTCAAATGTAATTATAATATTATCATATAACTATGAATATAATATATTATGTATAACATTGATAATTTACCTGATAATTAATTTTAATGATCAAATTGTGCTCAATTCTATGTCTCAAAACACCAGCAGAAGAAGAAAATGTCTGAAAGTAAACCCTCAGATGGATGCAGCTATTTGTGATCTTCACACAGGTCAGGATGTTCTGGTGCCACGGCAGATTCACTGCGGACAGTGACATGTCGGTGTGTGTGTGTGTGTGTGTGTACTTTATGAGCATGTTAGGACAGTGTGCTTGATTGATGCTTTTCTCAGGGTTTGTGACATGTTCTGCAATAAATATAGTTAACAAACCACTAAACTGACCCTGATGAGCTTCTAACGCATCATGAAAGCAACAGACCTATATACAGAATTTATGCTATATATATATTTATATATATATAAATTAATTACCTTTTTTGAGTACATCACTAAATATGTTAACATAATGCTTGATCATAAAATCTCCATACAAAAGTTGCCAGGCATGCAGTTGCTAGGGTATTCTATATGGTTGCTAGGTGGTTCCTGTGCTATCCAGTGCTCTATTATCTGATGCATTGTGATTTTTGCTGACACTACCACGCACATCGTCTTTCATTCAGCTGATCTACATGCAAATGAAATGATGATGAAGGCCTTCAGTAACAAACACATGCACACATATAAACACTCACATATGATTTATTCCCACAGTGTGAAGGAATCGCTAGGGGAGGTTTGTAACTTCATTTCGGTCATTAAACTTCCTGCCAGTTGCAGCTGCTCTGGTCATCTAAATGGACTGAAGCCAAAGACTAGCACAGACAGCTAAATAGCAACACATGCTCACACACACACACACACACACACTCATTAATATTCATGTTAAAATGCATCACTTAACAGCTTGTCAAACACCTCAAACCCACACAACAAAACCAATAATCAGTGTTTGCTCAAGAACAATCAAAATCCAACTAATTCTGGTACAAAACGTCCGTTTTTCTAGACCAATCAGTTTCTGGTAGATAAAATATACTTTTATCTCAGTGAATATCCAGTTTCACTCAGAAATATGTAATTTTACAAAGATAAAATGGGTTGCAAAATGCGAACGCTGTTTGCTGTTAACTTCATCTCAGACTGTTGTGTAACTTAAATAGCAGCTTTCAGATGGTGCAATTCAACCAACAAAATAGCAACCACATCATTTTCCTCTGCAGAAAGCAAAAGGCCTTCATTTATGCAGTTCTGTGATGTTTTTCTCTCTAACAGGACGTTTGTTCTTTGACCCACAAAACTGGGTTTTACAGTCCTGAGTGACAGACGGAGTGACACTGAGCTCTGCATGAAGACACACAGTCCTCTGATTCACTTTAAATGTCCTGTAACCTCCAGCCAGACTGTCGTTTTCCTTTTACTACAAAGAGATGAATTCACCTCTAAATGTTACACTACCAGACAAATTTTAAAAAATACTTATAACCTTTTTTGAAAGAAGTCTCTTCTGCTCACCAATGCTGCATTTATTTGATCAAAACACATCAAAAATTGTGAAATATTATTACAATTTAAAATAACTGTTTTCTATGTGAATACATGTTAAAATGTAATTTATTTCTGTGATCAAAACTGAATTTTCAGCATCATTACTCTAGTCATCAGCATCACATGATCCTTCAGAAATCATTCTAATATGCTGATTTGCTGCTCAACAAACATTTCTGATTATTATCAATGTTGAAAACAGTTACACTAATTAAAAATGGGTTTTTATTTATTTTTTTTTTTAAAAGAAATCAATACTTTTATTCATCAAGGATGCATTAAATTGATCGAAAAGTGACAGCGGACACTTATAATGTTACTAAGATTTCAAATAAATGCTGTTTTTTTGAACTTTCTATTCATCTCTAAAAAACAAACTGTATCATGGTTTCCACAAAAATATGAAGCAGCAGCTGTTTTCAACAATGATAATAACTAAATGTGGGTCTGTTCATCACACACATCTATTACATAACATCAGAAGACCCGGACTGACATTCACATCAACACTAAAAGCTTGAACTGAGTCTTTGTTTACTATAAATCAGAGCTTCAGCTCATCAGAAAGTGCATGTTTATGAGGTGTGCGTCTCCTTCATCACTGTAATGCTGTGACACACTAACAGCTCCATATAAACCGGGTGAAGCGGCTCATGAATCAGACGGTTTTACTGTGTTCGTCTGGTGCAGGGCCGATTGCCCGGACGTGTCTCTGTTGGCCTGAGACCATGCTGCTTTTTTCACAGCAAACTTAAGTGGTGGTGCCTGATTCACACCTGAGCTGAGAGCTCAGCTGAGAGTCTACCTGTCCGGAGAACTACACTGTAAAAAATGACTGTGATTTTAATGGTAAAACACTGCAGTAAAAAAAACTAATAATTAGTTTATGGGAAGTTTATATAAAGTACAATACTATAATAAATCTAATAGGACATTTCATGTAATTGTACCATAAAATACAGTTTTTAAAGGTAAAAAAAGATGCAAAACTATAAAATGTACATAATTTCCTGTGACAGCTTACTATTGACTTTTTAATTTCAATAACAGTTTCTTCTTATTTTTATATTATCAGTACATTAGGGTTTTATGCTACATTTTATGTTATTAATTTAATGTTTATTGCATTATTTTATGGTTTTTGTATGACACTGTGTACTTGGGAAAGCTGATTGTGATAAACTTTAGGCCTAATTCATCATATGGTTATTGCATGCATTCATCATTATAAAAGGTACATTTTATAGCACATTTTAATAATTTTGCATATTAACTATTTCAGTTAATGCAATATTATTATTATTTTTTTCCTGTAAATTTATGTTCAACCTGCAAAACTTATATATTTTATGATAAAGTTCTGGAAACCACATACTATTTTTTACCATAAATTTCAATGATATTTATTTTAGTTATTTATTTTACACTGTAAAAAATAAATCAGTAAAATAACAGTAAAAGTACTGGCAGCTCATTACACACAACACTATAAATTAATTTTACAGACATTACTGTTAACTCCAAAACACAATGTAATGAAGTGTGAAATTTAAAATACTGGTAAAACAGCTGTAAACAATAAATACAGAAAAATTCCTTCAAATTCTACAGTATATTGTGCCCTATTTTTACAGTTTTTTTCTGAGTGTACAGTGCACGATAGCTGCAATTGCATTTGCTTCATGAAATACTCACTTTAAGACTCTCATTGTTTGACTTTATCGCTGTTATTTGAACATCAGCACGTCTAAAACATCATGACAGCGGCAGTTTTCAGTCATTTATTTATTTAACTCATCCTCTCTGGTTTCCGAACTGTCTACTATGATTAGCGTTTTTTTGCTGACTTGAGCGTGTTGCTCTGCAGTTTTCTGCCAAGGTGTTTCATGACACGGAAACAACGGTTCAGACACATCTGCATCTGAAGTGCAGAATTTTAACACATTTCAAAAACACCTTATTATTGACTACGGTCCTTTTCCTACTGCCAAATCAACGCTTATTGTGTTTCTAGCCTCAAATATAGCAATAATTACAGCATTTTCATGTCATGGAAAGCTTTGGAGGAACCATGAAGAAACTAATCCTGTATCTACACCCACACAACTGCTAATTTGACGAGATATAATCCAGATACTCGGGATTCATGATAACATTGACTAATGAGCTCATTGTTTAATTAAATATAATTATGATAAAAAGTAAACCAGATAAAGAGAAACAAGTACATCAGATAGGAAGGAAAACACTGCGTATATGGGGAAAAAAAGGATTGAATTTTAGCTATGAAGCAAAAAGCTAAATTAAGAAGGCAAAAACACAGTATGACAGGGAACTGGTTGGTTTTCATTAGAAAGACTGTGAAAATGGCATGTAAATAAAGTCTGTCACTATATTACTGTCCTGAATAATACAAAAATAATAAGTTTAATATGCACTATTAATGTATGAATTATTTCACATTTAATTAAGAGAATTAAGAACACCATTTATAGTGAATGTTGCTGTTTTGGGCTGGTTGAGGTGGTATTTTTTATATGTTTTAACATACAAAACAAAATCACCAAAAATTCAGAATTTCAACATATAAAAAAAAAAAAAAAATCACAAAAAATTTCCAAAATGCAACAAACAGACTGCAAACATGCGCTGCTATAAAATATTATTTGTGTATAAATTTTGGCAATTTTCACTCAAAAACTGAGGTGTAATTCAAGAAATGTATAAGCAATTTTTGTATGCCAGTCATTTTTGACCAAAAGCACTGCAAAGTGGGAAATGAATGAATGAATGAATAAATAAATAAATAAATAAATAAATAAATAAATAAATAATTTTTTGGGAAGTAACCCATGTGAGCAAAGTCAGTTTTAGTCAAGCTTTAGTTCAAAGTTAAAGTCATTCAATGTGATAACATTAACTAGATTTTTTAAAGAAAAAGAAAATCCTCTCCAGGTCACAATGACAGGAACGTAACAATTATGATGTTTGTGCATCTTTCTTTTCCATTTTTTTTTTTGTATCTACTGACATATTCTCAGAGTTTTATATGTGAACTGAGTGTAAATGCTGTTTCTGCTCATGCATCTGTGCCTCAGGACTGCTGTGAGATTCACGGGAGCTGTTCACATGCTGCGGTGCTGAAACCAGCGCCTCACATTGCCTTCAATGAGCCGCTGACTCACGCTTAATTGAGTGAGATTAGACGCGGTCGGAGGGTAATGCTGTGAAGATACGCGCACTGGTATCGGCGTACGCTTCCAAACAGGGTCGCTGGTGAGCACGTCTACATTTTCAGCTGATATCATCAAACACTATGTAAATACATCATTAAACTTTGATATATAACAACGAATATTGGTACGTACCCAGTGCTACAGATAATCATACAGTACCATGGGATATCTTAAAGTAATGCCACAGTACATGTTTGGAAACTGATCTTTCTGTTTCAGTTCTTGATTGAACTGTTTTTACAGTATGACTGCAGATGTTTGTTTGTCTGCTTTCGGGGTGTCGCTCTGATTGTGCAGCGGTTGATGTTGATCACAGCCACGGGTTAATAATACAGGACGAGTTACAACAGATGAATCCAGATCTGGATGTGAAGAAAATGAGAAACAACACTATAACATTTCTGATTCTGTGGGGTTTTTGTTAATCTGAGTTCACATGAGCTCTGGACAAGCTAAAACAAGGGAATTTGAAACCAAATCTCTTACAAGCTTGAGACGTGCCTCTAAATGACATTCGATTTTATTTCTTCAGCTTGTAACAAGAAACTTAAATCCCAACACATTGTGAGCATGAAATCTGAGCATGCAAAGATTCTCTGGGTAAGTAATGACTATTAATACCACAAAACAAGCTTTCAGAGTGATATAATAAACCACCAAAAAAATCACACAGAAACATATACTGTTGCTAAATCAATCTCCTATTAAACATCCATTATTGCGTTAGATGCAAAACAAATGGGAGACAACAGCTTCATTTTGGTGCTAAACAATCCAGTTTTTAGGCTAGTGCAGAAAGCTGATGAAACATGATGATTCATTTCATCTGAATACTAAACTGAACTATTAATACCAGCTTTAAGGAATCATTTTAGATTTATATAATGAGCAACCAGAAGGAAAAAGCACCATCTTCTATTGCTAAAACGCGAAAACATTGGTCAAATGCAGGAAATGCACAACAAAAGTGCAGCAGATAACAGTTTACTGTCATGTAACAGTCCAGAAGAACAAGAGCCTAAAGGACTTTCAGCCACAAACACAGTGATTCATTTCAGTACAGAAAGGTCTAAATCCAAATATCCATATAAACAATGCTTTTGACAACCCTTTAAGAGTGATACAATAAACTAGCAGAAGAAATGTCACATCATCTTCTATTAATAGATCAATGCTGCCACTCTATAAAGATGACAAACATGTAAATGCTCTTCCACAAGGAACAGAAGCCAAAAGAACACTGAGTCTCAATACAATGACCATGAAATGGTTCTTTGAGCAGATCTGGCTCTAAACTGAACAATTAATACCATTGAAAAAGCTTTAAAAATCTTCTTAGAATGATATTACAAGCAACCATATTACTTCTATTGCGATAACCTCTGTCAAATCCATGAAATGCATCAGATAACAGTTCATTGTCATGTATCACAAAGAACAAGAGCCTAAAGTCCCAAACAGAACAATTCATTGCAATTTAAGAGGGTAATTTGGATAGCTATGTAAATGTTATTTATATACTGAGATATATTAAACTATCAGAAGTAAAGTCACATCATAGTTAGATAGATCAATTCTGCCACTATATAAACATGTTATACCTATATTTATCATGAAAGGTCTCTCTGGGCAGATCTGACTCTAAATTAAACAATTAATACCATTAAGAATGCTTTAATTATCTTAGAATGATATAATAAGCAACCAGAAGGAACTAGACCATTTTCTATTGCTAAAACATCTGTCAAATGCATGACATGTACCAAAAAATGCACAGTTCATTGTCATCTAACAACCCTTTACCATGAAGAACGAAAGCTTGTAGTCCTAAACAGAATGATTCATTACAATTGAAAAGGGTTCTTTTGGCAGATATTCATATAAACAACGCTTATTTAGAGTAATATATATATAAAACTATCAGAAAAAAGTCATCATCTGCTATTACACTTTTAAAAATAAAGGTTTTTTACTGGCATCAATGGTTCTATGAAGAACCTTGAACATTAATGGAGCCTTTCAAATGCAGAAAAGTTTCTTTATAGTCAGAAAAGGTTCTTTAAATTTTATAAAATGTCCATTAAAAATGGTTCTGTTTGGACTTGGTCACTGAAAGGTTCTTTGGATATCCAAAAACGGTTCTTCTATGGCATCACCCCTTTGGAACCTTTATACATCAATTCTGCAACATGGTAAACATGAAATGCTTTTTCACAAGGAACACAAGGTTTTTTGGACAAATCTAGCTCTAAAATGAGCTATTAATACCATTAAAAAAGCCTTAAAGAAACTTCTTTAAATTATATAATGAGCAAGCAGAAAGAAAATCCACCATCTTCTATTGCGATAACATTTGTAAAAAAAAAAAAAAAAGTTATCAGCTGGACAGATCATTGTCATCAGCCCTTTACCATGAAGAACAAGAGCCTGAAGTCCCAATCAGAATGACTCTCTGCAGTATGAAAAAAGGTTCTTTGTTCTTTTTTTAGAGTGATATATTCAACTAACAGAAGAAAAGTCGCATCATCTCCTACTAAATCAATCCTGCCACTCAATGTGTTAAACAAAAAAGGACAAAAGCCAAAAGAACATTCAGCCTCAACACAATGATCATAAAAGGCAGATCTGGCTCTAAACAGAACCATTACCATTATACTATTCCTTTAATCTTCTTAGAATGATATAATGAGCAACTGGAAGGAATTGCACCATCTCCTATTCCGATAACATCTGTAAAATGCATGACATGCACTACAGAAATGCAGCAGATAACAGTTCATAGAGAACAAGCACATGAAGTCCCAAACAGAGCGATTCATTGCTGTATATATAGGTTCTTTGGGCAGATATCCATTTAATCAAAGAGAAAAAGTCACATCATGTTCTATGAACAATCCTGATACACTGTAAACATGTGAAGCGTTTTTTAGGAATGCAAGACAAAGATCCACAATACATCTTTAACGGGTTCTTTGGGCAGATCTGACATTAATCTTAACTATTAACATTAAAGGAACGCCAAGGAACCCTCAGTCTGAGTGATATAAAAGCGAAAACAGACACCAGCCCTTCTTGTATCGCCAGAGCAATCTCGCCACCCTGTAAACATCTCATCAAGTGCGTGAACAAAAGCGAGAGGATGCCAGTGCGCCCGAGAGCCTCCAGAAGCTCTTTGTTTTGCTGGCCAGCAGCGAGCGGTACTCACACGTAAGCGTGGTAGATGAACGCCCATCCGCGCGGTCTCTCCAGAACATTGTAGAGGAAATTCTGCAGGCGTCTGTAGAACGCGTTGCGCTTCGGCGGCCTCTTGCCGGAGATGCTGGAGCGCTGTTTGCTCAAGATGCTGCCGCGCTTCGTCGCCTCCGCGCCCGCGATCAGCAGCGCGCCGTCTCGGCTCGATTCCGTCGCACCCGCCTCCAGCCCCACGAAGCCCACCTTCAGCTTCTTCTCGGCCTGCGGGGCGGGATACACGCCGCCGTTGCGGGATTTCTGCACCATGCTGGAGGTGCTCCTGTCGTCATGGAGATCCGCTGCTGCTGATGCTGCGGCTCTTCCGCCCTTCGCCAGGTGCGAGCATCACTGAGCGAGAGCGAGGTGCGCGGCGCTGAGGGCGTGCGGAGGAATAAGAAGCCAATAGCGACGCGAAGACGATCTGCAGCCTACCTCTCTCTCTCTCTGTCACTCTCTCTCTCACTCACACATACCCTCCCTCTCAATCTCTCTCTCTCTCTCTCTCCACACAGGTTTGGCTTTCCCTAGAGAACTAGTTTTGGTGCTGAGAAGGTAATTAGTCCTGTTTGGGTTTCCAAGGCGAGCATCTTACACAACCTTATAGCCATAAATTATGTTTGTTTTTATTTCGAATCCGGATTTAACAGATCAGTTCCCTTTCTCTAACTGCATATAATTAGCTGGTTTAAGTTGGTCGCCCCTGCTTGATCTTAAAACCTTCTAAAACCAGTTTACAGACTAGCCGGACCAGATTAGGCTAACTGAAAGTATTTATTTACTTACTTACAGCAGTAAGGAATGTTTTTATTTTTTATTTGCAGTTATATGACCTGTTTGGGGCCATAAATTATTATTATTTATTATAATTTTTTTTCAAATCCAGATTTAATAGATAAATGTCCTTTCTGTAATTGCTTATGATGGGTTTATTAGTTGGTCACACTTGCTTTTTTTTTTTTTTTCTAAACACTCTAAAACCAGATACCAGATTTTTTTTTTTCTTTTTTCGTTTTTTTTTTTTTTTTTCAGTGAAAAAGTTTACTAAGTTTTTTTTTTTTTTTATGTACATGTTTGTCACGTTTATTGCACATTTAAATTGTTTGATTCATATGTTGTCTGCTGAAATGTTGACATCTTAAACCATCCTGATCTGTTCATCCTGCTGGTTTTAGAGGGTTTTAGGTATGGTTAGGCTGGAAGACCAGCTTGTCAAACCAGTTAAAACCAGCACAGCCGCTTATCCGATTTTGTGGCAAATGAATTTTTCTTTTTACAAGTTTAATTGTAATTTGCACTTTTATTGCACATTTAAATTGTTTGGTTTATATTGAATTTCCTCTTACACTCTAAGAAAAAGCCATAAAAAAGGGCCAAATGTTCGGTATTGATTTTTCCCTGCCATTTTACCCGTCTTTTGAATTACACATTTCATTGTGTTGCGTTTTAGAGTTAAATTAAATCTCTATAATCTTAATTAAATGATAATGTCTTGGCAGAAAAAAAAACAAAAAAAAAACACCTGTTCTGTTTTTCTAAGGATGCTGAAAAAACATCTGAAACCAGCCTTAACCCTCATAGCCCGATGCGTTAGCTGGTTTTAGACAGGTTTTGGGCAAATTTCAGGTTTAAGATTTTCCCCAAATGGGTGTGTTGTTTTTGTGCCAAATTAAAACAAAATGCAACTGAATTTTATTGACGGAGAGGCAAAAATGGTTAAAAAGTTATTTTTTTCTCATTTATTGATTGAAAGCCTGTCTCCATGCATGTTGACAGAATTCAGGAGTAAGATGTTACTTTAGTTCTAGAATAAATGTGAACATGTATTAATTCATCTCACTCACCAAAAGAAGCAGATTCACTATTCATCAAAATGAATAAAAACAGTGAAATGCAATTCAAAATATGATGCAAACCTGCAATAATTAAATACGTGAAATAACACAAATATCCTTTATGTATTCAATCCCATTTTATTAACCAGTGTTTTTGCTGCTGATCTTTGATGATCCAATTCAACCATAATAAGCAAAAAATCACTCAAGATACACTAACATTTCTTAGCATAATATATATATATATATATTTTTTATTGCTGAAGTGTTGAACTTTCTTCTTCTGCATTCTACTGTACAGACGTAAATTTACTTTTCCCTCAGCCTGAGGCTTTTGGTGTAAAAGGGCTTTTATATTTGCCAAAAATAGAACTTTTTACATTAAAAACAAACAAGCAAGCCCTGCTCAGATTTAAAAAGTAACGCAAAAGTAATGTAATGGATTACTTCCCATAAAAAGTAACTATGTAATTAGTTACTTTTTTAGGGAGTAACGCAATATTGTAATGCATTACTTTTAAAAGTAACTATGCCCAACACAGTTCCTATGTAATGTAATAATGTTGAAATAATTTCAGAAAGCTTTGGGAATGTAACCCTAAAAAATATATGCTGCATCAGATGATCTTTCTTTCATAGAAGAATTATGATAAGGAAAACAGTATGAAACAGTTAAATAGGGTGAATTATAGTGAAATTTGATTGAAGCTACATTGCATCAATCATATATATAAAATCCAGCATTTCTGCACGTCGACATCAACATGAGCCGATTCTGGGTTGTTGTGTGTTAATCTTCAGATGTCAAAGAAGCAAACAGATCACCCTAATTCACCATACTTAAACCCCATCCACAACACAAAGACACATCCAGCACGCTGACAACAGCGAGCATCACGAGCAGATCCAGCCTTCACCAGCGTTTGCCTCCTGGGCTGCTGAATAAGGCTCTGCATGCTCGTCATAAGCTCCGTGTGTTTGTTTCCAGACAACAGCAGCGTCTCCCGAGACACACGAGAGCCGCTCCAGACCCTGCTAATCAAATCAAGAGCGATCTCAGATCATTCAGCTCACATCAGACCTGCCAAAGACCGACACTCAGGAACAGCCTGTTCAGAGATGATCTCAGGACGCTTTCGGAGCCAGTCAAGCATTTGAACCCTTATGTTAACATTTTGGATACAATCAATAAATTCTGGGTCAAATTGATTCCAAATCAGATTCAATACACCAAAAATCAAACATGAAAAAATTGCAAAAATTTTGTGCGCTTGTGTCAAACAGTAGAGCCATGTACTGATTTTCCCGGCAAAATTCACATGCATTAGCCAATAAAAATGCGTGCCTTAAATGAAGTGTATATTTCTTTGAATAAAAGTGTCTGTCAAATGCATGATAGTAGTTCAGTAACTGACATAACATTTTTTTTTTTTAACTTTGAATCTGTGCATCTGCATTTAATGAAATTTGAGAGTCAAACTGATCTGAACATCACAATTAAATAGAAATTTTATATTCAAATCCCACAGCA
This sequence comes from Cirrhinus mrigala, assembly GCA_036247105.1. NCBI lineage: Eukaryota > Metazoa > Chordata > Actinopteri > Cypriniformes > Cyprinidae > Cirrhinus > Cirrhinus mrigala. The sequence continues at coordinate 34,953,471 of CM070012.1, read as the reverse complement.
CCCCAGAGGGTTAAATGTTCATGACCCTAAATGAGAAATAGTAACAGAATTTCAAGAAAAACAACCTTTTAACCAGTATTTGCAAATTACTGTGGGTCAAACTGACCTGGAACATAATATACAGGTTAAAGACCCAGATGATTCATTTGAACAGCCAGTGCACGTCTCACAGACTTGATGGGAAATGCTTTCTGTTATTGGTATGATCACATCACTAACAGTAAGTATGAGCCACAGTGATGCTGGACTTACCCAATAAGAGTGTGTGTGATGCGTCATTCTCTCATGGCCTTCTATATTTAACAGCATCTTCACTGCAGCTTCTCTCCAGTCATCCATCTCAGTCATCAGCTCCTCAACAACCTCAGAACAAACCAGCCCAGAGTCCCACAGCGACGTCCATCGACATCTGAGGATGACATTATACCGGGGAATAATTCTACGGCAGAGGACAAAACATTAGATATACACATCAGTGTTGTTCTTCAGCTGAATAGAGCTTTGTAACTTACTGATTTCTCTGAGAATGGAATAATATTTCTCAAAACATGCTTAATGGACAAAAAGAAACTACAATGCAAGTATAAAGCAAAACTGTATTTTTACAGTACTTACAGTACAGTACTGTATTTGTACTTTTATGCTCATCAAGGCTGCATTTATTTGATTAAAAATGTTATTACAATATAGAATAATGTTTTTTATTTTAATATACTTTAAAATATAATTTATTTATGTGATGCAAAGCTGAATTTTCATCAGCTGTTACTCCAGTCTTAAGTGTCACATGATCCTTCAAATATTATATAATGCTGTCAAATATTTTTTTGAAACCTGTGATTATTTTTTTTAGGATTCTTTGATGAATAACAAGTTAAAAAGAACAGCATTTATTCAAAATATAAATCTTTACTAACAATGTAAATCTATGCTATCACTTTTTATTAATTTAACACATCCTTGGTGAATAAAAGTATTAATTTCTTAAAAAAAAAAAAAAAGAAAAAAAAAAAGAAAGAAAGAATAAAAATTCACTGACCCCAAACTTTTGAACAGTAGTGTATATTGTTAGAAAACCTTTCTATTTTTTTAAATGCTGTTCTTTTTAACCTTTTTTGATCAAATAATTCTGAAAAAAAGTATCACAGGTTTAAAAAAAAAAAAAATTAAGCAGCACAACTTTTCAACATTAATAATAAATCAGCATATTAGAATGATTTCTGAAGGATCATGTGACACAGAATAATGATACTGAAAATTTAGCTTTGTATCAGGAATAAATTACATTTTAAAATATATTCACATAGAAAACAGTTATTTTAAATTAAAATTTTATTTCAGAATAAACATTTTTTTTTTCTGTATTTTTGAGCAAATAAATGCAGCTTTGATGAGCAGAAGAAACATCTTTAAAAGCATTAAAAATCTTACTGATCCCAAACTTTTGAGTGGCAGTATATATAAATAATAATATATTTATTTAAATAAATAATAATTAAATAAAATATTACTTATTATTAATGCATTAATACAATTATATAATATATAAATAAATATAATTTACAGTAAGTAAATGAAACCAGTTAATTTAGATGTTCCAAAACAATTAGCGTGTTTTTACATTAGATATTTAGATTTATTACTTTATTTTTTGGGGGTAAAATATGATTTGGACTGACCCATACTATAATTTTGCCTGCAATCTGACACACATCAGCATCACAGTGTTCTTGTCTGCAGTGTAAACACATCGACATGAAAGCTGTTTGTTGAATAGTGATGGTTGGAGGTGAGCTGACGTCTCACACAGGGGAATATGACAGTATTGACGGATGGATGTATTATTGATCAGGGCCGGAGCTCTCTGTGGGAATCAATGACCCAGCAGCACCGTCTCCCCTGACACATTCACTTCCCTTGAGAGAAAGCCAAAAATCACTCACAATCTCACGTGAGATGGAAGACAAATACAAGAGACGTTTGTTTACAGATGAGCGCTAGGAGCCCTGAAGACAAACTGTCCAGAAAAGCTTCATTATGAGAAGAACGCCTATAATAATTCATCAATATCTGAGCGTGTTTGTCAGGATGGAGGAGATGAAGAACAAACGCAGTGCTGTTATTCATCTCTTTTGGGTTGTGTTGCCATGACAACATCTCAGCTAACAATGAGTGTGTTCAGGTTGTGTGTGTTTATCATCATCATCATCATCATCATTTTTACAGTACAGATGCACATAATGATGAAAAAATACAATATTAATCATAAAACACAGATTCCGCAAATGCTGCTGATGGTCATGTCAAACAAAACGCACTTACTGTGCATTTACAGAATCATTTCAGTTATTATATTTTGACAGGACAAGCATTATTTCACTCTTGATTTCATGTTGACTTTGTTTCTGAAAGCCTGACCTTATTCATCTCATGCGACTGAAAATAAGACAAAACAAGAAGCTCAAACAGGTGTAACTCAAGAGCTAAAATCATATTTCTTATTTTCTTTGACAGCCTGGATATTTGAGGGAATTTACATGATATTATTTTACATTACTAAAAAGCTTTTTACATGTATATAGTTGCATACAGTGAACTAGTATTTTATGTAGTACTTTAATACATTCTGCATAACAAATCTCAGCTTTGTGATTGTTTATTGCTTCATAAGATGTAAGCTATGTGAGGTTTTGTAAGCACGTTGTGGATGTTGTAATGATTTGACGGCTGAGCTTTTGTTGATCGGTGACTGTGTTCATCATCACTGACGTCGAGAGCGAGAGTCGCACAAATGAATTGTTTAAACCGGTTAGTGCTGGTTACCATGACTACATGACTGGCTTCAATCACAAAGCATTCAGAGCCCAAAACCTTCATCAGAGAACGGATGAAGTGACTTCACAGCTTACATCAACACATGGGTAGTTGAGATGACATGTCAGTGGGTCAAACCAGTTCAGACTTTTATTTATCTCATAATTCTGAGTTTATATCTAATAATTTAGTTTATAGCTCATAATTCTGAGTATTTATCTTGTAATTTTGAGTTTATACAGTATCTCTTAATTCTGAGCTTTTACCATAATTCTGAGCTTATATCTCAAATTTCTGAGTTTATATCTCATAATCCTGAGTTTATATCTAATAATTCAGATTATAGCCCATAATTCTGAATTTATATCTCATAATTTTGATCTTATATTTCAAAATTCTGAGTTTACATCTAATAATTCTGAATCTTGTAATTTTGAGTTTATATCTCATAATTCTGAGCTTTTATCATAATTCAGAGTTTATATCCTGTAAATCTGAGTTTATATCTAATAACTCTGAATTTATATCTTGTAATTTTGAGTTTGTCAATTCAGTTTATAGCTCATAACTCTGAATTTATATCTCGTAATTCTAAGTTTATATATTGTAAGTCAAAATGTTTATATCTTTCAATTTTGAGTTTATAACCCGTATGTCTGTGCTTATATCTTGTCATTTCCAGTTTATATCTCATAGTTCTGAGTTTACATCTAATAATTCTGAATTTATATCTTGCAATTTTGAGTTTGTCAATTCAGTTTATAGCTCATAATTCTGAATTTGTATCTCATAATTCTACATTTTTTTTATCTTTGACTTTTGAGTTTATAACTCAAAATTCTGTGCTTATATCTTGTAATTCTGAATTTATATCTTGTAATTTTGAGTTTATCTCATAACTCTGAAGTTATATCTCGTAATTCTAAGTTTATATATTGTAAGTCAAAATTTTTATATCTTTCAATTTTGAGTTTATAACTCGTATGTCTGTGCTTATATCTTGTAATTTTCAGTTTATATCTCATAGTTCTGAGTTTACATCTAATAATTCTGAATTTAGATCTTGCAATATATGAGTTAATATCTCATAATTCAGTTTATTTTATAATTCTGAGTTTTTATCTCGTAATTCTGAGTTTGTCTTGCAAATACAAGTTTTTTACCTCATAAGTCTGATTTTATATCTCATAATTCTCAGTTTATATCTTGTAAGTCTGAGTTTATATTTCATATCTTGAGTTTATATTTCTTAATACTGAGTTTATATTGCAATTCTGAGCTAATATCTCATAATTCTTCTTCTTCTTCTTCTTCTTCTTTTTTTTTTTTAAGAATTATCAGAGAAAAAGTCACAATTACCTGTTTTATATATATTTTTTTTCATGGTGAAATTAGTTTCCATATTCTTGTTCTGCATAATTTCTTGCTTTCTTTCATGTCTTCCTCTGTTGGTTCTTTCATCTTGAATGAGTATGAAATGAGAAGTCAAAGATCCTGTACTTTTTATTTATCTATTTTTTATTTTATTTTATTTTTTTTTTTGTGCAAAGTAACTTACAAAGACTACTGGAGAATGCTTTATAAGAAAATACTATTTCAGACTTTCCATTTAAAAATCTCAAATTTAATTCAATGTGTTACTTGCCATTTCTTTGTAAACACTTGTGAAATTTACCAGCAATTTCTCAGTGAAAATTGTTTCTACACTTACTTTTTTTCAGAACGTTGAGATGCAGAGATTATGAGCAGGTTCGTGTGAATCTGACACCTGTCTCCTCTGCTAAAGCCTGAAGGAACAGTCTGTGAGTTTTTCATAAAGTGTCTTCAGGATTCACAAACAGCAGAGCTGAAATGTGCCAGCGTTCGGTGTACTGGAGTGGCTTCATTGAGCTTCAATGGCTTCATCTTCAGCAGAGCCAGATGGCCTGTTCTGGAGGATTAGTTTTAGTGTTTGTGTGCCGTTTGATGTTTGGGGAGAGAAACGCCAACGGTTCTGTTGTGCAGAAGAAAAGACTTTTTTGCTTTTATGGGTTTGCCTTTCATATTCTACTGTCATTTCAACCTTCAAATCCTCTTACTATACTCACGTTGTTTAACCAATAGCCTTTTCACTATTTTTAATTGATAATTCACCCAAATATGAAGATTTGTCATCATTTACTCACTCTCATGTCATTTCAAACAACATTAGAGCCCACTGATCTTTAGTATACGAACAATCACATTCTCAAAATGTTTTCTTTTGTGTTCTACAGAAAAAAAGATTTTGAACAACATGAGAGTAAAAAAATGATCATTTTGGATGAACTATGCCTTTAACCAGTCCTCTAGTATCAAATTCATTTTTACAAGTATAAATATTCCTTGTGGTGCCGCAATTAATTAATTATGAGCTTAAGAATAATAATTTGAAAGAATAATGTCATTTTAGGTGGAGCCTAGCAATAAAAAGTTTGGGGGAAAAGAAAAATGCAAAAGTCTCAGCTACCTTTTTATTTTTTTAATTCCATAATGGAAACAAAAACCACTGAATTGTGTGGTGCAACCCCAACACTTATGAGAAAAAAAAGTCCAAATTGTGAGATATAAGCTTGCTCTTGTGAGATAAAAAGTATTACCTTTTTATTTTTTAGTTCGATGGCAGAAGCATGCTTCCATAGGAAAGTGTCCGTAGACAGAAAGTGCAGCATAAGGCATCAAGAGGCTTCAAACCGGGTAAAGACGGACGCTTGGCACCGGACCACAGAAACCCACGGTGGGACGAGAGCCAGAACCTTACAGGGCCACAAAACCTGCTGTCCAGAACAGAGCTCATGGCATCAGATACTGAGAGACTGCACACTTACGTGGGACACAAACATCATTTAGACACAGAAATGAAGTGATAACATATGTTCCTTCAATGCAGTGTCAGTTTGTTTAAAAGTATCTGCCAAATGCGTAAATGTAAGTGCATAAATGCCATTACATTTTTTTGAAGTGAAGAAAGTTGGGGGAACAGAAATCACATGTCCACTATAAATAAACACAATCTTGATTATGAAGAAAAACTCCAGCATCATTTATTTGCAGATGGCATTTGCATCAATGTTTTCTGATTAAAAGAAGTTCAGACAATGAACTCTGTGGTTCGACTCAAGGTAATCATGTGTGTGTGTATGGACATGGTTTTAATCCGGATGGATCAGAGGAGATCAATGCCATCCAGTGCTATTTGAGCGAGCGTGAGTCAGCAGTTCACACACCGTCCCGTATGTGTGTGTGTGTGTGTGTGTGTGTGAGATGCAGCACTGATGGAGTCTCAGTCAGTCAGAATTGAGTTTCCCTCATGTTTGGCGACACAGAAACGACACACCTCAGCTTTAAGGTGAAACACTTCATTTCGGCAGTATTTAGACCATTATATTGTAGTGAATTTCTCTGAGACTGTACATGCCACATGCTTATGGAAATATGATAATATTTTGTAATTATCAATTAAATCTGACCAATTTTTTTAAACTGGGTGTAATAAATCAACATTTCAGGAAAATGTTATGGGGTTTCAAATCAAAATATGACTTTCTGTTACATATGAGGACACTGGGACTAAAAGCATGTTTATTTCGCTTTTTGGTAGACACAACAAATAAATAGGGAAAGAAATTATATTTCAATATTCCTATGAAATATTATATATTATTATGAAAATCTTGTCAATTATTCCCCCCATTATTACACTTCTTTTTTTCATTACATATTGCCCCAAAAACACAAATATGCAAATATCTATGTCTATAGATAATGAGAAAACCCCTTTATGGCCATTTTACACACATTTTGCATAAAGAAAAATGGTATATAAAATCATTCTGTTATAACACAGTTGAGACTCATCTTTATACAAAGTTTGGTTAAAAAAAATCCTAAAAAAACTGAAAATGTATTGGTGATAAAAAAAAAAAAAATCAATTGTTTTTGCCTATGCATCTTCATTCGTGTCTTTTTATTATTATTATTTTCTTTTTTAATTGAGTCCTGATGTCCTCTACCCAGGACACAGCATAACTTATGAATGAAATATCATGTAATTTTATTTATTTATTTTTTTTAATTAATTAATTAATTAATATATATATATATATATATATATATATATATATATATATATATATATATATATATATATATATTATTTTTTTTTTTTTTTTTTTTAATGCTCTAAACAATGTAATGACATGAAAAAAACATTATTTTCCCTGGGTCTCAGGAGGTTATATTTTGAAGGGGTTTTACAGAGGGGTTTGTTCATTTACACTGATTTATAGAACAGTATTTTTTCCCTAAAAACATGGTCAAAATGCCTTTTTTCTTTCTGCCTGTTGGCAGTGTTTTATGATTTATGAAAAAAAGAGAAATCTAAAATCATCTCTGGAAAAACCTTTAACTCTAATAAGTCAACAATCTTCAGATTTCTGTTATAGAAATATATGCAAATTAGTGCATATTTAACTATAAGGACAGGTTGCGTATTTAATTTAAATTTTGTGTCATTTCTGAAAGCCTGTAATACAAAGAAATATCTGGAATTCCTAATGAAATAAATCATGTGGGGAAATATGGTGATATTAATTAGCTGTTATATTTTATCTTTTTACCTGTGGTGTCTTGCCTTAATTAAATGTTAATTAAGTGCCTTAAAGAAATGTATTAAATTTTAATGTGCTGTTTTAAATAAACACAAACAAGGAAATACGGTGACTTAATGCAAAACTGTAAAATATTAACCTGGTGGCTAATTTGCATAAATACATGCACATATTTAATAAGTAATATTGTCACTACAAAAAAGTTATAGTGCATTTGCAATTTGACATGATCCTTAATCCTTGTTAAAACTATTTTTGCTAAGAGTGAAATGCACTGATTTTAATTTAACAGCCAACGAGCATATAAAGTCATAACAATAAAATGTTTAGCATTTTTTTCATGATTATTTTAACTTTTTTGTCAGTTTAGAGGTTGCAAAATATTGTGGTTTATGCAATTATCATATGCCTGTTGACGCTCCTCTTTAAAAGCATTTCATTAGACCAGACATTTGTAAAAGATGAGTAAAAAAGTCAACTAATCATATAAAACTCAACAGCAGCCTGTGTTTCAGTCTCATCTCATCACGGCTGTTGGTGATTTAGAGACACTTCTGCATTCTGTTTATTCCTCCTTTATCCAAAACATCATCTCAAGCAATCTAGAGCGGCGGTGTTGTAGTCATACAGCTGTAGACTCTGCATTCACGCAGCTCAGCTCTGCTAGTTCTCATTATTCCTTATTGATTAATGAGTGATCCGGGGTTCATGGGTCGCCTACATGATTGTGTTTTGTAACTAATGGAACAAACTGTGGCACTCGACCTTCACCTGAGCAACTAAAGGAGACGCTCCGGCCCTCGTGAGCTGAGCCCAGCATCCCCTGGGAGGATGTGTGAGGATGGAAACGGACCTTAGTGCTAATATTACACTGAATGAATGTGAAAACTACCTTTGCCATTCTTCCTCAAACAACTGCAACAATGCCATTCCTCAAGCTCTGCTGAAGCTTCAGATGGATTTGGAGAGTCGATCTTGTCCAAAACTAAGAAACAGAGATGCTTCATGCAACTTGTCAAATCTTCATGATGTATGAAGTTTTAATGCTGCAGCAAAACATTAACACACATTTATTAAAGCATGACAATACAGGCAAAACTTCGTTGAATTCCTATATTCTGAAGGGTTTCACCAAAGGGTTTGTTCATATATCATCGGCTAAATTTGATCCAACATGGTGATTTTTTTTTTTTTTTTTTTTTTTTTTCCAGTCCATTGACAGTATTTTCTAATTTTTGGAGTGATAAAAAGAGATCCAAAACCCCCTCTGGAAAGAGCCTGGCTTTATTCAATATTCAGATTTATGCAGATTCATGCATATTTAATTAGATAATTTCCACATTTGCATATTTAAACAACATTTAATTCACAGTGATTAATCATGCTTATATCTATTATTTGTGACCCTGGACCACAAAACCAGTTATAAGGGTCAATTCTTCAAAATTGAGATTTATACATCACCTGAAAGCTGAATAAATAAGCTTTCCATTGATGTATGGTTTGTTATAGAACAATATTTTGGATGAGATACAACTATTGCAATATATGGAATCTGAGTGTGCAAGAAAATCTAAATATTGAGAAAAATCACCTTTAAAGTTGCCCAAAGTAAGCTCTTAAAAATGCATATTACTAATCCAAAACTAGGTTTGATATATTTACAGTAGGAAGTTTACAAAATATCTTCATGAAACATGATCTTTACTTAATTTCCTAATGATTTTTGGCATAAAAGAAAAAATAATTTTGACCCCATACAATGTATTTTTGGCAATTGCTACAAATACACCCCAGCGACGTAAGACTGGTTTTGTGATCCAGGGTCACATTTAGTTAAACGTTTACTCCATTTACCTGTGATGTCTTGCCTTAAAAATATATTCTGTGCTAGTAAAACATTTTTTAATTTTTTTCCCAGTAAAATATGTAAATTACATGTATAATTTTTGAACCAGCACTAAGCATTTATTTGGACAAGGTGTAAATATTACTGTAAATATAATGACATACTGATAAAGACCGTAAGAGAAACTTACCTCTTACAGCTGAAAGTGGTCAAAAGATTTTTTATGATGTCACTTCTTTAAATATGATGTCAGGAAGATTAATTCATTATTTTGAATGCAGAAAATGTTACAGAATAACAAGTTAAAAAATAAAGTGTGGAACAAAGACAAGCCAAACATTTTCTTAGAAATTAGAAACAAATGTTTTAAGACAGAAAACATACATAGTAAAACATTTTAATTTTGAAAAAAAAAAAAAAAAAATCTATGCATAAAATTCACATTTTATTCTATAAAAGCCATAAGAAAGTGATCAAGACTGCAGATATTAATGGTGAAACGTTAAAGTTATGTTCTGTACTCTATTAATAATATCAGTTGTGAATCACAATGGTTTCCTCAGAATTACAGTCTCTCAGTATTTCTGCAGCATGCAGTGAATGGAGGCGATGGATCGATGCTCTCATGTGGGTCAAACACACACCCGACTGCGGCACCTGTGACCCCGATTCACTGAACAGCAGCTCTGTATGATTTAATACTTCACCACGCTTTCCTTAACACTGTACTGACTGTATCTGGTGCAGGAAACCGCAAATAAATCTACTTGCTGTAACCCAGTTACTTCATCGACAACACATTAACATACAGCAAAATACATGCAAATAAATGCATACTCTCCACCTTTCGAAATTTAAAATACAAATTTAAAAAATACATTTAAAAAAAACATAAATGTTTTTTTTTTTTCTAGTAAAAAATTCAAATTTCATACATTTTTGAATGATAACATTCATGACAGCATTATATATTAGTTATATAACCCTATAACCCTACACAAATCAAGTTTTAAATCACTTTTTTTTTTTTTTGCAATAATTTATATTCCTAACTGCAAACCTCATATAAAATGCATGTCAAATGAAACTACTGTGGAGGATGATTAATATTTTTACTGCAGGTTAAGCTGCTTCATTCACTGACCTTTTGTTGAATAAGAACAAAACTTTGACTTCATTTTCAAGCTCTATTTTGTTTCCTATTCATTAAAACCGGCATGCATGATGAATGTTAAGCAATAATTGGGTTTTATCTCTATAAAGAGCTGCGTGAGATAACAGCGCGACTAATGAGAGCTGCCATCGCATCAGACGCAACTTTTGTTCAGGTGAAAAACCGAATAATAACGCAGTTTTTCAGAGATAAACGCAAGCCGCACACGCTCACAGCAAAGCATTCAGAGGCGTCATCTGATAAGAATTTCATTAAAATCTTTATTTCATTACATGTGTTACATTCAATATCCAATGTTTCGTTTGGACACATATATGATGGCATAAATACAAACAAGCGTTCATCTGTTGTGCCGTCCCTAATCAATAGTATAAGATGAGTGAGCAGAACTTCACACCCGCGGATATTTACATAGAAAGTCAAACTTTATACAAAGTCCATGCCGTCAATATTTACACATGGAAAAAGAGACGCCTCAGAGCAACCGGCCTTTACAGTTTGTTCTTACAAAAGAAACGCAGCGTTAATAGGGAGCTTCTGACCACAAAAATGGGACATGACGTGTCAATCTCTTCCAGAATTGTTATTAGCAAGAACCGGACATCAAAACTGGCTTCGTGTTGGGGTGGCGTCTGCATTTGAAGGCATTTTAGAATCGAAAACTGAAATAAATAAACATCCGGAAGGATGATGGGAACCGGGATCGGTTATTCCTGTAGTGCTTTCTAGGTGAATTCAGATGATAGAAATGCTGAATAAATGAAATGCGGTCAATGAGAAAGTGTCTGAAACACTAAATAAAAGAAAGGAAACAAATGATAAGCCCTTATAATGTCTTTCGACTAAAATGCATTATGGGTTGAAGTGAAGTAGATTCATGGTGAGGATCAGCGCACTGAAAAACGCTGCGTACTCAGTAGTTTTTCTGCTTTTGTCATACGAGACGTACGTGAGGCGTGAATGAGAAAGTCGCTCCTCGTTGTCTGTAGACGGAAACAACTTTCAGAAAGAAAGAAGAAGCAGCAGAGCTGAAGTGAACGGACTGAACTACATGAGGAAGAGGATGAGGAAAAGAGGAAGAAGCGACTGGCATCGGATCATTGGCTGCTGGAGATTAGTGTTCATTTTTATAGTGCTTGAGAGGAAATGGCTTCACGTGAGGACGTTCCTTCAAATAATAAACATGATGAAATAAAATGTCATTCATTGTGAAGTACAGTAACATGGCGAATCTCACCAAATCAGTCAAAGAGTCATATTTCACTCTAAAAATCACGAAATAAAACTAGATTTGCATTAAGAAAATAAAGCCTGTTTAAGAATTTAAGATCGATTAAAAAAAGCAAAAAAAAAAAAAAAAAGGCAAAAAACAAATGCAAAGAATAATTCTGTATTATTTAAAATTAAAATAATTTATACACCATACGCTGGTATTGTTGCACTGTCTATTAATCACGCCAATTTAAATAATAAACATTGTACTACAGTATTTTTATGGTATTACAGTAATGAAAATCACATTTGAGAATTATGAAAACTATTCTTTATAAATTATTATTATTTATCAATTATTGAATTATTTATTATAAATAAGAAATACATGGATAGAGAATCTGGGAAGGAAATGTGCTTAAATGTGATGAAAATAATGTCACAAAAAATACAAACAGGCTTCATTTTCTTTCTGCAAAATATAGAAATATGTTTTATGAAATATATATATATATATATATATATATATATATATATATATATATATATATATATACATATATATATTTACACTACCACTTGTCTTTTGAAGACGTCTCTTATGCTCATCAAGGCTTCATTTATTTGATCAAAAATACAGGAAAAAAAAAAACAGTAATATTGCAAAATGTTATTATAATATAAAATAATGGTTTCTATTTTAATATACTTTAAAATATAATTTATTCATGTGATGCAAAGCTGAATTTTCATCAGCTGTTACTCCAGTCTTAAGTGTCACATGATCCTTCAGAAATCATTCTAATATGCTGATTTATTATTAGAATTATCAGTGTTGGAAACAGTTGCACTGCCAAATATTTTTTTGATTTTGGAACCTGATTCTTTTTTTCAGGATTCTTTGATTAACAAGTTAAAAAGAACAGCATTTATTCAAAGCATAAATATTTTCTAACAATGTAAATCTATGCTATCACTGTTTATTCATTTAACACATCCTTGGTGAATAAAAGTATTAATTTCTTTCAAAAAAAGAAAGAATAAAAATTTACTGACCCCAAACTTTTTAAGAGTAGTGTATACTGTTAAACCACCTTTCTATTTTAAATAAATGCTGTTCTTTTTAACCTTTTATTGATTAAAGAATCACAAAAAAAAAGTATCACAGGTTCCAAAAAAATATTAAGCAACACAACTGATTTCAACACTGATAATAAATCAGCATATTAGAATGATTTCTGAAGGATCATGTGACACTTGGGAATAACGATGCTGAAAATTTAGCTTTGTATCACAGGAATAAATTACATTTTAAAATATATTCACATAGAAAACGGTTATTTTAAATTGAAATAATATTTCACAATATTACAGTTTTCACTATATTTTTGATCAAATAAATGCAGCCTTGATGAGCAGAAGAAACGTCTTTAAAAAACATTAAAAATCTTACTAATCCCAAACATTTGAGCAGCAGTGTGTATATGTATACATATATATATATTTTTTCTTTTACGGTGAAATGTAACCGTGACCGTTTTTTATGAGATTCATAGGAGACCTAATGGATCCGTTTTAAGATCCGCAACAATAATCCTCCTGTCAGGTGGGCACTGATAGTGTACAGGTTGAGTTGAGCGAGTATTTGGCCAAATTGACATAAAAAATGTAATTCATCAAAAACCACCAACTCAAGTGCAGAGGAATTCCACCTTCGTTTGCGTTGGTCTGCGTGTTCGTTTACGGGTTGAGGCTCGTCTCACCGACCTCCAGGAACAGTGAGGTGTAAAACTCGGGCTCTAGCTGTTTGTTACGGTAGCGGTTCACGATTTCTGCGATCTTCTGTTTCCGCCGCACGTGTGGCGGGCTGTAAGAATCGCTTTCGAGACGTTTCCTCCGACACGCGTTTATTACAGTCTGCCGCACCAGGAAACCTGGAGAGGGTGAGAGAATGACAAATTCATCACTGTAGACTTCATATTTAACTTTGGGACACTCTCACACACACACACACACACACACACACACACACACACACACACACACACACACACACACACACACAGACACACAGACACACATACCCAGTGATCTCCTGCTGACCACCATGTTGTCCACCAGAGGAATGACCATGTTGAATTTGCCCATAGCGCCGTGCAGTTTGATCCGAAACAGACCGGTCTTCAGTGGATGGATGAAAATTATGGGAATGTCCTTCTCTGATGAGCTGGACCTGAGAGAGAACACGCATGATGGTGAATGAAATCAATTCAGGGACTGAAATCGGTCTTTTAAACTGTTTGTTACCTGGAAGCGCTGCTATTAACGGCCGTCTCCACGCCAGTGCTCGTTTCTGCCAGTAACTCCGACACTGGAAAGTTCTCTGAGAGAAAAACGGCAAATTTGATGTAGGATTTACTTTGAAACAATGTGCAAATCAAGGGATTTTAAGAGGAGTAATTGGAAAACATTTTACCTATATCATCATATCGTTCAACCCACACAACCAACACTTTAGTGTCTGGTCCTAATGGCGGTATCGTCCTGCCGGGCGGCAACTTCCTACTTTTCACTGTGGGGGACTGAGCGCAAGAAATAAACATTATACACTACCAGTCAAAAACATGGAATAATCAAGATTTTTTTTTTTTATTGTTTTTGAAAGAAGTTTCTTCTGTTCGCCAAAGCTGCATTTATTATCAAAAATACGGTAAAATTGTGAAATATCATTGCAACTTAAAATAGTTGTTTTCTATGTGAATATCTGTTAAAATATAATTAATTTCTGTTATCACAGCTGAATTTTCAGCATCATTACTCCAGTCTTCAGCATCACATGATCCTTCAGAAATCATTCTAATATGTTGATTTGCTGCTCACAAAACATTTCTGATTATTATCAATGTTGAAAACAGTTATAAAAATAAAAATATAAAAATATAAGGGTTATGGGATTTTTTTTTTTAAAGAAATCAATACTTTGATTAATAAAGGATGCATTAAATTGAATAAAAGTGACAGTAGAGACATTCATAATGTTACAAAAGATTTCTATTTCAAATAAATGTTGTTCTTTTGAACATTTTATTCATCTTTGAATCCTAAAAAAATAAAACGTATGACGGTTTCCACATCATTGCTAATAATCAGAAATGTTTGTTGAGCAGCAAATCAGCATATTAGAATGATTTCTGAAGGATCATGTGACACTGAAGACCGAAGTAATGATGCTGAAAATTCAGCTTTGATCACAGAAATAAATTACATTTTAACACACATTCACAAAGAAAACAGTTATTTTAAATGTTAATAATATTTCACAATTTTTACTGTATTTTTCATCAAATAAATGCAGCCTTGGTGAACAGGAAAGTGTCCTTTTTAAAAATAAAATTAGGACCTTTTAACCAGTATACAATGTATGCCTCATAACTGCACTGATCTGAAAGCTCAGGTCTGAGAGTGTGGTTAGTTACCCGTTGTGCGGGTCCCATGTTGTCGGAGTGATTCGGGAAGAGCTCCAGCGTGAGGTTGGGCTGCTTCAGTAAACTGGGTAAGAGCTCCATCTGAGAGTCGGAGTCTGCGGTCGGGAAGCTGTGCTCTGATGACTCGGCTACGGCAGGAGAGAAACGAACATTTGTCATATTAAATAAATCAATATGAATTCATTAAACAGGTTAAACACACTAAACTAATGGAGAAATCAATACTCCATTAATAGTCCTCTGCTGTGTGTTAGAAAGGATGATTGCTGCCTCAAATTCACGCTTCTGTTCAGCCACAAACTTAATAAAGGTGAATGTGTTTGAATACAGAAAGCAATCCAAAAGTGGTGTGTAGAAACTGAACAGAGTGTTTTACCTGACGAGTCGCTGAGGGACGGCACGACAAAGGCGATTTCCGTCAGAGCGTCTGCGTAATAGAGCACCCGCTTCTCTCCGTTAAACACGCCGCCGCCGGTGTCGCCCAGAGTCACTGAATCATCTGAACAAACACACACAATCATGACACCACATCCACATCCACATTATTCCACATTACGAGTGAATCACTCTGTGGATCAAACACAGTCAAACAGTGTTTTATCCTTATAGTACGATCATGAGAATACAATAAAACATGAAGATGCTTTTATGTTTTCAGATAATCATGCTGACTTACTATATTTGTTGTAAATAACGTATATTATAATGATTATATTAATTAAGATGAAGGACAACTGTATTTTATTGTTAACAAGACAAATCTCTGCTAATCTGCTAAATTAGCCCATGTGCTCTACTTAAAATAGTGTTATTACTAAATAAAACTAACTTTTTTAATTCTAATAATGCTGAAAATAACATACAATTTTAATATTTGATGAAAAAAAAACTTAAATTAAAAGGCTGAAAAGGTAAAAAAAATTATTAAAACTAAAATAAATTGTATATATATTATATATAAATAAATGGAAGCTAAAGAGAAATATTTAAAAAATAATGAAAACAAAAACGATAAAATATTTACTAATAAATGTAATAAATTATTAATAAAAACTAATACATAAACAATGGTGTATAAATAATACAAAATGAACACCAAAATAAAGAAAACATAAGTATACCACTAAATTAAATTATTGACTAACTGAAAACAAGTTTAAATTGAAGTAAAAAAATTACTAAAACTAAATTAAAATAAATGAAAGCTAAAGAGAAATATAAAGAAATTATAATAACAATAATAAACACAAAATTACTACAATTTGCAATTAAAATGAAAATGGTGTATAACAAATACAAAATTAACACCAAAATAAACAAAACAGAAGTGTACCATGTATCCTAAATAGAAATGTTGCCTTCGTGACTAACTGAAATAAAATTGTGAAATAAAAATTTAAGTTGAAGTAGAAAATTACTAAAATTAAAACTGAATTTAAGTTTAACAGAAATATAAAAAAACTAATAAAAATGACAAAAGCACATAACAAAATTATAAATTCTAAATAAAATTGAAAATATAAAAATAAAAGTGAATTCAAAATATACTACAATGAATAATACTAAATTAACACTGAAATAAACAAAACAGAAGTGTACCATATGTTCTCATTAGAAATATTGCCCGTGACTAAATGAAATAAAATGTTTAAGTTAAAGTACTAAGATAAATAATATAATTTAAATTTAACAATTTAAATTTTATATAAAAAAAACTAAATTTAAAAAGAAATGTCAAAAAAATAATAAAATGTTAAAAGCACATAAAATTACTAAAAAAAATAAATAAAAAATGTTTGAAAATATAAAAATAAAAGTGAATTCAAAATTTTTATAAATACAATAATAGTTCTAAAATGTACCATATATCCTCATTCAGATAGGAACCGTGTGTTTATGTGTGTTTGTGTGCGTGTGTGTGTGTGTACCTGGTGTCTCAGCACCGTTGGATGTGTTGATGGTCCAGCTGGTGAACACACTGCCCGTCCATCCCGGATGCTGTCCGACCTCCACCGGCCATCCCAGAGACAACAGGAGCTCTAGGAAGTGTGGCTGTACGTTTGCCGACGACTCCACGTTCCTCAAGATCTGCACACACAAGCTCATTTTTAATAAAGCTGATTTACGCACACTTGTGACATCTGCTGCATTCCTGCTATAAGAACTAGTGCACTTTCACAGCAGGACACTCATTAGGTTTCACCTCTTGGCTGCTCTTCTGTCCAGCTTTCATGTAGAAGATAAACACAGTGTCACACGGCCGGGAAGGTAACAGGTCCAGGTAGCCGACGTCATCGAAAAAGCCCGGCACAGACGAGTCCAGAGCGATGAGGTGAGGAGGCAGTCGACTGTTTCCAGGCTCCTGAGAGAAAACACACACACAAAGCACCAGCTAGATTTAGGTCAATGTTTTTTATTTCCTGTCAAATGGTATGGAACTGAAATCAGAACTGACAACTGGAACTGATTAGAAGGAACAGCTGAAATGTTGAAAATCTCTAAACTACTGGTCGATCTGTCAGTGCATCACTAGGAAAGACATTCAAAGCGAACGTCTGATAGTCTGTTTTCGTACCTTGAGCGCCTCTAGCGACAGGAAGCCGAAGTGCGAGAGGAAGAGGCGTGCCGTCTGAAACTCCTGAGCGGGAGCTGGTGGTTTACAGTCTGTCAGTGGGTCTGGGAAGGGTTTGTTCCTCCATAACTCCTCTGTGTAGTGCTCCAGTTTCGTCTCGTAATCTATCTGCTTTCCCATCACAGCTCGCAGCTTATCGTGCTGCTGCTCCAACTGAAACACACACAATCAGGATGAACAAGACAACTGAGAGTGTGAGTTCTGATAAACACTCACATATCGTGTCAGGAGCAGTGAGACGTTTTATATTCACGTTGTGAATCATGAGGTGCACAGATTTTTTTAAACACTTCTTTCCATGCAGTTGTTACCGATAACCGCTTATCATGGAAGAAAGGAAGTTAAATGGTATTTAAATGTTTTAAACAGCCATTCAGATTTTTGTATTTGGTATGGAGTTTATCACAACACCAAATATTAACATTTAAGTAAATCACATTACATTTATTTCTACTGTTTCAAAGCAGCTTTACAGTACTAAACAGGAAAATTGCAGAATCAATAATGCAAACGTCCTGAAATATGAGACAACATCCAATTCTGCTGCATGTCATTTATTTAATACTTGAAGGCTTACTTTTTTTTTTCCATTTTTTATTTAGTTTTATTGTAATTTTTGTTAGTTTTAGTATTTTTGTTGTGTTTTTGTAATTTTTATTAGTGTTTTTTTTTTTTTTGCTATATAGTTTTTACTAATTTTTATTTCAGTTTTAGCTTTAGTTTTTTCTCAGTACATTTTGTTTTTGTTTTGTTTTTTTTTTTAATTAAAATAAGAAGTTTAAGTTTATTTTAAGTAACAAAACTCTCATTTTGGTTTTAGTTTTTTTTTTTTTTTTTTACTATAATAAAATAACCCTGGTTTATAATTTTTTTTTTATTAGTGTTCTTCATTTTCAAAGGCTTCATTTTTTAATTTTTTTATTTAGTTTTAATGTAATTTTGGTTAGTTTTAGTAATTTTTTGGTGTGTTTTTGTAATTTTTATTAGTGTATAGCTATACATGTTTTACTAATTTTTATTTCATTTTCAGATTTAGTTTTTTCAGCATGTGTTTTTTTGTGAAAAAAATTAAAATGAGAAACAAGCTAAAATGAAATAAGTTTCCATTTTTTATATATTTTATTTTAGTTTAATTTATTTTTTTTAAGTAACAAAACTTTATCGTTTTGGTGCTAGTTTTTTTTTTAAACTATAACAAAATAACCCTGGATAATACGTAAACATTTGTACATTTTTTACATTTTAATTTGGACTAAAACCTGACTGAATTGAAAATGTTCTGATTCCTTGTTAATAATAATTATATTTGTGTTCTTTTACACTTAATCTCTTTAGAACATTCTCTTGATACATTTTACATTTTTAATTGGGGCTAAAACATGCCAGACAAAATATCTATAAACTGAAAATGCTCTGATTCTTCTGTTCTCATTCTTTGTTTTATATAAAAAAAAAACGAAAGTTATTCAATTTGTTATTAAGAGAACAGCAGTTAGTTTCGTAACTTACTTTGCAATATATAATATAATAATATTGTGAAAAGAAAATGAGATACCGTACACACAGAAATGTCAAGTGTGTAATACTAAAGCTAACAAAATGTTCTGAGGCTTTTTTACCTCCTTATCCACAATGTCATGGAGATCCGGGATGCTCAGGTCAGCTTTCACAAACGGAATCTTATCCACTTCCTCTGGGAACGGCCTGTGCTTGACATTAAACCGAATCCCTACATCGTTTTTGGGAGCCGGTCGGCTTTCAGGAACAAACACTTGCTGTAGGACAAAAAGAGACAAAGTATAATCATAACTGCCATGCATCATACTTGTTTCTTACTAATTTTGGGTGCCGATTTCAAAAAAAAAAAAAAAAAAAAAAGTCCTTTGCTCTTTTATGTCTGCTTTTGTGCATTTTGTAGCATTGTTTGCTTTTGATAATCGTTTTAAAGCTGAAGAAGTTCTATTCTCCCCTAATCAGCAGAAAAACACCACAAACATGATTTCTGTCATCATCTTAGCCAGATTACAATGATTTGTTCAATTCCCAGCCCATTCACATTTTCAGGAGCAACTAATGAATAAGCACTAGTGCCTAGTTAGTAGGAAAAAATATGTACTAGTAGCATTAAAACAGATACTAGTATGTTTTAAAGATTAAATGTTACAACTGCCTGCCATACACATCTCCGTTCTGATTGGTTGTTGAGGTTGCGTCTTACCTTCTGACTGGCTCTTGCTCCTCGAGGCTGATGGAAGAGCTGCATTGTCCATGCGTGTCGACCAGACATGCCTCTGATTAACATGGTGACTGACGGACAGGGGTCTGCTGACACAAACGCATTGATAAGAAACCAAAAATCAGAGCTGTAACGTACTGGAGGAATGAGATGTGAAGTGATCGTTCTCACTCTGCTCGTTTCCCAGCGGCTGCTCCAGCATGGCGAGAATAACAGAGTTATCCAGGACAAAATATCTGAAGTTGCTGTGAGACGTGGAGGTGAGTCGGGAGTATTTGATCAGCGTGTCCTCGTTCAGCAGACTGCAGGGTGAAGCGGGGCCGCTGGGAGACGGGAACGCACCCAACACCTGCATTATACTGGAACACATCAACACGAATCAGAGACAGGATTAAATATCATAGGAGACAAATCAATGAGGGTTTATGAAGGTTTATGCACACCATGATAACGTGGCCTCGGCAGCGTCTTTGACCCTCATAGATGCCGGGTTGTGCTCTTTGTCACCTTTGTACTTCACTTCCTGTTCGCCGGTTTTGGACTTGCTGCCAGAGATGCCGAGCTCGACAATTTCCAACACCTCAATCAGACAATCCTTAAAGACACAATGCAATAATACAAGACTGAGCTCATAAAATCAAATACATCCAAATAAAAAAATAGATGAGTGACCAAAACAACAACAAAAAACTATTTTTTTCAGACTTGTAATTAAAATCTGAAAATATTTATGCATTTATACATGTTGTTTCAAGTACTGTTCTAAAAAACAGTAAAAAAATTGTGTTTTCCACAAATTAAATAAATATATTTTTATATGCGCACTAATATAATAAAGTATGCTACTGTCAAATAGGTCGGAGTCAGTAGATTTAAAAAAAATAAAATAAAATAAATAAATTATTTATTTATTAAAGCTGCAATAAATGTATCAAATATGACAGTAGAGACATTTATAATGTTACAAAAGATTTGTTTCAAATAAATGCTGTTCCTTTCCATACATTAAAAGAAAAATAAATAAAATGTATCACAATTTCCACAAAAATATTGTGCAGCACAACTGTTTCATCATTGGTAGTAATCAGAAATGTTCCTTGGGCAGCAAATCACCATATTAGAATGATTTCTGAAGTATCATGTGACACTAAAGACTGGGGTAATGATGCTGAAAATTCAGCTTTGATCACAGAAATAAATTACTTTTTAACAGATGTTCACAGGGAAAACAGCTATTTATATATATATATATATATATATATATATATAGAGAGAGAGATATGTTGCAATAAAAAGCCTACATATACGTAACATGTATGTGCCTACATACGGAGCATGTCAAAATTTAAAAGCTGTAAAATGCACATTTTTAAAAAAAGATACATAATCACTGAAGTGATATTGAATTAAATCAATTTCCAAAATTGAGGCTTCAAAACGTCAAACAAGAAGCACATGCAAAACTCAATGCTACTCTTTTTAGGAAGCTCAATAGCCAAATCAAAAGTGGTATGAAATCATCACAATGTTTCTTGATTTCATTTAAAACTTCTTGCGTGTTTAAGCACGCTTAGGCAATTATATTTGTCATTGAACTAAAAGACATTTGGCAGTACATATAAAGGGGAAGTTAAAAATTGTGAAGTGGCTGCTGATGTGGAAGTTTGATTATGAATTGCAAGCCTTGTTTTTGGCTTCACTGCTAATAGCTTGTGCTCAAGTTTCAGCATTTACAGACTCTGAAGCAGCTCTAAAGTTGAGGTCAGACTGGTCGTACCTTTTCATTGAGCATGTCGGGGTGTTCTGTGAGCCAAACGCACAGGCAGTGGAAAGCAGCGACGATCATGGAGTGCAGATCTCTGGAGTGAAGCGGAGCAGGACGACTGCACTGATACACGATATAACTGCACACGGAGCTGACGGCACGCTTACGATCGGACGACTCCACGCTCACCTTCACCTGTTCAGAAAAGCATGCGTGTATTTAATGGAAAGTGATTTAAAAGTAGAAAAATTATTGTTTTTAATGTTTTTGAAAGACATCTCATGCCTAGCAAGGGTGCATTTATTCTATTCTATTCTATTTATTTCTATTTGAATATACTGTAAAATGCACTTTATTTCTGTGATCAAAGCTGAATTTTCAGCATCATTATCACAGTCTTAGCCCAATATTTTTGTGGAAACAGTCATACTTTTTATTTTTCAGGATTCACAGATAAATAGAATGATTAAAAGAACAGCATTTAATTGAAACAGAAATCTTATGTAACATTATAAATGTCACTTTTGATCAATTTAATGCATCCTTGATGAATAAAAGTTTTGATTTCCTTAAAAAAAAAAAAAAATCCCAAAGCCCATATTTTTATTTGTATAACTGTTTTCATCATTGATAATAACCAGAAATGTTTCTTGAGCAGCAAATCAGCATATTAGAATGATTTCTGAAAGATCATGTGACACTGAAGACTGGAGTAATGATGCTGAAAATTCAGCTTTGATCACAGCAATCAATTACAATTTATCAGATATGCACACAGAACACAGTTTAATTAAATAGTAATAATATATACAATTTTTTACTGTATTTTTCACTAAATAAACATTGCATTGGTAAGCATGTCTTTCAAAAACATAAAAAACTGTATTGCAACTGTACATATAAACAGGTCCGCTATCTATAATCATTTAATATATAGGTCAAAGGCGAAAAAGGGTTTAAGAATAAAAACAATAAGTGTAATACTGCTTTAATTTGTTGTTTTTCCGAAAAAAAAAAAAAAAAAAAAAAAAAAAAAAAATTAAAAAGTTTTCTGTTGAAGTTAATTGCATTTTTGTTTTTGTTTTTTTGAGCAAAAAATAAATATCATACATATTTCCCTAATTAACAGAAGACACCCACTAAAATGTCATTCAGTGTAACAATCTTGTCAGGCATACTTGCAACAAAAATCAATTTATGACATATTAAAAGATGAATTACTTTCACCCCATATACTAATTAATTGTAAATCTACATTTTTTAAATTTGCCACTATCCTAGGTTTTGCCCATTGGCCAGTAAGATTTTTTTTTACTCATTTAAAACACAATAAAATATAATATGCTCCCTTATTTTCCCTTTTATATATTTTAATATCTTCAAGTCAGAATAAGCATGTTGTTTGAATTTTTTTACATAAATATTGTGTTACACTGAATGACAATGAACATTATTTCAAACATATTTTGACATTTTATTCTCCAAAAACTTCTTAAAAGTAGACACTTTACTTACATTTAATGTGTTTCCCTGAACATAAAATCACTTTTGTAAATTTCATTTGATGTGGACATCTTAATGTCTTTGACCATACAATATATAAAGCTGATTTTATCAGCGTACCTTGGCGAGGCCGGCCAGCAGCTCGAGGGCGGCCAGTGAGATGCTCATGTCGAGCCTCCACTGAGAGTTGAGTCTCTGGGTGAGCAGGTGGATGCTGCGGATCAGCAACCCGGCCGCCGTGTCTGTGTGGAGAGCTGGGATATAACACACAGCACGCCACAGACAGCGGGTTAGTAACACACACACACCAGACGCAAGCCAGGCACAGAGATGCAGTCGTGAGACGGCCATGTGACGGCAAACGTAAACCATACACATGAACACAGACGAGCACAAGAACACGTTATAGCTCGCTAGTCACAGACACTGACGATCTAGTCCAGCGAAATCACACAAACAAGCCAGTTAGGCTTCATTTGACATCATGCTTTGACAATAAATATAAGCGTTCATTATACAGGACAAAAAATGGTTAAGACATTCATAATATCCATTCACATTCATTTGCAGACAGGCATTTTAAAACGTGCCAGTGATGAAGCATCATTGCACTGGATTTTAGTAATGTTATTGTATAGTTTTATTGCTTTTTTTAGTCTGCTTCGTAATGTGCCTTTTTCTATTTCTCTTGTTACACAGCACACTGATCAACTCTGGTTGCGTTTAATGATGCTATATAAATAAAACTGACAATGACATCAAAATGTATCATCATCATGCAACTTCTACAAACATGCATTCCATCACATTCCTCATATGCACTTTATTGAAATATTATTGAGCTTTTACATTTATGCATTTATGCAAAGCGACTTACAAAAGAGGAACAAAAGCAATTCCTCAAAATCAGAGGTTCAAACGGCTCTAATGCATTGGTCGGTTGTGCGTAGTGTCCTTCTCGGCTTACCGTAGTCTCTCAGCAGGGCCTGCGCGGGACGTTCGCTGTCAGGAGTCGTAGCCTCTGAGCTGCCTGCGCTAGCGTTGCTGATGCCGCTGTTATTGCGACTGTGGCTCTTAGCCAGAGGATGGCTTCCATCCACACTTCCCTACACAAGAGCACAGACACAGTGGCATTTATATTTGGTGAATTGCGACTGCTCTTCATCACATATCACCTTGCTGACACTTCAAATCTATATCAAGCTCTCTCATAAATAAATACAAAATCGTACCACTTCAGCTTGAGCACCAACAGACTCCAACAGAGCTGAATCCTGGACGATATTCAGCATCGCCGCTGTAAAAAGAGGCACACGCTGTTATTACTGACACTTTTCACTATCAAATGTGCATAATGTAAATCAAACTAAAGCAAAAAACTCACAAAAGACATTTTATTACACTTAAAGAGATTTATCAAAGTGAGCTGTAAATTGATTTTATAAAATAATTTAATAATAATAATAATAATAATAAAACAACCATTTTAATTAATATTTTTATTTTTGTAATGTAATGACAAAATATTCAAAGAATTATTCAGCTTTTATAAAATAACTGAATAATAATAATTATTATTATATTTTTTCTAATGATTTTAATATAAAATATTAGTATTGTTAATTAGCTTTTATACAACATGCTTCCTTATTGCTTTTATACAATTATTTAATAATAATAATAATAATAATAATGATAATAATAATAATAATAATAATAATAATGACAACAACAATAATTCTAATTTTTATTTTTGTAATGTAATGACAAAATATTAAAATAATTATTCAGCTTTTAAAAAAAATCATTAAATAATAATAATAATAATTCTATTTTTGTAATGTAATAATATAGAATATTAGTACTGTTAATTAGCTTTTATATTACATATGTTCTTATCGCTTTAATAAAATTATTTTAATAATATTAATAACAACAACAACAACAATTCAAAATTTATCATTGTAATGTAATGACAAAATATTAAAATAATTATTCAGCTTTTTAAAAAAAAATCATTAAATAATAATAATAATAATAATAATAATAATAACAATAATAATAATAATAATAATAATAATAATAATAATAATAAATATATTTTTCTAATGTAATAATATAGAATATTAGTATTGTTAATCAGCTTTTATACTGCACACTTCCTTATTGCTTTTATGGCTTATTGCTTTTATAAACAACAACAAAAACAACAACAATAATAATGCAACGTTAAATATTAAAATAATAAAATATTATAACTGTTCATATATTTTATTTTATTTTGTTTTGTTATTATTATTATTGGTATTCTAAAATACTGAAATATTTACTTAGCTTAACTAATGGCTAATGACCTTGGACCACAAAACCAGGCCTAAGTATCGCAAGTATATTTGTAGTAATAGGCAAAAATCCATTGTATGGGTCAAAATTATTTACTTTTCTTTTATGCCAAAAATCATTAGGATATTAAATATCCATGTAAATATCCATAGTCCATGAAGATATTTTGTAAATTTCCCACCGTAAATATATCAAAACTTAATTTTTGATTAGGAATATGCATTGTTAAGAACTTTAAAGGTGATTTTCTCAATATTTTGATTTTTTTGCACCCTCAGATTCCATATTTTCAAAGAGTTGTATCTTGGCCAAAACTTGTCCTTTCCTAACAAACCTTAACAAACTTATTTATTCAGCTTTCAGATGATGTATAAATGTCAATTAAAAAAAAAAAAAAAAAAAAAAAAGATCCTTATGACTGGTTTTGTGGTCCAGGGTCACATATACAAATTCAGTTGCAAGTTTTATCAAGGGATTAAATGCAGCTTATCCAACCAGATTTCAGAGCCTGAGCTATGTTTTATAATATTTCACTTCAAATCAGTAAATGGACATATTGAACAGGCAGTCGTACCTAGTATCATCTGTGTATTGATCGAGTCTGTCTCTGTTTGCAGGGCGCCAATCAAAATATTGACCAATCGCAGCTTCAGGGAGAGGAAGGTGACCGCCTTGTCATGTAGTGAGTTATCATCATTGCTGAATTTCCCTTCCAACAGAACCTGCAAATGTAATCAGAAAACCATATGCCATTACATTTGTATTTTTACCTCAGAAAATTAAATTACAGAGAAAATTTCTAGATGCTAAACCCAGATCTGAAGCTTTTTACCTCTGATTTGACGTTGCCGAAGTGGTGAGGAAGAGGAAGCATGGACAGCAGGATATGGATGGAAGCTCTTCTCAGCTCAGTGGGGTTCACATACGACTTAAACTTGGACAACTCTCTGTCGGCGCAGAATAAACATGCATTAAAAATTGAGCATGTAGACGTATTTTGGATCCGATTTCTCAGAAATCACAACGTATCGCTCACCGATCTGGTAGGATGGTCTCCAGTGCAGATATAAAGTAAGGAACCACAACGTTGATCCCTTTGAGATCAGAGCAAAACAGAGCCGCAGAGTTCAGGATGATGCTGGCTAGAACCGGCCTGCAAATGAAGTCCGATATCTGAAGACCCTGGATGAGAACCATGTAGAACCTGACAGAAACATCAGATACAGAACAGAGGTCAATTTGTTTAGTTACACTAAAGTTAGGAAGAATTAAAATGTTTAAAATTTCTAAAGAAGTTTCTTCTGCTCACTAAGGCTGCATTTATTTGATCAAAAATACAGTAAAAATTGTGAAATATTATTGTGATTTAAAATAGCTGTTTTATATATGAATAAATGTTAAAATGTAATTTATTTCTGTGATCAAAGCTGAATTTTCAGCATCATTACTCCAGTCTTCAGTGTCACATGCTCCTTCAGAAATCATTCTAATATGCTGATTTGCTGCTCAAAAAAAAGAATTTAATTAAATAATAAATAAACTTTACCGTAACAAAACATTTCTGATTATTATCAATGTTAAAAACAGTTGTGCTGAATAGAAAGTTTAAAAGAACAGCCTTTATTTGAAATGGAAATCCTTTGTAACACTATAAATGTCCCTTTTGGTGTAATTACTGATGAGGCAATTACCTGGACAGGTACACTGGAAGTATCTCCTCTCCCGTCTTCTTACTGCAAAAGATCCTACACAGGGTCCCGCACGCTTCAGCTCTACCGGACTCGTAATTATCGGGAAACTCATTGGCGTCAAACATGGGGTTGGACACCATGGTGTCCGTGGACATTTGAGACCCTTTACGTCTCAGTTCAACTCCAGCTTGAGTCGCCAGGGCTGAGAGAGAGAAAGACAGAGAGAGACAGACAGGGAGAGACACAAGCGCAAACACTCAGTGACGCTTTCACATGCGAACCGCAGGAGGCCATGACAGGGATTACCGACAAAGAGATCTTCAGACAGGCAGAGGAGTAAAAAAAAAAAAAACGACGAATCATTTGCTCTAATTGGCTAAATTCAACTGTAAGGCATGAAATCATGACTTTCTGTAAAACTGCTTTAAAAAAAAATGTGCTACATAAATATATCTGATTTGACTAAATATTAATTAGATTTGTTTTTTTAATATATAACAAACTATTATTATAGTTAATTAGTGTTTATAAATAATAATAATAATAATAATAATAATAATATTTTTCAAATATAATATAAAATAGTACAGTTAATTAGCTTTAATAATTACTAAATAACTTATTTTTACATCAAACTACCACTTCACATCTTTAGTTCAATAGCAATAATTACTGTATAAATTGCATGAAGTTTTATTACACATGCAAAATATGCAGATGCATTGAGAAAGCTCAACTTTAAAATGCATATGACATTCTGAGAATTAGAAATGTTGGACATTCTAACAACTAAATGTTCATTCTTCAAATATTTTCAAAACTGGCCAAAGGTTTGGAATAATTAAGATTTCTGAATGTTTTTGAAAGAAGTTTCTTATGTTTACCAATATTGCATTTACTTATCAAAAATACAGTAAAAATATGAAATATTATTACAATTTAAAATTGCAATTTCTATGTTAAAAATTTTGTCAAATTTAATTTATTACTCTGATGCAACGCTGAATTTTCAGCATCACTACTCCAGTCTTCATAGTCCTTCAGAAATCATTCTAATATGCTGATTGAAAACATTTTTTTTTTTTTTTTTAAAAATCATCATTCCAAACTTCTGATTGAAATACTGAGTGAAACCTATGAAAGTGAAAAAGTCACGTATACCTATAAATTTAAAGTTACAGAAGATTTATCCTTCCACAGGAGCTTATTACATTTGTTTTACAGGACACCTGCATAATTTCATTTGGGGTAGGAAGCGAGCGCTAATCTAATGGGACTTTTGCTTCAGCAGCACGTTTGTATCTATTTGGAGGAAACGGTCTTGTTCGGATCGCGCGAAATCGCATTGCGGTGTCATAACGTTCAATCGGGTTTGCGCGCGAGCGGCTCGAGACAGAGCAGAACACGCTATTCGACATCTCCTGGTCAGTCTCCCTGTTATCAGAGCATGTCAGTTGGATTTCATGTCAGACAAATGTTGATTAAAGGCCAATTTCTAAAGTCCAGCATCCTAAATTAAGACAATAAGGCACAATATGGCTGAAACGAATTGCACCAACAACCACGACATGCAGAAATATCCATACAAAACATAAAGAGAACCAATGAAAACTGAGGAAATTAATCAAAGGCTAACGTAAAAAACAAAAGCTGTCAAATCAACGCTGGGCAAAAACTCAAAATAAGATTGGTTGGTGTGTTTCTTTGGAGAAGATCAGTTAGTAGAGGTCCTTCAGGAGATGGTATGGGTAGGAACTGGTTTTAATGATGGCGGGTAAGTTGAATCGAGGAGAAGGATCAAGCGCAACAAACATTCTCGGGTCGCGCCGGTGGTCTCGTCCCACCTCAGGATCCTGAATATTTGTTGCAGTTGAGCCGATGTGATTTGGGCAGCAGTCAAAACACTCCCCGGACCTTTAACTCAAGCAGTGTATGCGCAAGTCTCTTGCCCCAAGAAAACAAGTACTGCAACAATGGACGAGTGACAGTGTCAACGAAAGAAAACGAAAAAGATTGAAGTAAACAAACTGAAATGAACCAAATAACTGCAACTGGTAAAGCTTGTGTTCCTACTTACAAGATTTATAAGAAAGAAGAATTTGGAAAAATGTTGCTGCAAGATAACAGAGATAAAATGGAAACAAATCAAAGAACAGCAGTAGTAGAGTTCAGTAAACTATTCAGACGTTTCGTTCTGCTTTTGTGCTTTTAAAGACACAGGGAGACCATTGAAAAATTTCAGTTACCCATCATGCAAAAATGAAAACTGAACAAAAACAATGCAAGTAAGGAAAAGATGTACGCAGTGCTATTGACAACTCCACAGAATGATTTCAATCAATTCACTACATAAAAAATAAGACTAGATTAATGACACACATTCTCAATAGTTGCCATGAGTGGAAACTAACCTAACCATATTAGAAAGCTGAATGTTAACACATCATAAATCTACTTTCACTTAACATACATGTAAAAACAAGTGATAGACAATTTCAATGAACTAACTGATACTTATTTGACAACTATCATGTCCAATTAGAGGAATAGTTCAGGCAAAAATTAAAATTAGCTGAGAATTTAATCACCCTCAGGCCATCCAGGATGAAGATGAGTTTGTTTCTTCATCAGACTTGGAGAAATGTAGCATTGCATCACTTGCTCACCAATGAATCCTCTGCAGTGAATGGGTGCCGTCAGAATGAGAGTCCAAACAGCTGAGAAAAACATCACAATAATCCACAAGTAATCCACACCACTCCAGATTTCCTGTGCAGATTTCCTCTCCTCTTCAGACCAGACCACTTTTTCACTGTAGGAAGCGTTATTATGGATCAAGGAGAGGTATTTTTGTTAAAAACGTCTTAATGATGGATTTGTTTCAGCTTTTGTCTTCTCAAGATGTTAACTGATGTACTGGAGTGTTTACTTGTGGATTATTGTGTTGTTTTTATCAGATGTTTGGACTCTCATTCTGACGGCACCCATTCACTGCAGAGGTGAGCGAGTGATGAAATGCTGCATTTCTCCAAATCTGATGAAGAAACAAACTTATCTTCATCTTGGATGACCCAAGGGTGAGTACATTTTCAGAAAATGTTCATTTCTGGATAAATTATACCTTTAACACAAGTATTTGGGACAGTTTTACAATCTTTTATGATTTATCAATGATTAGTGTATGTTTTTTAGTTTTTAAAACTGAAAACACTATTGTGTTCACTGAATTTAAAGTGCTCCTATTATGCCTTTTTAAAATATGCCTTTTCAAACTATCTGCAAAGTTGTGAAGCCGACAGTACATGATAAATAAAGTTACTGTCTATCAAAAAAAAAAAAAAAAAAAAAGTCGGCTCACAATCGCCTGAACGAGTCGTCAGGAATTCGAATCTTATTCTGTTACGGCTATACGTCACGAAGTAACACATTTGCATAATGTCCACCCACGTTCTATGTCGCAAACAACTTGCCCGCCCACAAACACAGTAAAATTTCCATGTGGTTTAGGTCATGTTGAGAAGACGCTGTGAGAGTAAATTTGTTTTATATTCACTTCCAAAAGATGAATCTACAAAGATTGTATTTTCTAGCGATCGTTCAAAATACGTAGTTGTGTATGTTATGTGGTGTAACAACCCTGCACATGTCTTGCTAACCGGCTAACTCACGCTTCTGTAGTTCTGTTGTTCAGCTGTGGACCCACTGTAGTCCAAAAACTTGTGATTGATGCAGCTTGACTGTCTGACTGTCTCATTAGTTGGAGTAATGATAAAGGATGGCGCACGAAGCGGCTTTCACGTCGTGTATTTCTATGTGTTGACAAGTCTCCAGGGCTGTCATTCAGTTATTGCAATGGGCACATCGTTTTCCGACTCACGCTGTAAGCAGTAGATCAATCATAAAGGACTGGGCCATCTGACCAATCACAGCAGTGAGGGCTCACGGAAAGGAGGGGTTTAGAGAAACTGATTCTTCGAACTGCTTGAGTCGTTTACAAATAATTTAGGAATAAGGTCAAATTAAATCTATTTTCAGAGAAAACTAAAGTGTTTTTTGACCTTGCATACATGTAAACCTGTTTTAGGAGACTCATAAAACAATATCAGCAACCTTTAAAATGGCATAATAGGAGCAATTCTGCATTTAAATTTATGCATTTGGGAGACGCTTTAAATCAAAAGCAACTCACATTGCATTAATGTTTACATTTTAACTGGCAATTGAACACATGACCATGGCTTTGCACCATGCTCTACTGTTTGAGCTACATTAATGCAATTTGCTGTTATTAAACTGAAATATAAATGTAATTTAAGGTGTCTATGTGTAGCGAATCAGGTCAGGATGTTCACATACATACATTAAAATCCATAACATTAAACCTTACTAGATTTGCAAGATCTCAAAATTTAGAACGATTGCTTCACAGCATCTACGCTAGTATAACAACACTGGAGACGAACCCTGAATGTGGTACAATCTTGCAGGTAGGAATATTTTGTAAAGAAAAGGAAATTAAAAACACCCTCAACAGGTAAAATAAGTAGAGAAATGAAAACAAATGAAAACGGGGTGACTTAGTATTGATTATAACACGTATTGCAGTCTTACCGGTCATGCTGCTGTCTCTGCTCAGGCCAGAGTGGAGTTTACAGTGGACCAGCGCAGCATCAAATAGCCACTGGCCAAACAGATTCAGCACACTGTTGACCTTTGGCCGGGTCGGAGCCGGCAGCGGGCGCGGCTCGGAGCTCGTCTGGTTTGGGCTGGAGAGAGGGGATGTGGATGACGGCTGGTGCGACACTTTAGTCTGACCAGTCTGTGGAGCGGAGAGTAAATTACGCAGTCAACATGAAAGGGAATTAACTTCCGAGTGAAACAGGATAATAAGCAAAAAAGTAAAAGGTAGGGTTTCTGTTTTTCATGCTCATACCGTTGAGGCTTTGCTGGTTGTCTTGGCCACAGCGGTGGGGCGGTGCCTACGGTTATGAGGGGGTGTAGTGTTGGTTGTCGTTGTGGGCGTCGGCATACTGAGCCGATTGACAGGTGTGGGCGGAGCACTGTCTGACCGGGGCCGGGAAATACCTGTGAGACAAATCAAACAGGTGAAGAAGCAAGAAAACCAAAAAATTAAATTCAATGACATGTCAGAGAATACGTCGACACATCAGAGATCACGTCTGGGCACATATTCAGCCATAAAGCACCTGCCAACATGCCCAGCGTTTATTTAATTGCAGGACAATATCTCAGCAGATCCATTTCAGCCCTAAAATATGAGAAAATGCAAAATGAAAAAGATTTTCGGATATTGCGTTAACAATTTAGACAGCAGACAATCAAACATAAGATACTTCTTGGATTGTGCCATTTCAACGCCATCAGCAAGGCCAAACAATTCAGCTCTGTGAAAGACAATCACTAAATAAAAATGCATTATTTGAACCCTTTGCTGGATAAAATGATAAAATAATGATGCTTCATGGCAAGTACTGATTGGGTCAGTAGTGCAACATTCATCAATTTAAAGGAACTGTTCACGCAAAAATTAAAATTCATCATCATTTACACTCGCTCATGTAGTTCTAAACCTGTATGACTTTCATTCAGTGGAACACTAACAGGTTTTCACTTCAAAGCCGTCAGATGCCATTGGTTCTCACTAAGCTAAGATGATAAAACTGACAACGGATAACTTAAAACTCATTGCACAAATACATGGATCTACTTCTATATTGTTTTTTTGTCCTGATCAATGACTGCTTTCATTACATGTAAAAAAAAAAAAAAAAAAAAAAAAAAAAGTAGTAAGTAATAAGCATAAACATTCTGCTAAACATCTACTTTTGTGCTCCACTGAAGAAGGAATGTCACAGGTTAAACTGACATGACTGGGAGTAAATGCTTTTCATTTTTGGGTGAGTTATTCCTTTAATCCACACATAATACTCTTAAATTCAAACACAGACGTCCCTCGCATTATGAGCCATCGTTTCACTCTTTTCTTCTTGAAATTAAAGTTTGCAAACGATACGTAATGAAAAGGCAGACAAGGTTGGAAACAAGATTGCATTTTAAATTCTAATCCTTAAATTCCAGAACTCTTAGGTACTGTGTGTTAAGTTCTTAATTAGGACTTGTTTTGAGAGTTCACAAATGCGTTTTGCTTATAACGCGAGCGAAACCTGTTCACGGCATTTCAAACGAAATGCAAACAGACACACACTTTACTAGAAACAAAGACATCAGCATCAGTGAGGCATTTCCATACAGATCCCAGCTCAGCAGCTGATTGGCAGTAAATTCTGGAAAACCTCTGTGAACATACTGATTGGCTGGCAAAGGAAACCAGTCTCCCTCTATGACATTCTATGCTCCAGAAAGCTCCACAGACAGATTTAAAGCGACTGATTTTATTGACTGTTGTTTGTAAGTGGAAAGCTGATATTTTAGAGCCATTTCATCATGTATAACTCCACCTGTGCCATATATAGATTTAAATTTACATTTAATCATTTTTGTTTTTTTTTTTTACATTTTAAATTTTTTTATTTATTTTTTTAAATTTAAATTTATTTAAGAAATTTAAAACTTGCATATGTGTAGCATAATCGAGAATTTTGATTATCTCAATGCTACAGACAGCAACTAAATGACACATTTTAATTTCATGAGGTATTTAAATCAAAGTGCCATTTAAATGCCAGTTTGATTTGGTGTCTAAATAAAGGACAGGTGGAATAGAGGCAGACTGACTACCAACCAATAAGTATGTTCACATTCAGTCTGGGCAACAATTTACTCTTGCAAGGGAGCAAAAACAAGGCAATTAACAATATAATTATCAACGTATAATTGATTCCACAACACACAAGGACTTTTGATTTAAAGTGCTTGTGTATAAACCAAAAACCTTGCAAAATCTACAACCCTCATCAAACTCCCTCTTGATTAGTCAGAGGCGCGTTATAAAATACCATAAGATGGGAGTCTGTCTCGAAAATGGTTCCGAGATACAGCGACACCTGGGGAAAAAAAATTGGTTACACAGTAACCTCAAAAAGGAAGAATTACAACATATGAACATAATTTTGTAAACTCCAGCTTGGAAATGATTTTAATTCTGTCCCTAATCAGGATGTGCAAATTGCAGCCCTTCTATTGCTCCCAAACACCTCCAGAATCAGTGTGTTAGGTAGTTAAGCCCACGGTTAGTCACTAACTGATTGGGTTTGGACAGGTTTAGTGTACCTATAGAGGGAAGTCTGTCTCGAATATTGCTTCTAGACACTGTGACCCCTGAGGAAACATAAAACAAGACCTCTGAAGAAATGTTAGGAACTTGTATGAACACAACATGTCAGGCTATGTGAACAAACCACTGAGCATGTGGAGATGAGATTAATAACAATCACAACTAACTATACTGTGATGTGACAATCTAGTCACGAAAACAGTGGAAGGTCAGACATTTTGCTCATTATATTCATTCTCAGGATGAATTTTGACTAAATATCCACTTAAAAACAAGAACTAATTGCTGCATTCAAAAGCAGACGGAAGTGTGTCAAGTATGAAGAAATTAATCAAATCAAGCTGATTTTCTATTCAGTTTAAGTTCTGATTCTAAATGCCTGAACATGCTTGAACTTATAATTAAACCAAAAATCCATTAAACCAGACTGTGCTCTGCTTTCAGAATAAAGTTACAGCCACAAAGTTCTTTGTAGACTGATTGATACCCTTTTTCCATCGAAATGGTGCTGATACTCAAGAATAACGATCGAGTCAAAAATATCACGTTGCAATGGCTGTTCCTAGTTTTGAGAATATATTTTAACATCCAAAGTAATGTAATGCAGCTATGTTATGATCACAATCTGGCTTTGATGTAACAATTAGAGGTTCTTTAAATAGACACTAAAATATTAAGATTTTTTAAAGGTTTTTGAAAGAAGTCTCTTCTGCTCAAGCAGGGCCCCATTTATTTAATCGAAAATACAGTAAAAACTGTAATTATTATTACAATGTGAGTGTGCTGTAAAATGTAATTTATTCCTGTCATCAAAGCTGAATTTTCAGCATCCTTCAGAAATCATTCTAATTTGCTGATTTGCTGCTCAAGAAACATTTCTGATTATCAAAACAGTTGTGCTGCTTCATATCACCATGTCAGTGAAAAAAAGGCTAAGATTGACAATGAGAGAACTGCATAGTTGTACGAGTACCAGAAGAGGGCAGAGTTTCATGACACTCGAGTTTCTTACAAACAGCAACACCTAGAAATGGAAAAACAGTCAAAGGCGGTGTTCATACATCACTGCGACTGAAATTCAAATCAAAAGATGAGAAAAATCAAACCAAAAACACTAAAACAACATCTGAGATTATTGGTTGATTGGTGTTTTAATGTCATGCCAACTTTCTTGACTATTTCCATGATGAGCAACAAGTTTAAATGCTATAAAGGATCAATTTAAAAGGTTTTTCTACTTTACTTTGGATAAATACTCCAAAATAGATTCAGCTTTGACAACATAATTTACATCAGAAATTAAAATGTAGTGCAATAAAATAATATGTTTATGTAAAGGTGTTATGGAATGATCACAATACTAATTTACCATGGTATCTGCATGCTACTTTATGGAACATCATGATAGTACAACCACAGCAGCATCCAAAAAACCAACGCATTTCTTAAGAGGGCTTTGTAATGCGGCACACAGATCTTACCGAGGAAAGCATCCACGAGGCAGCTGACGCCCCTCATCGCTCTGAAGAAGATTTGAGGCAGCTGTTTGAGGCAGGGGTGTTGAATAACCTCGTGAGGAACGCCGTTTCCCCCCAACAACTGCTCCTGAAACTTTGGGGTGGAACTCACTATGACGGGATTGCTCAGGTCCACGGGGTTACTGAAGAGGAGAGAAATAAACAAACAACTTAGGTAAGTAATTATGATTGGAATACATTCAGCAGACTGGGATAGTAAGGAAATTACATCAGGTTGACTGCAGACCTGAGCATGTGTAGAAATCGATACCACGTCTGAGCCACACAGTCGTTGTCCATCTCAGCAGGAATGAGGCTGGAATCTTCCTCTGGCACTTTAAACGGAGGGAAGGACGGGCCGTACATGAACCGCAGCAGCCTGTGTGGACAACAAGACAAATAAGATGAAGGTCAACAAACAAAAGCATCGACGTTAGTAAAAAGGCTGTCTGTTTTACCAACTCCTGTGCTAGTAACGTCAAGGTCATGTCATTCAATTTCCAAAGCATGCATGCACTAACACACATAGCTTAATGCAATATTAGTCGCTTTTAATAGAAGCTGTCAAATGCATAAATACAAATGTAAATTCATCCAAATTAATAGCTATATAGCAACATCCTGCTGTCAAAAATTCAGTTTCAAACTCACCGGTGTCAACTTTATGTCCTTTTTGGATCTTCTAAGTTTTGGTTACCTGCACTGTCAGTATTTTTGGTGTTTTTTTATTTTATGTTATTTTAATTTGTTTGCTTGTTCTCTTTAAGAATGTGCAAAAGTACATATTTTATTAAATCAAACTGCAGGACAATGCGGTTACTTTTAAACAAATTTCTGTTTTGGGATATTTTTAATGAATTTTGAGTTCATACAGTGCAATCTCAATTTGTATGATTAAATTGTTATACAATTAATTATTTTCTTTTTTGAGTTCGCTGTCTTATATTGGAACTTTCAAAGAAATTATGTATAAATCATAAACTGTCAAAAATAAATTATGAGGTATCAAAGATACAAACCATCTACTAACAAAAACATTTATGACCTACACCAAAAATTATCATCTAAAATGTTATCATTCTCCACAGTTTATGGAATATTCCTCACATTAAGCCCCCAACTTTTTAAATCTGAAGAACAAAATTACAATGTGGTTATTTATATAGCACATTTCATACAGAGTGGTAAAATTTCTTTACATAAAATCTTTTTAAAAAAATCAAAGGTACGAAATAAAAATAAAGGCGGTAAAACCTTTTACATTTGTTTCAAACTCACTAGTATCAACTTTATGACCTTTTTGGATCTTCTAAGTTTTGGGTACCTGGACTTTCAGAGGAGGGATAGAAAACTTTTTTTTTTTGTATTTTTTTCGTTATTTTTAATTTTATGTTATTTTAATTTTTGTTTGTTTGTTTTTTGGTGAACTCTCTCTTTAAGAATTGAAAAATATGTACTTTTGCACAATCAAACTGCAGGATAATGCAGTTACTTTAAAATAAATTTCTGTTTAGGGATATTTTTAATGAATTTTGAGTTCATACAGTGCAATCTCAATTTGTATGATTAAATTGTTATACAATTAATTATTTTCTTTTTTGAGCTTGCTGTCTCTAAAGAACAGGATTTGAACCTGTGTTTCTTATATTGCAACTTTCAAAGAGTTTAAGTATAACTACTGTCAAAAATAAATTATGAGGGATCAAAGATACAAACTATCTACTAACAAAAACATTTATGACCTACACCAAAAATGATCTAAAATGTTACCATTCTCCATAGTTTATGGAATATTCCTCACATTAAGCCACTAAATTTTTTAAATATGAAGAACAAAATTACAATGTGGCTCATTTGGTTTATAATACTTGCAGGTAAGAAAAAAAAAATACAGTGGTAAAAGTTCTTTACATAAAATCTTTTTTTAAAAATCAGAAAGGTAGGAAATAAAAATAAAGGAGGTAAAGACATTTACATTTGTTTTAAACTCAGTGGTGTCAACTTTATGACCTTTTTGGAACTTCTAAGTTTTGGTTACCTGGACTTTCAAAGGAGGGCCAGAAAACTTTGTATTTTTTTTATTTCATGCTATTTGAATTTTTTGGTGAACTATACCTTTAAGAATGTGCAAAAGATATATTATATAATAAGATATATATTTTAAATATGTATATAATACATATTTTTCAAATCACACGGCAGAACAATGCAGTTACTTTAAAACAAATTTCTGTTTTGGGATATTTTTAATGAGTTTTGAGTTCATACAGTGCAATCTAAATTTGTATGATTAAATTGTTATACAATTATTTTTTTTCTTTTTTGAGCTTGCTGTCTCTAAAGTACAGGATTCGAACCTGTGTTTCTGCAAACACAAATGACTGTGTCAAAAATAAGTGTCCTTTCTACTTTGCTGCAGCTCTGACTGCGCATATAAATGTACTATCTAGACAAGTGCATTAACAATGAAAGGGCCAAAGTCCAAGCTATCAGCTAGAAGCATATATCTACTGCTCAGTACTATGCAGTAATGATATCCTGTTTTTTCCATGTTAAATAAACTACAAAAAAAAGAACAGAAGTAAAGCTGCAGCTATTATGCAGGCCTACAGTACCTGGAAGTGAGCGCAGCAATGACTTTACTCCACTGCTCCACCACTGGAGGGTGATGTCTCCAGTTGGCCAGCATCTCTCGGGCCGTCTTCCAGTAGGGCGGTGTGGGGAAACAGCGCGTGCAGGCCAGAAACCAAACCTCAAACAGCACGCTGATCAACTTCTCTGCCAGCTTCTCGGCTATTCCACCTACAGGAGACACAACCAGGGATACCTTTCAGCCAGTCTGCATTTACATGTTCAGCTTTATCGGCATAACGGCCAATCATTTTGACTTGTACGCACAGTTTTTGCTTAGAAAAACACTGAGGGACATTACAGCCCTTTTAGACAACTGGGAAATACACAAGCAGAAATGTACAGCTTGTTTTTGCTGAAATACTTTGCTGAAATACTTTGTTAAAAATGTATTGTATTGATTGGTTGATATTTTAGCATATGATCTATTTAATAAACTCTCATACTGATCTGATCATGGGTGGTTGATTAAAAAAACTGAATTTTGCACATTTATGCGCTCGTTATCTTAAAACAGGAAACAAAATTGCATCAAAGGAGGTTAATTTGCATACTGCACACAAATCGAGCTTGTTTTGATGCAAAACGTGGACCTTCTCTCATTTGTTTGTCAGTCAATGTTAGATCTAGTTAAAGACAGGACATTTTAGAGGAACATCACTGTGTTTATCCACGGCTGACGTACGCACCTCCCACAGTGGGCGGGGCCAGTAGCGTGTCATTGATGCGGAGCAGGAAGAGAAGCAGCACCTCCCACGTCTCTCTGGCCATGCCGGACGAGTCACGTGCCAACTTCTGCACTGCAGACAGCACTTGCTGACACAATTTAAAGTGCACCAGGCTGAAGTGCTCTGGTCTGAAACAAACAAGCAAGCATATTCAAAATCATAAAGCACAAACAGGAAGCACTACACTTATTGACTGCTTTTTATTTCACAAGATGATAAGTGGACACGACTCATGAAATAAATGTCACAACACTGATGTAGCATACTAATGCTTGAATGATTGTGCAAAGTGTACAGTATGACACATGCAGTATGCAGTGTTGAGGGCCTTATGAAATCGGTTTTATTTATTCCCAAATTCAGTTTTAGTTTTTTTCCAAATTCCATTTTTTCAGTTTAAAATTTTCTGGATTCCGTTTTTTTCCATTTTAATTTTTTTGGGCTAAATTAAAATACACTTTCTTAATCAAAAAGCATGTCTTATTAATTAAAATCATGAAACTTAAACAATTTAACATCAGTTTATTAAAACGTTTTTTTTTTAGGGCCTTATGAAATGTTTTATTTTTACCCACCTTATGTGTTATTGTTACCAAATTCTGTATTTTAGCATATCTGATTATTTGAATGCATAAAAACAAGTTTCATTTATTCTTAAAATAATCTTATAAAATGTTTATTTTTCTCATAAATTCTGAGTTGTGTATTTACTTTTTTTTTGGTTATAAAATGAAGTTAAACAATTAATTTCATTTATCTTTTAATTAATGAAAATTAAACAAGTTTTATTTTGGGCAAATAAAGAGGATTTGCTATAACAATTAAAACATTGAGGAAATATATGATTATTCTTTAAAAATAAGGTTTTAATAATTTTAGTAGTAGTAGTAGTATTACATACATTCTGCTGAACAATAGTAATGTATTCCAGCCACAATGTCTTCACGTTAAACCAAACTTTTATTTCGATGGGTTGCTGTGAGTACCTTTACATTTATGTGTATATGAAATGACGATAATTGTACTCAAATGAAAATGTAAAATGCTCACAAAGTGACTCTTAGATCAGTTCTGGAGATGTTGTTCATGTATTTATGTCCTCATGTAGTGAAACGGCAGACACTAACCACAAGTGTCACGCGTGCTTCAGTACGAGCAGTAAACAAAACCGCACGTCTGTGCCATTCATTAACACAGAGACATGCAGAATTCATATTTAAATAGTCATTTTGCGGCTTAATATTTACAAATATTAGTCCATATCGTGATTTGATTAAGGTGTAATGACCTACTTTTGACTGAATTCATCCAAACTTTGACAAATTCCGTGACATTCTGCGTTAAACAGTAAATTCTGTTTTTATGACTGGATTCCACAATTTGCGTTTTCTGCATCGTGGAAATCACAGGGCTCCAAGTGTTCATCAATGCAGCCATGGAAGAGTTTATGTGCACTGTGCATCATGGGTAATTAGAAGCATAAGCCGAACACACCTGGGCAGGAAAAGGTTGTGCAAGTGTTTCAGGATGGTTTGGACGTAGAGGTTGGGCTCTTTAATGATGGGCTGGGGTATGGAGTCTCTTGGAGACACTAGGGCCATTATCCAGTCAGTGTAGACATCCACACACAACTTAACTGTGTCTCCATCCAGCGGGAGCGTCAGGCCGTAACACAGCACCTCCATGGTCCATTTCACCTGAGGAGGACAAGCACAGCATTAGATGAACAAATAACTATCTAAACTGGCTTAAGATGGATCAACAGTCCTTGAGTTTGAGAGGGAGATGTTTGATGACTCTCTCTTGCACGTTTGAGAGTAAAACGCACTGGTTCAGTCAGTAGGAAACAGAAAAGTGGTGCATTC
This sequence comes from Cirrhinus mrigala, assembly GCA_036247105.1. Lineage (NCBI taxonomy): Eukaryota > Metazoa > Chordata > Actinopteri > Cypriniformes > Cyprinidae > Cirrhinus > Cirrhinus mrigala. Next base: position 34,912,143 of record CM070012.1, on the reverse strand, counting down.
AATGCATCTGCATTTTTGTATGATTATAATCCACACAGCATCGGTCGCAATGGGTGGCAATAAAGTAGATCAGAGGTCAGAAAAAAAGGTCAGGGAAAAAAACAAAAATCAGAGGCTGAGAGGGAATTGACAGGATTTCCTCTCCTCTTATCACAGTACACAGAAGCCTACAGGAACCACATGCACAATGCAATGGAAGTAAGCGCAACACACACACACACACACAAGCAAATGACAGTTTTTAAGCAGCACCGAAACCCACCCAGATACACAAACAAACAACAGAGAGAACTAAACAAAGCTTTAAAAACAGACTTGAACGTCTGCTCTAATAACATCACAGCATGTCTCTCATTTTACAGCAAGACAACTTGAGCAGCGTGTTTTGCTTCTAACCAAATTATGCAAATAAACGACTGAGGAAACAACAGCGCTGGTCTTTAACTTCCTAATAAAATCTAACTTTATTAGGAACTTACATGGTTTACGTCAAATTGAGCTCATAAAGTCAATTTGTAGGCCAATCTGGAGGGCTAATTCACCAACAGTAAAATGGGTTTTTAGAGCAGCAGTTTTAGATTTATAAATAAAAAACGATCAGTGGTTTGCATTATTTGAAGAGACATTTTAAAGCCTCTGTTCTGCTAAAAAAAAAAAAACAAACAAAAAAAACTTTTACAAGGATGTTACATAAAGTCCTTATTTTGCAATTTTTAAAGAACAGTGGCTTTACATTTTATGTATGAGGTCTGATGGTATATCATTTATGCTTTAGAATAAAATGCAAAAGTCTGTCTAGCAATGTTCACGTTTACATATAATTCATAAATCAATGGCTAAAAAAAGTTATCATCAGCAATGTTTTTTTTTCTTCATAGTTTGTGGAATATTCCTCACAATAAGCAACTGAATTTTTAAAATATGAAGAACAAAATTACAATTTGGCTCACATGGTGTATGATTCTGCGGGTGACACAGTAAATATGCAATAACTCATTAATATGCAAAACAGCTAAGAACTACCAGGTATGAAAGAAACATATTTTTTAGGCAAGGCAAATTTATTTATATAGCACATTTCATGTACAGTGGTAAAAGTGCTTTACATAAAATCTTTTTTAAAAATCTAAGGTATGAAATAAAAATAAAAAGATAAAAACAATTAAATATAGAATAAATTAAATAAAATTAAATAATAGTTGTACATACTGTAAAAATACATAAAAAAAATGTTTAAACAAAAATAATGCAAAATACAGCTGCATTGTCAGCAAAAAATATTTATGGCTGGTAAACTTTCTCAATTAACCTGCCATTTGCAGGCCTGGTAAAAATTTAATTTGAACCACTGCAAATAAAAAAAGCACATGAAGTCCTGTGGAAAACAAACATTTTCCACCACAAAACCTTGCTGCTGTTCTTGAGCTCAACAGAAGTTAACAGTTAACAGGTTGTACGTCTGAATTAATTCAAACATGCCACCCAGTAAGTCAACCTTGAATTCCTGCCGCAGCCTCAGGTTTGAATTCAAGACTCTTCACAGATGTGAGATGCTATGAAACACAAAAACACTTCTTACCTCCTTGTCAGTCTTGAGGAGGCACTCAGACGGCACTCCTCCAAGGCTGTTTCCCAGGGGCCGCACCACTGCGTTTGCCACATCACGACCCACGCCGGCTGGGTAAGTGTGTAGGACGCTCAGGTGGCCCTGATCGCTCTGGACCACCAGGTGTAAAGACCGCCACTCAGAGTACATGACCGCAACTTCTACTGGATCTGACTGCGGCCTGAGAAAAGACGCAAACCAGACGGGTGTTTAGAGGTTTACTCAGATATAAGAGGAGTTAAAAAAAAAAAAAAAAAACACATATAAACAAAATAATCTTAAATAGTCTTTGGCAGTGTTTTATTTTTAATCCTGCTTTAGGAAGAAAAGTGTACACACACACACACACACACATATAGGTCAAAGATGATAAAGGGTTTTCAAACATCAATACAACAAAAGTTCAATAAAGCTTTCATTTTTAAAGCTGTACATTAGAATGTGTCCCGTTTAATTCTTTTCTGAGCAAATAATAAAATAATTGTCTTTTTTTTTTTTTTTACCATGATTTACACAAGACACACACAAATAACAGATCAGTGTAACAAATAACAAGCAGTTCAAGTACTGTCAGACATTAAAGCATAATAAAATTTAGTATGCTCAATTTTTCTTTTATATTTTAATGTATCAGAACAAGTATGTTGTGTCATTTTTACATAAATCTGTTACACTGAATGATGATGAAAGATTATTTCACCTGTATTTTGACATTTCATTTTCACAAAAGTTACTTTGCATTAAAGTAAACATTAAAGTAGACTCTACTGGCATTTAATATGCCTTTATGTATATAAATATTTAATAAATACACAATATTTATGTATTTTATGTATTTATTTATTTATTTACACACACAAAACTAATTTATTTTTAATTTAAATCTATATAAATTTGCATAATAATATATGAAGAGTTCAGATGCAAAAGCCTCTAAATCCGCCTGACGAAGTTCTTTAAAATGAGCATTTCTTTCTGACTACTTTGTATAGGTTTCTATGTAAGTACCTGTACTTCTGATTGAGCTGAGGCTGGGATTTAGCAAGTTTGAAGTAAAAGTATTTGATGGATGTATACTATGTGTCAGGAGCATTCACTCAGTATCGTTATCTCATTTTTGACCGAGATGGCTTTTAGCTGGTTTTGCATCTGAACTCTTCATATATATATATATATATATATATATATATATATATATATATATATTTACAATAAAAATAGCTGTACTATGACATATACTATTACTGTGCTATAAAATGACTAATTTTGGTCATACCTCCCGTCCTGTCAAGAGGAACAAGCTTCCTCTTATCAGACATCAGTGCTTGCTGTCACATACAGAAGTGATGACAAACAATGCAGGACGGTGTTTTGACAACATCACAGAATGTTCTGTGTCGATCACCTGATCCTAAGCTCATCTGACATGAGGAACTGTGATTTGAACTATCAGTTAGTTTGATCTCACTAAACAGAAGAGCAGCAAAGGTGGATCTAACCAATTATAGAAAAACATCTCAACTCTGATATTATGCAGACGCTCCCTACGAGCCTCGTCCTTCTTCTAATCTACACACAATCTGAGCGCTCTGCTAATATTAGAACCAAAACTTTAAACATGGAGTCTCGCCAAATGGATCTCAAACCCTCAGGAATAACACTGCTTATCTTTACACAGAATAAAGACTCAAATCACATAGCACAAGAGATGCATATATACAAACATATACATATATATATATATATATATATATACACACACACACACACACATTATACATACATACATACATACATACATACATATACATATATATATATATATATATATATATATATCGTACTTATTCATTTATGTACTAATTATTTTAAAATTAAAAAATGTACATAAATATGTAAGTACAAGATATACACACACTATACAGTATAATCTAAGGTAATTCAAAGAATACCATGATATTACCACGGTACTATTTGTTTCAGAGCATTTGTTACTATACAAATATACTGTGCAATCTCTTACTGAACGACCTCCGATATATGAATAACAGTAAAATCTTGCTAAATATCAAAATATCACGTCCATATGATGTTTTCAATTCGACTTCCGTAGCCGTTGTGTTTGTTAGCCTCTGTGCTAACCGATCGGATACGAGTCAATGAAGCTTTAAATCCTAACACAAACGTCCACATTCATATTTACATATTTGTTTTATGTCCTTAGACAATTTATATGCAAATTATACTCATTTTATTCCAGAGGGCGAAACGCTACAGACTATTAGCAGCTCGCGAGCTAAGCTAACACAGACTGATTCCCAATGGTGACAAGGATTAAAACCACGAATTTATTGCTAAACGTTCAAACAAAATGAGCGAAAAACAGAATTACCTTTCCTGCTTATGAATAAACCAGGAACAAATTTATATCTGCAGTAGTGTTTGACGTTTTCCTAGCTTTGGCGCGAATCAATCACATACATGTTTGTTTGACAGCTGATTTCAGCCTCGCAAGCGCTTCAAAACAAACAAATGACAGCTGTCAATCATCATTCACTGCTGACCATGCTTTCTTCAAAGTCATTAACCTTTAAAATCTAATAGTTAGTATTAAATATCTTTGTATACACTGTAGCAGGCCGCAATGCGGGACTGTGGCGGTGTGTCAAAATCTACAGCGCTCGCTATCTAGATAGCGCACTTAGAGTCAAGACAAAGATGCATGGAGCTGCGAAGTACGTAACTCGCACATTTCCGTGTCTACTTTAACTCAAAATATTTTCTAAGCAAGCAGCACACTTGGATTTCAAACTACAATGCCATACAATGCTGTCTACCTAGACAGCTCGCTAGGTTTTTAGACGCGGCCCATGTGACAGTTGTCCGAACCGGACACGCAAACGCAAACAGGCATAAGAATAAACGGCGTTACCTGATTCAGTTCACATATCAATCAGTCGGTCGTTCGGCTAGTTTTGCGGGGAAAGAGGGTTTGATCGAGCAGCATGTTTGTCGGTAGATCCGATGAGATCAGATCCGCTCCTCCATCGTCTGCACAGGCGTTGGGGGTTTGGCTGGCTGCAGTGGCTGATGTGAACGAATCGTTCGTTTGAACCGATTCCTCCCAATGATTCAATCGCACAGATTCGCAAGCGTTTGTAAATCACTCGACTCAGTGCTGTGTGAGGCGGACACTGAATCATAAACAATGCCACAGTATTTTTCTCTCAGGTAAGAAATACACACAATCACAGTCTCAGTTATAGCGCCAATATCAAACAGTATCAAAATCACACAACTAAACTAGTCAAAACGGCCAAGTTTATATATTTCGTCGAAACTGCTGCGTTTAACATTCGTTTAATTGCAGAAAACAAACAAGTGAACACTTGTGAAAAGATACAGTGACGACATCAGACAGTAATACTATGGTAATTTGATGAATATAATTATATTTAATTTTAGCACGTTCATTAGATGGCATAAATGCTAATTCAGTACTGAAATTAGCATAACACATTCAAAATATGGGCATTACCTTGATTTTACTTGTTTATTCATGAAATACCACTAAAATTCTTGAAAATAATTTCAAATCATCTGTTGGGATCTCATTTAGAATATTTCTGTGAGTTATAACTCAAACGAGTCGGCGAATCATTTGTATTGAACCGGTTCGTTCAAACGAAGCTTCCAACAGGAATCGATTTGTTCAAATGACTCTGACTTAGCATCGCTCCTCCTCCAGGGGCACAAAACTTAAGAGGAGAAAAACATGCAAATATATTTAGGGCAGGTATTGAATGACACACAGTTGATAAAGATAAAATGTTTTGCTGAAGCGCCACTGTTTTGGATTGTTTGCTGTAATCGATTCTTACGCTGTTCATTATTTGTGCATTAATATGAATGTGTTGAAAACAGCGCCCTCTTTTGTAAGAGAAGAACAAATGCGCTCTTCGGTGTTTTTCACAATTTTTTTTTTTCTATTAATCCATTTGTCTTTCAGCTTTCAATCACAGCAGGTTTTGGCAGACCAAACCGAATTAACTGAATGTTAATTATAATGACTTTTCATTCTCAATTCAAAGCAATTATTTTATTTTAAAACCAATCTGTGAATATGCAACACAATAAAATCAGTTTAATGACTGCATCATTTATCGAAAGTAGTTGTTTAGTAAATTACTTAATTAAATCGTCCCTCACAAACATGGCAACTATAGCTGTGTCAGTATAAAAGCTGCAACTGTTATTGTAAAATCATAATAAATGATACAATCTCATTCAAAATGTGAATTATGCTTTTAGCATGTTTATTTTTTTGTGTCTAGGTTTGTCGTAGCTACAATTTCTGTAGTATTTTGTCAGGCATTTGCCAGGTAGAACAATGTAAACAGAGTATGCGAGATTTTGGAATCAGGTACAATAGTGAATATTATTCTCCAAACCTTTTCTGAGCCTCGCAGAACCTTGTCAGCATGATTCGGCATCTGTATAATGGGCCTCTTAGACGTCAGAATCATTGGCACAGCACACAGCACTTAATATAGTAACCCGAACAGGCAGTCGATATCAATTATTCAGGAGGAGAGTATTTACTGCATGGAGAAAGTGCACATCTGTCTGTTGTGCTAAAACTGATCCTAAAAACTGATTGCTATCTGTTGTCTGATTTTGTGTTTCTATATGTGGTTTGGTTGTCTATGTTTTTGTTGTGCTTCTCTGTTTGTTAATGAATTTGGCTGGTTAGGAGGAGAAGAAGGAAAGGTTTGTATGCTGGTTTGCTTATAATTTGGTAGACTGTTGTTATTCTGTTTGGTGATATGTGTGCATATTTGGGTCAAAGACATCAAGGTGTCCACATCAAAGGAAATTTACAAAAGCGATTTCATGTCCATAGAAAGCACTTTAAATGTAAGTAAAGTGTCTATGTTTTTGGAGAATAAAATGTCAAAAATTGGCTGACATAATGTTACATTGTCATTCAATGTAGCACAATATTTATATAAGAATTCAAACAACATGCTTATTCTGACTTGTACATATTAAAATATATAAAAGAATAAGGGAGCATATTAAATTTTATTGTGTTTTAAATGAGTAAAAAAAATCTTACTGGCCAATGGGCAAAACCTAGGATAATGGCAAAATTTAAAAATGTAGATTTACAGCTAAATTAGTATTTGGGGTGAAAGTAATTTGTCTTTTAATATTTCATAAATTGATTTTTGTTGTAAATATGCCTGACAAGATTGTTACACTGAATGCCATTTTAGTCTTCTGTAAATTAGGGAAAAATGTATGATATTTATTTTTTGCTCAGAAAAACAAAAACAAAAATGCAATTAAATTAAATAGAAAAGTTTCATTAATTTTTTTTTTTTTTTTTTTTTTTTTTTGGAAAAACAAGAACTATTTCAAGCAGTATTACACTTATTGGTTTTATCCTTAAAATTAACTATAAATAACTATAAAAAATTTAAATTTATAGAATAATTTTTTTATAATTTACTTTATATTTTTAGAATAAATGAAATACATTTTATTTTATATTCTATTATTATAAAATTACGTTTTAAATGTGACTCATCCGATGTACTTTTGGCTATTGCTAGAAATATACCTGTGCAACATAACACTGGTTTTGTGGTCCAGGGTCACATATATGCACATTTATACTGGACAAGACTGTAGTGCGCAGTGTAGTGCACTAGATGGCAGCAAGCTCACACTGTAAACGCACGCATCATGTAAATGCATCTGTAGACATGGCTGTTGTCAGGGGAAGGTTGTCCTGCACCCTGTGATGAGGAGATCCACCCATAAACATGTTGTCCTGGGCCTGTGCATTTATGCAATGTCCCTGACTGCAGGTGCTGCTCATGTTTGCATTCAAAGACAAATGCATGTTTGCAACAAAGACAAATAAAATCAGATGGAACATTAATGCTTGCTAATTAACTGTAATGCAGAGAGAGCATTTTTCTGTTAATCTGTAAATTAAGCTATACATATAGTATAAAAATGTTGATGAGAAGTATATGCAAATTTGAACCTTTCAGTTTCAACAGACAGGAGTTTGAGTATGCGGAGAAGTACACTTGTTAGTGAACGGCCGTGCTTCTTTTCTGTGATGAGTGCTGTGCATAAAACCTTGATTGCAATCTAACAGTGAGTTTCTTCTTTTCATCGCGGGTCCGACCCCCTTATTTAAATCCAACCTCCGTGTTTGTGTTCCTGCCTTCAGAAACAAATCATTTCCATGTGAAATCACGCTATAGTGTCTCTTACCATAATAATGCTGCTGTGCGTCGTACAGTATAGCTGCTGATTGCTGGAAAACACTTTGTTTGGCATGAATAGTAAAGGCTGTTTCAGGTACTTACCAATGTCACTGACAGTCCTTTAAATGTATTTCAGTGAAATACAATAGGGCTGATTTTTATTGTAAGGTTGGTGTAGTTTTCCTTTCGACTCAAGCCCGGCTAACAAAAATACATTGTTAGAATGGTTTGCTAATAGGATAGTTTACCCAAAAATGAACATTTTGTCATCATACTCATCCTCAAACCTGTATGAGTTTCTTTCTTCTGTTAAAGAAAAAAGAAGATATTTTGAAAAATGTTGATATTCAAACAGTTGCTGGTAGCCATTGACTGCTGTAGTATTTTTTTTCCTACTATGGAAGTCAATTGCTTCCAGCAACTGTTTGTGAGTGTCCAGTTTTTTGAATGTTGTAAAAATGTATTTATTTTTTTTCTTTGGCTATAAGAATGTTAAGTGCACATTCCATTTGATCATTTTGGAAACATTATGGAAATGTTACTTTTGAATGTTCCCTGAACATTCTAAAACATGTAACATTTAAAAAATGTTAGATAAATGTCAAAATTTAAATATTCCATAAACAATGTACACTGACCAAAATTGGCCTTTTATTGTGGCCAGCCTAAGGTACACCTGTGCAATAATCCTGCTGTCTAATCAGCATCTTGATATGCCACACCTGAGAGGTGGATGGATTATCTCGGCAAAAGGAGAAGTGCTCACTAACACAGATTTAGACAGGTTTGTGAACAATATTTGAGAGAAATAGCCCTTTTGTGTACATAGAAAAAGTCTTGTTTACAAAAGTGTTGCATTTATCATTTTGGTCAGTGTATAAATAACGTTTTTGTATGCTACATTATTTTGAACGAACATTCTTTTAACGTTACTAAATGAACGTTTGTATAACTTTGAGAGAACATTACCGAAACGTAACAAAGCCAAAGTTCTGAGAAAGACAAAAACTGATATAGACTCACTTTGAATGCAGACTGCTGAATGTTTATATTTGAAATTAATGTTTGACTTTGTTTATGGTTCTGGGGAGGGCAGCAGAGAAGAGAGATTGATTCTTGTTTATTAAAGGTGAAGTGTGTCATTTCTGTGGCAGAAGCGCCATTAAGTGTAATGGCAAAATAACTAGATTTAGCTTTTTCTGAAGAAATTCACCACCAAAATTACAGGTTTTTTTTTTTAGCTGTTTACTGGTATTTTGCCTTGCAGTTTCTGTCATATTTTGGGTCCGCAGAACAATTTACACGCCTATAGAAATAATGTAGAATTAGGGGTTTGTTACAAATTGTGAGCAAAATGTTTAATTTAAAACCAAGTCTGTCTTGTTCATTTTCAAAACTTTTCTCAGAACTTTTTTTTTTTTTTTTTTTGTCTTGTTGCGTATTTTGTTTTGCATTTTGGAGATAATATACATTACAAACAGCATTTCATATTGTTTTAAAGTCTGAAGAGAGATTGATTCCTGTTTATTAAAGGTGAAGTATGGCATTTCTGTTGTGGAAGAATATTAAATGTAATAGCAAAATAACTAGATTTAACTATTTCTGAAGAAATTCACCATCATAATTCTAGGGTGTTTTAGCTGTTTACTGGTATTTTGCCTTGCAGTTTCTGTCATATTTTGGGTCTACAGAACAATTTACATGCCTATATAAATAATTTAGGATTGAGCAAAAATGTTTAATTTAAAACCAAGTCTATTTTGTTCATTTTCAAAACTTTTCTCAAAACTTTTTCTTTTTTTGTCTTGTTGCGTATTTTGTTTTTATATTTTGGAGATAAAATGCATTACAAACAGCATTTCATGTTGTTTTTAAGTTCGAACTTTTTGGCATTTTATTTAAAAAAAAATAGCACAGTTCACCTTTAAGCGCTCTAGTTAATTTTTTTTTTTTTTGGACTCTTAATGACAGCTGTCGGCAAGAGAGGTTAAATATTTGGCACCTAAATCAACTCCATATCACCTCTGAGTAGAGAAACACTCGAGTACAGACGGAGGAGCGACTCCAGCGGCCCTTCGGCCTCCCACACCGACACTCCACAGCCAAGGCCACTGAAAGCTTTTCAATCGCTCTTAAAATACTGCAGAACGCCACTCGTTCTTCATTAATTGCCTGTGTTGTTTTAAATCCATTGCTGTTGTCTTGGCAGCGGCAGGACGGCGAGTACGACTGAGGACGGAGATAGTCATAGCTCTGGGGGAGATGAATAATACAATAACACTCGTTTAGAGACACGGCCAAATGAAAACAAACGCAATGAAACACTGAAGGACAGAAAGGAGAGTTACTTTATCGTTTTAAGATTGTGGTGTTCACTAAGCTATGCATCACTGTTATATTGCTTAGAATTATAGTTATTAATAGGAATACTGTACACTGCAAAAAAATATGTTCTTACTTAGTGTTTTTGTCTTGTTTTTCATTAAAATATCCAAACATTCTTAAATCAAAAAAGTAAAATTACATTATAAAGATATGAAATGTTTTCAGACAATACTGTCAAAATTAAGTGACTTTATGCTTAAAACAAGAACAAATACTTGCCAGTGGGGTCAGAAAAATCATCTTATTTATATTTTTCTGACCCCATTTATTTATTTATATACTTTTTTTAGAAAACAACTCAAGCAAATTCAAGCAAATCTGTCTTGATTTTAAAATGTTTTACTGGAAAACAAGATTTTTTTGCGTTTGAGATCAATGATCTATTTGTAACTTTGCAAATGTTGATAATTTGGTAAAGCATTGTGTAATGTGCTCAAATGCATATTCCTGTGTGCAAACTGCTTGTTTAGGTTTTGATGTTTCTAAATATGAGGGATAAACTGTACAGTGCATGAGGTGCAGCTGACCTTGAATTATACAATGAAAAGCTGTTCTCCTCGAGTACAGCAGGATGCTGAAGTCTGTGCATTATGCATACAATGCGTTTTATCATATCTCTCAATGCCATGCCATAAAGCTATATTTAAACTTCCACTTTAAATATTAGCGGAATGACGGGCCCCATGCAAATCTGTTATTATAGTAAATTTAATTCCACCATTAAGCTTTTCGAAAGCCTTTTTAATCATCCATTATTCATCAGTATTGTCACTTTCGCTTTTTTTGCTCCACTTAAAAGGTCATCATGCGGAATGAGTTAAGAAACGACTGCGTTCGCAGCTGCAAGTCAACCATTAGCTCGCTAAACATTTGCATATTCTGTTCAGTCACTATTCCATATCAAAACAACAATGAGGTAGGCAACGTGATTAAACATAATTAAGACTTCATTAGGGGTCTTTTGTAAACACTTTCCTTCATAAGTCACTAACTTGCTGGTTTTGCTGATTGCTAATGTGCTTTTGAATAAGTCATACAAGCACTGACTGCTTTTACCGACCAATTTCATTATTCAAAGAGCAAACGGAATGTACATTTTAACGTCACAATGAACACAGACTATTAGACGGCATGCAGCAAAAAAGGCTCATTCCAAAGTGATGATGAACACGTGGGCTCGGCCTACTTGGTCTTGAGAAATTTGGTCCATTTGTTTTGAGATACTTTTATTCCCATGTTTTAGGACACTTAGTATAGATATCCACAAGAAAAACTGTATGCATTTTACTTTTTAATGCAGAAATAACCATATCGTCACCTTTGAATTATAAGGTTCTATCTGACATTTTTGACAAAATTGAGTTATTCACATATACTTATTCTGTGACAACTTATTTACATTATGTGATGTTTCTTTTGTAAGCTATGTACATTTTGGACCTCTTTTTAGAAAACAGAAATGGTTCCATCTACAGCAACGCAAATACTTTAAAGCTCAATATCTCAAAAGTGCTCAGAATGCAGATAGAAAGTCTTATAAGTCTAAGGCAACGATATGTTAAAAACCCTGATGTAAATGATACTATTATTTGAACTACAAGCCCGCGTGTTTATGATTATGATCATAAATGAAAACAATATGATAACAAATACTAGTTTGCAACATCCAGCACCATAACACACTGTAATTGTATGTTAAAAATAACGTGGATGTTCTGCTCTGTTTTGTTTTTATTTTTAATGAAATGACCAAGGACAGGCGTACACACATTGTCACTAATTTCTCATGCAATTTTTTGTCATCTGTACGCAGAGACAGATGTACTATATATGTATTTTATATGTTGTGTTTATTAACAATATCAGATTTACCCACTGCTAAACATACAAACAATTTTATATGCCATTTAGGGGTGTTTTTGGCCAGGATACACTGCAAAGTGAACAATTTAAGCAGCACATTGAATGGAGATTGCTTTACAAAGAGGCTGTTATTGAAGGATGGAGCAGTTTGAAACCACAGTATATTGAACTGACAGCAAACCCGCAAAGAAAACAGGGCGTTTACATATAAGTCTTAAAGGTGCTGAAGCAAGGGGAAAAAAACAGAAAGATTGTGAAAATAGCAAAAATTTTGGTGCACGAAACATTCACTGACTTGAACTGATATGATAAAAATGTATGATATAAGTCCCCTTTTACATAGTCATACATGACCTGCAGATCTCCAGCATTATGAAACCACAGCTTCTCTCTCACACCATCATATTCTCTATCTCTCTCGCTCTTACTCACTCACTCTCACCTGGGGAACCACCCCACTCTCATTTCTCTCCAAACACCAACTTTCTGAATGTCTCTACCACTTTTTCTCTTTAAAATAGACCATCTCTCTCTCTCTCTCGAGTCTCTTGTAAATGTCATAGCGGTTGTGGAAAAACGCATTGTTCCTCCACACGTGATGGACGGTCCGAACGCTCATATATCTCTCTGTTCTCTATAAATGAAACTAACCTTTACATAAGGCATCATGGTTGATGGCTCGGCAACCACATGAAGGTTTTTCATGAACTCTGCAGATTTACAGACTCTTAACAGGAATTGCATTTTTACATTTGTCAAGAAAATGTGATGCTTGTCCACTTTGATGCTGTGGGAGGTTGTAAGGGCATTTCTACAAAAGTTCTTAAGATGTTCTTGTAGATATGTGGTTGCTAGGGTTCTGTGGGTAGTTGTTAGTGCATTTCTACAAAGTTTCTAAAGTGTTCTAGGTGGTTGCTAGGGCATTCTGTAAAGTTTTTAAGGTGTTCTAATTGCTAAGTGGTTGCTTGGGCATTTCTAAAAAGTTCATAAGGTGTTCTAGTTGCTAGGTGGTGGCTATGATGCTGTGGGTGGTTGCTAGGACATTTCTAAGGCGCTCTAGTTGCTAGGAGGTTGCTATGATGCTGTGGGTGGTTGCTAGGGCATTTCAACAATGTTTTTAAGGTGTTCTAGTTGCTAGGAGGTTGCTAAGGTGCTGTGGGTGGTTGCTAGGGAATTTCTACAAAGTTTCTAAGGTGTTCTAGTTGCTAAGTGGTTGCTAGGGTATTTCTACAAAGTTTCTAAGGTGTTCTTATTGTTAAATGGTTGCTTGGGTGTTTAGGGTGGTTGCTAGGTCATTTCTACAAAGTTTCTAAGGGGTTTTAGTTGCTAGGGTTCTATGGGTGGTTGCTAGGGCATTTCTACAGAGTTTTTAAGGTGCTCTAGTTGCTGGGTGGTTGCTATGGTTCTATGGGTGGTTGCTATGGCATTTCTACCAAGTTTCTAAAGGGATTTAGTTGCTAGGAGGTTGCTAGGTTGCTGTGGGTGGATGAAAGGGTATTTCAACAATGTTTATAAGGTGTTCTAGTTGCTACGTGGTTGCTTGGGTGCTGTGGGCAGTTGCCAGGGCATTTCTACAAAGTTTCTAAGATGTTCTAGTTGATAAGAAGTTGCTAGGGTGCTTTGGGCAGTTGCTAGGGCATTTCCACAAAGTTGTTAAGGTGTTGTAGTTGTTAGGAGGTTGCTAGGAGGCCATGGATAGTTGCTTTTCTACAAAGTTTCTAAGGTATTCTTGTTGGTAAGTGATTGGTAGGGTGCTGTGGGTGGTTGCTAGGGCATTCTGTAAAGTTTCTAAGGTATTCTAGTTGCTAAGTGGTTGCTAGGGCTTTTCTAAAAAGTTCATAAGGTGTTCTAGTTGCTAGGTGGTTGCTGTGATGCTGTGGGTGGTTGCTAGGGCATTTCAACAACATTTTTATGGTGTTCTAGTTGCTAAGTGGTTGCTTGGGTGCTCAGGGTGCCTGCTAGGGCATTTCTAAGTTCTTAAGGTGTTCTAGTTGCTCGGAGGTTGCTAGGGTGCTGTGGGTGGTTGCTAAAGCATTTCTACAAAGTTTCAAAGGTGTTCTATTTGGTGAGTGGTTGCTAGGGTGTTGTGGGTAGTTGACAGGACATTTCTACAGAGTTTTTAGTTGCTAGGTGGTTGCTGTGGTGCTGTGGGTAATTGCTAAGCCATTTTTACAAAGTTGGAAGGTGTTCTTGTTGCTAAGTGGTTGTTAGGGGGCTGTGGGTGGTTGCTAGGACAGCTCTGCAAATTTTCTGAAGTGCTCTACTTGCTGGGTGGTTGCTATGGTTATATGGGTGGTTGCTAGGGCATTTCTACAAAGTTTCTAAGGTGTTCTAGTTGCTAGGGTGCTTTGGGCGGCTGCTAGGGCGTTTCTACAAAGATCTTAAGGTGTTCTAGTTGCTAGGGTGCTTTGGGTGGTCGCTATGGCATTTCTGCAAAGTTTCTAATGTGTTCTAGTTGCTAGGTGATGGCTATGGCTATGTAGTTGCTATGGTGCTGTGGGTGGTTGCTAGAGCTTTTTACAAAGTTTTCAAGGTGTTCTAGTTACTAAGTGATTGCTTGGGTTCTATGGGGGGTTGTTAGGCCATTTCTACAAGGTTTCTAAGGCATTCTAGTTGTTAGATGGTGGTTATGATGCTGTGGGTGGTTGCTTGAGCATTTCTACAAAGTTCTTACAGTGTTCTAGTTGGTGAGTGGTTGCTAGGGTGCTGCGGGTGGTTGCTAGGCCATTTTTACAAAGTTTCTAAGGAATTCATGTTGCTAAGTGAATATTAGGGGGCTGTGGGTGGTTGCTAGGACATCTCTGGAAATTTTCTAAGGTGCTCTAGTTGCTGGGTGGTTGCTATGGCATTTCTACAAAAGTTTCTAAAGTTTTCAAGTTGCTAGGTGGTGGCTATGGTTATGTGGGTGGTTGCTAGGGCATTTCTACAAAGTTTCAACAGTGTTCTAGTTGCTAGGGTGTTTTGGGTGGTTGCTAGGGCGTTTCTACAAAGTTTCTAAGGTGTTCTAGTTGATAGGGTGCTTTGGGCGGTTGCTAGGGCGTTTCTACAAAGTTTCAACGGTGTTCTAGTTGCTAGGAGGTTGTTAGGGTGCTGTGAGTGGTTTCTAGGGCATTTCTACAAAGTTTCAAAGATGTTCTAGTTGCTAGGGTGCTTTGGGCGGTTGCTAGGCCATTTCTATAAAGTTTCTAAGGTTTCTAAGAGGTTGCGAGGGTGTTGCTATGCTATGTGAAATTCTAAATATCTCGCTGTAGCTTAGGTTCCTTATTTAATGTGTGTCTGTGTTTTTTTTTTCAGCTGTTTTCAGGTTCAGCAGGTGAGAATGCTGCGTCTGATCACTTAGTGAAGTACATGAGCGCTAGTCACAGTGCCGCCCGCGTTAGCTTTGCTAAGCTAATGTGAGTTGTTGTTAAGTGCGCGACTCTCTTCTGCTCTCACACAAACAAACAGCAGCAGATGTGTGATGTGTGTAGCAGGAGTGTGGTGATAAAGAGCGTTTTCGGCGGCTCGGGCGAATCATCAGCACGTATAAACACGCGCGGCTCTTGCATTATGCATCGGGATGTTCGCCGTACTTTTATTCCCTCCTCCTCCCCCCCGCAGCACCGCAGCGAGCTTCTCATTTTCTGTGACAATAAAATCGAGCGCGGGCCGAGACTGATGAAAAACACGATTGCTCCTGATATCTCCTCAGCCTCCGATAAGGAGCGGTTGTGCTGTTTTAGGGAATGGGATTTGCGCATCATAAAATGGTAGTTTGATATGATGGAACTGGCTTTTTGGAGATACTTCCAAATACAAATGCTGACTTTTGACTTGTGTGTTGTGTTCCCATGCTGGGGAATATTGAATGATGTTTAGCTGAGGAAACACGGGTGATTTGTTGAACTGCCGCCTGCTGTTTTTCTTATTTATTTACTGTGATCGCACCAGATCATTTTGAGTTTTGCTATATTTTTTCTATCCAACATTTTATTAATCTAGGTTAATTTTATACATTTACTAGTGCACTTTTTTTTTTTTTGCACAGTTAAGTTGAAGTTGTATAAATTAACTTTAGTTGATGCATTATAAGTCGACATGAATTAATAACAATAGTATTTTTTTAATATAAATTAATGTTAACCTAGATGAATAAATGTTATCAAATGTTAATAGCTCAAACATTAATTAAATTGTTACCTAATTGTTTCCATTGTTTTTCTTATTTATGTACAACAATCACAGTGAACAAACATTATTCCAGTAACGTTGAAGAGAAGAACATTTTGTTTAAATGTTCACTTAATGTTTGCATAACCAAAAAACAAAAAAACAACCCCTCCAAAAAAACAAAAAAACAAAACAAAACAAAAAACACACCTTTTGAGCATTCAAAATATTTTTTTTCAGAACTTTCAGATATTTTTTACTATATCCAACCTTTTACAGCATTTATTACTCTATTAATTTCTAAATTTACGAATGCATTTTAATATTTTGTAGTTGAATAGTTGTGTTAAAGTTGCAGAAATTATGTATTATGAACAAATTATTAAATGCTGTAAAAATGTTTATGCATTAACTAATGTTAATGAATTAAACCTATAATGGTAAATTATTATCTCAGTGAATTTTGACTAAATAAAGTGTAAAATAAGTGTTTATTTGAGGAACGTTGCTGTTGTTTTATGCCATCAACCAGAATCAAAACCTCATATCGTTTTGAATATTTAGTGAATATTAGCCAGTCTGTACCTTGTTTGTCCAGTTAGTTCAGCTGTTTAAGTCTGACTAACTCCATGTTCAGGATCATTTATGCTGGGCTGCATAACTTTATCAGTAGTCAGGCTATAGCTAGTGTATGAAGCTAAAAGCTTAAGTCTGCTTGTGCCATTGGTGTGCATTGTGCTTGAGCATAACGGCACATGAAACAACATAAGAATGTCCTTTTTCTGAGCTCTATCGCAGCTAATAGGTTTTCCAGTGCAATTACAGCTCTTTAGAATCAGGTAACCTTTAGATGATTTCAGATGTGAGTCATCTTCATCTAATTTTAGCTGCTGCGCTTCAAACTTGATTGGCCTTGAAACAGACAATTAGATAAATATGACATGAAATGACGGGAGCTGGATTGTGATGGTATGGGCTTTGACTTGAGAGCGTCTTTGCAACATGCATTCATTCTGGAATTAGCGTAAGATCGTTCGCAAGTGTCACTATAGTAAGGGTTAGTGATCAAATCACAAACACTAGTTTTTATGCTTAACACATTGTGGTGTTATTTTTCAGTGATTTGACTTGCAGTTTGGCTTTCAATATGCAAAAATGAGCAAAAAACCTATTTAAAGAGAAACTCAAGCCATGCACATGGAGCCCATATGGAAATGTAATATATGACATAATTGTCCAATAACAATAATTTTTTACATGTGTACATTGTAGATATACGTTTACCATGCATAAAATCCCCACAGTCAAACTTACAGTATATATCACTAATATCTTCTGCTTTTTTATGTGTTATTATGTAGAAACCGTATATTTCAACAATACATATTTTATTGTAAATGTTTGAAAGAAATATTACAATTTTTAGAAATAGTTCCAGGTTTCGAATATGTTTTTACTTCAAATGACAATATATTTTATATTTAAATGTGTTAAGCCATGCACTTTTTTGTTTAGGTTTCAAATGTTTTTATTTCAGATTAAAGTATATTTTTATGTAATATATTAATTATAGTAACAAATATTACATTTGTGCACTTGTTGTTTAAGTTTCATATGTTTTTACTTCAAATGACAATATATGTCATATATGTAAATGTACTACATTTTCACATCATACTGCAATTTATATACTTTTTAATTGTCTTACTCTGCCTGGACTGTTTTTCCTGTTTTTTTCTTGTTCTCCCTCAACTTCAAAATTTCCTATATCGCTGTTTTACCTTTTTTGTTAAGAGTGTTTGATCTTCTTTGCATGTTCACTTTGCGAAGACTGGGTCGGTACTTCTGCGGCGATGTAGGATGATTTTGAAATGATTTTTGAAGTTGAGGGAGAAAATACGATTGGAGTTTTTCGACATACCCTAACTGACTTGAGCCAGAATACACAGAGTTCAGGGAGAGAAAGGCAAGATGAGCGTTTGAGATTAAAAAGTATATAAATTATATTATTTTTATGAAAATAACTGATCGTTTTGCTAGATAAGACCCTTCTTTCTCGGCTGGGATCGTTTGAAGCCGCATTTAAGCTGCATTTTGGAAGTTCAGAATCGGGGCACCATATCAGTCCATTATATGGAGAAAAATGCTGAAATGTTTTCCTCAGAAAACGTAATTTCTTTACGACTGAAGAAAGAAAGACATGAACATCTTGCATGACAAGGGGGTGAGTACATTACATGTGAATCTTCGTTTTGGAAGTGGACTTCTCCTTTAAACTGCGTCCGAAAAGCACACGCAATCTGAGTAGGTGCTATATTTGATATTTATAAACTTACTTCACGACCATTTAAGGAAGTATGTTTCTCATAGTATGCATGCATGTAAACGCCAGTTTGAAAGGCAGTCGAACAGCTCTAGACTTTATTATTTTCATTCTTTTCTTTCATGTCTTCTTTCATGAAAAGGTACGAGCAAGGCCAAATAGAGCCCTAATAAAGAGGCAAATTGCGATGCTAATGCATGCATTGTTTTTGTCCTCTGGAACAATGCGGCATAATGGAGCAAATGTCTGAATTTTCTGCAGAAAATGAAGCCACATGTTTGGATGATTACTGTGGGAAAAACTTGAAAGAGGCTTAATTGTACTGTATACATATGGTAATTATGATGATAGAGAGTGATAACTGTGCAACGCATCAGGAAACAGCTTCCTCTTTTTTTTGAGTTCTTCGCCGAAGCCGCTCGGCCTCAAAGAAAGATACCACAATATGATATGAGACCAGCTAGAAGTATTACAGATGCAAGTATTAAACCACAGTTGATCTTATGAAATGCTAAACAACAAGCAATCAAACTTTTGTCTGAATCTTCAAAACGGAAACGTGACTAGCTAAAGGTGGTCTTGGTTTTTCAATGACATATTTAGCATTTACGCGTCAGATTGAAACTTAACTGGTGGTTGTTCAAAAGCCATAATGACCTTTAAGAAAAGACTGAGTTGTGCTGAAATCTGTCAAGCAAAACTGCTGTAGTTCACAGTCAATCAGCTCTAGCATCATGCTAATAACCCTTCGCGGTGGAAAAACCCCAGCTTCACGTGCTCTTGGACATGTCGAAGGTATGGCAGCTCTGGATAAAGGTTAAAACAACTGTCGCGTTCGATTAGCATGTTTCACTTCACGAATGAGCTAACAAAGCAGTTTTTCAACAGCCGTTTAACCTCATTTTGATACTTTGTGCAAAGCTCTTTTTTTTTCTTTGGCTGTGAAAATTTTGTGCATTTGTGGCACGTGGGATCAGTGACCTTTTGCTGGGTTTAACATCTGCTTTTATGATTAAATGCTGTTAGCGGACAGTTTTGTTTTATAGATAATTTCTATGTAAAGATTTTCAAAAGTTGTCAAAACTTATTTTTAATATCTAATCCATCAGTTGATTTTTTTTTTTTTTTTTTTTTTTTTAAACTGTGTTTATTGTAAAAAATAAGTTCTAAGAGGCTAAAAGTAAAGTTCTGACCTGGAAAACGTAACTCTATTTTAAGTTTTAACCAATCAAAGTATGTCAGCATCTCGTTTTTGTGCGTTTCCTATTAATTAATTGAAGTATTTGACATTTTTGACACGGTGTTTTCATTGTATCTAGTATATAAAAATAGCTTCTAAGGGTCAAAAGTGCATTTCTGACGCTGTACAACAGTACACTATTTACGTTTGTTTTAGTGAGCGTTTAGTATCCATCAAACAAATGTTAAACTTTAACAAATCAAAACATGTCAGCATCTTGTTTTTGTCATGCAGCAGTCCTGACACCTGAAACTGAAATTAGCAGACGATGAGCATGTCAAAATATGTCAAGTGTGAAAACCAAACGGGCATGTGATTTCTTTTTTAGGCCTGAACAGCACTGAGGTGTGAACTAAATGATGCAAGAAATATCACCGATGCTTTTAATGTCTGTAAGACCTGCACAAGGTGTGGTTCACGAATAGAAACTTTCATTATGAACTCAGAGAGCTCAGCTAACACCGCAGCATCAGAGAAACAACATCAGTATTGTTAAACTCCATTTAAAACATACTTCTTTCTTTACGTTTATGTATGCAATTTCAGTGAAATTGTTTTAGTTGTTCAATTATGTGAACATATTTACATTTTTTGAATACATGAGTGAACTGAGATGAAGGTAAATGTGACTTTAAAAACCTAAAATCAGGTCTTAAAAAGTCTTAATTTGCCCTTCCACAAATGAAAGCCTCAAAAAGTCTTAAATCAGTTTCTCAGAAAACAAGACTTCATATCTTGATTTTGCATCTCCAGTAAAAGAATCTTGATTTCCGCATGTTTAGATATTTGTACTGTAAAATAAGACCAAAATAGTGGATATTACATTTTGCAGTGCATGCAACATTTATCGCCACAACTTTCAGCTCTGATTTAACCGATTTAACAGTTTTAAGAAAGTGAGTTTGTGCTTAAATCAAGAACAAATTTTTTGCAGTTAACGAATGTTAAATAAGAAACACTTTATTTTTGCGTTGTGATCATAAGGTACAGTAAAAATTATTTCCATATTCTAGTATTTGGCTGCGGAGCTATTCAAATATTAAGCCATTGTTTTTGTAAAACGAAATAAAAAATAAGGAATATCTGTAAAAAGTTGTTTTTTCAAAGGTTTAGACCTTTCCGTTTAGAGACCATGTTGACATTTCTTTCCCTAATTTAAAATATTTTTACTTGGTCCTAAAAGGTCTTAATTCACATTTCCAGAAATTCAGACCTTAAAAAGATCTGAAAGTCATACATTTATAAAGTCATGGCATAAATGTTGCATGCACTGCAAAAAAGAATATTTTCTCTGTTTTTGACTTGTTTTCTAATAAAAATATCTACTCATCCTTAAATCAAGAATGTTGAGATGCAAAATGGAAGATATGAAGTCTTGTTTTCTGAGACACTGAACAAAATGAAGTGAGTGTATGATTAAAACAAGAACAAACCAAAACTGCAGATGAAAAAGCCTCCAAGCCCGTCTCAGATTTTTCTTTTAAATTAGTATTTTTTTATCAGACTCCTATGAAAATAACATTGAACATTTTTTGATAAAGCATTCAGTAGCTGACTGATAACCTTCTCTTGCTATTAAAGTGAAATTTCTGAACCTAAACATAAGAGCCTAAAAAAAAGCTCTTTTAAAAGAAAAAAACTTAGAGTTTTTTGCATCTGAAAACTTCAGATGTCTGTGTATGAGGTTTGACAACTGTTTTTTAAATCATAATTTTTCAGAAAATAAGACATTTTCCTTCTATCTTGATTTGTGAATCTTTAGACATTTGCACTGGAAAGCAAGATAATTATTTATTTATTTATTTACTTATTTATTTATTTATTTGCAATGTGATTAAAGGTACAGTTAAAAAAAAAAAAAATCAGACATGTTTCTCAGGCTCCTATGCCTTTTTTTTTTTTTTTTTTTTTTTTTTTTTGAAATTTGATTAGAAGGTACAGTAAAATTTTTTGTCCATATTCTAGTATTTGGGAGCAAACTATTTAAATAACTTATTGTTTTTGTTTTTTGTTAGTTTTTTTTTTTTTTGTAAAATGAATTAAAAAGTAATGGAGTTCTGTAAAAAGCTGTATTTCCAAATGTTTAGACATTTACATTTAGAGATCATATTGACATATTGTTTTCCTTTTATCGTTTTTACTGAAAATAAGGCATCCAATAATGGACTAATAAACTTTTACTGCCATTAAAGTGAAAATACTAAACTTATGGAAGCCTGGCAAAAAAAAAAAAAGTAATTTAAAAGAAAAAAAGACAGATTTAGAGGCATTTGCATCTGAAGACAAATATCTGTGAATGGGGTATGAAAACTTGTTTTTCCAAACTTTTTTTTTTTTTTTTTTTAATCATAAACTCAATTTTTCAGAAAATAAGACACTTTCATCTTGATTTGTGAATCTTTAAACATTTGCACTGGAAAGCAAGATAATTTTACAATAAAAAAAGAATCACATTATCTTTTTTTTTTTTTTATCATTTGTCCATATTCTAGTATTTGGGAGCAGAGCTATTTAAATAAGAAGTTATAGTTTTTCATTTTTATTAATTTATTTATTCGTTTATTTTGTAAAATGAATTAAAAAGTAAAGGAGATCTGTATTTTCAAATGTTTAGACATTTACATTTAGACATTGTTTTCCCTTTATCATTTTTATGGAAAATAAGCCATTCAAGACAAAATGTTTTTTGTTTGTTTGTTTGTTTTTTCGCAATGTGATTAGAAGGTACAGTAAAATTATTTCCATATTCTAGTACTTGGGAGCAGAGCTATTTAAATAAGTTAATGTTTTCTTTTTTTTTTTTTTTTTGGTAAAATGAATTCAGAAGTAATGGAGATCTTTAAAAAGCTGCATTTTCAAATGTTTAGACATTTACATTTAGAGACCATATTGACATATTGTTTTCGCTTTTATCTTTTTTATCAGGCTCCTATGAAAATCTCATTGAAAATAAGGCATTCAATAATGGTCTAATAAACTTTTACTGCCATTAAAGTGAAAATAAAGGTAATTTAAAAGAAAAATCTCAGACAGACTTAGAGGCTTTTGCATCTGAAGACAAATGTCTGTGAATGGGGTATGAAAACTTGTTGTTCTTTTTTTAATCATAAACTCAAATTTTCAGAAAATTCTATCTTGATTTGTGAATTTTTATACATTTGCACTAAAAAACAAGGCAAACTTTTTTTTTTTGCAAGGTGCTTAGAAGATAAAGTAAAAATATTTACATACTCTAGTATTTGGAAGCCTGTTAAAGTTTTAAGCTTTGTTTTTGTAAAAACGACTTAAAAAGTAATGGAAATCTGTAGAAAGCTGTTTTTTCAAACTTTTATACATTGACATTTAGAAACCATATTGATGTATTTTGTTCCCTTCAATTTTTTTAAAAAACTTGGCCTTGAAAATCTTAAATTAACCTTGGTGAAGCCTGCAGAAACCCTGGAAAATAGAAACATTTCCTCACACGTTCATATAAACCAGAAGATAAGATGTTAAGAAAGCGTTTCCTATATGTATTTATACCATCCGACTTTTTGACAGCATATCCGTCTAAATAAGGCTTTCCTTAAACGTCTGGGGCAGAACTGTAGCTAACGACGTTGAGTCTACTTTAAGAAGCTGCGCTTTAAGTACAACTACATTTCCTCTTGAATTAAAAAGAAAATCCGGTAGATAGTGCCCTGCGCTCGGAAATGAAATTAAAAATGCGGTCTTTGATGTTTTCCCCTCGTTTCCCCTCTCCTTCTCCTCTTTTTTTAAAGCGTGCACATTTTCTCCCTCTCTTTTCCATGCTTTTCTCTTTGGTTTGTTCCAAATTGCGAACCATCTGTGGGTATGTGATACTTCTCTTCAGTACAATGAGCCTGGGCAGGGAGGCAGTGTTTCCCATAATCCTCCAATTCATTCAACTCTCACATCATATCATGCAAATGGGGCTTGCTGTCTCAGGACCCGCAATCCCGTTCCAAGCGTATGCCTGAGCCTTGTGCGATACAACAAATTTATTATGCATGCATCGCACTAGGCTTATGGTAATAAGGTATTAAATTAGTGCTGGACATTATTGCTCCCCCAGATCATTTCTGTTTCAGAGATTTCTCATAAAAGACATTGGATGTGAAGGGAAACAGATTGGAAGCCAGATGAGGTGACGTTCGCCTTTCCGCGCCCGTATTTGACGTTTCGCTGCTCCTCTCTTTTAGGTTTTTAGGCGTTCGTTTGGACGGACGCTCGTGCTGGGATTTTCTTCTGCTAAATCGATGCGAGAATGAAAGTTGTCAGCTAAGAAAAGACCGAATTTGACCTCAGACGTGGCGCGTGTAAATGCACTTGACTTGACGAATTAGGCCCGTCGGTTCGGTCGAACGAATCGTTCGGAAATCGCGCTCTCGCCGTAATTTGGCCGTGTAATTCCAAATAGTCTTTTCTTAATGGAACAGAGCGATTGAAAATACGCCACACTGTAAACACCAAACCGATCAGCGCGGCTCAACACGTGTACACGTGCTCAAATCATTGCTTACATGTGAAAGTTTTCAAGATAATGATCCATTCATCAAACTTGCATTACTAAACAATTCACCCAGACACAAAATTCAAACCATCTGTGTTAAAATAGCTGTGTTGAGCTCCTTTCACAACTGGATTGAGAATTACTTTTAATTCCAATCCAATTCCTGAATATGAATTATATTTGCACTGAAGTAGCAAAAAGGATGCAGGATTGAAATTCAGAGAAACTGAATTCTTTCGTTTGTCAGCTCAGATATATAGATTGTTTGGAGTTTTTTAAATTCTGTTTAGTTTGTATATTTTGTTCTTTTTGTGTTTATTATTTAGTAAAATTTATTTATTAATTTAATTTTTATTTTTTTATGTATTATTATTATTATTATTATTATTAATTAAAAATACATTGAATTTTGCAAAATGCAATTTGTTTAATTTATTACAAAGTCAATGGATTTCCTATGACAAATTTGAACTAAAATAGAAAAGTTTTCAACAGATAAATTATTTATAGTTTTAGATTGTATTTAGTTTATATATTTTATATGGTTTTAGTTTATAAGATTTTTATTTTTTGTGTAGTCATGTTTTTTTTAATATTCCTTTCTCCTTCTTCTTCTTACATAAACCTTTGCAAAATGCATTGTGTTGAATTTATTTAAATTTCAGTGGATTTCCTATAACAAATTTGAACTACAAAAGCAAAGTTTGTCCACACTGTTTAGAGTTTTATACTGTATTTATTTAATTTGTAATTTGTATTTATTTTATTTACTTTAATTTGTTATATTTTTATTTAATTCATTATAGTTTTTAAAAAGTGATATTATTATTATTATTATTATTATTATTATTATTATTATTATTCATAAAGTAACTTTTATAAAATGCATTGCTATGTTGATTTTATTATTGAAATTTAATGGAAAATAAAATAAATAAAATGTTATTTAAAATAGGAATTCCTATAACAAATTTGAACTAGAAAAGCGATGTTTGTCCACACGTAATGTTTAGTTTTAGACTGTATTTGATTTTTTTTTCATTTTTATTTATTATATTTTTTTTGTATAAAATGGTGTTGTTGTTGTTGTTGTTGTTGTTGTTATTGTTGTTATTATACATAGGCCTAAATTAACTTTTGAAAATGCATTACTGTATTGATTTGATTACAATTTTATTTACAATTGATTTTAAATGTAATAAATTACAATTTTATTTAAAATAGGAATTCCTATAACAAACTTAACCTAGAAAAGCAAAGTTTGTCCACAAATAGTGTTCAGAGTTTTAGACTGTATTTAGTTTTCCTTTTTTATTTTAATTTAAATGTTTATTTTCATTTTTATCTAGGCCTATTATATATTTTTAAATAAAATGGTGGTGTTATTATTATTATTATTATTATTATTGTTATACATAGGTCTAAATTAACTTTTTGTAAAATGCATGACTGTGTTGATTTTATTTCAATTTTGTTATTTACATTTACAATTAAAATTGTACTTTAAAATAGGAATTCCTATAACAAATGATAACAAAAGCAAGTTTTTCAAGACAAATCTTGAATGCTGGCTTGAAAAAAACGTTTGAAAGTTTTAATAAAAAGTCTCAAAGGTTTATTGGCTTTACAGACATAGACACAGAAACATAAAACTAGTATAGATGTAGATTATGATTCTCAGAATGCATTACTTATGCTGATTTTCTTTGAATTACAATTCAGTGAATTCCTCTTCCTGTCATTCCAATTCAACTTCCTGTGTGTCGTGCTGAATTCAGTTGAAATACACTCATGAACTGAAAGGAAGCCAATTATTTAATCTGAATTTTGCACAACCCTATTAATAACCCCTAGGTAGGCGGCTCACTAAGTTTTGAAACAGAGTTAGTATTTGAATAATGAATATTCATTAAATTGTAACAAAGGTTGAAAGGTTCCTGTTGTGTTGTAGCTCATCACATGTAGCTCGTTTTATTTCGTTTGCTAATTGCGTCGCACAAAAGCCCTATAAATCATCACAGATCATGAATATGCATCGTTTATCAGTCACTGCCTGTCGTGACGGTCTGACGCTGATTTATGAAGCTCACATATGATTATACATTTACTTACATGTTACTCTCCACAACAATACTGCGCCTCTCAAAAGAGTCTTTTTACTTCATTATATTTTTATGACAGTCACACAATAACAACGAGAGGAAATCCCTCCTGCATCCACCGGGATCCAAAACACTCGTTATGAACGCAGAACTTCCTCAGGAGCAGAAACCATTAGCAAACGTCGTGTTTCATAATGTTGTTCTCTGTGGCCTCCGACGGAAAGGAAAGTACGCTCGACTTTTAGCTTCAAACGCTAGAAATGAGATTTTGGGGTCAGTAGGAGGTTGATTTTTAGGGTCACACAGGCAAAGAAATGAAAGTATTACGAGTTTCAGACTGGCGTGAGGCGTCCGACTTGAAGTAAAAAAAAAAAAAAAAAAAAAAAAAAAAAAAACCCTACGAGACGTCTCAAAACAGATTAAAACCAGACCGGATCCAGAAATGTCCAGAACCGCTGCTGTTTCTAACTAAATGACCTGCATTAAATCAGCTACATTAAGTGCATTTAATCGTGTTAAATTTCTCTCAGTGGGAGTGGATTTAACGGTTAGACGTGTTCATTGAGAATCACTGCAGGAGAGAAACTGCCGGCTGCTTTTCTCAAAGCCTTTCTCTCTGTTTCCAAACACTGATGCAATGATTTTTTGTCTAAATAGTGATTTACGTTAGGCTGAAACTGTTTCTTTAGCATCACACTGTTTCACAATCAAGAGCAACCGTCAGAAACACTTCAAAAGTCTGATTAAGTGCTGAGATGAAGCAGATCCTGTACATACAGGAAGTGTGAGTAACTCTTCATTTCAGCGTTTGGTTTGTGTCTCTTTTGCTTTAACTGGAGATACGTGAACTAAAGCTGATGATCATGTTCTCTTGCAGGATTTAAGCATCTGACTGTTTGAACAAAGTCGCATGATTAATTATACTTATTTACTTACATATGATTTACTATTTGATGACTCACAAAATAATACAGAATATTTATAATATATATGTATAAAACCAAAATATATTACGTAATAACATTAAATATTAAAAAAGTAAACATTAAATGATTGAATATTAAATTATTCATATTCATTTATAATTATTAAATAATATTTTTAAATATTAAAGATTCATATTAAGTAATATTAATGATCAAATAATAATATTAAATATTAAATCAGTGAATATAAGTGTAATAATAATAATAATTAATAAATAAATAAATGAAAACTTATCTTTTAATATTCAATGTTTATAATATATTTAAATATTGAATATAAAATATTAAATAAATTAAAATTAAATAAAACGATATTAAATAATACTATTAAATATCAAATTAATGAATACCAGTATAATAATAATAAATGAAAATAAATCTTTTAATATTCAATATTTATAATCTATTTATATGTATAAAACTTCAAAAATAATATTCAATAGTAATAATATTAAATATAAAACGAAATTACATAAAATAAAAATAACAACAACAATAAATTAAAATAAATAATTTAATATCTTCAACAGTTATATTTATAAAACTTATAAATAAAAAAAAGAATATAAAAAATCTTAAATAATAATATTAAATATTAAATAAATGAATATCAGTACAACAATGATTTTGATAATAATAATAATAATAATAAATCTCTTAATATTCAATATTTATAATATATTTATATGTATAAAACTAATATTTATAAAAAGAATATATTTACTAATAGTAATATTAAATATACTGTATATGTATAAAACTAACAAGCATATTCAATTCAATAATAATAATATTGACATGAAACACAACATTAAATAAAACAACAACAACAATAATAACAAATCAAATAAATCTTTTAATACTTGGTATTACAATAATTAAAATATTAGATAGAAAATTAAATGATATTAAATATTGATGTAAAATGACACAATTATATTAATAAAAATGTAAATAATCGTAATGTTAAATATTAAATTAATATTAAAACAATAATGTTGAATAATAGTAAATATTACGTTAATTAATATTAGTACAATAACATTAATAATAT
The DNA here is from genome assembly GCA_036247105.1 of Cirrhinus mrigala. Taxonomy (NCBI): domain Eukaryota; kingdom Metazoa; phylum Chordata; class Actinopteri; order Cypriniformes; family Cyprinidae; genus Cirrhinus; species Cirrhinus mrigala. Next base: position 34,883,635 of record CM070012.1, on the reverse strand, counting down.
TAAATCAATTTTAGAAAAATAATATTATTATATAACAATATTCGATAATGTTAAATTTTCTGTAATATTAGTATTTCCCCAAATCTTCAGCGTGTGTGATTGTCAGTACATGAGCGCGGCGCGTCGTAATCACCCTTATTTCTGTAATTCTGTCTTATTCACTCAGATTAAAGCCCTGCATTAATAATGTTTTCATGACTAATTAATAGTTTGCACCTTGCCAAGAATCGTTTTCTTCCACCACTAATTCTAATTGGTCCAATTAATCATGCAAAAGGTAATTAGCATAGTCAAATGAGACGTGAAGCTTGTTGCTGCTCCGGGGAATTTGCCATGTTTTTTTCTTTTTTTCTCTTTTTGATACAAATAAAGAATTAGTCAAGGGTGGAGGGCGATGGGATCCCGGGCGTTCTCACCATAATACTAATGACCGTGCGTCTTTGTGGCGCGGCGCGTGGGAATGACAGATGCATTCACGCAGGGAACTGGCACGTCAATAGAGAGAAACGCTCAGTGACGAATGAACACCAATGAGAACAAATGCAGAAAGAGAGGAAGACGAGGCAGAACACATCCTGAGCTTAAATACACACCGACAAGAGCTTTTGCAGTTGCTCTCAGAATTGATCAGTTTGTCCAGGGATTGGCAGATGATCATTTCATTTTCATTGCACTGAGGTGTTTTTATAAGAGGAAAAACCTGAAAGATCATGGGCTGACAAATCACAAAACTTCCACAGAACCAAAATGATTAAATCTCTTGAATATCTCAGTTGTGTTTCGGCACTGTGAATCTGATCCAGTTTTGTTTTAGTATCATTGCGATACTATTATAGTTTTTAGTTTTTAGTTTTTATAAATAATTTTATACATTTTATAAATAGTTTTACAAATAATGTTATAAGTAATAGTTTTAAAATTATAATCAACAAAACAAAAATATTAAATAATACTATAAATAATAGTGTTTAATATTAAATACATTATTGTTCAATAATAATAATATAAATAATAATAATAAGATAAAAAATAAAAAAAATGGAAAAGAAATAAATAAATTATAAAATGAAATTATTTATATAATTAATATATATAATTATTAATAAAATAAATGAATAATAAAATAAATTACATGCGTAATAAATTACCATAAAATAAAACAATAATGCTAAACAATAATATTAAATATCAGGCAAATTGATATCCAGTAAAACAATACTATTAAATAATAACATAAATAATATAAAATATTAAATAAATTACTTTTCAATAAAAAAATGTAAATAATAAAAAAAAATCAATAAAACAATAATATTGCATAATAATAACTAATAATAAATATGAAACAAATTAATATTCAGTAGAACAGTGTTAAAAATAATATAAATATTACATTTTAAATCAGTATTGAATAATAATAATAATAATAATAATAATAATAATAATAATAATAATAAATAATTAATTCACATTAGTGCAATGATACTAATAATATTATATAATAATATTAAATATATTGTTTTCATATTTTCTTTTTTTTACATTTTAATTTTAGTTCAAGTTTTAGTAATTTTTGTTTTTGACATTTTTACTATAGACATTTTACTATAGTTTAAACTAATAGTTACCATTTCTCATTAATTAAAACTAAAGTACAAATTAATAAAAGCTATATAGACATATAAATAAATAAATAAATACATGAATAAATAAATCTGAAATAAAAAAAAAAGATTTTATATTTTATTCTATATTATTTCAAGGAACTATATTTTTATGATTTTAGTTTTAGATAAACATAATAACCCAGATCTGATCATTACAAATGTTCATTGTTTTACAGTGTTATATGCAGATGTTTGAAGAAGTCTCCTGTTTCTCAGATCTCAAGAATGTCTCAACCTGTGCTCAGATTTGCCAAGATACCAAAGTTTGTGAGTCAGAAATCTCAGTTTGATCTCTCAGCAGTTTCAACCCAAACTAAATAGTCTTTATATGTCAACTATTGACTGATCTGTCTCTCTGTTTGTTTCTTAGGCACTTGAGGAGAAACATCCGACCCTAGCAGTCTGACAACGTAACTGTAAGTCTCCTGAGCTACAAAACACAGCTACATTAACCAGATTAGAATCTAATCTAGATGAGGATGCCATATCAATTAAGTCCAGCAGGGGCAAATATTGCATACGTTTGATGCGGTCAGTGAAGGATGAGTCTCATAACTGTATTCGCACGTTTCAGACGGGCTTTCTTTGAGATTGAAAGCAGCAGAGCGTGATTTTCTGTTCTTATTTATCGGTGTGCGGCGTGTGATGGAGAACAGGTCCAGCTCCTCATACGCTGTCAGCTGTGATTGGCACGAGTCTGGCAGCTTATTTATTTCACTGGGGTTTGATCAATACACAGGAGTTCTGCCTAAATTGCCTCCGTTGCTTATAGCTCACAGAGAGAATGAGGGCGAGCGACGAGAGCCAGAGATGCACAGGAATACGCTGTCAAAACTCATCTCTGTGCAGCGCTAGACTCCAGAAAACCCACACACAAAATACACAAACCACTGCCTAGAATCCTTTTAGACGCCTAAATTCACTTCAGCTTTGCAAAAGAAATGTATACTGTACATAAATATATCAAACTGTTTAAATAGTAAAATGTAATACAAACAATCATACATTTCTGCGTGCGTGTGCGTACGATAATATTAAATATATTATCATTTAATGAAATGACGATATTAAATATTGAATAACACAAATTCAGTATTATTAGTAATATTAAAAAATAATATTATACATATATGAATAATATTAATTAATAATATTAAATATATTGTTTTTAGATTTTTTATTTTTAAAAATTGTAGTAATTTTGATGTGTGTTTTTGTCTTTTCCCCCACACTTTACCTGGTCCTAATATGAATTTTTATTTAATTTTTAAGATTTATGTGAGTTTTATTATATACTAGTATAGTTGTTAATATTCTGATTTGCATTTTATTTTTATGCTTTAATTGTAGATAAAGTTTTAATTGTGTTTTTTTTTTCATTTTTATTTTATTTTTATCTCTCTATATAGTCTCTATATTTTATTCGTTTTTATAAAAACCTTTATAAATAGTTTTCACAAAATTAAAATGATTTTTTAAAATTATAATAAACAAAACAATAATATTAAATAATAAAACAATAGTATCAATTATTAAATAAATTATTATTCAATAAAACATTATTTTTGAATAATAATGTCAATAATGATAATATGTTATATAATAATGAAATTAAATATGAAGCAAATTAATATCCAATACCATTATATAATAACATGTATACTAATATTAAATAAATTACTATGCAATAAAAATATCAAATAATGTAAAATATTATTAAATATAAAAAGTTATATTCTTATTTTTATTCATTTTAGTTTGTTTACTTTTTTGTTATTTTAGTACTTCTAGTTAAACGAAATAAAAATGACATTTGTTTCAGCTAAAGTTTATTTTGTTTCAAGTAACAAAAGGTTTTTTTTTTATTATTTGAGTTTTAGTTTTAGTTAACAGTAATAACCCTAATTCATAGCAGTGCTAGCAGTGCTTAGATCAAGGGACTTTGTGTATACATGTATATATTTGCATGCCCACCAAATATATGCTTTCCATTATTGCACAAATTTACGTTATGCACGTGAATACTGTAGCTCTGTAGCTTTTTTTCAGTTGTTCTGAGTAATTAGACTTAATGCGCTCTTGTCTTCACTGGAACAACTTTGCTTTTGCAAATGTTCTTGAAAATCACACTTGTCCATCTTGATGTCGTTCTCATTCGCCGAACGTCGCAGCTTTAAATAGCTTGCAGTTAACCAGAAGACTTTGAAGTGTTTTTGACAGTTGCTTCTTGATTCGGTGACATTTTCGTCCCAAACCACCTGCACATCAACACACACACAGAAAAAGAGAGAGAGAAACGATCAGAAAGAGAGCGAGAGTGAGATCCTCGCTGGACCCGTGCCAACATATTATTGTGGTTACATCACTTCCTCTTTCAGAGCCCAGAGGAAAATCGTATTGCTCTTTCAGAGCTCAGGACACTTCACTCACGTTTCATTTACATTTCAGTTTTGTCTCAGATTTCTCTGAACCCTCTGGTGCTGCTCACATGCTCTGTATGTGTGTGTGTATATAGTATACATACAATAATAATTTAAAATACATTTTCAATAAATCTGTAATATGAAATATTAAACAAATATTCAAAATCAATAATAGTAGATGATAAATTATAATATTAAACATTTTTGTCTTATTATTTTTGTTTTCCATTTTCATTTTGGTTTTAGTAGTTTTTGAGGTTTTGTAACTGTGTTGTGTTTTTGTCATTTTTATTTTATTATATTTTATATTTAGAATATAGTATTTTTATACTTTTAGTTATTTTTAATATGTTTATAATTTTTTTTTTTATATATTACCCTGTATAGTATTCATTAATTTTAGTTTTCTATGTTTTAGTTCAATAATGTTTTTTATTTAATATTTTGTATTTAGGGGATTTGATGTACTAAATTATATTTATGGAATATTTATAATATATTTATTACCACTTTTTAAGCATAGATCTGAAGATAAAATTTCCAACTTAAACTGTAAATTTTGAATGCTTTGAAACAGAAAGTTTGGTCTCTTATTAAGGAAGACACTTGACAGATTGCACTGTAAGAAATAAAAAACAATTTGTTGAGTCAGCTTAAAATAATTTGTTACCCCGCTGCCTTAAAATTTTAAGTTCAGTCAACTAAAAAAAGTTTAGTCAACTTGAAATGTTAAGTTGTACTAAGTAACAACTTAAATATTTGTGTTTGCTAAACTTAACAGATGGGTAAGTAACCCAGCTGCCTTAAAATTTTAAGTTGATTCAACTCAAATATCTAAGTTGTCACTTAGTATAATTTAACATTTCAAGCTGAATCAACTTTTTTTGAGTTGACTGAACTTAAAATTTTAAGGCAGCCAGGTTACAAATTATTTTAAGTTGACTCAACAAATTGTTTTTTACAGTACTTATGAAGAGAAAAATCTTTAAAAAGTGAAACTAAAAAAAAAAAAGTTACAAATTTGTATTTTTATGAAAAATGCACAAAAATAGAATTTTTAAGTTTCATATAAAATATATATTTTGTATGTGTTACATTGCTGTCATTTTTAACCATGAACAGTATCACTGTAAAAAACAACAACAACAACAAAAAAACCACACAATTTGTTGAGTCAACTTAAAATAATTTGTTCCTCTTTTAAGTTAAGTCAACTCAAATAAGTTTAGTCAACTTGAAATGTTAAGTTGTACTAAGTGCAAACTTAGATATTTGAGTTGGCTAAACAAACAATTTGGTTGGTTAAACTTAAAAGCTGAGCTTGTTACCCAGCTGCCTTAAAATTTTAAGTTGGATGAACTCAAATATCTAAGTTGTCACTTAGTACAACTTAACATTTCAAGTTGACTACATTTACTCAGATTTAAGAGCTTGTCAATATTAGTATTTAGTATAATTTATATATTTTGCTATATGTAGGGAGAAATCAAAAGTTTTATACTTTACTTTTAAAGTTTTAATATATATTTGTAATGCATCTATCTTTCTAGTTTTTATTCATTTTCATTAGTTTTGGAATTTTAGTTTTTGTTATTTTAGTACTTGAGATTATGTTTCATACCATTTCAGGGTTTTTTTTTTTTTTTTTTTTTTTCCAGTCAAAATAACTGAAGAGCACCAGAGAGTTAAAAAAAATTCCATTTGCTGTCAATGTTATCTCGGAGACACAATTACAATTGAATCATCTAAAACATAATTAAATCATAAATGTTTGTGACACATGATCCTCCATATGGTTTCTATGTGAATTGTTTACATACTGTATGTCACGGTTGTTTTCATTGTGGCATTTTGGGAAACGGATGGATTTCTAAGTTCAAATCAAGCTAAAACATAGACACGCGTCATGCCTGTATTTTTAGGGACGTAAACATTGTTAATCTAATTGTGGCTGCATAAATATTTGATATTAAGTAAATTAGATCGCTAGCTAAAAACATTTTTGTAAATGGATTTTTATCTGGGAGTCAATGCCATTAGCGGCCGGTCGCTGCTGCCGCGGGGGTTCGTAATTAACTCCAGTCAAGTGTGGCTAAATATTTTTGACATTTCTCCTCGTACAGAATTAACTGTCACAGCGGAGAGAGAGTAACCATCTTGTCACGTCAGGTTTATGTAAGGCTTGCTGAACGCCGTCTCTCTCGGTAATGCGGGGAGATGATGGAGCGCAGGATGAGACGCGCATGTGTAAAGTAGATCTGTGAGCTGTTCTCAGGATGCCGAAGTTGTAGTTTAATCTTTATGTGTGTCTGCGTTCACATTATCTGCATATCGATATCCTGGATGTCACACCTACTGAATGTACAGCAATGCCACATTCTGGCAACAAACTGTTGATTTGACTTGATTACTGTACAGTACATTTGGTTTGGAATGTAACACTCTACATTTACCACGTGCTGTATATTATTTAAAAAGAATTGTACACGGTATGCATTAGTAATGATAAACATTTCAAATTGGTTGTCAGATCTTATGCTGCTTGTTTAAAACAGCTAGTGTCGTCTTCATAGTCTACATACTGGTAAAATGTAATTTTAGTTGAGTCACGATGCATCAGAACTGTTTTTCTTATAATCAATATTGCTGTTTGGACACTGAAAGTTATATTTTGATTATTAATGCACACTGAATTAACTCTCTCTCTTTATACACATTTATTCTCTAGTCTATATTATTCTAATGATTTGTGTTTATTTTATTTCATTTTAGTTAAATTATTTTTGTTTTGTTTTTTTTTGTTTTTTTTTAATCTGGTATATTAAGAAAGTAAATTCAGCTAGCAAGAACACAATGGGGTTGTCTTTGATTTACAACTTCAAATTAAAATGATCAGTAAAACAGCACATAAAACAGATTCATGGCATATTTTGTCACTGAAATGTTGTTAGTAAACCAGTTAAAATAAACACTAATTTTTTATTAGTAATCAGATCTGGCACATGGGCAAGTATGAGGCACGCTTGTTCATTTACCAACCGCTGATGGTCACAACAAAAGCCGTCATCACTATAACAAAATCTGTTTGTCTGTCTCTATGTGGCTCTCTCTGTCTTTCTGTTTGTCTATCTGTATCCATCTGTCTGTCTGTATCTATCTGTCTTTTCATCCGTCTGTATGTGTCTCTCTGTCCATCTGTCTGTATCTGTCCGTCCGTCCATCTCTCTCTCTGTCTGTCTGTCTGTCTGTCTGTATGTGTCTCTCTGTTCGTCCGTCTGTCTGTTTATTTGTTTGTATTTGTCCGTCTATATGTCCTTGTCTCTGTTTGTCTGTCTGTATCTATCTGTCTGTCCATCTGTCTGTATGTGTCTCTGTTCGTCCATCTGTCTGTCTGTTTATTTGTTTGTGTTTGTCTGTCTATATGTCCTTGTCTCTGTTTGTTTGTCTGTCTGTCTGTATCTATCTGTCTGTCCATCTGTCTGTCTGTATGTGTCTGTCTGTCCATCTGTCTGTATGTGTTTCTCTGTCCATCTGTCTGTCAGTATCTGTTTGTCGGTCTGTATCTGTCTGTCTGTCCATCTGTCTGTATGTGTCTTTCTGTCTATCTGTCTGTCTGTCTGTCTGTCTGCCCATCTGTCTGTCTGTATGTGTCTTTTTGTTGTGTTGGTTTGGTGTTTTGTCTGTCTGCCCGTCTGTCTGTCTGTATTTGTCTGTAGGTGTCTGTTTGTCTGTCTGTTTGTCTGTGTCTGTATGTCTATATATGTCTGTTCCCATCTGTCTGTATGTGTCTTTCTGTCTATCTGTCTGTCTGTCTGTCTGTCTGTTTGTCTGTCTCCCAAATCGCTCCAAACCGGCGCAATACGTTTGTGCTCTGTCTGACCCTGTCTGTCTGTATCTGTTTGTCTGTCTGTCCATCCGTCCATCTATCTGTATCCATCTGTCTGTATTTCCCTGTCTGTCTGTCCGTCCATCTGTATGTGTCTCTCTGTACGTCTGTCTATCTGTATCCATCTGTTTGTCTGTCCCTGTCTGTCTGTTCGTCCATCTGTATGTGTCTCTCTGTCCGTCTGTCTGTCTGTATCTGTTTGTCTGTCTGTACATCTGTCTTATCTGTATCCATCTGTTTGATTGTCTGTCCGTCCGTCCGTCTGTATGTGTCTCTCTGTCCATCTGTCTTTCTGTATCTGTTTGTCTCTCTCTGTCTCTCTGTCCATCTGTATGTGTCTCCTCGTCCATCTGTCTGTCTGTATCTGTCTGTCTGTCTCTCTGTTTGTCTGTCTGCCTGTATTTGTCTGTAGGTGTCTGTTTGTCTGTCTGTTTGTCTGTGTCTGTATGTCTATATATGTCTGTTCCTGTCTGTCCGTCTGTATGTGTCTCTCTGTTCATCTGTCTGTCTCTCTGTCCGTCTGTATGTGTCTGTTTGTCTGTCTGTCTGTTCCTGTCTGTCCGTCTGTATGTGTCTCTCTGTCCATCTGTCCGTCTGCCTGTCTGTATCTGTCTGTCTGTCCATCCTTCAGTCTGTCTGTCTGTATGTATTTGTCTGTCTGTCTGTATCTTTTTTCTGTTCTGTCTAGCATCACCAGTGGGATTGTCTTTCTGCTAAGGATGGATGTCTGTGAGACGATTTCCTGCTTTTGTATGCCTGATAATCATTATGCAAAGACACTCTAGCAGAAGGATTAAGTTACACTCTAATACTACTCATAAGCAGCTGAAAAATGATAACTTCATTTGATTCTTATTTCATACCCTTTAGTGTGCAATACAATAATCCCACTTTGTTTAATATTGAACGCTTTTCCAATTTCATCACATTTGGGAGTATGAAAGTCAAGTTCATTTTGTATCTGTCAGAAGCAGCTGAAAACCCAACATATACTATACAAGATGCCGTATGCTTATGATTTTCTTTCTTCAGTGGAACAGAGAAATGGAAAACAATGTTAACGATGCTCTTTTTCTTTCAGTGCAAGCATATTGTTCCATCATGATCAGTTCTCCTCAGCTTTTAAAATCACTGATGCCAAATTTGGTGCAAATCGTCTTTTGAGGGTGAGTAAATGAATTCTCATTTTTGGGTGAACTATTGCATTTATAAATGAGAAAACGGCTTTTTATGTATTTTTGGTTGAACCATTGCTTTAAAGTCAACATAAAATCAATCACTTTACAGACATGAAACAATTGTGTTGCTGATGCCGTTTCACGTTGCCTTTAACAGACCCTCGCTCGCATCCACCTGAGGTTATTGAGTTCTTCTAACGGGCTATTGCTTATTTCATTGCGAGACAATTAAAGTGCGTGCTCGGATGAACTGTGCAAATAGAAACCTGCCCGAAACCCTCAACAAAACACAATAAACGCTCACAACATGGTGCAGAAAGAGCTCGTCGTGTGGTTTTGCAGAGAGCTCAGGAGAGCAATCACGGGTTATGAAAGGATATGCTGCTCTCTGCAAGTCATTTAATTAGACTGAAAGCTTGTTTCACTTTCTCTAATGAAACACAATAAGACTTGCGTGGCACGGATCTGTTGTGTAGCCTTTTTTTTGACTGTGGGTTAAAAAACAAATCTAAATCTAATGAGATGAAAACACACACAGACCTCTCTCTCTCCTTTTCTCTCGTGTTTTTTTCCCTTTCCTTCCAACCAAAGCTGAGGTTTCAGCTTAAATAAGTCCCATCATCTCCATGACAACCGATGCGCCGGCAACATAGAAACATATTAATGTAAAACCATGGCAACGTTTTCCAATTGAATTAAGCAGCACCTGTGCACATTACAGAAGGAGATAAAAGAGTGGAGCGCTGGTGGGGCTGTTACACACAGCTGTGCCAACGCACACCATTATCCTCCACCAGATCCAGCGCTTCACTGGGTTTATGTGCGCATACGTCTTGTGTTTACATCCAGAGTGCCCTTATATAAAACGGAAGCTGCCAGATCAGCTTCAGCTTGTGGTGAATGTGATGGTGAAAGTGATTCATCTATAGTGCATCATTTCACCAGTGTGAAGTGTCGTTGTTGTTGCGGTAAATAATAAGTGAATGTCAGAGTCTTCAGATGGTCTGAATAATCGTGGAGAAAGTCTGTAATCAGAGAGAGAAAAATAGCTTCAGATAAAACAGTGGAGGACGGAGTGTCAACATACATGCATCTAAAATATACTGCACATAGTATTATCAGCAGAACTGAAATAATTGAAATGAGACAGTGCACTTTTGTTTCTAATTTACGTATTAATTTACAGTTGTGAATCATAATTTGCTACTTGCAACCGCAAGTTAAAAGTAGGTGTTATTAGGGTGAATTCTTGATTGCATGTTAACTTGAAGCTTCAGAATGTGGTGCATTGGGAATATTTGCATTCAGAGTGTTAAAAAGTGCAATTGTGACTAATTAGGAACATTAAGAACGACTGTACATTTAACATGTATATGTGTGCACTTGACAGCACTTTGAAGCCAGAAGCCATAATGTGTGTGTGTGAGTGTGTAGAAAGGAGAAGAAAGATTTCCAGGTTGTGCATTCTGTGTTTTATTATCCAGCCTTGGAATAACAGTATCTCTCCATCAGCGATGAATCAAGCGTACAGTCAGTCACCTTCACATTACAGCAGCGGCATCTCTCATCCACACTAAAGGAGATGGAGAAGCGTTCACGCTAAAGATCTCATACCCACCTACATCTCCACCGCAGCGTAATTGCTGAATGTTATGTTCCACATGCTGAAAAATAACAGCTGTATCTTATGAATATTTATGATAAATATAGCTATTGGTGATAAATATTTAATTGTAGCTCTCTCAGAGGCCTGTTCATTTGCACAGACTGAGAGAGGCCTGTTTATCTATCTTTCTATCTATCTATCTATCTATATACATTTTAATCACCTTTTTTGCCTTTACTAGTTCCTTTAATTGGTCAAATGCAAAACAAGAGATTGAAATGCAAAAACCTTAAAGGGACAGTTCACCCAAAAATGAAAATTTGCTGTTAATTTGCTCACCCTCAGGCTAGCCAAGATGTAGGTGACTTTTTTTCTTTAGTAAAATAGTAAAGATGATTTTTAGCTGAAAATGCACTCCTTGGTGATTCATAAAATGTAACTCAATGGCTGTCTGTTTTTGAAAATTAAAAAAAAAAAAATCATTTCAAGGGACAAAGTTAATACCAGTGAAGTGAAAATGAACATTATTTACAACGTTATTACCTGTAATCCAGAGCCTCAGGCAAATGATTACGTAGTCATGTCTGGTTCACAAATGAATCAGTCTTTTGAACCGATTCATTTTAGTGAACCGTATAAACCAGTTCACCAAATCGGACTGAAATGTCTGAAACAGTTTGTTGCTCGATCAGCACAGATCTACAATTTACAATCAAAACTCACTTTCGGATGCTTGATGGTGACTCCGACTGGAAATGAGTGAAAATAGCGGCGTATCTGATCCTGTGATGAATGAACTGATTCACTGTTCCTCCAACAGTCACTGAACTGAGGACTAGTCTATTCACTTTATATGCTTTAGACATGCAAAACATCCTTGTTTCACATCATTATTGGGTGTTTTAACCCTTAAAGACCTAGAACATTTTCGGGGGACCTGACACAGCTGCACTTTTCTTTTTGTTTGTCAGCATCAAGTACCATATATTATTATAAACAGGAAAACTTAAGTTTCAATCTAGCTAAAGTCCCAAAAAGAATTTAAAGTCCCAAAAAGAAAAACGCAAGTAACAGTTGGAGGTTTTTTACTGTGTACTCAAAGAGAAACTCCTGAGGTTTGGATTTTTTTTCTTTAGAAAATTGTATTTAGGAGTTTAACACTTCCAAATAAAATTTTGTCTACATATAACATTCCCCAAGCAAGTTATAGTGATTTATTACAATATTGTTATAGATGCTTTTCAGTGAAAAACAGGTCCATTTAGTTTACTGACATATAGATGTGTCCAAAAATATTTGGGAAGTAAAGTAAATGGAAATAGTTTTACATGATAACAAAAAAAGGTATGTTTTTTTAAGAGAATTATATTTTCAATCAGACAAACGCAAACAAGCAGCAAGTTGCACATATTGTCTTGCACAACAAATACACAAACAGTGCAAATGATTCACAAACTACACACAAAATGAGAAAAATATACAGAGTGCAACAAAAAAAATAGTGCGAATGATCTTTATAAACTATATAAGAATAATTTACATCATATAACAGCCAAATGGATCGATCCTCCGACTGTATTCTACATCGGAATCGATTTTACCAGGACAGCACATAAATTCCAGTGCTTTATCCGATATGTACCTCTCTTTCTTCTTTGTTTTTGGTTTGTTAAATGTCAAAGTGCTCTGTTGTGTGTGTTGTGAGTTCTGTCATGCAAATATGTTATTTTGTGTTTGTTTTCATGCACGCACACATGCGTTTGTTCAGATTTCCAAAGAAACATTCAAAAGTCCAAAACCTATGTTTATTGGTTGAACAGATGACAGTTTGAACCAGTCTGGGCGCTACAGAGACTCTGAATATCCAAATGATATATTTAAGAACAATAGTTATTCTTAGCCACAGGCGGCTGTTAATTGAGGGTTAATTATTTAATTGTGTATATGTTACGTCATTGCAACTAGTTCGTTGAATCAAACTGTCCAAAAGAATCATTTTGGAGAAAAGAATCGGAATTGGACCCCGTTGCCCAAAGCTCTAGATTACAGGTAATAATGTTGTAAATAATGTTTAGTTTCTTACACAGACTGATCGTTTTACTTCCTAAGACCTCAGTATATCATCAGGAGCCACAGAGATTAATTTTGTGCTGCCTCTATATGCTTTTTTTTTTAATTCTCAAAAATCACACTTGCATTTAATGAATCACCGAGGAGCACACTTTCAGCTAAAAATCTTCTTTACTGTTCTACAGAAGAAAAAAGTCACCTACATCTTGGATGGTCTGAAGGTGAGCAAATTAACAGCGAATTCATTTTCAGATGAACTATCCCTTTAAAAGAAATGGTGCACACAAAAATTACAATATAGGGTACAACGGGGCTAAAGGCACACCTTAAGAAAAAATGTGCTGTTCACTGCGCCTAAAATGTACAATTGCAGAAAAAATATATACGTTTGTATTAAACATTTATGGGGCTACAGATTTTGTGTGACAATAAATCATACAAGTTATTTATTTTGCTTTAAAATCATATAAATATATGAGGTGACAAGAGGGGCCTTTTGCCCCCTAAAATAATGTTTTTTTTTTTTAGTTAATACTATTAACTAAAAGTTAAAACAAGTTAATACTTGTTCAAAACAACCATTTAGCAAAGTTTGTACTATTTTTTGCTTGTTTTGAAACATAAATCAATTAATTTTTGTTCAATAAATATATTGTCATTAAAATATGTTAATAATAAAAAATATATTTTAAAGTACAGAGACAAAATCATATTAAAAAGTAAAGATTCTGAAAGCATTGAAGGAGATCCCATAATAATTTAATATTGATTTACAGTAGTAACAACAAATGATATTTTATTATATGATATGATTAATATCATGTTTTTAAATGTGGTGACCCAACATAATGTATGATATTTACCATTTGAATCTAACCATGTCATGTCAACAAATGGAAAAGTCAGCCATCTATTAACTATCATGTTAATTATTGTGCCTTTTAACCCCAACAGCATGGGCTCTTTTTACCCTAAATACCATACTTTTACATATTATTTCGTTATTTAAAAACTGTTGTTTTAATTATCTTAAACAAAACCATGAAAGCCATTAAGAGGCACATGTCTCAAAATATATGCATTCATTTTAGAGATTCTTATTTGCTACTTAAATCTACAACATTTAAAAAAACATCAAATATTAGATCAAGTAAGCACAGAGTTCGCCCGCGATCGCGTCAAGGATCAGACAAATTTGCACGTGCATCTTTAAAAGCGAATGTTTTGGAAAGTGCTACGCCACGTTTTTGTGCCATCTAGTGGTTTAGAGGAAAATAATATCAAAGGTGCCTTTTACCCCGTTGTACCCTATTGACATATTTGAACTCTTGACTATAAAGTGGCATCTGTAAACCCATCAACAGATGAAACCAGAGATGCGTTTCATTCGACGTGTTCAACATGCTTGAGGAATTTTCATAGACATCTCTGTTCATCCAGCGTTTGTTGGCGCTCGTCCTGAATCCCAGATAGACAGAGAACACAATGAGCCCGATAGAAGAGAGAGAGAGACCAATGTGCTAACATAATCATGTGAGATAAAAGGAAAATCCTGTTACGCACACTAACACACAGCTTACATCAAGAGCCAAGAGAGAAATGGGAAAAATGTACTTCTGATAAAAAAGCCATGTTACTCTTAAAACATTAATGCCTCAATGAAAGCTTCCAACACTTTGCGAACAGCCTCCTTTCTGAATCGGTAAGCAGGGGCCGCCCGCATAATGGTGAAAAACAACACGTCCTCCCCCCTCGCCCGTTCTCTCGCTCGCTCGCATAAAACGCTTGATGGCTTTGTGTATCATGTTTTTCAGGCTTCTCTCTCGGTGTGTGCTGAGTTTGACTTTATGTTTTTCATATTCTGCTCTTATTTTTTTCCTCTTCCTCTTCTTACTTCCTGTGAGTCAGCCGTTAGGGAGGAAATACCATCCAGCTGGACTTTATTTCTAATGCAAAAACAGGTTTTAATGTGCGACCCTCCAAACAAAGGCAGGAATCCGCCGCAGTGTTTTCTCATCGGCTCTTGTAAATTCCTGCACACCTACTTCATTTGTAGGGCTATTGGAGTGCAGTTAGCGAGGTTGTGTAACCTTTGCTTATTTAAGTGTGTCATGAGCTCAAAGTAGCTTATGTAACTTTACTAGATGGCAAAAATCTGTAGTCCGCCGCACGCCGCGTTTCTCCGTAATGCGACGCGCTCTGACAGCCCAACTAAAGAAATATCTCTCCTCGCTCGTCAAAACAACGACTTGCTTGCTTTGTCTCGACTTATTTTGTTGTTCGTGTTGCCGTAGATTGGTTTACTCACTTCAATCAGTGAAAGTGAATCATTTAGTTCGTCCAAAAATGAAAATTCACTTAATTAGAGGTGAATATTCACACTACAGTGAATGCAGTTTGGTATGGAAGCTGTCAAGCTGTCAATAGTCCATGAAAAACATGCGTAAAAACATAATCTGCTCTCAAGTTGCACATATTCAAATAAGGACTCAGTTTAGCTCCATTGCATGGAAAAGATCAGCATGAACATTTTGCAAAACATCTCCTGTTGGGTTTTACAGAAGAAAGTCATGCACTGTAAAAATTCCCACCTACTTCAAGTTAAGTTCAGCTGCTGCCTTCAATTTTGAAGTGTAATAAAATTGGCTCTACAAGTTTTAGCTCTTTTTTTTCAGTTATAAACAGATACTTAAAAATGAGTTAAATCTGTCATTCAAATATTTGAGCTAATATTTAATATTTGTTAAATCTTGTGTTAAATCTTGTATATATATTTAAAACTGTAATATTTCGCATTTCACAATATTTTAACTTTTTTTTTTTTTCCTGTTATATTAAACTGATTAAAAAAAAAAAGTTGAATCTGTCAGTCGAAAATGTTAGCTTTGCATCACAGGAATAAATTATATAAATAATATTACAATAGAAATCACTTATTTTAAATTGTAACATTATTTCATAACAACTTTTTTCAGCTATAATAAACTGACTTGAGTTATGATGAGCTGAATCTGTCATTCACAAATTCATCTTTGCCAGCACAGGAATGACCTTTTTCAAATATTTTACAATAGAAAACACTTTACTTTTAAACAGTTTATTTTAAATTGATATGATATTTTTTACCACTTACCACTTTTTTTTTTTTTTTTTTTTTCAGTTATTAACTGACTGAAAATAGGTTTAATCCGTCATTCAAAATTTGAGCTTTTCTATCAGAGAAATACATTACATTTTAATATGTAATACTATAGAAAACACTTATTTTAAATGTATAATAATATTTCATAAAATTTCAACTTGGTTTTTTCCCCAAATATATTCAGCTGACTTGAAAAATTGTGTTGGATCTTGTGTTGTGATCGGGGAAAAAAATCTTTGCCATCACAGGGGTAATTAATTCATGTATTTATTTATTCATTTATTTATTTTAAATGTAATAATATCTCACAATATTTCAGCTTCTTTTTTTCTGTTATATTAAACTGAAAAAAAAAAAAAAAAAAAAAAAAGAGTTGAATCTGTCAGTCAAAAACTTACATTTTAGCTTTGCATCACAGGAATAAATGTTTTTTTTTTTTTTTTTCCAAATAACTTTTAGAAATAACTTTTTTTCAGCTATAATAAACTGACTTGAGTTGAACTGAGTTAAATCTGTCATTCACAAATTCATTTTTGCAATCACACAAATAAATCTCCTTTTCAAATATTTTACAATAGAAAACACTTGATGAAACAATTGATATAATATTTCAACAACTGGTTTTTCAGTTATGTTAAACAGACTTTAAAAAATCTATTTGAATCTGTAATTCAATAAATTAGCTTTGCCATCACAACAATGGCATTTTATAAAAAATATATTACAACAGAAAACACTTATTGTAAACTGTAATAATATTTCACAATATTTCAGCTTATTGTTTCAATTATATTAAGCTGACGGGAAAAAAAAAAAAAAAACATATTACCATGATCAAATGATTTTTTTTTTTTTTTTTTTACATTGTACACATTAAGAACTACAATATGGTTGGTAAATGATGACAGAACTGTCGTTTTTGGGTGAACTGCTCTTTTAATTGCTGAAATGCACATATGTCTAATGGGATTCACAAACCTGTGTTTTTTCCACAGATGTGCCGTTTTTGAGGCAGGGAATGAAATTTTGACATATGAGGGGGAGATTTTTCCAAACTTTGGCCCCGATCCCTGGAGAACATTGTGATGTTGTCAAGATAAACCTGTCATTCTATATTCTTCTAGATGAACTGTTGGAATATTGCCGACACATTACATAACTCACGCGGCATTCATACGAGCCTTCAGATGTGCAGAGACTGGATTTCTCTCTGAGAGTGTTTGAGGTTGTGAAGTTGCTGAATGCTGGCTTGTTAGTTAATCGATGTCGTTTGGTTTGAATCATTTGAATGCAAAAGAAAAAGAGAAATGAAAGATTCTTAAAGTTTTCAGCTGTCTAGAATGTGCACAAACACAGATGCTGTACAGAAAGACACCAGGAAGTGAGAAGTAATGAAATAGCAAATACTTGTCCCAGTATTTTATGGGATTTCCTTTGTGAATTTGGTCAAAATGAGGCGTCTTATAAGGCAGTATAATGTCGCTGCTTATGTTTTGGAGTGTATTTTATGTGTTTTTGTGTGTAATGATCAGCTCAATTATTCTGAGTGTCTCCGAACCCTTGGCGCTGCACACTTAGCTTATTAGTTTTGGTGAGGTGTGTGGTTGAGGCCGGAGCAGTGCTACGATCCGATGAGTGCTTCCACTTTGTGTCGTTACTTTAGCTAAACACTTTAGTGCTGGACAGAAGATGCAAGAACAGGTGAGGTGCCTGCAGACAGCTCAGTTCAGTTCAGTTCATCTTTATTTATTTCCCGAAGGCAATTTGTTTGCAGCAGACAAGCATTTCACATAAAACGACGAGACTTACAACACAGAAATCACACTAAGTTTCCTTCCTAAAAATTGAAAATCTTTACAGCTGTAGGGATAAATGAGTGTCTAAACCTATTTGTTTTGCTAATAGAGGTTCTATAGCGAATGCCAGAAGGGAGAAGATGGAACTCGTGATACATAGGGTGTAAATCATCTAACAAAATACTCTGGATTTTACCTAAAACCTGTCTATGATATAAGTAGGCCAAAGACAACTGCTTCCTCCCTGTAATTTTACTTCCCTGGTTTACAATCCTCTTAAGACGGTTCTTGTTTTTCACATTTAGAGAATTAAACTAGCACAACAGAGAAAAAGATAACAGTGACTCAATATAGGATCTGTAAAACATGCACATCAATGTTTTATCCACATTAAAAGACCTACGTTTCCGCAAGCAGTGCAATCTTTGCTGACCCCTCTTACACAAAACCTCAGTATTTGTAAAAAAGGACAATTTGTTATCCAATACAGTACCCAAAAACTTGTACTGTTCAACACTCTCAGTACCCACTCCATTTATACATGTTTGCTTATACTGAATAGATTTCCTGTTAAAAGTTAAAATCAATAGTCATGTCCTTAGTTTTAGAAACATTTGGTTTTAAAAAAACAGCGTCTTCATTAGCTAAATTCCTACACACGATGTTAACATAAACATGGGAAGGTTTATTTGTTAGCATGATGCATTTCAGTGTAAAATACCGGGGTATCTAATGGTGCAACTGGTTAGTTCATTTGCCCATGCATGTTTAATATAAACTATAATATAAAATATATATATATATATATATATATATATATATATATATATATATATATATATATATATATATATATATATATATATATATATATTTTATGTTTTGAATGAGCTTTTATTTTTATAATTTTTTTTTATAATTCATTAATTTAAGTTTTTCATCTGATATTAATTATTTTCTATTATTTCAGCTTTATTTTAATTAACAAAAAAGTTTTTATAATTTTTAATAAGTTACTAAAACTGAAATAAATTATAAAGATAAATTGAAATATATATATATAAAAAACAAAATCTAATCAAAATAACATAACAAGATTACTAAAACTTAATCTAAAATTAAACTAGTTTTAGCTTAGTTAATAACCCTTAACAAAAAACTAGTTAAAAAAATGTTAATTGAAAATAAAGCTAAAATAATATAAACTATAAATATTACATGAAAAATTAAGCATTTAAAAAAAAGAAAAGAAAATTAGAAATGTTGTCTTGGCAACTAACTGAAATAAAACAATTTTAAATTAAAGTTACTAAAACTGAAATAAATTAAAGCTTAATACAAATTACAAAAGCACAACAAATTAACTTAATCTAAAATGAAAATGAAATGCTTTTAGATTTTAGATAATAGTAATTTTTAGTTAATAATAACCCAAAATATGTTTTAGATTTTAGATCACTCCAAATGCATTAAGCATCATTCTGTTGCGAAGTAGAAGGTTGTAAATTCTGACTTTTCCGAGAATAAATCGCAGCATTAATCTCGTAATGCTCGCAGGTGAATTCCCGCAGGACGTCACGACGGGCCGTTTCAACCAGACTGATTCCGGTTCCCGTTTGTCTTCATGCGTTATGTTCTCCTTTAGTGTATTTTTCTTGTGTTTTAATATATCTGATGGATTTAGATTAGACATGCATTGGTTTGTTGTGCACGGAACTGATTTTTTCTGTATTTTCAGGGCGGAATGAGATTACATTCCTTGTTTTTTGGTAGCCAGAAATCTAATTTAGCAGCAATCCAATCTGAGATATCTGTGTTTAATTTGATTGAATCCCAGAGAGTCCTGTGCGTTCCTCTCGTAATGCAATTACAAATATCACAATTCTTATTTTCTGTTGCTCTTAAAGTAGGTTTTACGGAACAAATTCAAAGATGTTGACTAAATAGGTGCTTCATTAAGTCCCAGCATGTATTGTCATTTCAACAAAGGCCATGTCATGCGCTTCTCCTGCTTTTAGTTTCAGCAGAAGCCTGATGTTCACTGTGTTTGATCACATCAGGCTCAGTGACCTTTGAGCTCCTCCATTCATTATGAACAGCCCAGCTCTACCAGAAAATACTATCAGAGATCAGATCATGTGACAATACCATGGTATTTTGATATGTACTATGGTATTATATGATTACGATGTTTCTGATATTTTAAAGAATTCATACTTTGGTCCATGTCCAAAGCAAATAATGTCATGATGAATGTCCAAAAAAACATGTTTTGGTGAAACATTGAAAACACACTGATACATTGAAACAGCCTGGCAACCACATGGCAATGCTCTGGAAACCGTTTAGAACCTACTAGCAATGCTGCCTGGCAACCACATAGCAACACCCTGAAAACCATTTAGAACACTCTAGCAATGCTTCCTAGCAACCACATAGCAACACCTTGGAAACAAATTAGAACACCCAAACAAGACTGCCTGGCAACCACATAGCAACACCCTGGAAACCATTTAGAACATCCTAGAAACCCTCTGGAAACTGTTTAGAACACCCTAGCAACACTTCCTGGCAACTACATAGCAACACCATGAAAACTATTTAGAACCCCCTAGCAATGCTGCCCGGCAACCACATAGCAACGCCCTGGCAACCACATAGCAACACCCTGGAAACCATTTAGAACATCCTAGCAATGCTCTGGAAACCGTTTAGAATACCCTAGCAACACTTCCTGGCAACCACATAGCAACACCGTGAAAACTGTTTAGAACCCCCTAGCAGTGCTGCCCGGCAACCACATAGCAATGCCCTGGAAAACATTTAGAACACCCTAGAAACGGTGCCTGGCAATCATATAGCAATGCCTTGGAAACAATTTAGAACACCCTAGGAACGCTGCCTGGAAACCACACAGTAACGCCCTGAAAACCGTTTAGAACACCCTAACAACACCTTAGCAACTGCATAACACTGTGCTAAAAGGGACTCCAAACTCCTTAGCAAACACATAGCAACACCCTAAAAACTGTTTAGAACATTATAACAAGACTGCCTGGCTACCACTTAGCAATACCCTGAAAACAGTTTAGAACATTCTAGCAATGCTTCCTAGCAACCACATAGCAATGCCTTGGAAACAATGTAGAACACCCTAGCAACACTACCTGGCAACCATATAGCAACACACTGGAAACCACTTAGAACACCCTAACAACACCTTAGCAACTGCATAACAGTGTGCTAAACGGCACTGCACACTCCTGAGCAGCCACATAGCAACACTTTGAAAACCATTCAGACCACCCAAACAAGACTGCCTGGCAACCACATACCAATACCCTGGAAACCATTTAAAATACCCTAGCAACACCCTGGGAACTTTTTAGAACACCCTAGCAACACCCTGAAAACTGTTTAGAACACCCTAGCAGCACCTTAGCAACTGCATAATAGTGTGCTCAAAGCCATTCCAAACTCCTTAGCAACCCCATAGCAACACAAGACAGCCTGGCAACCACAAAGCAACACCCTGGAAATCATTTAGAATACCCTAGCAACACCCTGGAAACTGTTTAGAACACCCTAGCAACACCCTAAAAACTGTTTGGAATATCCTAGAAACACTGCCTGGCAACCACATAGCAATGCCCTAGAAACCATTTAGAACACCCTAGCAACACCTGCTGTCAACTACATAGCAACACCCTGAAAACCATTTAGAACACCCTAGCAACACTTCCTAGCAACTACATAGCAACACCCTGAAAACCGTTTAGAACACCCTAGAAACACTGCCTGGCAACCACATAGCAACACCCTGGAAATGGTTTAGAACACCCTAGCAGCACCTTAGCAGCTGCATAACAGTGTGCTCAAAGCCACACCAAACTCCTTAGCAACCCCATAGCAACAGCACTGTTTGTTTATTAACTGTTCGTAATATGCTGTGTGTGTGTGTGTGTGTGTGTGTGTGTGTGTGTTTGTTTGTGTGTTTTGGCTCCTCCCCCTCCTCCGCAGAGCGGTTCTCGTCCTCCTCATGTGACCTTTAGTGTTTGATTCTCTGTGTTTGGTAAAGGTCAGACGTGTTGTTGTGATTCTGATGCTCGGCGAGAAGCCCTGTAATGTAAAAATATTTCTGTGATGCTGTCAGAAACCTGGAAAGGCCAAATAATCATGACGAGGTTTATGATTTCCTATTAACGTTTGTGTTTCTATTTCTCTTTTGAATATGACAGTTTATAATATGATTTTAACAAGAATCTAAGCTCCCCTCTCATAAAGTCTGCATTTTACTAACAGATGCGAGGCGTTTCCAGGCCTCTGATCCAGAGGAGATCAGAATGGAGTCTGGAGTCACATGATCTTCTGCTGTGCTGCTCAATGTGCTCATGGTGAGAGAGCATTCGCTCCTCAGTCTCAGCATATCACGGAGAACACACGCCATCGCATTAACGCAATCACAACCCAGATTCTACTGATACTTTTATAGATATTTTAAAAAATTCCTTTGAGAAATATTCGTTAATTTTCTATGTGCGTGTATGTGGATCAGGACCCAAAATGGGTTCAAAAATACTAAATGCATATAAAAATGCCATATAATCATGCATCATTTTGAAAGCAAAATATACTTTATACTACTTTATAGATATTTTTAAAAACTCTTTATTTTCAGTTTGAATCACATCTTAACTGGTGGATCTGGTAGTAAAAATGGAGCAAATTGTTAGTTCAAAAACAATGCTAAATGCATAACCATGCACCACTTTAATAAATATTAATACATTTTGTGGCAAATGTCTAATTTAAATGGGTTCATGTTCTCAATGATCAATGATTATTACAGCATGAAACCACTGAAATTAAAGAGACATTTAGAAACCAATGCTAGAGCTTCATTTTAGTTTACTTTCATCCGATAAACATCACATTGCCGCTTATATAGATTTAAAAAAAAATATATATATATATATTTTCTATTTGAATTCCACCTCAGCGTGTGGATCGGGTCCCAAAAAATAGGCCAAAATGTTCAAAAACAATGCTAAATGCAAATTAAAAAAGCAAATAGGCATATAATCATGCATGGTTTCATGCTTTTACACTGCTAAAAAAATTGAAGTTGTAACTAAACATTATTGGAGTATGTTTTACAAGAAAATACTATTTCAGTCTTTACACTTTACAATTTCACATTTAGTTCAATGTGTTACTTGTTGCTTTGTAATTAATTGTGAAATTTGCTAGCAAGTGAAAATGATTGCAAAAAAAAATATATATATATACTTTTTTTTTTTTTTTTTTTTTCCTCAGTCAATAATTATTAAAGCATGAAACCACTAAATTTCAAAAGACATTTAGAAACCTGTGCTGGAGTTTCAATGTATTTAAGGGCATTTTTGCTTTTGTTTGGTAATTCTGTTGCTACTTTTATGGATATTTTTTAAAACTCTCATTTTATATTTTATTTGCATGGCAGTGGATCTCAACTGGTGGATCAGGTACTAAAAATATTCAAAAGTGAGTTTAAAAACAATGATAAACGTGTGCAAAAATGTAATGTAATCATGCATCGTTCTGACAGCTAAATAAATAGACTTATTTTATTTTGGCACAAATATCTCTTTAATTTCAATGGATTTATGCTCTCATCAGTCAATAATTATTTGAAAATGAAACCATTGAAATTAAGGAGAGTTTAAGTACATTTTAATTTACTTTCATATGATAAACATTACATACAACTTCATCACAACTGAGTTTCTATTGCTATTTTATAGATATTTTTAAAAGCTTTTATTTTCTCATTGAACTGTATGGCAGTGGATCTCAAATGATCTCAAAAATAAGTTAAAAAACAATGCTAAAAACATAAAAAATGCAAATAGCTACATAATCATGCATTTGATATAGCAGAATAAATTTCATTAGGTATTTTGGCACAAATATGTTTCATTTCAGTGATTTCATGCTCTCAGCAGCCATTTAGAAGACATTAGTGAAACATTTAGAAACCACTGTTGGTATTTCAGTGTATTTATAGACATTTTGGCTTTAATTTGATAAACATCACATTAACTTCATGATGACTGGAATACTGTTGCTACTTTTATAGATATTTTTAAAAACTTTCATTTTCTATTTTATTTGCATGGCAGTGGAATTCAACTGGTGGATCAGGTACCAAAAGAGTTTAAAAACAATGATAAATGTGTGCGAAAATATAATGTAATCATGCATCGCAAATATATAGACATTTATATTCTCATGAAGTATTTTGGCCCAAATGTCTCTTTATTTCAGTGTATTCATGCTCTCATTGGTCAATAATTATTGGAAAATGAAACCATTGAAATGAAAGCGTCATTAAAGAGAGTTTACGTACATTTTAATTTACTTCCATATGATAAACATCACATTAACTTTATCACAACTGAGTTTCTAGTGCTATTTTTTAAAACCTCTCATTTTTCTATATGAACTGTATGTCAGTGGATCTCAGCTGGTCTCAAAAAAGGGTTCAAAAATGATGCTAAATGCATAAAAAGATTCAAATATATGATCATGCATTTGATAGCAAAATAAATTTCATTAGGTATTTTGGCACAAATGTCTCATTTCAATGGTTTCATGCTCTCAGACATTAGTGAAACATTTAGAAGCCAGTGTTGAGTTTCAATGCTTTTAAGGACATTTTTGTTTACTCTCACGCAATAAACAGTTGTGGATCCACTTGATGTCTAATATAAAATTTGGGTCCTGAAACAAAACCGGTTGAGAAGCACAGCTTTCTGCGACTTACAATTATCAAAAGACTGATGCACTAATAATTACAATCAAAATTCAGCAGCTATTGTTCTGGCGAACTGTCTTTGCTAACTGTGTACTTACTTCAAACCTGTTGTTGAGATGTGAGTACACTGCAATTATGTGTAATTATGACTAGCTCATTATAATGCGCAGCAGGACTAGTGTAAGTCTTAGCAAACGCGCTCGCCACGTTATGAATAACGCTATTGTGGAATGTTGCCCAAACATCTCAAATCGCTCGAGTTGTCCACACAATGTGACGGATTGAACCTGAAACCCGAGAGCCATTCAAAGATCAGATGAAGTTTGTCAGTCACACACTATATTAACACACACACACACACACACAAACACGGCTGTGCAGCTCAATGTTCTTAGTGCTGGACTGTTGTTTTCTATCAACAGCATGATGTTCATTTTTGCTTTGTTTAATGCAAACTGCAGCATTGCTATCACATAAGTCTTGGTGTTAGTGGTTTGAACCAACTAGAACACCCTAGCAACCACATAGAAACACATCAGAACATCTTAGCAACCGCATAGCAATGCTCTAGCATGTTATTTTCCATTTTTACCAGGAAGCACAAATTGAATTAGTTGATTCAGTCATTGCTGTTGTTGTTCCTATATGGGTCAAAGATGTTAAGATGTCCACATCAAAAGAAGTTTACAAAAGTGATTTTTATGTCTATAGAAAGCACATTAAATGTAAGTAAAGTGTTTAAGGTTTCAAATAAGTTTGGAGAATGAAATGTCAAAATTTTGTTGAAATGATGTTACATTGTCATTGAGTGTAAAAATTCAAACAACATGCTTATTATGACTTGTACATATTAAAATATATAAAAGAATAAGGGAGCATATTAAATTGTATTGTGTTTTAAATGAGTTAAAAATTCTTACTGACAAATGGGCAAAACCAGGGATAGTGGCAAATTTTAACAGCTAATTAGTATTTGGGGTGAAAGTAATTCTTCTTTTAATGTCATAAATTGAGTTTTGTTATAAATATACCTGACAAGATTGTTACACTGAATGACATTTTAGTGGGTGTCCTCTGTAAATTAGGGAAAAATGTATGATATTTATTTTTTTTTTTTTTGCTCAGAAAAACAAAAACAAAAATGCAATTAAATTAAACAAAAAACTTTTTTCTAATCATTATTTAATTTTTTTTAATTAAATTTATTGTTATTATATTCTAAGCTATAACTATTATTTTTTTCAATTTCATTCATTATTATTCTTATATATTCTTAAATCTAATATGTAAGTTGTTTATAATATAATAATAATCATTATTATAATAATTATTATTATATTAACTATTACATACAGTATATACTTTTAGCTATACTATACATTAAATTAAAGTTTGTTGTTTCTAATTTATTCATTATTCATTCATTATTGTCCTCATATATTATACTTTTTTGTCATATATATGTACATATTTTTTCAATTTATTATTTTTCTTATGTATATACACTTTGTTTTTATACATTTTTATTCTATACTATAATATATATATTAACTAATTTTGCATATTCTTAACAATGTTTATTTTAATTCTAATTTATTCATTTGTTATTATTAGGGCTGTCAAATGATTAATCGCAATTAATCGCATACAAAATAAAAGTTTGAGTTTGCCTTATATATGCGTGTGTACTGTGTGTAATTATTATGTACATATAAATACACACAAATTAATGTATATATTTAAGAGAAGTATGTTATCTATGTAAAAAATATTTGTATTTATATATAATATAAATTATATAAAAATTCTAATAAATACATATACTTGTAAATATTTCTTATATATGTACCTAAATGTGTTTGCATTCATATATACATAATAATTACACACAGTACACACACATTTATTAGGCAAACTCAAACTTTTATTTTGTATGTGATTAATCGCGAATAATCGTTTGACAGCCCTAGTTATTATTATACATTTTTAGCTTTATGTATTTTTTATGCTGGTATTATTGATCATACTGCACATATTCTTAGCTTAGTTATTATAGATTTTTAGATATAATATGTAATTTTAAATGTATGAACCATTTCTATACGCTATATATTCTTAGCTATATATTTTATTTCTAATTCATTCATTTGTTATCATTATATATTCTTAGCTATAATATATATATTTTTCCTAATTACTCATATTCCTATGAGTAATATGTTTTTATAGTAAGTGTTTGCTTGTAGTAAGAATGCAAACAGCACGAGAGACAATAGTCTAATAAATATATATGAATAGAAAATATGTCCTGTTGATAAAGATGCATCATCTTGGATGGCTATTTTAGACTGAGCTCATGCATTTTAATCTTAACACATAAAAATGTCTTTAAATGCCTTTAATAAATTATATTGCATGTTCATGTTTCCTTACGTGGGTTGTGGGTTTGGCAAAGGCAAAATGCATAAATCACTTACAGGAACTTTAATTGGTTTGCATGCATTTTATACACTGGTGATGCACAATAGTGATGAAGCTTGCCAGAAAATACTTCCCAGTTGATTTATAAGGGGAATGTGAGAAAACCACATTTCCCATCATTCTCAGCATTAGAACGATTTCACAAAGCATCCAAATGCGGACTGTCATTGTTTACTCTTCATTTTGTTGCACTGCAGTGCTAAAACACATCCTGTTTGTGTCGTGTAGTGAAAAAGAGAGAAAGCAATATTGCCAACACATTCATTTTATTCCATGAAAAAATCACTTGAATGCGCATCATATCGTAATTACAGCTTCCAAACGCCTAAGCAGGAGCGTCCCAGGAGAAAAAAAGCAACACTTTCCCAAAAAGCTTGACGTTCCTGTAAAAGCAGGAAATATTAACCTGTGGGGATCGAATGATTATGCAAACAGCACAATTTTTAGTACTAAATATATGTATCTGCAGACTGAGAATGAGAAAGCGAGGGACAGACCGACAGAGACAGACAGGTGCTTTTCATTTATTAATTCGAGAGAGAGAGAGAGAAGAGGAATATGTTTTAGCAAACAGGCCCGTTGAATCTCAGCTCTCAGAACCAGCCTGTTCTTTCTCGAGTTGACAGAGCGGATTGTGCTGGAGTTGAGTGCATGAAAAGCAAGAGAAAAATGACAGAGCGTCTGATGATAACCAAAGTGCTGATCTTAGTCATTTTGTTGGCTTCGAGTCAAGTCTTTTGTTGAGGGAAAATTTGACTCTTCAGCAAGTGGAGTGCACTCGTTTTGATTTTGAAATGTCACAATCATTACGAAGAAGCGAGGTCTGCTCTGACATTTATTATTTATAATGCAAAAGCTACGCAATAAGAAAGACCTGATTGAAAACCCCGCAGGAAGGATTATGGATTTAATGATTTCGAATAACCAAAGTAAACATGAAACAAACTCTCTTTACTGGCACGTTTGAAGACGTTGCGAGGAAATAAACTCTACACGGCGCCATTGCGTGACATTACAGTGTCGTGTACATACGAAAGCGCAGTCTTTGAAGTTATGCGTATGTGGAGCGTGTTGATAAGCTTCTTAAGTTTACTGTAAATGTACAGTATGATCCCTTGGTCAAAAAAGTAGATAAAACTATAAGGTTAAATGCTGGTTGATCAATTCGATGTGGACGCAAACAAATAAACAAATACATTTTAAATCATAAATATATAAATATCTATGCATTCATGTAATATATATTATTAGATAATATATAAAACATGTTTAAAAATGCATTTTAATTTATGTAGTTGTAAAGACAGCAATGTTTTATTTCATTTAAAGTACTAAAATAACTAAAACTATATGAAGAGATTATTTGCAAACATAGATAACTTGTGTTTTTTTTTAGTTATATTATCATGTTTTTATTGTGTTAGTTAGCTGTATTTTTGTTGTTGTTTTTACTTATTAAAATGACAAATAAAATATGTTGTCATAGTTGTCATTTTTATTCCTTCTTATTTTTGGATATATGGATATATCTAGGAAAGGGGGTTAACTAAAACTAAAAATTAAAAAAATAAAACTAAGAATTAATAAAAATGACAACACACAACAAATGCACAAAAAATGTAAATTAAAATGAATAAAAAAATTAAAATTTAAATAGCGTATATATAATTTCTTTTATATATGTTTCTTTTATAGATAAGTTATTTTTGTTTCAGAGTGTTATTTTCTATATTGTGACAACATCTTGGATCTTATTGCTGAGATATTATAGTCTACAGGACAGAATTTTAGTTATTTTTTGTGTACTTCAGATTTATTTTCTTTTTTATCTTTTTTTTTTTTTTTAAGTTTTGGTGGCCGCAGAATGGAAACTCACAGCGAATGGAAACAGACAGGCAAAAACGGCTCTTCAACAGTCCATTTCTTGTAAACAGCAGAACATATTCTCATTACTGACGATCAGGAGGCAAAAAAGGATATGGGGAGGATAAAATGAACATCCCTGTAAACGGCACACAGGTACTTTCTCACCAAAGCCAGCAAACACAAGCCATCGAACCAAAAAAAGCACACTTACAGGAATAGTTCACCCAAAAAAGAGATTTCTGTCATCATTTACTCACCCTCACGTGTTTCCACACCAATATGACTTTCATTCCTCCACTGCTGCTCTGAAATCTCATGCCCACGCCCACGTATAAACCATTCCGTTTATGAGACACGCCACAATGTATGTGCATATGCAAATGAGGGTTTCAGCAAATAATCAGGTATGGGCAATTGTGTGAATTGCTTTCACAATGCCTTTTATTTGCAGTTTCTGCTTACAAAAGAGCAGCCTGAACTTTCTACTAAATATCTTCTTTTGTGTTTCACTGAAGTAAGAAGAAAACCATACAGGTTTGGAACAACGTGGGCGAGTAAATGACAAAATTTTCCGTCATTATCTTCTTAAATGTGTGAAAACACATTATATCTCTGAAATAATCCGCAAAATCAGCGGACGCTCATAGATGTGCATGTAAAGCCGCAGTCAGGAGAATGTATACTGTGTGCAAACGTTCAGAAACAC
Source organism: Cirrhinus mrigala (assembly GCA_036247105.1). NCBI lineage: Eukaryota > Metazoa > Chordata > Actinopteri > Cypriniformes > Cyprinidae > Cirrhinus > Cirrhinus mrigala. Next base: position 34,854,018 of record CM070012.1, on the reverse strand, counting down.
TGAATGTGAGGAAAAGGTTTAACGTGTTGGACATAAGTTTATAATAAGAGTGTATTCTTTTGTTCATTGAGGTGGTCTGTGACGAGAGCTCAACGCGACGTGTTCAGCTCGAATAAGCCGGCGGTTCGCTGACACAGTAATCATTTTGACATTTAATAACACTTGTGTAACCTCCCTTATTTATTGGTCCTCACTTATTATGGCTGAACGTACTCGCCGTCTCTCTTCACACACACGCTAAAGTGTGTGCGTGTATTTCATTTACTGTAAAGAAGGTGACGATTGCCGTGTTTAACTATTTTTCAAAGGTTTCCTTGAAATGAAAAGTGTCATCTGCTTTGTTAATTGGCTAACTGTACGATTAATTGGATGAGTCTCGTAAAAACATGTCTAGGTCACATTTCACAAATTGAAAGAAAATTAATTTTGCATAAAAAAAGCCTTTTAAAAAAAAAACAAAAAAAAAAACAAATACATTTTTTTTTCTTAGTGATATCACTTTCTTTAACAATTACGGAGATTTTCCCCTCATATTCTCATTATTTATGTGTCTGGATTTTTTTTTTTTTTTTTTAAATAATCAACATTCTCATTACTGTAAGACAGTAAGACAGAGACATTTTTAATGTATTATATACATTTACATATATTTTAATGGAGTACATTTTTATTAAACTTTAAGTAATATTTTGTTGTTTTTGCATTAAGTTATGCATTAAATAATGAAAATGCAGGTTTTTTTAAGAATATGAATGGGAATTGGTAGCGGGAAATGTAAAAAAAAAATAAATAAATAAATAAATAAAAAAAAATAAAACAAAATCCTAAAAATGTATTTAAATATATAAATAAAATAGATATATAGATAGATAGATAGATTAATAATAAATAAATATAAACTTCTAAATAAATAAATAATACAAATAAAATGAATAAATACAAATAATAAAAAAATATAAACTTACTATTAATTTTATAAAAATTTTATTAATGACGTGTAATTTTTGTGACAGTACCCTCACATCAGAATTACAAAAATAATTCTGTTTGAATTGTTTCCAAACAGGTTTCCACATCGCCTTCTGCCATTCGTCGATAAACCGATAATCCCGCCTTAATCACACCTCATTGGTTTCTGTGTCTGCCTGTTTGGGTCTCAAACAAATAGATGAAAAATTTGAAAGTGCTGCAGAATCACAATGTTTTGTATTTTGGGGAACAGTTAAATCAGCTTCTTTCTTGTGATTTTGGGGTGAAATAATGACCTGGACATGTTCTTTTGTGGGGTTCAGTCCATTAAAGTTGTATAGTGGTAATTGGTTTCTGGGGGTCGTTGGGTTGCAGCTTATCAGTGCTTCATAAATAAAACAAATCTTTGCACTAGCAACGTTTTTTTGTCCCTGCTCTTTGTTGAACACAAGAGGATGCTGGGAAGGGAGGCACTACACATTCCAAAGCCGTGATGCAATGGAATCCCTGAGCCTGTTAACCCCTAAATATACACACACACACACACACACACACACACACACACACACACACACAGATACATAAAACATGCATGTGCATGCACATAAATGCAACGCATGAACGGCTATGTTCTCTCTTTCTCTCTTACGAGCGTCTGCTCCACATGCCTGTTGAGTTCTCCATCTGTGGCTTTTATTAAACAAGTTCCCACCCCAGGACCCTCTCCAACACACTCACACTAACTGCATGTGGTACAATAAGCATGTTGACACGCACACGGTCGTGGAGAGACAACAAGTGTCCTACTGCGATGACAATGACAGCTCACTCACAACCGCGCCAAACACACACAAACACGAAAGATGCACAAACTCATTCTATATGCAAATTTGCATGTTATAGATGTAAACTCCACTGCTTGTGTACAGAGAATACGAGCAGTTTTGCAGCCGAGTTAGTGGCCTGTTCATCAGGAGCATTTAATATTAAATTTGCCTCTTAAAAGGCTTAGCAGGAAAGTGCTTTATCTATCTCTGCTCTGTTCTCTGTTTAATTCTCTAGCTTTTAAATTGGATGTCTTCTGTTAGGTTAAACGGTGGACACAAATGCACAGCGTACAATCAGATAAACGAACTGGTTTAGAAGAATGAATAAGCAAAAGCTTACAGCTGAAACATCAACTTAAACAGTGTTATAAGTGTACAGTATAACCGAATACAGAGACCTAAATAGAAACCTGTGCATTTTGTTGTTACTGTGTGGGTTGCAGCACTTCCAGTTTGTTTTGTTTAATTGTGTTCATTGTGTTCTTGGTAAGTTCTTTTAAAGGTGTATTCTTCATCTTTTTGTGCTGCTGTACGCACAGGCAATTTCAATCTGTCAAATTCACATTCTCTTTTAGATTTCAGTGTTTATTTAGAATTTAATTGTTGTGTTTTGACATTGACTTGATGAATTGGCCATCACATGCTTTGAGTATTTGACAATTGAGCAATAAAATATTCTCTGTTACATATTTGTGAAGCTTAAAGTGTGGTCAAACCTCACCACCCATGGCCTATAAAGCAAATATATTAGTATATCTAAAATATATTTGAGAATTTTTACAGCAATTTTGAAAATGAACTGTAAATCAGAAATGCGTTACACTCTCCATAATTTAGTTACTCCTAGAATCACCGTCTATCTGTCCAAATAACAGGGAACATTCTCAGAACGTTCTAGCAATGTTATTAACAAACTTTTTTCCACTAACGTTAACAGATCGCTCGTTCAAAGTTACTTTAATAACATTCTCAAAAAATTAGCACAAATGTTAGCATACAAAACTTGATACATCATTTATGGAATTTTTTCTGAAACATTGTCACTAGTTTCAGATGGTTTAGAAAACATTCAAAAGTAACATTCCTATAATATTTGCAAAATGATACAATGTATCATTCCCTTAAAGTTGTTTTTAACATTCACATAACCAAGAAAAAAATGTTTTTTTTAAAACATTTAAAAAACGACATCTAGATCTACCTATCTGATCGTTTTCTAAATTGCTACAAAAGGGCGGGCCGCTGCCCTGTTTCTCTCTAGGTGTTTACGGATGTAAGAGTCATTTCTCAGAACATCTATTTCAGTGGTACAGGCCATGTCGGGGAGATTTTTTAGCATCTTAAGTGTCCAAATAGATTTTGAGGCCATTGTTTGTGGAGCAGTCATCAATTCAGCGTGATGTCCCATCTCAAATCTTTCCCATCCATCTCTCCTTCTTTTCCTTCCCGCTCCCATCGGCAGAGGTCGCCTGACATTTCACATGGAGGAGTCCGTGTCAGTGAACCACACACACACACACACACACACACACACACAGAGAGAGAGAGAGAGAGAGAGTCAGAGAGAGAGAGTCATAAAGCAAGAGATTACTGCATTTCTGTATCTAACAAAGTTATGCTATATGCTGTTTTGTATTGAAAATTTATCGTGACAAATATAATGACAATGTTTTAGACACTAGGCTGCGCGGTTTCCTGGGTACTGTGTATATATATATATATATATATATATATATATATATATATATATATATATATATATATATATTTTTTTTTTTTTTTTTTTTTTTTTTTACCCTTTCATTTATTAAAAAAACAATTTTAATGGCATTTTACTGTAAGCAGAAGTGTTTATTAAAAAAAGAAAACGTTCTTACGTTTTACTTACACTAAAAATGACTTTAAAATGCATCATTTTCACGTACAGTTAATATGTTAAAAGGTTTTAGGCTTTTTAGGTTCGTTTGCGTTGAAGTGCATTTTAAGCGCGTAAATAATCGGAAAAATATCCACCGAGCATCACCGCGCGCGTTTTCTTATGGAACTGAACAAATCCCGTGAACGGATGTGAGGAGAGCAAGAAGAGAGGCTCAACCCCTTTCTCTTTCAGTCGTTCTGTTGCTTTTTGTTTGGGTTAACAATAGAGGGGGAGAGAGAGAGAGAGAGAGAGAGAGAGAGAGAGAGAGAGAGAGAGAGAGAGAGAGAGAGAGCCGAGCGAACAGAAGCGCAAGCTGCTTTCCATGCCTTCAGTCTAGCGGAGCGGGCGATGGATGTGAGATTTTACCCTGCACCTCCTTCAAGCGTGGGCTCCTGTACATTACCCACCGACACCAGCCTCTCCTCTCTGGACTATTACCACTCCAACAAGGTAATTTACCCCACCATGCGTTGGCTTCTCCTTCTTCTTTACGCACCAGTTCAGTTTCTCTTTCCCAGATGGGAAATAACCTGCTTCATTCACTTCAGGGCAGTTTCATCTGTTGCAGAATGAACATCTTGTTATACAGTGTAGGCTGCGTATGGTGAATGTGTTAGTTTTGAGTGCGCATTGGTGGGTGATGCGAAACCTCGGACGCGTGTGCATCTCCGGACAAGGTGGAAAACCGTCCCAAACTTAGTTCGGTATCTCGGGAATGGTGCACTTGCGCTTGCATCACTGCTGGTATATTCATGCAAAACCAGGCTGTTCGTTAAATGTGGCATTGCACCTGAAAAAGCATTAGGTTGAGTAAACTAAAGTCCGCTAAAGACTCTGGCAGCTTGTTTCCCGGGGGAAGATGGAGAGCTCCCGTCCAGCACCTCTCATTGCACATGAATTATAGGAGACACGGAGCACTCTTTTCTTTCTGTCTGGATGCGAATTAGCTTCCTAATTGCTTTGTTGATAGAACTGCATCGCTCTGTGACGTAGTTGCAATTCCACGTGTTAGAAGTGGCGAACAATTAATTAGTTCCTCGGCGCGTTATTTATTTATCACGGGGAACTCGACTAATCTTTCTTGCAGGATTTCTACCACAATGTGCATTTATTTTTATTGCTTCACTGGAATAAAACAAGACAGCTAGTTCGAGACGCAAAACGCTGGATAGTGCATTTAGCCTTTTCAGCAGTGTTCATGAAGAACATATAAGTGCATTTTAAATAAATGGATTGTGTTAAGTTGAATGGTTTGCAAGTATGCGCTTGACTACTAACGGGTCAAGATGTAGCCTATGTACTGTACAGTGTTGACTGAAAATAGTGTGTGCATTAGGTTTAGGCGTCAGCAGAGGCTGACTAGGATAAGATTTTAACAATCAGTTAAAGACATGCACTTTACCTCCTCGTTTCTCTACGGACTATCCGTCCGCCCAGTGATGGCGTCAATTAAAAATGATTCAAATCAAATTTGAGGCTTTTAACGGTGCGCAATGTACGCTGTTAGAATTCGCTTCATGCTGTTTTGTTTAATCGTGTTCAACGTGTCACTAGTAAGTTGTCATAAAAGTGCAGTCTTTAGCTTTTGTGATCTTGTAATACCTAAAAAAAACGTCGAGCTGTCAAATTCTTATTTTGTTTGCGTCGAATTCGGAATTCAGAGTTCGGAATTGAATCGATGTATGAAAGCGCTGGTCACGCGATTGAGCGGTAGCGATAACATTTTCCTTGTTCCGTGTTATGTTCGTAAAGCATAAACAGTAGCTAAACGCCAGTAAATCTGTTTTTGAACGAAAATATGTAAGTATATTTATTGATGCATATGCGTTTGCACAGAATTGTGCAGGAACCAATCATCTATGAGGATTTTTGAGCCTCAGGCCGTGGCCCAGTAACGTATTTTCGATTTGCCGCCACAATTTTTTTTTTTTTTTTAATGCACAGACGTCGTTAATTGTGTATTAGCTTAGAGTTGTTTTTATTAAACTCAGTGTGCTATATTCATATATATATATATATATATATATATATATATATATATATATATATATATATATATATATGATGTTGATGTGATGTATGAATTACGTTGGCTATGTTATGGTGGAAACACTGGCTTTTACCATTAAGTAAATGCATTATTTAATAACCACTCTTTCTTTAGAAGCATTTCAGTTTTTTTAAGGCCAGCCTGTGATAGAGCTTAAAATTCAGTCATCCTGACAGAGAGTAACTCATAATTTGCTGATGGGTGTTTATAGTAGGGTGTCACAGAGTTAAGCTTGTGGCTCTGAGCATATGGAAAAGATCAGGCGGCGAATGGAGAGCAGAGTAATCTAAGCCAACTCCATACGTTGAAAAATGATCCCGTGCAAGTGGACATTATGAAACAAAATTTTAGGGGAAAAGCCTGCTCTCCCCACCACAATGGCCCTCTTTATGTGCCCCAGCTTTAATAATGCAATATTCTCCAGCATTCTTGAGAGGCCCCAAATGAAGGTCACGTATGGAGGTCTCGCATTAATATGTAACGTTTTAGTGTTTACGTAAAGTGGTTTACAGTGGTGCCACATGAACCGGAAATAGTTCTGAAAAACTAGGCCATCCAAGATAAGTGACTATCGTTTCCTGTTGCTAACACACAAACATGCTACATGCTGCATTCCTGAACTGTGCATGAGTTTTTTCATACTTTTATGAAGTGTAGTAAATGGTAGAACAATGCACATACTGTGTGGGAAACCAAAACAAAAGTATGCCTTGCAAAAAGGCCTCACATTTTTGAGTATGCTTTTTTTTTTAGCAATGGATACATGCTGGATTTACAAATTATTAACCAAAAAAAACAAAATAAATAATATTTAGCAATTATTATTTTAGAAGACTTGTTATACCAAATGCAATCCCATTTGAGGAATCTGGAAGTTTAAGTGCACTAACACTATCTACTAACATCTTTTGTCAAAAGATGCAATGCATATTTTTTCCTACTTTTTCCAGTCATATATCCAAGAAAATGAATACCAATTCGTCTTTTTTTTTTCATGGTGGCCGCCATATTGAGATACGAGATGATACGAGAGTCATGTTTCAGTTTGCGAAATAAATCTTGCATTGCTTTGGTGCATACAAGAGGACGACACATTTCATTTTAAACATGTGCATGTGTTGTTATTCAGCTAGCTGTTACCTTTCAACATACCAGACTGCACTTGTGTAGATAGGGGCGTCGTTCATCATTTTGCATCAAGTATATTTTGCGCCTAAAAGTGCGGTCGCGCTTACTGTTGTTCTGCGAATTTTTGCAAGGAATCCACGCAATTGGGAATTTTCCCACGGAAATTTAGCAAGTTCAGTGCATTGACCAATCAATGGCTGCTTGGTGTAAATGCGACTTCTGTCTTCACTATTGACAACAGACAATCGTGTCCTTAATGTGACCTCAACTTAAGACCGAAAAACCGACTTTAACGTAAACATCTGTTGATTTGTTCATATCCTGCCTCTATGCATGCATACAGTTTGCAGGCAGTTACACCTCAGAATAGGGAAGCAACTTTACAACTATAACAACCAGGCAATCGATAATACATTAACCAGTGTCATCATTTGCCCTGCAACAAACCTGCCAGATCCATACTTCCAATGCAAACACAGCCTCCGCCACCACTAGTAACTGCTATGTTAGTATTTACCCAAGCGCCCATTGGTCCGTTGGTGCAAAACCTAGTTTTAAGAGTCTGTGCAAGATTTTGGGTCGAACATTCTTTTCTGGTGTCTTCATGCTGAAGTTTCAGTTGAGCTGTGACTCATTCTCACTTTGAGTATGCTGACTTTCTATCTCTCGTTTTCATGAGTGGGTGTATTGTTTGTTAAGCATACGCTCTGTGAATTCCTCCTCTAAAGGCCATCTCTTCATAAATGCATGTTTCACCCAGAGAATATTTGTCGAATGCATTATGACTTGTGCATCGCCCGGGGCTCATTCGCTGCGTTTAAAATTGAAGTTGGATAGGTTAAGAGAAGATGGACCACTTTCCCCTCTTCACCGGCGCTACTGTATTAATGCAGACAGAGATAGGCAGACCACAGTTAGCCGTGACTCACGCGAGTGTTACAGACAGACTTTTGACTCTTAGATCATCAAGTATATTCATAGCGCTCACTTGAGTTACTATGTCAAGAGTCTGATTTTCAATAGATCGATTCTTGTGATAAGAAATAAAAATCGACCCTATTTACTGTGCTTTTTTTAATGCATGATTCAGAAATTATCAAGAGTGATTCATATGTGTCTTATTCAAAATAAAATTCATTTATCAATTCAAAAAAAAAAAAGAAAAAAAATCCTGCATTTCGAATTGTGTCAGATTAAAGACGTAAAATGGGTCGCAAATGTCATTTCTTGCTTGACAACACAGCAAAGAAGATTAATAAAGCAGCTCCGGATGTCCACGGGCATAGGTGTAGTTTTGCGACCGTTTCTCGCAGTGACTTTCGCAAAAGTTTGACTTTCAATTTCAGTTGTACGTCCAAGTGTCAGCCGTCAAAAGAAAAGGCACCTCAGACGTTAAGCGGCAGCCAAAAAACTTTATCGCTTCTGAATCAGATCCCTGTAAGTGGGTGGCGGTGGCACATTACCAGCTGTGTGACGGCAGAAAACCTTGATTCATCTGAAGCAAGTCTGAGGCCTTAACTTATTATTTAGCCTGTTCAAAGAGTCTGCCTCTCTCTGTCTTACTCTTTGAGCTTGTTCTTCGCTGCTTAAACCATCTAAAAATAACTCGTAGGCCTAGCAATTACTGGAAATGGGTGCAGAGTGGTGCATCTATGAGTGCAACTGTCTTTAGCTTAAATAATACTTTAACCAAAATGCATCAGTGCAGCATAAGCAGTAGAAATAAGAGATTTTCTAAGAAGAAAATTGTGGCTATTATTTTTGTGCATTGCATATGGAGACATGCAGTGTCTGAAGCAGCACCGTGTGATTGCGTGGAAAAAATCCTCAGGTTTGCATCCGTTACACTGATGCTGCATGTTAAAATGACTTGTGCATAAATGCTAAATCAGTGTAAAAGCAGTAGATGAAGTTTTCCATGCATATATGTTTACTTATGAACCTACATGTTGTCTCAAATCATTCGATCTTGTTCACATTAAGACCAGAGAAAACAACAAGTGAAAACGATCCTATCAGTTTGCATAAAGCAAATGCCGCCGGTAATTACCTTTTCCTGTATATGACAGTTCTCCTCTTTCCTCGACACTGTAATGGAGATGTGAGATAAAATGAGTCGTCAGGCCAGCTGAGCTGCGTTCTGAACACGGGCAAGTTAATTAGGTGGAAAGAGGCGGTCGAGGCCTAACAGAAGCTGCGCTGAGCCGTTCATTTGTATGGCAGAGCGGCACGATCCGTCTTAACGGCGCTGCCACAACATCATAAACCTGCCTGTGAGCCATTGTTCATTTGTTATTTTCATCCATCAGGATTGTTTGTAGCCGATTTGTGTGTGTGTAATGTCAACAGGTTTATGAATAGCACAGTATGCACTGGTGCAGTGGGGTCCAAAAGTCTGTCAGCACGTTGCAAATATGCGATTTTATGACTGCTGAGAAATGTTGCTTTTTTTCAAACCACAGAATTTCATCCCAATTAAAATCCTATGTGATGAGAAATGTTAAAGAACGCAAAACAGGCTTTCTAGCACATGCTAGACATTTGAGCGCACCTGTGTGTATAGGTCAAGGTGTTTATGGAAAAAAAAAAATTCATTGTTAAATCTTCATTTGCAGATATGATGTTTCAAAAGCTCCACTGGCGAGCGTAAATCACACCTGTGTTGTGAAATGCAGAAACATTCACAATGAGGCACTTCACAGCCCTACTGTGCACCTGTATTGCTGACATGCAGTGTGAAAATGTCTGTGCACTCTGTGGTGAGCGAGACCTTTTCAGAACTATTCAGCGCTTTGCTTTATGAGTCAGAACCACAAAACGGTGTTACAAAACTCCAATACCTGTGTGAAATACAGAGATCTAAGAGAGACCCATAACATGCACTTTTACATAGATACTGTGAAAATGAGTTTGCATTGCATTTTAGCCACTTTTGTATGTTTTTTTGCATTATATTTCTCTTTTGATATTGTGTGACAACTCCAAGGTTGCATAGTGATTTGGGACGCTGATAATCATCATACATTTGTTTTAGCTCAGACTAAAACAGCTGAAGACTGAGTGACCACCGTGCAAAAATTACTTAGCATCTTCCTGCCCTGTATTCTGTATAAAACTGTCTGCGGCCCAGTCACAGTCTCAGGCAGTAATGCAGTAAATGTAGCTGGCGTTTTGTGAAGCGCTGTCAGTAGCTGTGGGGGTGCAGCGCAGCGGCGCGCTAATTGGCCTTGGCAGAGAGAGAGAGCGAGCGAACGCGCTGGAGGTTTGACGCGCTGAATGGCTGCTGGCTGCATGGTGAATAGCAACTGATTCAGTAATGCAGCCGGTAAATAATAACGATGCCTGTCCGCGGGGGAAAGAGAGCTGCACAGACTTCTGGGACACTTGCTGATACGGCCAGCGTTAAAGAGCCCGAGTTCAGTACCTGCTGGATGATGGGAATCTGGAAATGTGTGATCATCCCTTCAGGTGACGAGGAGCTTGTCTCAAGGTTTTTCTGCTGCTGTGCTTTTGAGAAGTCAAAATTGACTATATTTATTTTCTTAATGCATGTTCCTGACGCTATTGTGGATGATTTATCACCGCACGTTATTATAAAGTAGAAAAAAACGCCTTCATAATCTTTCATCAAAATGCAATAACTTGCTTTGCCTCTTAAACGACTTTCCGTTTCAGTTGACATCACTAATCCTGTTTTTTCTCAACCCTTCCAACCTCTCATCTCCATTCTGGTACGATACACCCACTTTTCACCATCCAATCAATTCCCAGTGGATTAAATTAAGTCTTGTTTCTCTTTTTTTCCCTCATTGAATATTCTGTTTCACTCAGAAGTGCTTTGAGAATGACATATCATGTTGATTTTAAAATAGAACATTTTGATTTGTTTTCAATTGCAAGTCATTGGTAGAAGGTTGTGTTTGTGCTTTAGGTTTGAAACTTGCATGTCAACGCTAATTAACTGCATGCTTTTTTTGGGATTAAAATGTTAAAGACATAAAGATAAAACCAAATGAGCATTTGCATTAAGCTAAATGGTTAAACTGTTTCTTGTACGATTAAATAAATCATATAATTCAGTTGCATGCATGGTGCATGGGAACTAAAAGATGCTTTCTCTTATTTAGAACAATGTGCATTATGAAAACAAACACTTTCCAGAAAGATTTCATTTAGGTGTATTAGTTAACATGAAGTACAATGAACAATACTTAGTCAATGTAAATTTCAGCATGTACTCTCTCATTTTTAAAAATCAAAAGTTGTATCTGTTAACATTTGTAGATGCACTGAGTTAATATAAACAAACAATAAGAGCATTAACAAAGATTAATAATGCTTTTAAAAGACATTGTACATAGTGCATGTTAGCTAATGCACTCATGTAAACAAACAAGACCTTATTGTAAAGTGTTGCCAAAGAAATGTAGCATTTGAACTGATTTGAATTCTAATGTTATACACAACACATTATTATAAAAGAGAAAAATGGCTTTATGATTTTTCTTTGAAATGCAGTAACTTTTAAATGACTTAATTTCAGTTGACATCACCATTCCTGTTGCTTTTTAGCCCGTGGAAATTTTTATTTTATTGAAATTCTAATAAAAAACAACATAAAATTGGAGAATTAACAATTAAATCTGCATTCATTTGAAACCAGTGCACCTATGCTGAGAAAAACAGAAACTAGGAATCATTTTCAATCAGAAATTGCTAGTAAATTTCACAAATAATTACAGAGAGAGCATGCAACACATTGAATTAAACATGAAAAAAATGTCAATATTGTTTTTTTTTTTTTTTTTAAATTTACATCTTTAAAAATAAATAAATAAATACATTCATTTATTTGTTTATTTATTTTGCAGAGTAGTAATATGCATCCTAATAAAAATCAATTCATCTGCATTAGAATTGACTGCACACTGTGGTTGCAATATGACCTCAAAATGAACTGATGAAAAATACAGAAAGACCGAACTGGAAAAAAGGCGAAGACATTAATTCAAATCCCCCCGCGGGGCTTCAGGGCACTTTGATCAGAAGCTGTCAGTGCTTGATGTGGGGCCTGTGTTTCCTACCCGTCAGCGCCTTACAGAACGGCGGTAGGCTGTGGCGCACGGGTCCGGACCCCCCCTTCAGGATGTGGTGGGCTCGCAGTAGCTGCACCCCCAAATGCACGTACACAAATAGCATCTCGTTTCGGCTGCGCGAACGGGACGGCGACGGAGGGCGCACGCACGGTTTTTCAGGTGGTCCGTAATGCGAGCGGGAAAAAATGGACGGGAGATTTTTCTTGGATGCATTATTTCTCAGCCGACCATAATTGTCAGTCGGCGGTTTGGAGACCCAAAAATGAGTCCCGCCACCAGATGTTGCCGCACTCTGATCGTCACTTTGAAAGACAGAAGTTTATTGTTCTAGTGCGCTCGGCGTAGTTCAGAACTCAAAGCCAGGGAATTGTTGACGGATGGTTTTCAGAATAAGTGAGCAAGAGCGTAGCTGTTTAACTCTGATGTGAAATTCAGATTCGAAATATAAATTCTGATGCATTGCCATTCTAAATGCATCAAATGAAAACATTTACCGTTCATTTCCCAGCAGGCCAAGCGATTGTTTTATATCTCGTCATAAAATGGCTGCTTGTGTAAGTTTGAAATAGGAAATATCTTTGTGGCAGCTGAACCTAAACCAAACAGGATGGCATCGCAGAGTTCGAACAGTTTCTTTGTCACCCACGTGTGTGTGGTTTTCAGTTTGTCTCTTTTTGGTCAGGAAGTGTTTTAACCCCTGATGCACATGTGAGCACAGACGATTTGATCAGGTACAAAATCTGATGATTCGTTCGTATGATTTCATGGCCTGGGTGATGTATTTCTTATGCTCAGATGTATATATTTTGTCAGATGTGTACAGTTCACTTCCTGCACGAACCCAATCCGGATGTTATTGACATCAGACGCCGGTTTGGGGCAGATCAAGCTGATTTTCTAGTCTTCTTTACGTCAACAAACGTGACTTTAATCAAAAGATCATGTGCATTATTAAGGCTTTCTAATTCTCTAATTGAGGATTACATGCAAATGCACTGTACATACTGATTTGATCCTTTATGACTTGATTGCACGCTGAAAAGTGTCTGTAAATTACAGATGGCTGATAAAGAAGGCCGTCGGGTGAAAAGGAAAGACATTTCAGAGTTATTTTGAAGACTTCGGAATAACGCGCACCGATGAATCGTTCGCATTTCGAACGAGAAACTCGTATTAAGAAAGAGTGCATTTTGACTTCAGCCCATAAAAAGCCTATTTCTGGTCTGGAACTCGAGCATTTCTCAATGACTAACTAGTGTTGTTTCTTTGGAGGTGTTCTGCCGTCCTGCTGTGGGGGTTTTTAAAGGAAGTGTTACATAAATACAATGAAAGCACTCAGTGATTATTTTTAGCGAACTCGGCTTCATTGTGGACCTGTCACCTCGCTCATCTGTGGCTTTCTACACAGACCCACAAAAAAAAAGTTTTAGTGAAAGCATTTGAGCTCATCTTACTGAAAGCACTTCGTCCGGCTTGCAAGGCGCTGCTGGAAATGAGTTATGAAAGCACAAAGCGCTTCCAAATCTGTAGGATTATTGCAGCAATGATAATGAGGGTCCAATAAATGGGAATTGTGGTGGGTTATAAGAAAAAAATAATAACGTGAAATCTTTGAGAGCATTTGTTGTTGAGTAATTGTAGAGTCGGGGTAAGGAGGTTCAAGTCAGAGCTGCCTCAGAAAGCCATTCACAACTCGCTTTAATACCATAGCTCGGCTAACAGGGAGCGTTCCCGTAACGTTGTTAGGTCAAAATATTTCTAAAATAACGTTTACGGAATGAGAGAGGAAATGTTCTTAAAACAATTCTTATGATGTTATTTCAATGTCCTCCAAACTAGTTCAGAACTATGTTTAAGAACGTTCTTCAGTAATAACAATAGAACATTCTCATGTTTTCGCAATGTTCCTCTAACGTTCACATAACACGGATAAAACATTCTTAATACATTACAAAAATGGACATTTAAAAACATTCTTAAATAATGTTTTCTTTTCAAAATGATAGAATGGAATGTTCTGTGGTTTAGAATATTCAAATGTAACATTCTCATTATAGTTTCAAAATGATAGAATGGAATGTTGCTTTAATCTGTGCATAAAAAGTTCTTTAAATGTAAAAACATTCAAATGTAACGTCATAGCGTTTCCAAAATGATAAAACATTTTCTTAATGTTTTAAAAAATGATAGAATGGAATGTTTCTCCAATGTTCCTATAACCAAGAAGAAACATTCTTAAAACTTAAAACTTAAAAAAAGATATTTTATGCAGTTTAAAAATAAAATTGAATGTTCCTCAATTTTTTTATTTATTTATTTATTTTTTTAATGGGTGTTTTGAACATTGAGAGAACATTCAAATGTTACATTCTCTTAACATTTTCAAAATGATAGAATGAAATGTTACTTTAATGTGCACATAAAAAGTTCTTTAAATATATAAAAAAAAGTTTTGAACACTGAGAGAACATTCAAATGTAACATTCTCTTAATGTTTTCAAAATGATAGAATGGAATGTTACTCTAATTTGTGCATAAAAAGTTTTTTTAAATATATAAAAAAAAATGTTTTAACATTGAGAGACCATTCAAATGTAGCATCATACCGTTTCCAAAATGATGAAACATTTTGTTATAAAACAGATAAAACAGTTTTAAAATGATAGAATGGAATGTTCCTCTAATGTTCTTCTAACCAAGAAGAAACATTCTAAAAAAAAAAAAAAAAAAAAAAAAAAGTTGTTTTGAACAGTTAAAAAACATTTAGAAATTATATTTTGTGCAGTTTAAAAAATTATAAAATGGAATGTTCCCCTTTTTTTTTAAATAGGTGTTTTGAACATTGACACAACATTCAAATGTAACATTCTCTTAACGTTTTCAAAATGATAGAATGGAATGTTTCTCTAACAGTTGCATAACCAAGAAGAAACATTCTTGATGCATTAAAAAAAATCTTAATGGGAATTTTAGCGAAACGTTATTTGAATTTTTTAGTTTTTTTGTTTTGTTAGGTGGAATGTTGTGCATTTCTGAAGGGGAAACGATGTAGATTGAGTGGGATTTTATTCATCAGGAATTGAAAATTGTGCATTCTCACCAAAATCTACTTGAATGTTAGTTTGCTAAAGCTGTGTTTAAATCTCAATGCGCAGCTGAAAAGAAAACTTTTGATGAAAATGTGGGTCACACGTGGAATAATGTGCACTGATGAATGCTTTGGAATACCTGGAATGTGCATATGAGGTTAATAGTGATTTGATGTTGATTTTTAGGGTGTTGCAGTATAACATACAGCAGACTGTGGGAATGAAATCAGCTCGGTCTCTGCTCAGGACATGAGACATCAGCGAGGGCAGAGGCGCGCGGGGGGGCAGGGCTACGAAAACACATTTCATGGAAGTTTTACGAGCTGTAAACGCAGGAAACTTTGACAAGGCCTGGAAGTTGCTGATATTGTTTGGGCTGTGATTATCTGCCGGTCTGACAGGCCGACGGCCCACCTGAGCCAGCTGAAGCTGAGTTACGGAGTGGAGCTGAAGAGAAGCTAAAGCTAACAGCTAACGGAAAAAATACCACAGAACTCGCAAAATGAAATCGGCTGTGACCAACTAGCATTTCCCTGTGGGATTTGAGGCAGATAGTCACCACGTTAGTGTTTTTATATCTTCCCTGTATTACTTTCAGCCTTACAGCTCTGTGGCGATGAATCCCACCAATCATATGCCCAGGTCACATTCATCCTAAAATTATAAGGATAGATAGATTACATTACAATAACACATTAAATTTCTTTGACTTTTAAGAATATATATATATAGTTTTTTCTATATTCTATAAAATATTTTAATATTTAATATACAGATTTTTATTATTGAATTTTATTTAAATTAATTATGTATTAATTTAAATTAAATTATTTATTATTTATTTATTTTATTTGATAGATAATATAGATCATTTCATTTCTTTATGTAATGTTTTATTTAACTGTATTTTATTTTATGCATCAAAAATATTTAATTTATATATATATATATATATATATATAATATTTATTAATTAATTTATATATATATATATATATATATATATATATATAATATTTATTAAATATTTATTAATTTAAATTAAATGATTTCTTTATTGTGTGTGTGTGTGTATATATATATATATCCTTTTATTAATTAATTAATTAAAATATCCTTTTGTTAATTAATTTTAATAACTAATTTAATATAATATACTATTATTTATATTATAAAATTATATTTAAATTAATTCATTTATTTAATATATGAATATTATATTATTTATAATAATATAATATATTAATTAAAATAAATAAATATTATATTATTCATTTATGCATATATTTATGCAAATATTATATTATTATTTTATGCATAAGGAACATTTTGTTTAATTAATAATATTATTAAATAAAATGTTTAGAAAAAATATATAATATATATATATATATATATATATTATTTAGATTATAACATTTAATTTAAATTAATTAATTCATTCGAATATAATATAATGCGATATAAAATAAAATATAATCAAATACAAATAATGCTAATAATATATAATTTTATGAATATATAAATATACAGCAATTTTTTTTTTTTTTTTTTTACTACGTTGTGAAATATGACTTGGACATGAGCAGATCCGAGTGCGGATGCTCTGTAATGTGTTTCTGCTCCACACGTATTGATTCTGAGAACTGAATGTACAAGACTGTTGATTCCATACGTTAAACCGGAGGACATGAGATAAACAAATACGGCGGACGCACTGGAATGCAGCAGCTGTATGGAGAGAGAGGCTGGGCAAACACAAGCAGTTGTCTGAGCGTCCCGTGGCACGTCCTGAGCAAACAGAACAGGAGCTTACGGCTTCAGGACGAGCCCGGGGCCCCTGAGAGAACGGCGCATTCATGCAGCTCACACCTAAAGGACACTTCATCCACAATATCCGGGTCAGACGTGCAAGACCCTGATGTGTTGCACTGTCCGAAACCTGTCTGGTACAGAGTGCATGAGAGACACTTTAGAATAGAAACGCACAGTTTGCATTTGACTCTCGTGAGTGTGAAGGTTTTCAGTGAAATTAACAGGAAGACGTGAGCTGCTTTTGTTCCTCCTGTGACCGTGTCATCTGTGAGTGGCTCTTCATACGTGGCTGACTCTTTATCACACATCTACATGCTTCTTTTCAGGTTCATCAGCTGAACAATTCATCTCTTCATCATTTCATATTTCTAAACCAGGGTTGAACACCTTTTGAGTGGCTTCAAGGCCTTTAAACAGTGCGGGAAAGAAAAATCACAAATGAGACTTTTTACAAATTGTTTCTCCAACTAAGCAGAAATTCAACTGAGAGCAAATGGAAACTCAGTTAAAGTCCATCATTTACTCATGTCGTTTCAAACTGGTGTGATTTTTTTTTTGTCTTTTTGAACACAAAAGAAGACATTTTGGAGGACGTTGGGAACCAAACAACACTGAACCCCAATGATATCCACTGTATGTGCAAAAACAGAAAGAAAAAAAAAAGATTATTCATTTCTGGTTTCTAAAATTGGAAATCTAAATTCAGTTTCTATTTAATACTTGTTTCTGGTATTAATTTGGCCTATTATATACAATGTGCAAAATCTTAAAGAAGAAAATAATAACATTAAAAAAAATAATTAGAACATTATTTCAATAATGAAATAATGTTATAATTATGAACACAAAAGAAGACATTTTCGAAGATAGGAAGCAAACAACATTAATCTCCACTGTATGTACAAAAAAATCAGAATAAATGAATAAATAAATAAATATCGTACAAGTAAATGAATTTTCATTTCTGGTTTAGAAAAAAATCTGAATTCAATTTCTATTTAATACTTGTTTCTGGTTTTATTTTCCCTAGTATATGCAATGTGCAAAATATTAAAGAAAAGAAAAGAAAAAAAAAAAAAAAAAAAAAAAAAAAAAAAAATATATATATATATATATATATATATATATATATATATATATATATATATATATATATATATAATATTTATCATTTTTTTGTTTTACTTTTTTCCTGGTTAAAATGTGCCTCTAAATTCTTGATTCAATTATTTATTTATTGTATTTTTTTAATATGTTTCTGGATTTATTTTGAACATTATATAGAATGTGCAAAATGTCTTAAACAACTTTCCTAATCCTATCAATTCTTTTTAAATATCCTGTTTTGCTCCGAAATGCAATTATGGACAAACCACAGTTTCTTAAATCTCAAGAGTGTTTTAAGATCTCAGCAGTTTGAAAGTGTGCTTGGATATATCTGCAATTAAAAGTCCCAAGATCTCAATGTGAACTCGAACATTTCTCATCAGCTGATCTGATCTACTCTGCATTTATTTTAGAACTCTAAAAAAATGATTTTTGAAGTTCTAAATAAAGATTTAACAAGAAAAATCTCTTTCCACTTCAAAATGTCACATTTAATTCAATGTTACTTGTTGTTTCTGTAATTGTTCATGAAGTTTACTAGCAATTTCTGAGTGAAAATTGTAAGTCCTACACCAATTTTTCCCAAGTTTGTATATTAAATAATTAGCAATTATTTTTGTAAGTTATTTTAGGAGAAACGTCTGAGTCAGAGTTAACAATCTGATCTCTGATGGAGCGTGAATCGGTCCTGCGGGACGTGTGCGAGTGCGTGAACCGATGAGGAATGTTTCGTGTTGTTGTAGTTAAGATAATGTACGATCCCAGAGCAAACATTGAGTTCTCCTTCCAGCTCCTAATCTTTGACACAAAGACAGTGGAATCTGGCCCGTCTCTCTCTCTCTCTCTCTCTCTCTCTGAGTCTATGGCTGCGTGACAGATTGGAAGAGAGTGTGGGTTGCAGTTCGTAATCACATAGACCATAAAGAAAGTATGGCAGAGGAACTGACGGCTGTCTTTATCAAGCCCGCTGCATGTTGGAAAAGCAATTTGGTGTCGTTTCACTCATTCCGCAGAAGGTAGGAAGCATTTAGGAAGGCCTGAGCCAGAGGAGCGCCGCTGGAAACGCAGACATTATGGATTATAAAGATTTAATAAGGGAATAAATTTAATTAGGGACAAACAGGAACTGGATTTGTTGTGTTTAAATATGTGTGTTTGTGAGCTCACAGCAGTGTTGTGTCGCTCAGCGCTCGCCCTCTCACAGCTCGGGAGTTTGTATGTGTTTCTTCTGAAATTAGAGGAATAATAAAAATGCATAAATGAGAAAATAGTTGTCGTTCAGTACGATTATAGAGATTTCAAATGAACGCTTGAGAAGTGTTTCAGTTCATCTTGACTTTGATTACACACTTAATCTAGGCATATCTGAGCCCCGTCTGAGAAACTGTCGAGATCTGAAACTTTAGCTGGAGGTGTAACCGATCTCATTTCTGACTAGGAGAAACAACTGAGATGTTGAGGTTTGTTTAATGGAGTGCTTACACAAACTTGTCTCATATATGATGAAACTTTCAGTTTGGTTGCATACTTGATCTTGGCAAATTTGAGCACCACTTGAGACATTTCTGAGAACTGAAACTCAAGAAATGTGATTTCTCAGGAAAAACATCAAAGCAGGAGATGCAAAAAGCCAAAAGATGTCTTCATTTGCACTCTTGTACTTTCAGTTCTGTCTAGGAGAAACAGAACCTTAAAACGTTAACGAGATCTGCTCTGTGAAGCTTAATAGAGTTCTTCCTTAAATTTCACATATTTGTCTTGTATTTCTCTCGAAATTGGAGAAAAAAAGATAAATAAAAATAGTTGTCAGGCAGCAAGAGTATAGAGCTTTAAAATGAATGCGGATCTTTGTGAATTTGATGAGAAAAATTTGAGTTCATGTTGAGATTGATTGCACACTTGATCTTGGCAAATCTGAGCACCATTTGAGCCATTTGAGACCTTCTGAAACAGAAGAAATTTAATTTCTCAGGAAAGACATTGAAGCAGGAGATGCAAAAACCCAAAAGAAGTCTTCATTTGCTCTCATGTACCCACAGATCTGTCTAGGAGAAGCAGTTGAGATGTTAATAGGATCTACTTTGTGGAGCTTAATAGAGTTCTTCCTTAAATTTCACATTTTTTGTCTCATATTTCTCCTGAAATTAGAGAAATAATAATAAATAAATATAATTCGGCAAGAGTATAGAGATTTCAAATGAGTATGGATGTTTGTGAATTTGATGTTGAAATATTTGAGTTTATATGAAGTTTGATTGCCCACATTTTGGCAGATTTGAGCACTGAGTGAAACACTCTTTAGATCTGAAATGCTCAGTTTGATCTCCATGCAATCTCATTTGTGATTCTGAGAAACAACTGAGATGTTAACAAGTTTAATGGAGCTTAATAGAGTTCTTACCTACATTTCTAATATTTGTCTCACATTGAGACAATAACTGAGACAACAACTGTTGTGCATATAGAGATTTAAAATCAATGTGGTTCTTTGTGAATTTGATAAGAAATATTTGAGTTCATTTTAAGTTTGACTGCACACATTTTGGCAAATCTAAGCACTGAATGAGATATAGTTAAGATGTGAAACTTAAGCAAAAACAAGCTTCATTTTTTCTCCATGCGATCTCATTTCTGACTAGGAGAAACAATTGAGATGTTGAGGTTTGTTTAATGGAGAACTTATACATATTTGTCTCATATTTGATCGACATGTTTGAGTTTGATTGCACCCTTAAACTTGGCAAATCTAAGCATCATTTGAGACATTTTTGAGAACTGAAACTCAAGAACTGTGATTTCTCAAGAAAAACATCAAAGCAGGAGAAGCAAAAAGCCAAAAGAAGCCTTAAATTGCTCTCATGTGCTTGCAATTCTGGAGAAACAGTTGAGATGTTAATGAGGGAGTTTTAAGGAGTTCTAGATAAATAGATACATGAGAAATAGTCATGCAGTTTTGAAATGAATGTGGATCTTTGTGAATCTGATGGGAAATATTTGAGCACATGTTGAGTTTGACTGCACACATTTCAGCACTTAGCGAGACTCTTTTGAGATATGAAACGTTGGAAATCTCATTTCGTAGAAAAAACAAAACAAAAGTCTCATTTCTGATTCTGAGAAACAATTGAGATGGGTTTGCTTAATGGAGTTACTTACATTTCTCATATGTCTCATATTAAGACAAATAGTTGTATAACAATAATTGAGACAACAGCTGTTGTGCATTAAGAGTATAGAGATTTAAAACAAATATGACATGCAAAGTAAACAAAATAAGTCTCCATTTGCTCTCCATGTTATCTCATTTCTGTCTTCGAGAAACACTTGAGATGTTGGTGAGGTTTGCTTTATGGAGTTCTTACTTACATTGCGCACTCATATTTCTCCTGAAATTAGAGAATTCATAAAAACAGATCAATGAGAAAATAGTTGTTGTGCATTAAGAGTATAAATCTTTGTAGTTGAGTTCATGTTGAATTTGACTGCACACTTTATCTTGGAAAATCTGAGCACTTAGTAAGACACTTTTAAGAAAAAAAAAAAAAAGCAAAAGAAGTCTCCATTTGCTCTGCATGCAATCTCATTTCTGACTAGGAGAAACAATTGAGATGGTAATGAGGTTTGTTTTATATAGGTGTTTGCGTTTCACATATTTGTCTCATATTTCTCCTGAAATTAGAGAAATACTGAGTATAGATAATGAGAAGATAACTGTGCGGTAAAAATGTTAATCTGATGAGAAGCGTTTGAGTTCATTCTAAATTTGATTGCACACTTTATCTTGCCATTGTTGTGATCTGAAAAACAGGCAGGAGATGCAAAAAGCAAAAAAAAAAAAAAAAGCAAACAAAGTCTCCATTTGATCTTGTTTCTGTCTTGGAGAAGCAACTGAGATGCTGGAGATCTGCTTTGTGATTTTCCCTCCCGTGGGCCGGTAGTTTGAAGGAACGCCTGCTGGTTTCATCGCCTCCGGACAAAGAGCCCAGGGCCGGTAAACCCATGAGTGCTAAACTGAGTCAGTGCGTGTGTGGTTGATTTGTAATGGTTTAGTAGTCCAGACTGATTGCAGATCTGTGGGGACATGCGTCTAGCATGCACTACTGCATCTGAACTTTACCCTGATGACATCTCACCCAAATACAAGACTGCAGGGCTGCTAGTTAGTTGCAATCAGAGGGCTGCTAGTTACTGTAAGCGCAGCATGTTTGCAATTATTTGAAACCGCAGCATAAGAACCCTGAGTTTTGCAGCGCTGCGTTTTCCTGAACCTCTGACCCGCAGCGAGAACGAGATAAACGCTTTGTTTTTCCAGACGTGGTTACGGCGGAGGGTAAACTTCAAATTAAAGCGCCAAGCCGAAATGGCATCACAGCTGGTCTCAACCGGGTCCTCCTCGTCGGGCGGCTTTTGGCAGAGCGTCTCTCGTAGCGCTTTCTTAATTGAGTTTTTAAAGACGGCTAATCAGCAAAGCCAGCCGACGCGCGCGTTTGCACCAAGCAGACGTGTGTTTTGACCAACTTTGTTTAAAAATATTTTCTTAATTATTTTCCGCACTCATTCTTTTTGAAAGCTCCTAATTTGTTCTCCTGCTGCCGGTCGAGATTAGGAGACGGAGGGGGAGGCGTGAGACGCCGCGGAAAGTCAGCGATTATTGAGACGGCTCCTGTTTTGGGGATATTTTTGCCCGACTAAGCTCGCATGTGGAAATCGTTGCAGCGGTCGTTTGATACTCCGCGCACTTCCATTTCACAGAAAGAGAGACGTACAGCGTTTATGTTTTAAATATACCTGCAGGGCGAACGCGCGGCAGAATGTTTGTATTGCGGCGTTCCAGGTACGAGTGTTTAAATGAGTTTGGCGATGGCTTCACCTCCTCCTTCCTCTTGACATTTCAAAGGTACGAGCCGTTCGCAGCCGTAAGCCGGGTCTTACTGTAATCTTTCTGTCCCCTCTTTTTTTTTTAATCCATGCTATTGATATTGTGGTCGGGTTATAAACTCTTAATGAGGCTCTGGCTTTCCCAGTGCCAGAGTTTCGCTGGAAACTATGAAGCAAGCTTGCGGAAAAAAGCCAGTTTAAGCAAAAAAAAAAAAAGGTTTATTTATAGTGATGCTTTAAACTGGCGTTTCCTACTGCAGTTGTGCTTCGTGACTCAGATTTTACAAGTGACGAGCAGGCCAACGCTGTACAGAACTGTTTACCTTACAAAAGTAAGCAGAAATGTCATTAACATGACATGAGTAGGACAACTGGGAATTATAGTTGGTTGCATGCTTTTGCTAGCCAATAATTCAATGCACAAAATGCACTGCGGTCAAAATGAACCATGTTTATCCCTGCATTTAATATTGTCTGGGTTGTGTTTTTGTTTAATTTTTTTTTTTTTTTTTTTTTACCTTGCATAGTTTTGCATAATCTTAGACTTAAGATAAATAAGGGATAAAGTGATTTCATTTGCTGTCATAACTTTGTATAATTTACATTTATGCATTTGGCAGATGCTTTCATCCAAAGCAAACTTTCATGCATTTGTTGGAAATCGGACCCATGAGCTATTTTTTTATTTTTATTTTTTTAAAAAAAGGTCACATGAAATAAACATTAATTACAATAAAATAATAAAAATATATATTTTTCTTAGTTTAACATGATGTACTAAAATAAGAAACTAAAACCAAAATAAAAAAAATTATAAAAAGTATATATAACTCAAAACTGAAACTAAAATTAAAACCATAAAAAATTATTACATGAAATAAACATTAATTACTTAAAAAAAAAAAAATCAACTAAAACTTTAACTAAAATTAAAACAAAAATTGAAAAAAAAAAAATAAAAACATTACAAAAATAAAAACAAACAAAAAATATTAATAAAAACTACCGGCCTACAGAACTCAGATCTTATTCTGTAATTTTCATTATTTTCATTGCATCAATTTCAGTCAAAACTGTAAATGCACAACTTGGGTAAATATCATTTCATTTGCTGATTATTTAGTTAAAGCGAGTGCTCCGGTGCAGCTCTCTAGGGTTATATCGTAGCATTAGTGCAAATGCCTCGTCTTAACATGAGAAAATTGTTTGACAGACATGTGCAAATAAACACGGACCCTTTTTAGCGATGCAGAGGCCCCCCGTACCGCGAGTGAATGGAAAGAGCCAAGTCAGGGAAAAACAGAGGCCTTGTTCTAAAAACAAGAAGACGACGACCATATCTGTGTTTTCAGATAGACCTCAGGAATTTTAAGAGGTGGGATCGGCGCTCTCGATCCTGAACGCTTCCTGAACGCTCGCTGTCACATACTGACGCTTTGTTTCTGTGACCCTCCAGTCTGACAGGATTGGTTTGCTCCAGCTATTAATGCATGCACCATCTCATTAATATTCATAAGTGTTCATATGTTAGAAATGGCTTGTTTTTGTACTTTAGGTCTGTGCAATATCAATATATGGACATTTTATTTTAGCTTTTAGTTTAACTTGAATTAAATTAATTTGAATGGACTAAAATAACTAAAACTGAAATAAAAATGAATAAACGCTATACAGACATACTAAAATAAAAAAGGAAGAAAACACATAACACATGTTTGCAGATTACACAATATTGAATTTATGGTTACCGTTTTTAATTTATATATCTTTTTTTTAAACCTGTGTAACTATAGTTAACTAAAACTGAAACTAAAATTATAACCATAAAAATGTAAAACATTTAAATTTAAAATAAAAAACATTTTGTAACTTAATAAATTGTAACTTAAAATAAACATTAACTGAAATGGTGACACTTTACAATAAGGTTTATTAGTTAACTACATTAGTTAACAAACTAAGAATGAACCATACTACTACAGCATTTACTAATCTTAGTTAATGTTAATTTCAGCACTTACTAATGCATTGTTAAAATCACAAATTGCATGTAACATGAATAAACAATGAATGACTGTATTTTTATTAACTGACATTAACTAAGTTTAATGAATAGTGTAATAAATGTATTGTTCATTGTTCATTCATGTTAGTTAATACATTAACTAATGTTAACAAATCACACCTTATTGTAAAGTGTTACCCCTGAAACAAAAATGAATACAATATATTCATAGGTTGCATATATATAATTAAAACATAAAATGTGTGTTTGTGTTAACTAATGAAATCTTACTGTAAAGCGTTATTAAATTATTCTCATTTATTCTTATTATAAATATATATGTAATTCATAATTGAGAACATTGATACACTTTACATTAAGGTTTCATTAGTGAACATGAACACACTCTTTGCTAGTTCATGTTAACTAATGCATTAAATCAAATAAGACCCTTCATTAATGTGATTTTTTTTTTAAATGATTTTTATCTGCATCACATTTATTTAATTAAGTTTACACATGGTCTAATTTGACATTATAATGATTTTATGTTTGGAGTGAAACATACGTTATGGTATTACGACGGCAGTGTTTCTCTTATATTTCAGACTTGTTGAGCTTTGATGATAATTAAATTCAGAGTGTAATGGATTTAATCTATGAGAATGTTTTTCAAAAGCTCTTTCTCTGAAAAAGTTGCATCATTTGCTGATAAATGAGTTGCGTTTGCAATCCTGTGGTGGAAACTGAAAGATTTGATCTGTAAAGTTGTTCATACTTAGAAAAGTTATATTTTAGTACATTGATATCGGTTAAAAGTGTCTGTATAAACACACATGATCATGTGCAGCATGCAAAAAAAAAAAACTGCATGTGAATGAAATCATAATGTGGTTCATGAATAATCACATGCAGGAGGACTAATATTAGCATTGTTTAGGCAAGTACAGTATGTTTCAATTTCCTCAATATGATTTAATTTCACCTTGTCGCGGCCTCGTTGTTAGTCCAGAATGGCGGCGGTGGCTTGAGTTTACATCCTCAAACAAACACTGAGTGCAAATCGAGCTGCAGCTGTAAATGGTGTGAGATAAAGAGTCTCGTGCAGCTGCAGGTGAAATTAAAACGAGAAGCGTGAGCGAGAGGAAATCATTGAAGAAAAAGCGTGATCTGCAGATGTAGCTGTTGAGTCTATTCTCTTCACACCAGCCGCAGTAATAGCTTTCCTGTGTACTTGTCCTGTCAAATCAGCTCAAGCGTTTTCAAAACCATTTCAGCCCAAATTCACTCTCGCCGCATACAATCACTCTGCTTTCTGGATGGGTGAATAAAACGCATCCAAAAAGATGCAAAATTATGCAGATTATAATCCTAGATTAACAGAACCTTTAGAGCAAAACGAAACTGCAGTCTTTGACTCGGGTGTTCCCGCACGTTTGTTAAATCAACTGGTTTCATGCGTTTCCTGAGGAAATTTAAGTGGTGCTTAAACGTGCAAAAAGTCACTTCCATAATGATTTGAAACATTTTGGTGCAGAAACAGCTTTCACTCTGAAAGTGTTAGTAAATTTCACAAACAATTACAAAGAAGGAGCATTTCATTGAACGTGAAATTTAGAAGTGGAAAGACTGAAAAAAAAAAATAGCTTGTAAAATGCACACCAGTAATGTTTTATTTATTTATTTTTATTAGTACCATTATAGTACAAATTAAAGTAAAATTAAAACTATACAAAAAAGTTAAATAAAACAGATTAACTGAAATGAAATCAAATAAAATATAAAGAAAACTTTTATTTCAGCATTTCCTGTATTTATTTAGTTTGTCTTGGTGTACTAAAATAAAGAGAACTAAAACTGAATTAAAAATGAATTAAAACTATAAAAAAGTATTACATTTAAATGTATTAAAATTAAATTTAATGAAAACTTGGCTAATGTTCAAAAAAATGCCAAAAATGACACAAACACACAGTAAGTGTCTGCCAATTAGTGTTAAGTTTATTTTGGAATAAATGAATGATTAAAATGAAAAAGTAACACTACAAAAAATATATATAAAAATGATAAATAATATGATTATTATATATATATATATATATATATAAACAAAACATGACAAAAATATGTATCAAAAACTTTTTAAATTATTATAAAAATCTAATAATAATTATAGAATTATAATATAAAAATATTATGAAAATATTTAGCTATATATAATTATAATAGGATCTCTGATACTAGTTTTTTTTTATTTATTTATTTTTTTTTTTAAAACAGAGCTGTGTTTCAGACAGTTGCTGGATGGGTGTATTTTGCTCTCTAGTTCTGGTTTGGGTTAGTGATTTGAATGCACTAATGTTTTGCTTGTACAAACAGTATAGTCTTCCTATGTTATATGATGTCGAACACTTTAAATACATGCAAAACACAAATCACATCCAAACGCCGTCAGTGTTTGCGTACAATAGACACAGTGATTCAAATGAGATGGCTGGCAATGATTTCCACACCATCTAGTGTTACCATGCTAGTGCATTATGTGTAAAGCATTCAACAAGCGCAGATAACCCGGCCCGAGTGTCTGTTTTACAGATAGGCCGCGCTGTATGAGGCGTTTTATGATGTTGCTTTCTCTGTTTTTGTATATGAAATCTATCCCGGGCTTCAGTCAGGAATACCGTGGTAAATCAGGCATCAAAAGTGGCTCAAAGCTGCCGTCTTTCAGCCGGAGAATGACACTGTGTGGATGCTGTGTGCTTAAGCTTAGATGGAGAGAGAAAGAGAAGAAAGAAGCTGCGGTGGATGTGTGCCAGAGCCCAGAGGGCATGCGTGGGGTAGAGCTTTCATCTGCCACAAACACACACTATAATATCTGTCTTCACACACAAATCAAGGTTCTGTCATCATTTACTGTCCTTTCAAACCCGTGTGACTTACGCTGTTCTGTAGAGCACAAAAGGAGACGCTTAGACGGATGTTCACGCTGCTCTTGAGCAATGAAAGCTAAAAGCGTCGAATGACCTGTGCACAAGCCTTCTGAAGTCATTTAATGCTTTGTGTGAGAATCAAACACATTTAAATACATCAGAACAGTTTAAGTTGCATTAAAAATCATAATATTGTATGTAAAATTTAAATAATATATAAGATCACTTAAAGTTGCATTAAAAACCATGTGCAAATTGTATGTGAAAATGTAATTAATATTTAAGATAAATATAAGTTGCATTAAAAATTCTGTACAAATTGTATGTAATTGTAAAAATTGTAATAGTATATGGTCAGTTTATTTTGCATAAAATCATAAAAATTTTACATAAAAATTTAATAACAAGATAAATTTAGGTTGCATTAAAATCATGTATAAATTGTAACTATGTAAAAATGTAAATATAAAATCATATAAATATTTTATATCAAAATTTTCTATAAAAATGTTTATATAAAAAGTTTATATAAAACTTTAAATAATATTTAATATTAATTTATATACAAGATTTTATGTAAAAAAAAAAGAAAAAAGAATTGATATATATAAGATAAATTTAAGTAACTATGTAAAATGTAAATATAATATCATATAAAGGTTTAATATTTATGTTTTAAAATCATATAAAAATCTTATGTAAAAATAACAAATAATATATAAGATAAATTTAAGTTTCATTAAAAAGCATTTAAAAATTGCATGTAATTGTATGTAACATGTAAATGTATAAAATTAAATTTGTTAAATCATATAAAATTGTAAGGTGCATTTAAAGCATAAATAAATGTATGTAATTGTGTCTAAACATCTTAGTAATATATAAGAAAATTGCATTAAAAATTTTTAAATTGTGTGTAAAAATGTAAATAATATATGAAATAAATGTAAAAATAATTTAAATAGAAAAGTAGAATAGAAAATACATTTAAGTTGTTTTAAAAACTTAAGAATTGTATGTAATTGTATCTAAAAATGTCAAGTATATATTTTGTTGTTTAAACAGCTAAATACAGAAATATGTTTAAAAATAATAAATACATTTAAATAATGCTATTTGCTGCAGAATGTATGTAATTTTGGACTCTATTACAAGACATCTAAGAACTACTGGCTCAAAGTTTATTTGTAAGCGCAAAACTGATTTAAGGTCAAATTAGATTTTAGGTGACTAATGATCTGTTCCTCAGTCGGTGCTGTCACTGGACTTCAGAACATCTGAAACGTAGAGCATGAGTCATATGGACTGCTCTTATGATGCTTTCATTGTGCTGCATGAGATCAGCCTGAAGATTCTGCTAATCATCTCCTTTCGTCATACAGGTTTGGTTCACTGCACCGTTTGAGTTCATAAAGCAATAAGAGAGAGAGAGACAGTGGCGCGAATGTGAGAATGGACAGATGGAGTGAGATGAGGACATGCAAAATGCAATAAAGTAAAAAAAGAAAGCGGTCATGACGGAGCGCGAGAACAGATAGAGAGAATGTGGGATTAGAAGCGTAACAGCTGGTGCTCAAACCCTTCAAACCGTCCATCATGAGCTCACGTCTCCAGTAAATCACAGATTACTCCTGTGACCTTGATTCACAAACAATATCTGGATTCCCATCATTATACATCTCATTAAGAGCATCTTTATAGGCAGAAATGGAGAGCTTTCATTGGTGGAGGCAAACGGGGAAGTGCATTCAAGTAAAATGCCTTTTATGAGCAGTTTATGTTTTATGATTAGGAGAACTTGAAAAATGTGCAGAGTTGATTACATTCAGCGGTCAGTTGTGTTGTTCAAGCCACTTTGTAATAAAGCTCTAGTGACGTTTATTCACAACATCACTCAGTTTTTTTAAATATCTTATACAATATCTCTTTTCTAGTAACTATAGTAAAATACTGTAGAAATTCTACAGTATTTTACTATAATTACTAGAAAATGTCATTACAAATTAAAAATGTTTTTTTTTTTTTTTTTAGTTTTTACTTTTGTTGACTGGTTAAAAGAATAACTCAAAATAAAACTTAATTCAAAATTATACTAAGTTTATGAATTATACATATATGCTATTTTATTATAGTAAATTTTAATTTACTGCTTAATTTCTTAATACAAAAGTTGTTTTTTTTTTCTTTTAGGGATATTCAGAAATAAGACAAAGAATATTGGATTAAATATTTTTAAACTTATTTTAATTAAATATTTTTAATTTTTAAGTTATTTTAAAGTATTATTTTAAGTTATTTTGTTTTTTAAATTAATGGTAATATTTAATTTTATTTTATTTTATTTATTTTTTGTGTGTGTGTGTATAAGGATAAGCATCATTAGAGTGATGTTTCCTTGTGAAAGTGAGCTACTTTGCAGCCAAAATTATAGTAATGAGCTTTTGTGCAGAAAACAGTTATGAAAGCGAAGTTAAAGTATTAATGTGTTTTAACTCAGTGAAGCCCATTTTCCTCAGCGGGCGCCTCTTGGCGGGAGGGAGAGAGGTTTGCGTAAAACCTGTCTAAATAAGGCCAGTCTGCAGCGAGACGTTTACGAGCCTGAGTGAAAGTATAGCGTGTAGGGCGGACTCTGGTGCTGGTGAAATTAGTTTTAATAGAAAACCCCTGCCCTCTGTCTTTCTGTTCACTCACTTGCTTTTTTTGTTGCTAAGATTAGCCTTTATTAAGACACAACTGCTGCCACCTGTACAGACATCGACTGGGTTTGAAACAGCACACTATATACTCACTAAAATAGATTCTGAGGCAGTATGCATTTCTACAGTAGCACACTGCATTATCACATTATGTTGCATGTTTAATAAGCCAAGTAGCATGCGGTTCGCATGTTTGGTTATTTTGCAAATCAATTTTGTGTAAGATATTTATTTTTAGAAGTTTTTAAAAGAATATTTTTGCTGAAAAATTGTCATACTGCAGCCAAGATGTAGACGAGTTTGTTTCTTCATCAGATTTGGAGAAATGTAGCATTTCATCACTTTCTCATCGATGGATCCTCTGCAGTGAATGGGTGCCGTCAGAATGAGAGTCCAAACAGCTGATAAAAGCATCACAGTAATACACAATTAATCCACACCACTCCAGTCCGTCAGTTCACATCTTGTGAAGCCGAAAGCTACATGTTTGCAAGAAACAAATCCATTATTAAAACATTTTTAACTTCAACCCGTTGCTTCAGGTTAAAATACAAGCCCATAATCCATAATAACGCCTCCTCCAGTGAAAAAGACCATATCCTGTTGTCTCTCACATCAAAATCCAGCCACATATTTGCTATGAGCTTTTTTGCACTGTTGTAAACAGTGCTTGATCTGTGCAGATTTCTCTCCTGATTCAGACCAGACCACTTTGTCACTGGAGGGAGTTATTATGGATTATGGACTTGGATTTTAGTTAAAAACATTTTGATGATGGTTAAGTAAAAAAAAAAAAAAAAAAAAAAAAAAAAAAAAAAATATATATATATATATATATATATATATATATATATATATAGATAAATTTAAGTTTCGTTAAAAAGCATGCAATATTGTATGTAATTGTATGTAAAACGTAAATGTATAAAAATAAATGTAAATCATATAAAATTGTAACGTGCATTTAAAGCATAAATAAATGTATATAATTGTGTCTAAACATCTTAGTAATATATAAGAACATTGCATTCAAAATGTTAAAATTGTATGTAAAAAATTTTTATAATATATGAAATAAATTAAAAAAAAATTTAAATAGAAAAGCAGAATAGAAATACATTTGTAAGTTACATTTGTATGTAATTGTATCTAAAAATGTCAAGTATATATTTTGTTGTTTAAACAGCTAAATACAGAAATGTGTTTAAAAATAATAAATAAATTTAAATAATGCTATTTGTTGCAGAAAGTATATAATTTTGGACTCTATTTGTTTAGAGCTGTTTTGGACTGTTGTAAACAGTGCTTGATCTGTGCAGATTTCTCTCCTGATTCAGACCAGACCACTTTTTTACTGGAGGAAACGTTATTATGGATTATGGACTCGGATTTTAGTTGAAAACATCTTGATGATGGATTTGTTTCAGCTTTTGGATGTGAAATGATGGACTGGAGTGGTGTGGATTACTTGTGGATTATTGTGATGTTTTTATCTGCTGTTTGGACTCTCATTCTGACAGCACCCATTCACTACAGAGGATCCATTGGTGAGACTGTGATGCAATGCTACATTCTCCAAATCTGATGAAGAAACATCTGCATCTGGGATGACCTAAAGGTGAGGACATTTTCAGCAAAGTAAATTTTTTTTTGGTGTACTGCTCCTTTAAATCCACAGTTTACATCCTGTGGTTGTATACTGCACGTTTTAAGAAACGCATACTATATTCTGCAGGAAAAGTAGTATTTTAGTATGCTATTTCATGCTGCAGGACAGAAGTTTGATTAGTTTAGATGCTTGGAGTGACACTTGCACACTTAAATATGAGGCTGAAAGCAAAATAAAAGTTGTAACATGTCAGTTTTGATTGTAACCTTCTAAGCTGAGCGCCTGTTTGAAAGCGTACGTGCTGAGAGCGTCCCGGCTCGCTTGTTTATATCCAGAGGCCATGTTATCATTTAGTCTTACAGTATATCCAGAGGCAAATCCCCACAACATGCATTCAGTATTCACTGAACGGCAACTTCAAATCCGAGTCGTACTACTGGGACTTTGCCGTGAGTTCGCAGCAAAACACGACAGAGGGAAATGCAATGAGTTATTTTAGTAATCCTCTGTGATTAGCCAGGATAATTCGTTTAGTGAATTTACACATTTTGTTTTATTAAGTCAATTAATTATACGCAACCCGAAACGAGCCACCGTCTGATTTGATTGTTTTCGCCACCCGCTTCGGCAGCCGCAAATTTGATTTCTTTCGCCGGTCGGAATCCGATTACGCTCCTGGAGGAAACTGGAGCAAGATGCAGGACTTGTCTTGGTTTTAACTCGCTTTGAAGCTTGAATGTTTGAGTTTCTTCGGGCGGACCAGTCACAACAAAGTGACAGCGCTACCTTTGCTGATCCAGGAGAGTGTGCGGGTCAAGACCTTGAACTTTCTGTTTTGTTTGTTTAACCCGAAGTCCGTCTTTGTTCTATTCTCTGGATAGGTAAACAGTTGCGAGTCGCCGTCTGCAGACTAAACATCTCTAGACTCTCAGCAGGGTGTACAGTGACATGTTAGATGTTGTTTTTGATCAATGAGCGTCAGGTTTAAACGCTTCTAAATGTGAGTGGGATCTGGCTTTAATGAAGAGCATGTGTTTTACAGCATTTAGGGAGGAGTTTCTTCCAGCAGCCGTGGATGGGTTTCAGCATTACTGATATTTGATATGCAGTCTGATATGATGCCTTGATTACACTGGCTTACACAATACCCAATCTGTTCATCAGTCTGTGTCCTTCACTGTGACCTGCAGACTCACTAACCACATTATGAGATGACTGACAGAAACACACAGTATTAACTTGCTTATCTGCACATTTTTGCAAATATTACCTTTTTTTTAATGTGTGCTCCATAGAAGTACCATAGTTGGGGCATGTGCCAGTTTTTTTTTTTTTCTGGATATACACAATGTTTTTTTTTTTTTAATGTATTTATGTATGTATGCATGTATGTATTTATTTTTTAGTTTCTAGATATGTTTTTTTAATATGTACCATGGTAATACTATTTATTTATTTGTTTGTTCATTGATTGATTGATTCATTCATTTATTTGTACTGTGGTAATACTTTGAATATTAATTAATTTATTTTATTAATTTATTTGAATTTGTATAATGGTAATACTATGATGATTTGTTATATGCACCATGGTAATACTGTAATTAATTAATTTATTTAAACCATTTATGCCATGGCATTAACATGATCTTTTATTTATTTATTTATGTATTTATTTATTTATTTATTTATTTTTGTATATACATAGTAGTACTGTTTTGTAATTTCTTTTTTTTTTATATAGTATAGTAATTTTTTTATTTATTTTTTTTTTTTGGATATGTGCAATGGCAATTTTGTTATTGTTTTTATATGTATAAAAAAACAATATAAATACCTAATATATATATATATAATTTTTTTTTTTTTAATATTTTACATATTTTAGGACATGTACCATAGTATTCGTTGAAGTATGATGTAAATACCGTCCTACACAAATGTATTAATCATTTAGTGCCATGATCTATATCAAATGCCAAACCACTACCATCTGATACTCTCACAGTACAGCAGTAGTACTTTTTTTATAAGGTGTATCAAGAATATTTATGTATTTTTGCTGCCATAGCAATATCTGAAGCATACATGCTTTTTTCTTTCTGAAAAATGATTTGAGAAGTACAGGACGCTTTTGAGAGGAGAGATTGAGCAATACAGAAATACAGTCGGTATGATGTGTCTGCCTCTGTAAACGTGTGTCCTCAGGGTCTTTTTCCTGGTGTATTAGGGTCACAGTATGCAATATGTATTAAGAATACAATATGCAAATGCATCGTGAGTCACCAATATTTTTTGGTCCATTTTCCTAGAAGTGAAATATGCATTAGCACATATAAGATGTTGCCCAGTGCATTAGAAGAGAAAGACTGTACAATGCAATTGTGTGATTTTATTTTGTTAGTCATTGTTGTTGGAGTACACTGTGCTTTTTCACATTGTGCTTTTGCCACTGTTTACTGCTGTAACTACTGTCACTGATGCATTTACTACCAAATCTTCACATGCACAGAATGCTATTTGCATTTCTCTGTCATAGTCTGCAAGTGATGCAATGATTGTGAGTGAGAACTGTTCAGAGCTGAACAGCAATGCATGCAATAAGACATGCAAAGATGCAGATATCACCAAAGATATTACCAAGGTTATACTGGTGTGCTCATCTCAGAAAGCCTTTAGTAGGATCTTTTCTATTTCACGTTTAATTGTGAGTGTGTAAGTGGCATGTAGTGTGGGAAAGATATTGTTTGTGTTTGTCTGCCTTGTCTTTGTGTGTTTAAGTGTCTGTCTGTGTGTGTATCTTTTCATGCAGTCGTATGCAGTCATACTCGTCTGTTTGAGGCCCTCCAGATGTCTTACACATAGTGGGCTCTTGTGTGTGTGTGTTGAATGGGTCAGTCAGCCTGTATCACCCAGCACACACACAATGACCCCACTGTTCTCCCCCATAAGCGCTCACCAGGTGGCTCTCCAGCAAAACCACAGCCCAATAATTACAGTAACACACACATGAACAAACTCACATGAAACTGAACTCACTGCCATTAAACAATAGTGCTCAACGCATATGTGACAAGGCCGAAAAATCACGATATTAAGTGTTTTCAGTGATCAGCGTTAGCTGTTAACTTTTCATTTTGCTTCAAGACGAGAATAAGTCTATAAAATGTGTTTTTACATCCCATTCAGCAGCAGTCCTCACTTAAATGGATGATTAACCAAGGAGAAGCTGTTCTCTGGCTGTATAAAAACTGTATTTTTATACAGTTTTGTTCATTTATAAATTATTAAGAGTGATGTGCATCATTTATTATGTTAAAATACTCCTTTCCCAGTGTCACATGCACGGTTTGTTTTAACAGGCCAGACACAGTAGCACTGACTCAACCAATGGTGTGAGTGTGGAGGCGGAGCTACATTTTCGCTTGACCAATGACAGATGAGGGGTGTGTTCAGCGAAACCTCCCTGAAATGAAAGACTTTACAATTAAAGTTTTGAATATATATATATATATATATATTAGGGCTGTCAAACGATTAATCACGATTAATCGCATACAAAATAAAACCTTGAGTTTGCCTAATATATGTGTGAGTTCTGTGTGTAATTATTATGTATATACAAATAAAAACACATTCATATATATATTTAAGAAATATTTAAAAGTATATGTATTTATTATAATTTTCATATAATTTATATTATATATAAATGTAAATAATTTGTACAAAAATAACATATTTCTCCTAAAAATATACATTAATTTGTATGTATTTATATATACATAATAATTACACACAGCACACACACTTACATTAGGCAAACTCAAACTTTTATTTTGTATGCGATTAATCGCAATTAGTCGTTTGACAGCCCTAATATATATATATATGTAGAGTTCAGATGCAAAACCAGCTAAAAGCCATCTTGGTCAAAAATGAGATAATGATACTGAGTGACACATATTATACGTCCATCAAATACTTTTTCTTCAAATTGCTAAATTGTCCAATCAGAAGTACCGGTACCTACATAGAAACCTATACATCTGAACCTGATAAAAATGCATTTTTTAAAGAAAGATGTCAGATGGATTTAGCTGGTTTTGCATCTGAACTCTTCATATATATATATTAAATATTAACATTAACATATTTCATGTGCTTTTAAATCACTTTCTAGAAATTAGTTATTTACTATTAATAAAGTGTGATATCATTTCAAACTCACACTCACATACATTCACGCAGACCCGAGGGACCTTGGTTAGACACAAAAGACGTGACCTCCAGCTCTTCGAAAGCGCTTTTGATGGGCAGATTAAACATGTTGTCAATGAGGAAGCGGATTCACAACTTCTGCTTTGTGTTTTATGTCCTTCAGTGAAAAATAGATTCCACTCTCAATTCCCCAAACGTGATTTCCTCCAGCGCTGGTGTATAGAGTGCTATTCATTATTAACTCACATTTCCAATCATCTTGTGTTTCTATTGACTTTTGCCGTTTGTGATTTGACCTGCTGGATGTGTGTAACCTGTCGTCTCGCTGCGAATAGAGACTGTAAGATGATCTGAGAGAGACAGTATTCCACACGGTAGAATAATGCAGTAACACAGCAAAGCACTGTGGCGATACCGTGGTAAAATGATGGTATCCAATGGTCATACCGTGGTATATGGACCTTTATATGCTCATTTACATATGGTGATGAAGACAGTTCAGATGGAGAGGTAATGTTGGGTCTTTGTGTCGTTCTCTCCCACTCTCTGGGATGTTTGAGAATGTTTTGTGCCTATATTTGCTTTCACAGCGAGTGTTTTTGGTGTTTTCACAACTCTGACTAGTGATCTGTTCATAGAGCCACCGCTAATTTCACATTCATACAGCACTTAACCATCGTGCTTCTCTTTTTAGGTTCCACAAAAATGCCACAGACACACTTCAACAAATCATGACGCTGATGAGGTTTTAGAGAATATTAATATCTACTGTAAAACACGTCTATACTGTACTATTAAGGCTAGGCGATATAGTAAAAAAGATTAATATTTATACATGTGAAATATAAAATATCAAAGATATAAAATACAAAAATCTAATATTTTGTATATATCTTTGATATTTTATATATAAACTGTAAATTAAAAACATTTATTTTAATTCTAAATAAGCATTTTTCTATATTGTCTAATATTAGTAGTATAATGTAAATCTATTTTACTGTTGCATAGTAGTAGTAGTAGTAGTAGTAGTAGTAATTAATTCATATTATTATTACTATACAACAACAAAGTATTTTCTTTTCTTTTCATTCTTTCTTTTCTTTATTTCTTTATTTATTTCTGTTTATTCTGTATATTGTGGATTTTTTTATATATATATATATGATTTTTCACTAGCATTTATTTTCATCTAGATTAACACAAGTAAATCAATAGTTGATAATAATAGTACTTGCATATATTTGTAAGATATTTTAATGAATCGTTGAGTCAGAGTTTTTGAGTTTCTGATTCACTCATTTTGTAGTGATTCACTGCAGTGAATCATTGTGGTCCTCACAATGCTTTTTCACTGCTAAAACTATTGTGAATATAATGATTATTTGATATATCACCCAGCACTGATACGATGCTTCGCTAATCTGGTTTCGGATGGTCACTGAGTAAAAAAACATAAAATGCATTTCTAGCATATGAAAAAGACCTTGATGCTCTCCGGTTTTTCAGAAGACCTCCAGAAGCGATTTATGAAGGAATGTTTCATTTCAAAGGGCAAATTGGTTTAGCGGGTTAGTTTACAGTAGCGAATGCTCTGAACATGATATTGTGTACATCGAAATCAAACTGTATGTCATTTCAAAGAGCGATTCGAAGCCGTACCATACACACAACATTTCCTCAGCCTCTGTGAAGGTGGCGTTGGTTTGGCACAGGTTATAACCCTCTAAAACAACACAGTAGCAGTGTGTGTGAATAGCAGGAAGTGCTTGTGTGTGTGGAGGAAAAAGCTGTGGAGGGTACGAGGGTAAAGACGGGGTAAAAATAGGGCACTGGGCAGAAGGCAGGAAACTAGCAAACTGTGGCCTCATAGAGGAATGTCTTCTGCTGCATCGAGATAAGAGCTTAACTCTCTCCTCTCCTCCAACCTGCTCAAACTACTACCACAGTATTACCACAGTAAGAGAACATGAGAAGTCCATGTGTGTTTGGACACGACTCTCATGTTAATGCACCTTGAATATGGCAATCAAAATGATAATTACAAAAAAGCATTCAAAAGTACCATCTGTTAT
This sequence comes from Cirrhinus mrigala, assembly GCA_036247105.1. NCBI lineage: Eukaryota > Metazoa > Chordata > Actinopteri > Cypriniformes > Cyprinidae > Cirrhinus > Cirrhinus mrigala. The sequence continues at coordinate 34,815,605 of CM070012.1, read as the reverse complement.
AGTCATTTACTATAGTATCATGTGCCACCCCCACACACAAAAAAAGTAGTTCCGGTACCATGGTACTATAATTTATGTACCATGCTATTTGTATACCAAATGCACAAAAATTACTTCAATACCATGGTGTATGGTACAAAACAGCATCAAAAAGTACCATGGTTCTATCATGGTTTGTGGTCATTCACTATAGTAAATATTTCCATGTGCCAATCTTACAAAAAAAGTACTGTTGTGGTACCATGGTACATTGATAGTAATACTATGGTACTTTAATATGATACTCCGAATGTCCAAAACAGTTAAGTTAAAAAAAAATATATATATATTGATCATTTACCATAGTAAACATTACCATGTGCAATGGTTTATATCAAAATACAATGAAATGATCATCCCTTTGAAAAGTACCATTGTGGTACTATGGTACAGTGGTGGTGAAAAAAACTGACATGGTACTTGTTTGAAAGACCATGGTACATCATGGTACTTTTTTGCACTTTTTTTGTAAGTGGCAGCACTCCATATTTTCAATCATGTATCATTTACCATAGTAAATGTTAGCTTGAAGCAAGGTTTATATCAAAGTACCATGAAATTATCATCATTTATAGAAGTGTTCTGGCTGTACCATGGTACAGTGATGGTAAACTGACAGTACTACTATAGTAGTACTGTGTCCAAAATACTATGGTACAGTTGTGGTACTTTGTGCACTTTTTTGCAAATGTGAGCGCAAAACATACAAATAGTACCATGTTATTTATAAATTATAATAGTAAATGTTGCAATTGTTTATAACAGAGTACCACAAAATTACCATAAAGAATGATTGCTTAGAAAAAGCAACACTTTTAATATTTACCATGGTACTAAAATTCATATATGGTATTTACATCAAAAACTACCAGGTTTTGATCATTTACCATAGTAAATGTTATGGTTTATATCAAAGTACCATGAAATCATCATCCCTTAGAAAAGTGTTATGGCTGTACGGTGATACAATGATGTTATAACATGGGAATACTATGGTACTTTAATATTTACCACGGTACTGGAGCAAATGTATTATAATATTTAAATGGTACTACCATTTTTTTGGCATGATTAATGCATTTTATGCATTTTGACATGCTTTTATCCAAAGTAACTTAGATTTACTTTGCTTTGGTTCTTGCTTTCGTTGGGAATCGAAGCCATGACCTTAGCTTTGCTAGCACCAAGTACCATAGTACTTCCAGGGTATACTTAGTACTTCCATAGTACACTTAGTACACTTAGTATACTTAGTACTTCCATAGTACACCTCAGTGTATTCATTGTTCTATAGTGCATTTTAGTAAGAGTTGTGTGCATGCATATAAACACAGATAAATGCATTTGTGACCCTGGACCACAAAACCAGTCATAAGAGTCAATTTTCTGAAATTGGGATTTATACTTATCTGAAAGCTGAATAAATAAGCTTTCCATTGATGTATGGTTTGTTAGAATGGGGCAACATATTGAGAAAATTGCCAAATGAAGTTCTTAGCAATGTATATTACTAATCAAAAATAAAATTTTGATATATTTACGGTAGAAAATCTACATCTTCATGGAACATGATCTTTACTTAATATCCTAATGATTTTTGGCATAGAGAAAAAATCTATAATTTTGAACCATACAATGTATCTTTGGATATTACTACAGATATACCCGTGTTTTTTTGGTCACATATAGAATAAAACCTGTCCACATGTATGTTTGTGCAAAAAAACAACACGCAGCTGATCTCAGATCTCTCAGAATGAGTGCAGGTCTGTTTTCTCTTCCTCTTTTATTGTGTGTATACGTTGCCGCTTGACCTCATTGACCCTCTTATCATCCCATCTCCACCGTATCTTCACGTGCAGCGGGGTGAGCGGGGTCGAAATCGCCACACTTCTCTAGCATTTGGGTCTGAAATTGGAAAAAAAAGCGTCGGCCCTGAATGTTGACATCGTGTGAAAAATGCAAGCAACTGATAAGAGCTGCATCTACTGCCTTATCTGAGGGCAAGTAAATAATTAGCTAAATTATAACCAACCGTCTTCTCTGTCAAACAGTTAATTAATGCTAATCGCACGCGTCGCAACTGACCCGACGCAATCAGCCATTCTGACCGAGCGCTGAACCGCTAACCGATGTGACAAACGGGCGTAATCACGTCATTTGTGTAAACACTTAAAAGATGCAATCGCGCGCGGCTGTTAATTCATTTACGCAGCAGTTGTTGGTTTTTAATTTGTGGGCGGGTGTAATGCTGTCATGTTGCCGCTGATCTTATTATGTGCTAATAGACTGTAGCGACGGCGTCCCCCGGGGCAGAGCCACAGACATCTGTCTCACTGGCCTTTACATCGGCCGTCTCTCTCCTGCCTCAGGACTTCATTTTACTGTAAAATCTGCCGTCCGTGTGTGTCTCTCTCTCTTTACCTTTCTGTGGTGATAGGCCCTACGGCATGCCATTACTGGGCTAATGAGGGCTGTCTACAGCCGGAGAGAGCGAGCAGTCGACAGACACGCTAACCAACACTGACACTCTCATTATACAACTGGCAACCGCTGAATGAAGGAGTCCCTCGCTCTCTCTCTCTCTCGCTCGCTCCTGGACGCTCGTTTTCTCTTTCCTCCCATGACTCTGAGTCTCTCTCCAAAAACCATGCAACTCTAATACATTGTTTACTTAATTTCTAGCTTTGCATATGCCACGTGCAGATAAAACAGTGGCCCGGGGCTTTTCACAGATTCAAATCAGAAATAGTCACACACAACGTGTGGTTCGGGACTCGCCTCTAAGGAGCACCTTCACAGGACGTCACTACAAATAAACACGGAAGCACATACAGGTCATGTTTCACCCCAAAATCAAAAGAAAATAATTCAACATATTTTCCTGGATGAAGCTTTAGTAGCATTTTGTGTGTGTATATATATATATATATATATATATATATATATATATATATATATATATATATATATATATATATATATATATATATATATATATATATATTTATTTATTTTTTATTTATTTATTTATTTTTTCCTTTACATACACTACCACTCAAAAGTTTAAGATCAGTTAGACTTGAAATGTTTGTTTAAAGAAGTTTCTTATGCTTATCAAGGCTGCATTTATTTGTACAAAAATACAGAAATGTATTTACAATATAAAATAATGGTTTTTATTTTAGTATACTTTAAAATATAATTTATTCCTGTGATGCAAAGCTGAATTTTCATCAGCTGTTACTCCAGTCTTAAGTGTCACATGATCCTTTAGAAATCATTCTAATATGCTGATTTATCAATGTTGGAAACAGTTGTGTTGTTTAATATTTCTTTTGGAACCTGTGATTCTTTGGTGAATAAAAAGTTAAAAAGAACAGCATTTATTTAGCTTTGCATCACAGGAATAAATGATAAAGTATTTTTTTTCTGTATTTTTGAACAAATAAATGCAGCATTTTATATTTGTAAATTCAAATCTATTTTTCCATTTTTTTTTTCCCCCATTCATACATTTTTCTTTTTGCTATATATGTATTTCTAATTATATACAGTATATATATATATTTTTCCCTATGCATTTGTCCTGTATGTATTTCTAAAGAATAATTTCTAATATATTAATATAAAAATCCTTTTTTTTTTTTTTTTTTTTTTTTTAAATTCATTCCTCTCTTTTAATTTTGGGGCAAAGATGTGACCTGAACAGGTTTTGTGAGATTCACCTTTGCACCAAGTGACACACAAACCCATTGTGTGTGTATGTGAGTGTGTGTTGCCATCAGGACTTCCTCTTTAGTGGTTTGAAAGGTAAACACTACATTACCGGTTAATTGAGCTGCCAGATATCCCGGCCAATCAGGGCGCAGGACGGTTGCTGCGGTGAACAAACAGCGAAGGAGGGAGCAGTAAATGAGTGCAGGGTGGAATATGGAGGGAAAACAATGGACGCTGGGCAGCCGGCCAAGGAAACGAGCAGAAACGGATACCATATTGGCAAAGCTTATCGCTGGAGCAAGATGGACCTGAACCAGATTAGAGTGCTGCCTGTATTCTGATATTCAAGACCACTTTCCTTTTGGACTTTCCTTCAAGGCCAAACATTTCACAGCGATACAGATGTAAATGTCAATGCAACATTAAAACATCTTCATGCAAATAGTCTTAATTAAACTGAATTTAATCCCTGTTGGTATTATATATAATACTATATTTGTTTTATATATATATATATATATATAAATAAAGTATTGTTTTTTGTTATTGTTTATATATATATATATTAACATGGCAATGACATGGTATTTTTTCATAAGTGACGACATGATTTCATGGTATTACTATAGTACTTTTTTTTTGGTATATAGATTCAGGCGTATATGTAACATTCGTACCGTGTGTTTGTGATGCGATATGTCCGCACACGTGTGTACAGACACACAAACACACATTTCCAGTGTTCGGTGTGTGTAGCCACTGATGCGAGACTCGAGAGCAGCTGCAGGGTTTTTGTTACCTGTAACACAAACCAACGCATGTTGTATCATTTACAGCCATTTCACATTAATGGACCGTCTGTATGTATGTGTGTGTGTGTGTGTGTGTGTGTGTTTCTTCATAACATTCCCTGCAGATTAACAGAATAGACATGTTCACGAGAGGCTCCTCCGATGAATGGAATGTCAGGCATTACCAGGCTTATTTGAGTGCTCATATCAGCCCGTCAGATAAAGACAATCTGTGCATTGTGTGCTAAAACACACACACACACACACACACACAAACCATTCTCTGAGTGTATGTTAATGACTATTCATAAAGTGGTACCATTCTAGAGCTTTTACGTACAGTATAACGCATCTTCAGACAACAGAAAGCCATTAAGAACTGTGCAGATCTGTGCTTGTGTTTCCAAACCTAGTGAACTGCCTACCTAGATGACATTTTTAGAATTTACAGTTGCATTCCAGATGCACAACATTGTAAGGCACATGCAAGTATATATTATATATATTTCGAAATCTTGCAATGTAGGACACTTGGTTTTCTTGCAGAGCACTTGAGTGCTGAGTATTATTAGCTATTGCACAACTCCACCAGACCTGAATTCATGCCGTTAGAATGACTCTTTGCTGTTTTGTGCCGACCACAATATCTTAGCATGCACTTTCAATATCACACAAACGGTTTGCTGTAGCCATCATTTGCGGTGCAAAAGACTCCAGGGCAGAAAACATGAATCATCTTTTTCAGCAGATATAAGCAACGATCTCCCACGCTGACGAACATATAGGCCTGAGATGTTGCACATTTAAAACGTGGCTTATTTGCAGTCAGTCACAGTGTTTTTCTATAGGGTCGCAGATGCTTCATCAGTGTTGGAGTAGAAACTGACCCGAGATCAGCGCTGTTTGGCTCGTCTGCTGCAGAAAGACTCTGTGAAATGTGCTGGTATTAGTTTATGTAATTGCGTTACTCATTAAGTAAACACACGACTGCCAGATTCGACATTATTCCTGATGAAAACGTTAACGTTTATTTTTAGAGAATTCATTCTCGGGCAGCGCACGCATCGAACATTATTTGGCTGCTAAACCCAAACCTGTTGAGTTTTAGTTTATTATGATCTCTTATTATGGATATGGTGGTAAAAGACATTTTTATGAGATTTTGTGAAACATTTTAGCTTTTTATGAGTGTAATCTTACTTTGGCAACCCCACAGGAACATTTGATGGCTCTTTCGCAGCCTGTGTTTCATATATTTTGTTTCAGATGCAGCCGAGGATTGAGATATTTAAAAGATTGCGTTTGTGATTTTTCTTTCCAGTGCTGGTTTGACATTAACCTTATGGAAAATATGAGCAGCTAAAATGAGATTTGATTCGATGACACCTGCGCACACACACACACACACACGCTCGCCCCTGAACTGCACCTATGATTTAATCTTCTTTAATTGCCTGAGATGAAATGATAATGTTTGTGTTTGTGTGTGTGAGTGTGTTTGCATGTCTCTCATATTTTCAGTACATGTTGATCTGTCTGTCAGCATGGACGCCAATTTACTGTGTTGTTCAACACGAGACATCTGCTGTGGAAAATAAACCCCATGAGATCATTACACACACGTGCGCACACACACACGGCGGGATCAGAAGGTCTCATACTCACGGGCTAAAACTGTCACTAGCGCTGTCGCCAGCCTAATGCCCTGGATACACCAATAAATGTCTGACGTGTTACAAAGGTATTAGACATTCATGTACGGAAATATATATTCACCTATTTTTGCTTTACAGGATTTCAATATAATCTCTTCTGCTGTAGGACAAATTAAAAGTCCGCAGTTGTCAGATACAGTCGTTATTGCTTCACCTTTCATCTGTTTGAACTCAAACTAGACTTTTAAAGTGTGAAATGTACTGCTTGGCTGTTCTAGGTGGTTGCCAAGGTGTTGCTATGTGGTTGCTAAGGCGTTCTGAATTGATTTTTAAACAAATTAGAAGTCTAAAGTTGTCAAATGCAATCACAGTTTTACTTTTTTTGTGTGTTTGAACTAAACTTGACCTTCAATGTGTTAAATGTTCTGATTGGCTGTTCTGGATGGTTGCCAGGGTGTTGTTGCTATGTGGATGCTAGGGAGTTTTTAATTGATTTTTAGTGTGCTGTGAGAGCTGGTGTTTTGGTGGTTGCTAGGGTGTTGATTTACATTTGCTAGGCTGTTTTGGGTGGTTGCTAGGGCATTGCTATGCGGTTGCCTAGGAGATCTAAGTGATTTTTGGACAAATTAAAAGTCTGCAGTTGTCAAATACAGTAATTATACTTTAACTTTTCTTGCGTTTGAACTGGAACTAGACTTTTAAAGTGTAAAATATACTGTTTGGCTGTTCTAGGTAGTTGCCAGGGTGTTGCTATGTGGTTGCTGAGGCGATATGAGTGATTTTTAGACAAATTAGAAGTTTAAAGCTGCCCAATATAATCATTGTAGTCTCACTTTTCTTGTGTTTGAACTCAAACTCGACTTTTAAAGTATAAAATGTACTTCTTGGCTATTCTGGGTGGTTGTCAGTGCGTTCTGAATTGATTTTTAGACAAATTATAAGTCAAATGCAGTCATAGTTTTACCTTTCTTGTGTTTGAACTCAAACTAGGCTTTTAAAGTGTGAAACTGACTGTTTGGCTATTCTGGGGGGTTGCCAGGGTGTTGCTATGTGGTTGCTGAGGAGATCTGATTGATGTTTAGACAAATTAAAAGTCTGAAGTTGTCAAATACAATTATTATAGTTTTAATATTCATGTGTTTAAGCTCAAACTCAAATTTGAAAGTATAAAATGAATGTACTGCTTGGCTGTTGTGTGTGGTTGCCAGGGTGTTGCTATGTGGTTGTTAGGGAATTTTGAATAAATTTTTTGTGTGCTGTGGGAGCTAGTGTTTTGGTGGTTGCTAGGGTGTTGATTTACAGTTGCTAGGCTGTTAGAGTAGTTGCTAGGGCGTTGCTATACAATTGCTTAGGAGATATGAGTGATGTTTGGACAAATTAACAGTAAAAGTTGTCAAATACAGTCATTATAGTTTCACTTTTCTTGTGTTTGAACTCAAACTCGATTTTTAAAGTGTAAAACTTACTGTTTGGCTGTTCTGGGTGGTTGCCAGGGTGTTACTCTGTGGTTTCTGAGAAGATCTAATTGATTTTTAGACAAATTAAAAGTCCAAAATTTCACTTTTCTTGTGTTTGAACTCAAACTAGACTAGTTTAGACTAGACTAGTGTAAAGCTTACTTCTTGGCTGTTTTGCATGGTTGCCAGGGTGTTGCTAGGTGGTTACTAAGGAGTTCTTAATGGAATTTTTTTGTGAACTGTGTGAGCAAAAGTTTTGTTGATTGCTAGGCTATTGATTTGCAGTTGCTAAGCTGTTTTGGGTGATTGCTGGGGTGTTGCTGTGTGGTTGCTGAGGAGATCTAAGTGATTTTTAATCTGTTCCCATGTGGTTCCTTAGGTGTCTGGTGGTTGCTAGACAGTTTCTAGGCTCTTCTGGGTGTTTGCGGGAGCGGTTGATGAGGAGAACCAAGCAATTTTTAGCATGTTGCTGCATGATTACTCAAGGGTGTTGCTATAGAGTTCCTATTCTATGTGGTTGCCAGGGTGTTTCTATGTGGTTCCTAAAGTGTTTTGGTGGTTGGTAGGGCCTTACTGTGTAGTTGTTAGGCTGTTCTGGGTGGTTGACAGGATGTTGCTATGTGGTTGCTAAGTGTTTTTGTGGTTGCTAGGGCATTGTTTGCAGTTGCTAGGCTGTTCTGGGTGGTTGCCAGGGTGTTGCTATGTGGTTTTATTATTCAACAGGTGAAAATTCTGCATCTGATCACAGTAAAGTAACGGCACATTCATGTCTGCAGCGCACACACACGCACCCTGAAGTTTAATACTTCTCGTATGGCATCAGACTGTAAAACACTCTGCGGTTCTAATTGAAATCGTTATTTTTTTTTACAGCGTGCGCTGATTTGGACTGAATTCAGCATAATAAGTTTCACTGGTCTGTTGTCTGTCTGTTGGTATCCAAATGAGTTTGTCTTAACTTGCGAGAACAATGTTTTTGCGACTTGGCTTCTTCAAACTCCATCACGTCTCAAATGTGTGTTTGGCAGCGAGTGTTTGGAAGGCTTTTCTCTGGAAACAGCACTTTTGATTTAGACGACGAGCAGATGGTTGTAAGTAGATTGCTTTCATGTTAAGAAATCACTTTCCTTCTTTTGTCTGGCCTGCGAACGGAAGATTATTTTAATGCGGCCTCTTTTTTGTCATTACTGTGTATGGAGCGGTGACATAACACCAAATACTCGGGAAAGAAAGAGGATGAGGAACAGGGAAGCCTGACGGTGATTGGTTCAGCCATGGAAACCTGTTGCCAAGCTTACAGTCGAATTGTTAGAGCAATGTTTTATGCTTTATTTTACATTTAATGGCTTTCTTAGTTATATTTCATTAAAATATCAACTTAAAATTCTCTTTCTGTCAGTAGAAAACAGTAGCGGAAGTCTTGATTTGATCTCATTACTGTCTGGGAGAAACAGTTGAGATCTCATTTGAGATTCTTATTTCCTGTGGGCATCGTTGCATTTAAATTCTCTGCGTGTTTTTACTCATAAGAATGTTTGTCAGCATCTCTGTGATTATGTCAACTCAAAAGGATGATTGACAGTCAGAAAGTATTTTCGGTTTGAATCATATGATCTAGTCAGCATCACCTTTACAGCTGCGTCTGGAGGGTGAGAAAAGAAACCCGCCTCTGATTGGCTATTTTGAGTGTTTGAAATGAAAGTAACGTGATTGGCCTCTTTTGTTTTCACTCTGACTGTGAGTTTGACAGCCGCAGAATGCATCGCTAAACCAGGCGAGATCATGTTCACGTGCGCTCACTGCATACTTAAATCATGCTTTTTAATTTCTTTTTTCAGTGGTGTTTGTCAGCGCAGTCCTCATTATTGCTCTACGTAGCAACTGCATCATAATGACCCTGGCAACCATCCAGGAAAGCATAATAAAAACCAATGAGAACACCTTAGCAACTGCACAGTAACGTCCTGGCAATCAGCCAGAACACAGTAAACATACAGCAATACAGTACAAATAGCTCTGTATAGATTACTTACAAAGTGTAATCTGTTACTGATTACAAATTACATGACTACTTTTTTACTACCTAACTCGTTTATCACATTGATTTAAATAGGATAATCCTTCACCATTTTGATACAAAAAATACAAAGAGAAATAAAAAAATATATTCTATTGTTATTACAAATATTCAAAATGTAATATAATCTAATTACAAGTACTTAATTGTTTTAATCTGATTACATATAATCAGTTCCAGCACTGAAAACCAATGAAAAACGGCTTAGCAACTGCATAGCAACGTCCCGGCCAATCACCAAACCCTGGCAATACTTATGTGAGTTTTGCATAGTGAAACAGCACTCATATTTTCACCAAAAACGTGAAAATCTAGTAGCATATTTCCTTACCAATTTCTATACTGTACAAATAGTTCTTTATTGATTACTTACCAAGTGTAATCTGTTACTGATTACAAATTACATGACTACTTTTTTTATTACTTTTAGATTACTTTTGACCTAACTTGTTTATCACGTTGATTTAAATAGGATAATCCTTCACTGTTTTGATACAAAACATACGAAGAGAGAGAAAATATATTCTATTGTGCTTACAAATATTTCAAAATGTAATATAATCTAATTACAAGTACTTAATTTTTTTAATCTGATTACACATAACCAGTTCCAGCACTGAAAACCAATGAGAACGCCTTAGCAACTACATAGCAACGTCCCGGCCAATCACCAAACCCTGGCAATATATATGTGAGTTTTGCATAGTAAAACAGCACTCATATTTTCACCAAAAACGTGAAATCTAGTAGCATATTTATGTTATAACATCTGTAAATATTCACAGCAGCTTGACTATTTTCAATTCTACTCATCCGGTTAGCGGCGCTCTGTCTCTCTGTTTGTCTGTCTCTCCCATTTAAACAGGTCATCCATCTTCACATGGCCAAAACAATATGTTGATTGTACAAACACAGTTATTAACTGGACGGCGTCCAGCCAGAGTTATTTTCGATGTAAAGGCCTGTGGGAACATTGTGTGCTTTAGGGATTTGAGCTGTGATGCAACAACAGAGAGAAATAAAAGCCATCACTCGTTCACTTTAGATTAGTTTTAAGTAGCTAAATGTCGCAGATAAACATCAGCGTCATACAGAAGTAATGTATTTGGCTGTAGCTTTGTCCTCAGAAATAAGCTAAATCTGACAGAACCTCAATTCAGGCAAGCATCCAGAAATGTGCTCAGTTGGAAAAAACAATTAATAAAATGAATGATGTGTTTTTTACATTTTCATTTTTTTTTTATGCAGTTGTAGAAATGCAAAGAATTTAGGGTTTCGGTTAGTGTGTACGTTAATTAACTTGACCTATTAACTGACATCCTTAGAGTATTTCTGTGATTTAGAATTAGACTGGTGAGTGTGGATGGATCAGGTGAAAGTTTATTAAATATATTACTGCGTTTTTGATTGTGTATGGTGGAACACATGTCGTTACTTAACCAAGTTTGAATTAATTCATAGAATTTTGCAATTTTTCCTACAAAATCAGCATAGAAATGTGAAGAAGTTTGGCAGATCTTGGTAATGACCTGTGTGTGTGTCTTTTATTGTGATGCAGGTGTTCAGCCATCCCCATTTTTCTGTGTTATCCTAATTAAACACACACACATCCCAAAAAAACAATTCCCCTATTTACATAATGAGACAGAATCTGTGAGAGACTAACGAGAAATCTAACGACCGCTCCAAAGAGAAAGCAAGCCATAGACAGATCAGTTTCTGTCTCATTTATAATCAGTCGCCCTCTTTTATATGAGTTTGTTTTGATTATGTTTTATGACTCACCGATGGAAAAACACTGGACAGAACTTACAGTTGGAGGAGTAGTTTACCTACTAATAAAGATCCTGTCATCATTTACTCATCATACACCCTCACACTGCTCTTTTCCATGCAATGGAAGCATATAGAAACAAAAACATCATAAAAGTATCTTACGTTTGAGTCAGAAGAGTTATTATAATTATAATTATAGCACAGAAGTCATGATGACTACTTGTATGGTATTTTTATCCATTTTGGAGCTTGACAAACTTGACAGACTCACCATGAACATTCCATGAACGTTTTTCACACAAAAATAACATTGTATGAGTTTGTATCATATCATGTTTGGCTGAACTGTTCCTTTAAGTATTGGGTTCCACCGCAGGGTTGACATTTATTTTCCTGCCGGCTGAGTTAATTTATCGCACCCTTATTGAGCAGCGTTAAGTGTTTGGCATGATCGCTTAAACACACACACACACACACACACACTTAGTACCAGCCACACCGCCTAGTATTTTATACTATATTTAATATTACTAAGTACATCCCTACTGTCGACAGCCCAGTGCGCAGTGCCTGAAATAGAATCATTCCACCGGTCTAGATGCTTTTCAGGCCATAATTGCAACTTAATCTCTGGCCCTATGCAATTTGCATTGTAATAATATCCAATATTCAAACTGCAGTAATGGTCTTGCGGTTTAGGGAACGTTTGCATCAAGCAGCTGGTGCTTTGCGTTTCTCTTTGATGCGGATTTGGTCTTGTTTGTTTGTTTTTAAACGGCCTCCCTCCTTCACTAGCATGTTTGAAAGAGTTGACGTTAGCGGTTTTATATTTAACACAGCATTGCATGCTTACACGGCTTCTCTGTATGCATGTTCCAGGTTTTATTCAGCATTATTTTAGCTTTATTTTTATACTGTAATGTTACAGAATGTATCAGTATTTTGAAATAGCTTTTACTTTTATATTTTTAAATCAAAAATAATTTTTCCAGTTTTCACCTTTGTCAGTTAACATTTTTTTAAATCGAATGCTGCAGTGTGATTGACTGGTTGTTTTGTGTTAAAGTATTTGCATGTATTTGTACTAGTAGCCACTTTGCAAGCTAGCTAAGCTAGCAGAATTACACAACAACATGTCATCTACTAATGTTGATCCATAAGCTTTTTTATTTTAAACTCAACTTCCAGTCAAACAAGTGATTTTACCACAATCATTCTGGTATCTGTTCAGTAAAGACATTCAGAAATGCCCCTCAAGTCACCCACGGGTTACAGTAAAGTTTGCAGTAAAGGGCACACCGATTACGGACACGTGCGGCGGTTAACAGGAAGACGCGAGCTGCAGAAAACCCCTGTTGTGAGTCTAAGTTTAGCTGCAGTGATGAGAGAGATACAAATCAGACAGAAAGAAAGAAAAGTAGATGACAACATCCCACGATGCCTTCAGTCTGTCTGGGCGATTAGCGGCGCAGTCATCGTGGCCGGCCCGAGCTGCCACTTCTGATGAGGGACATTCTCACCGCGCTAAATACGGTGCGTTGGATTTACTTGACAGCATATTGTTAGTCATACGGCGCTTTCTGATTTACAGTGATATGCAGATTCACCCCAATCACTACACGTGTGGGTTTGCTTGCATTTTGAAGACTGGCTGAGAGAGAATGATTGTCGTATATTAGTGTGAGGAAAGATTTGACATCAAGCTTGTTGATTTTTGGCTGTGCAGCTGGAAGAGATTGAACTGTGATGGTACTGTGATGTGTCAGATGGTATTACCATGGTACTTTGAGATGTGCATTTCCAAAGAAAAAACATGTTTTTGTATGTATGTGTATTTAAAATAAACAACCTAACTATTTTTTCTTTTCCAAATTCATGCAGAGTAATGGATGGATTACTTACAAACTGCAGTCTGTTACTGATTACAAATGACATGATGAAAATTGTAGTTTTTTGTTTTTAGGTAATGTGCATAGCACTGAAACCCTATTGTAATTGTTAGAATGGACACTGATCAGCAAACTCTGCATAAAACTGATTGTGCAGATCAAATAAGTCGCGGAGACTTGAAACTTGGAGGGATGTTAGTACTCACACCACCTACAATGTGACCAAGGGTCGCCCCAGTTGGCCTGACGGGGGCGCTACAGCGATCAAAAGTACAAAATCGTTCATAACTCCTAAACTGTCAGTCGCAGACTCAAGTATCTTATGACGTTGGATTCCTTGGCTCACGCCGGAAAAAAAGCATCTGCCCGGTGAAATTTTCGGGTATTTTGCATTTTTTGAAAAACCTACTTTTGCGAACTTGTCCTAGGTTTTTCGCCCGATCGGAACCAATTCAGTGCAAATGAATATCAATAATTATCCAAAAAAAAGTTGAACTTTCGACTCACTATCGCAAAGGGGAGCCAAAACGTTTGAAAGGGGCGGGGCCACTTTTAGTAAAGTACCTATAACTCCTGAATGGAATGAGATATCTTTGCCAAACTCAGCATAGAGCTCAATTTGAGGTCAAAGGAAATACATTGCAGAGCTTGGCCCCTTGGTGGTGCTATAAGAGGGGAAAAAACAAAGGTGGCTGTAACTGCGCAACCATTTGTCCTGTCAACATGAAAATTGGTGTGCACGGTCTTGGTCCGGAGTGCCACAAGTGTTTAAATTAGCGTATCTCAAAAAACATGGCTGCCATAGGCAGACACAGTTTGAGCACCTGGCAGACAAGGTTAACGGAGGCCGGTCGGAATGAAACTCGTTGGGCCCGTTTGACCGAAAGGTCTGAGAAAAATTAGAAAGAAATCAGCCACTGGGGGACGATATTGCATTTTTCAAGGCTGTAAACAATTGTACGTTGCATGGTTTTTTTTCACATGCACACTGTATTTGTATCATACGATAGAACTGTTAAATATTTGTTAAATGATTGAGAAAAAAACTTTCGCGATCTAGTCCTCAATCTGGAAAAAAAAAAACACTGTAGTACAATTCTCTAGACTCTCTAGGCTAATAATTATTAAAATAGAAATTAAAAAATAGAATAAAAAAATCCCTTTGGGAAGCTATAATGGGGTCGTTTAGAAAAGAGGCCTGTCCAAATTTACCCAAAAATCCTATAAAGCCTAAAAGGAAAAAAAAACCCAAAACTTCACGAAACCTGCTGAGCACATGTGACAGGTGATTCTAAACAAGCAAATTTTAATGGGATCTGACCACAGCTGGTGCTATAACAGTCATAAATGTTAAAAACATCTTATTTAGGGTAAATTACCTGGATTTGCCATAAATCATCAATTTAGGTGGTTACAAGCTTGCTAAATAATGTCTTCTTTCATATGTGCTCGAATGCCTTAAAGCGCTTGAACCCGGTAATCGCTGCTGCAGCTATATTAACATTTGATGGATTGTGGATAATTTGTCATCATGTAATCCATAGAAAGTTACTGTAATCTAATTTTGAGCATTTCAAAATGTAATATAATCAAATTAGTACTACATTTTGGAATCTGATTACGTAATCCTAATTACATAATCAGTTACTACCCAGCACTGTTCATATATCATAGTACTTCGAAGAATACTGTGGTATTACCTTGTACATTTACCATAGTATTTGGTTAATGAGACTGAGGCTGTATTTCATCATCCGCTTGTACTATTATAATCTCTTGGGTCATTTGATAGACAGCAGTGTGCACTACAAGTACACTACACTAGTTTCATATGTCTCTGTGTGTACTGTGCGTGAGTGTGTGTGTTTGGCACACTCTCTTGTGTGAATCATTAGATGTTGGATTGCTCCGATTCCCAAACCCAGACTGCCAAAACTCCTGCCGGGAGCGTTTCCTCAAACAAGCCTCGCACACAGAGCGGGACAGAGGAGATCACACACACACACACACTGATATATGTACACGCAATGGGAAAAGGCTAGAATGACTGACTGAAATTAGTTCATATGTCATAATTCCTGCTGAGCACAATATGTTATTAGTGGCGTTTAAGTCAGTCATCACTAGTGCTAGTGCTGACAGTCATGTGATCGAAGCCCTGACACAAAGTATTGCAGTTCACACGTGCGGTTTACCCCTGCTTAAAACAGGTGAAAAAAAAAACGTAGAAGGAGGGGCCAGAGCCATATCTAGATAACATCCTGGCAACCACATTTAAAATCCTCTTGAGCCCCCCTAGCAACCATTTAGAACACAAACTATTGCATAGCAACACTCTGGCAACCTGCCACAGCAGTCTAGTGTCATGTCAGTGAAGGAAAACACCGCACAAACCCTGTTCGTTATTGCTGATGCTTGTGATTAGTAATGATGATTATCTCCTGTGGTTTTTGTCACTGTTCTTCTGAGACTCTTCTAAGTCGGGTGCGTTGTCCTCTGTTTTTCTCTCCTCTCTGTCTTCCTCTCCTCTGTTCTCCATCTCTCAGAGCAGATACGGTGTAGGAGATCGAGGTGTTAGGCTGTACGGCGCTTTACCCGTGAGGCCCAACCCTGAGGAGAAAAGACTGCCCTCTTCAGGGGTGAGACGCGACACTCGCACCTTCAGCTCCTTTCCCAGCTCTCATCCAAACGTAGCGAGTGACTAGCAGACCAGAAACATACTCTATATAAGATCACCTGATGCTAACATCAGTGCCAATGCAACACATACTAGTTTTAAAATCGAGCCTGCGTACAGTAGTTACTGCAGCTGCATACTTTTTTTTGCCTTAAGGTCCTAAAAAGTTAAATAATCGTTATAAGGCGTACGTTTTATGTGACTCCCGTTCACACAGATCCACAAAAACAACTAAAAATGTGTATGTCATGCCAGGCCAGTAGTTGGCACTGTGAAAAAAAAACACTATACATCTGCGCACATATGCATTCCGACAGACTAAACGTGTAATCAGTGTTGGGAAAAGTTCATTTTAAAAGTAACGCATTACAATATTGCGTTACTCACTAAAAAAAGTAACTAATTACGTTACTTAGTTACTTTTTATGGAAAGTAATGCTTTACGTTACTTTTATGTTACTTTTTAAATCTGGGCAGGGCTTGCTTGTTTGTTTTTAATTTAAAAAGTTACATTTTTGGCAAATGTAAAAGCTCTTTTACACCAAAAATCCTCAGGCTGAAGGAAAAGTAAATTCACGTCTGTCCAGTAGAACGCAGAAGAAGAAAGTTCAACACTCGTCAGCAATAAAAATAGAACAAATGTTAGTTTATTTTGAGTATTTTTTGCTTATTATGGTTGAATTGGATCATCGAAGGTCAGCAGCAAATACCCTGGTTAATAAAATGTGATTAAATACATAAAGGATATTTGTGTTATTTAACATACAGTATTTAATTATTGCAGGTTTGCATCATATTCTAAGTTGCATTTCACTGTTTTTATTTATTTTGAGGATTTGAGTTTTTTTGAAAGTTAGATGAATTAATGCATGTTCACATTTAGTATAGAGTTAAAGTAGCATCTTACTCCTGATTTCTCTCAACATGGGGACAGGAGAGCTTTTAGTCAATAAATGGGGGGAAAAAAAGTAACTGGCGTTACTTATTTAAAAAAGTAACTCATATATATATATTTTTTTTTTGTAAATTAAAAGGTAATGTGTTACTTTACTAGTTACTTGAAAAAAGTATTTCTGATTACATAACTCACGTTACTTGTAATGCATTACCCCCAACACTGCGTGTAATGCGCATATGCATAAGCATTTTAAGACCCCCAAACCACTCTTGTCAGGGAAATGAATGACCAAAATTCATAAAGAGTTTGTAGTTAAAAACTCTGTTGCATAAACTCCCTCTAATTCTAATTCACACCACAACAATGACAACAACAACAAAGCCTAACAATGGACAATATGTTATTAGTGGCATTTAAGTCAGTCATCACTAGTGCTAGTGCTGACAGTCATGTGATCGAAGCCCTGACACAAAGTATTGCAGTTCACATGTGCGGTTTACCCCTGCTTAAAACAGGTGAAAAAAAAAAATATAGAAGGAGGGACCAGAGCCATATCTAGATAACATCCTGGCAACCACATTTAAAATCATCTTGAGTCCCCCTAGCAACCATTTAGAACACAAACTACTGCATAGCAACACTCTGGCAACCTGCCACAGCAGTCTAGTGTCATGTCAGTGAAGGAAAACACCGCACAAACCTGTTTGTTATTGCTGATGTTTGTGATTAGTAATGATGATTGTCTCCTGTGGTTTTTGTCACTGTTCTTCTGAGACTCGGGTGTCTGAAAGTCGGGTGCGTTGTCCTCTGTTTTTCTCACCTCTCTGTCTTCCTCTCTTCTGTTCTCCATCTCTCTCTTACTCCTGATTTCTCTCAACATGGGGACAGGAGAGCTTTCAGTCAATAAATGGGGGAAAAAAAAAGTGACTGGTGTTACTTATTTAAAAAAGTAACTCAGATATTTTCTTGTAAATTAAAAAGTAATGTGTTACTTTACTAGTTACTTGAAAAAAGTAATCTGATTACATAACTCACGTTACTTGTAATGCATTACCCCCAACACTGCACGTAATGCGCATATGCATAAGCATTTTAAGACCCCCAAACCACTCTTGTCAGGGAAATGAACGTTGTAGTTAAAAACTGTGTTGCATAAACTCCCTCTAATTCTAATTCACACCACAACAAAGCCTAACAATGAACCCTTTTCACAAGACTAATGGCACGTTTTAACGGTCATCAGCATCGTAAATCCTCAAAAGTTTTTAATATTTTGATTTTTTTTTTAAATGCATGTGTAGTTTGTATTATATCACCTTTACACAAATTACAAATTACAAAAAAAAAAAAAAATCTAGTTAACGCTCATGCGAGGGTGTTTCTAATGCAGCATCTATTGGAGGGACAGTAAATTTGACATGGTGTTCTCTTCTGACTACCGTTATCAGTCTCTCTCAGTTTTTTTTTTTCCCTTTTTTTGAAAGTTTTGAAAACACTATCGTGGAGTTTTTTTTTTTGCTATTTGTGAAAATGGGAATGCAAAACATATATTTGTGGTACTCTCCCATTCACTGTTCTCGAAGTTAACCCAACTATGAAGACTTTCGCTGCTGAGTAACCCGGAAATGTGAAAAAGGTCCACATTGTTAGATGAATG
Organism: Cirrhinus mrigala; assembly: GCA_036247105.1. NCBI lineage: Eukaryota > Metazoa > Chordata > Actinopteri > Cypriniformes > Cyprinidae > Cirrhinus > Cirrhinus mrigala. The sequence goes on along the minus strand of CM070012.1, from coordinate 34,796,969 downwards.
ATAAAAACACTGACAGCCAATCAGAATCCACCTGACTTTAAAGAGCTCGAGCATTTAAAGCGACAGATGACAAAACTGCTGCACGTGCTTATAATAAACAACATTTTCGTCCATTGATGTGGTTCTGTATTTATCATTATAGTTATCTTACGTTTGCCTTTAGTCTTTAGCATCCCAGCTCAAATGAAACCTCACCAGTGACTGATTTGTAACGCTCTGCATAGGCAACAACTCATACAAATAGTGATTCAATTCGAGAAATTGACATTAACGTTTGCTGTCGTAATACTGACGTAATACTTTCAAACGAATAACAAACAGCACACAAATACTGAGTAAAATAATCAGTTTTGATTTACATATGATGATTGTTTTCCTGTTATAAAATTATATTTATAATCAACAATGCTGGTCTGTGTAGGCAGCACACTAGGTTTGGATCAGGGCTTTCTCTAGCACCCCCTGTTGTCTGAGAGTGACACTTTCTGTCTGTCTGTCTGTGGTGGTTTTGTGGTTCTCTGAGGGTCACATGATGAACTGAAAGTCCCTATACATCCCCATAGGGCCACACTTCACACCCACCATAACCTCCCACCCACACACACACACACTAAAGGATGAGCTTTGAGTTTTAACCAAAACCGAACAGTCAAGTGTAACTACTTTGACTTACAAAACATACTGTGGCAGAATCAGATGGTAAAACCATTACCATATTCATGTACTATGGTATTTACATGCTACTCCAAGATATTTCAGAAAATATCATGGTATTAAGTTTTTATTAGTGAATATTATTTGATGTATTGCTATTTTTTCACATTGACATATTTTAGTATTTTTTATATTTTTATTTTATCATTTGAATATTTTAATAAAAATAGACACTAATAAAAATATATCATAAAATGTGTGTTTATACAGTGTTTTTTTGAGCATGCATGGTTAGTACTATTTTTTTTAATTAATTTTTTGTTAGTGAATAGTTGCTATTTTTCTTTAATTTAAGCCTCATACATGAAACATGAAACAAAGAATATCTGTGTACATCATATGTGAAACAAAAGACTTTTTTTTATAAAATGATGAGGGATTTACACAGAAATTAATTTTGTGAAACAAATTGACCAAATGACAGATGTGAAAACTGCAATTTCTATGCTGTATGCATTTTTTAAAAAATTGTTATTAGTGCAAAAACACACCGACTGATGTAGTATTTGGAATCCACGTGAACATGCAGTCATTTTAGCATCATCTTCAGACGGCAGGTATCTTTTTTATGATGTGCACATGCGGTGGTATTTCTGCAGTTGAGCATCAGTGGTGCAAATACACTCATCTTACGTTTGCAATGCTGCAAATGTTCACACACAGTCACCCTCAAGAGTGACTCACTAACAAAAGTGAGCACGTTTGACTCAGAATTACCTAAGTTTCCTTTTTCACTTTCCGTTACTTGAAAGGACGTCCGTATTTAACAAAGTAAAGCACGTCTGACTCACTGGAAAAACTCGAACCGTGCGCACCCGCCGCTTTTGTTTTCAATTGATCTACTCAGCACATTAACTGAAAATTTGAATCTATGGAAATAAAATTGTTCCAAAACACTCCGGATCCTCTGCTGCAGAAGCTTTTCTTTTGGAATGATCTTCTCGTGGTCCTGCTCGACTGAATACCGTCGTGTGCAATATTGTGGGCGGCTTCTTTTTAATTAGAAACGAGATGGTATTGATGTTCTCGAAACCGGCATCGTAAATCATTTATCAGCGCTGGAGTCCTAACAAAGCAGCTCACGCTCACCGGTCCTACCTCATCTAATCCATTATCAGGATTCCCACGGCCAGGAAAAATATCAGGGAATTTTAAAATGTTGATGGGGTTTTTCCAGGCTTGAAAGATGGTATATAGGCCATGGTATTATTTGGTTTCACTGTACTGTGAGGTACATTTGAACAATGCCATGCTATTGCCATCTTGGTAGTGTTAAAAATAATATTTACATGGCTTATGTTTATATTTATTGCATTATTTTAATGTTTTAGTAATAATAAGCATGTTTTGTAAGGAAACTAATATAACTAATATAAAAACCACAAAGTGCATGATTATACAGTGAGTTCTGAGTGTTTATGGGTAATACTAGGGTATTTTTAACCTAGAAATTGTACAGTTTTGATCTTTAGGCTTGGAAAAGTCATTGAAAATACTGACTATGTTTTATAATTTGATTACCATATCAATACACTACTGTATTACCACCATGGTAGTGTTAAAAAAAATGCATGTTTTTTTTATTTATTTATTTTTTTTTAATTTTCAATTTTATTATTTTAAGTATTTTTTATATTTGAGTAATACTAAGCACTAACTAATAAAAATATAAAAGGTATGTTTTTTAAACATGCATGATAATATTATGGTGTTCATTTAACCTAGAAATTGTAAAATTCTAATTTTCAGGACTGGAAACGTTTACTAATGTCATTTTGGTAACTCTTTACTTTATAGCCTTTATGTATAATGCATTATAAAGCTATTCATAATGTTTGTTATAATGCATTATATCTTTGCATTAATAATTGTAACCAAAGCTAAAATGGATTAGAATATTTGTGTGTGTGTGTGTGTGTGTTTTTTTTATTTTTTTTTTTATGCATTATACTTTCTGAAGGTGTAACAATGAATAGATGAGTATTATAATGTATTATATCTGTGGTTACAATTATTTATGAGCTCATACAGTGCATTATAGTGCATTGCAAGGCATAATTAATGCATTAAAATACTTTTATAATGCATTGTATATAAAGGTAAAGTGTTACTGACATTTTTAAAAGTCTTTTTGCTAGTTATTTTCAGTCCTAAAATATTTTATCAGCTACAGAATTCTCTTTGTAAGCTTCTCTATAAAATGGTTTTTTAAAATGCTCATCCAGTATTCGCAAAAGCCTTGAAAAAATCATGGAAATTCATTTACTGAAACCCTGAATTCTGTGGGACGATTAGGTTTATTTTAATGACTGCATCATCATAAAAATACAGAAAGTAATATATATAAATATTTAAATGTGAATTTGGTGTGGATTTGTGTATTTCATTATTCTGCAGTTAGTTAAAGTTCTTTCGCAGAGTCTTGACACTTTCATAAATAAAACTGAAAAATATGGTATTTTTACAATGCCCAGAGTTCTGAGGAATGATCTAAAAAAAGACAGAGGGAAAAAAAAACTTCTTCTTTTTTTTTGCTCAGTTTTCCGGATGCGTACATGCATTTACATATGAATGGTTTAAAATTATCTGCCTTTTATCAAGCGTCTCCTCTGCCGCCTTTTAAGAAGTCTAACCAAACCATGGCATGAAGGTTGAGCTCAGAACAACCACTTTAACAGCTCTGAGAGGAAACGTGCCGTTTCTCCTCGGCCCCGTGCGTCAGGTGTTGCGGTGAGGGGAGGGGAACGAGGTTTTAGGCCTTTGTTCGGTATCTTTACATCTCGACACACAGGGTTCAGTTAAAAGTTGGTTCAGTTAAACATCCGCTCACTAGCTGAAATCACCCCCCCGCACACACGCACACACCCACCCTTACCTTTCAGCTTCCTCTGGAGGTGAACGACACACACACACACACACACAGTTATTTTCAGAGAGTTTATTGCTCTGAAAGCGACAGGCTTTCTTTCTCTCACCGTGAGTCTCTTTCCCTCCTTTTTTTCACATGGTGCCAGAGGAGAATGTTGTTGCTCTGGAGACTTCATGGAGATTAAGTATCAGCTTGGTCTCAGATGTTTCTCCTAAAGTCATTTTCGAAATAAAAAACAGACACAAATGAGTCACTAGTTTTAAAGAAGGAATGTTTAGAGCAGATTCAAACTGAGATTTTTGGTATCTGAGCACAGTTTGAGACATTGGTCATATCTCTTTTGAGACAAGTGTGAGATAACTAGGGTTGTTTTCTTGGTAGAAACCTCTCAAACATCTGCTTTTCTGGATTTGAATCTCATTACTGTTGCTCGTTCATAACTCAGTTATGTCTCAACTCTCACTGATGTTTCTCCTAATTTTTTTTTATTTATTTTTTTAGGAGAACAGACAGCCAATAGTTGTCATCTAGTAATAGTACAGCGCTATAAAATGATTGTGAAGCAGATCAGATCATTTAATGAGATTTAATGAGTTCATATTGAGATATATGACTTTTGATTGTGGATTTGTAGTATCTGAGCACAGATTGAGACATTATTGAGATCTCTTGAGAAAAATTTGAGACCACTGGGGTTGTTTCTCATCTCAAACATCTGCTTTTCTGTATTTGTATTTGAATTGAATGATTTAATTTCTGTTTCTGTTGCTCATTCATAGCTCAGTTATGTCTCAACTGTCTCAGACGTTTCTCCTAAAACTTTTTAGAAGAAATAAACAGACACAAGTGAGCCAGTAGTTGTCATCTAGTAATAGTATACAGGTATAAAATGATTGTGAAGCAGCTCAGATCATTTGATGAGAAATGTATGAGTTCAAATTGAGATTTTTGGTATCTGAGCACAGTTTGAGACATTGCTCAGATCACTTTTGTGACAAATGTGAGATTACTAGAGTTGTTATTTTATTAGAAACATCTCAAACATCTGCTTTTCTGGATTGAAATTAATTTAATTTCATCGCTGTTGCTCGTTCATAACTCAGTTATGTCTCAGCTCTCACTGTTGTTTCTCCTAAATTGTTTTTAGGAGAACAGACAGCCAATAGTTGTCATCTAGTAATAGTATAGAGCTATAAAATAATTGTGAAGCAGATCAGATCAAATGCTACACTTCATATTGAGATATCTGACTTTTGATTGTGGAGTTTTGGTATCTGAGCACAGTTTGAGACATTATTGAGATCTCTTCTGAGACAAATTTGAGACCACTAGGGTTGTTTTTCAGGAGAAACATCTCAAACATCTGCTTTTCTGGATTTGAATTTGATGATTTAATTTCTGTTGTTGTTGCTCGTTCATAGCTCAGTTATGTCTCAACTGTCTCAGACGTTTCTCCGAAAACTTTTTCGAAGAAATGAACAGGCTCAAATGAGCCAATAGTTGTCATCTAGTAGTAGTATAGAGCTATAAAATGATTGTGAAGCATGTCAGATCATTTAATGAGAAATGTTTGAGTTCATATTGAGATATCTGTCTTTTGATTGTGGATTTTTGGTATCTAAAGACAGTTTGAGGCATTGTTGAGATCTCTTGAGACAAATTTGAGATTACTAGCGTTGTTTCTCGGGAGAAAAATCTCAAACATCTGCTTTTCTGGATTTTAATTTCTACTGCTGTTGCTCATTAATAGCTCAGTTATGTCTAAACTGTCTTAGACGTTTCTCGTAAAACTTTTTGGAAGAAATAAACAGACACAAATGAGCCAATAGTTGTTATCTAGTAATAGTATACTGATATAAAATGATTGTGAAGCAGATCAGATGATGAGAAATGTTTGAGTTCATACTGAGATGAATAATTTTAAGTTTCTGAGCACAGTTTGGTACATTGTTGAGACCTCTTCTGAGACAAATGTGGGATTACTTGGGTTTGTTTCTCAGGAGAAACATCTCAAACATCTACTTTTCTAAATTTGAATCTATTTAATCTCATCGCTGTTGCTCATTCATAGCTCAGTTATGTCTCAATTTTGTCTCATATCTTTCTCCTGAATTTTCTTATAAGAAATAAACACACAAATGAGTCCGTAGTTGTCATCTAGTAATAGTATACAGATATAAAATGATTGTGAAGCAGCTCAGATCATTTGATGAGAAATGAGATACTGAGATTAATGATTTTTGATTGAAGATTTTTGGCTTCTGAGCACAGTTTGAAACATTGTTGATATCTCTTCTGAGACAAATGTGAGATTGGGGTAGTTTTCTCAGGAGAAACATCACAAACATCTGCTTTTCTGAATTTAATCTCCATTTAATCAATTTAATCTCATCTTGTTGCTCATTCATAGCTCAGTTATGTCTCAATTTTGTCTCAGGAGGCTTAAACAGATACGAGAGTCAGCAGTTGTCATTAGTGAGCTATAAAATGAATGTTTATACCAGCTCAGATCATTTAATGAGAAGTAATTGAGTTCATACTGAGATTTTTTGACTTCTGGCTGCATACTTCTGATTTATATCACTGAAACGTATCTGAAACAATTGAGACATTAACGAGTTTTCCTCACAGTGGTTTCCCTCATTTGCTGCCATTTCGTCTGTAAGCTAAACGTTAAACACACAGCGAGGTGTCGACACTAAACCGCCTCAAGACGGCAGGATTAGCCAAATGAGATCTCAAATTTCCCTCCTCTGCTAAATATGTGCTAATGTAATGTTTTGATGTGTAATCCAGAGAGCAGCACTGGCGTCGTTTGGACCTGCAAACTCACAATATCAATTGATGCCAATTTGTGGGTGTTTTCAAATTGACTTCTCATCTCTGTAATCCTGGACTCTAATCTCTCGTGATACGGATTTATGGGCATCCAAACACCATAAACTGCTTTCAGTGGATGAGCACTATTAAAACTATATGCCTGCTTTTAATAAATACCTTAAAGACAACATATTTACTCTGCTCTTAATAAGAGTCCCTCAAGAGTCCCTGTGCCCAGTTCATCAGTGTTTTGCCAAAAAAAAAAAAAAAAGCAATAATATAAACAATCTGATAGTTTTTTAATTAACATTCTATAACTAATATCACAGTTTAATCTTTTCAAGTTCCATCACAATATTCAAATTTAAAAAATGTATAATTAAGTATCTTTGTAAATGTTATTTTGTTTCATTTTTAAAATGTTTGGGTTAAATAGTACATACCTATAGTGTAATTTTTCCAAATGAATGTGAATCATTTTTGAATCGCTCAGATCGCTTTAACCTTGATGTTAAATGAAAATTCTAAAAAAAAAAAAAAAAGAAAAAAGAAAAAAAAGAAAAGAAAAAAAAATCATATTTTTTCATATTTTTGTTTTCATAAAGCACACTTATTATTGAAAAAAGTAAAAGTAAAAAAAAAAAATTCTGGAATACATGTATATATGCATGATTCGATTGATTAATTGATTGACTGATTTTGTAAGAGCGTACTACTTTTGTAAGGAGTTTCTGGAGTTGTCAAAGGTCATTGTATCTGAGCTTTCACACCTAAAACAAGCTTTTAAGGCTTTTTTAAGAGAGCTATTGAATTGTGGTCTGCGTGTTTGTGTAGGATGTGATGCTGTTTAAATGGGCAGCACAACATGTGTTTCTGATACTTGAGCTCTAAATAAGACTGAAAAAAGGCCTCATAATAACAGCCGCAGCTGGAGCTCGTGAATTTATTGTGGCACTTTGAGACTCGCATGTGATTAGCCAATCAGAGAACACGCTGGGCGTGGCTCAATGTGTGTTATTTTGTACAAATCTGCAGTGAAGTGCATTGAAATACATTTATTGTTTCAGTGTGTTTTCATGATAAATTGGTAGAGGAGGTTTTAGCACTTCACGGCCCGACAGAAATAAACACAGAGTTTTTCATTTGAATGCATTTACGTCGTGGTCCATTTATGACTCAAGTGTTTGTTATTAATGTTTTAATTTATCTGAATGTGTAAACACAGCCAATTATCATAATTCAGCGACACCCAATCACACTACGGCTGTTTAATTGTGTTGTGCTGCGTGTGCCTCTGTGTTTTCGTGTAATCATCAAATCCGTCGTCCATTTGTCACATCTGTACGTTTAATTCGTCCTCATTTGTGAGACGCGGCTCGTCTTCCTCTGCCACAAAGCTGACATATTCCTACTTTCTGTTTTCCCTTTCTTTCTCCCTCTCGTTTCCTCGCTGCCTGATTTGGAAAGACTCGCATAGTCAATTACGCTGGAGTTTGAGAGATGGAGTGCGCTGGAGTTGCCATATTTTTGTATGATATTAATATTTCATAAGTGCCATTCTCAGCTGAATATCTAAGAGAGAGCGCCTATTAGATTCGGCACTGCCAGAATATTATTCATTCTCCGGAGAGGAGACGAGCACTGGTAGCTGCCGTCATTACCGCCGCTGTTCTTCCCAACGCTGTTCTGGCAACAGCTGGATTGTTTGAATTGTTCGGTCCAAGTTGGCCCGGACGGTGCCGCTTGTTGCCAGATTACACTGACTAAGACCGAATGAAAGGTCAAAACCAAAGCAAACTGACATGTGAATTGGACTCCAGTGAACTGAATCGAATTGCACCAAAGCGAGGTGTGTTTAGCCCTTTAATTAAGCGGTCGGGCTGCCGAGGTCACGCTAACAGCTGTTTCACATCATCGGTGTGTGTTTTAACTGTGTCGACCAATCAGCATCCAGGGTGATTTATCATTTCTGATTGGACGAGCTGCGCTTGAGGGCTGTTTAAAATGCTAATGCGTTAATGCACAAGTTTGTCAGCTGTAAACAGACACAGTTAGACTAATGAACTGTAACATTCATGGAAAGAAATTCTTTCGTAATGATTATTAATAATAATTTGAACTATTAATTGAACTTTATCATATCACGGGTGTCGGTGCTTATTGCTTTTTGGCATCATGTTTAAAAAAATATAGTGGGGTTCAAAAGTTCGAGGCTGCTTGTGAAAAATGCTTCCATTCTGCGTTTTCCTTTAGAAAATGATTTTTTTATTACTTATTATACTATGTGCAGTCTGAGTAAAAAGCTGAACTGATAAATGCGTTTGAAAATCTCCCAAAATACACTGCAGCTTCATGAGCAGATCCTGATGATCATGTTCTTCAGCATAATTTGAGATGATTTTCCAGAGTGCATATATGGCATATATAAGTATTAAATATTTATTTTATATTTCTCAAAAATCTGAAACTGTGTATTTCTAGATTTAAATGCACTCATTTACTTACATTTGGTTTGTCACACATAAATAATGCAAAATTGTTAGTATTTAATATTAATACTATAGATTTATACTTCTAAAGCATTAAAATGTTTCGATTTTTATAATATGTATATATTTCAAAATCCTAAATCTCATTTTATTAATCACACAGAAATTGTGCAGAATTTTTAATATTTACAATTTATGCTATATATTTATACCTGTGCAAATGTTTATATTTCTATAATATATTTCCTAAATCTGTTTATTTCTAGGTTAGAAATAACTTGACTACTTGCATTTGATTAATCACATAAAAAAAAAAAATGCTGAATATTAAATATGTATCATTTATAGTATATATTCATGCTTATAAAGCCTTACAATAGTTATTTATTTCTGTAATATTTAAATATTTGTTTTTTTAGGTGTAAATTAACTCATTTACATTTGATAAGTCAAAAAAATTTGGAATCTTTTAATATTTATAATTTATAGTATATGCTTATACTCAGAAAACCTTACAGTATAAATATTTAGATTTCTCAAAATCCTAAAACTTAAACAAAATCGCATATTTTCAGTGTGCTCTCAGACTTTTGCATGCACTGTACTGTATTCATATTCACTATAATCTTACAGTCAGATTTCTATGGTGCAAACACACATTGTTTTTTACACACACACACACATGGACTCACAAAACCCAGCAGTATTAATGCAGTCTGCGATTTTCTCTGAAATTCAAATGCAAAAGAATCTGTTTCTCTCTACCATCTTTCTATTAGTGCACTGTTAATATTACATGAGCTTTGGATATTACTGGCTTTGGCATGCGTACATTTGTGTGTGTGTGTGTGTGTGTGTGTGTGTGTGTGTGACTATATTATTTTATTGCAGTGTTCCTTGTTTATTGCTACGGCACATGACCTACTTCCAGCCTTCCGTACTCAGCACGAATCTCTCTGACGTGCCCTTCATCTCAACGGCTGTCCCCGCAGAACAATTACACGGCAAAAGGGGCCCAAATGGAGATGTTTGTACTAAATAACACGTGTGTAATTAAGCACTAATGAGCTCTTGTCACTGCGGAATGTGCAATTAGACGGGTAATAGAAAAGCCTGGCGTGGCAGACGTGCCGAGAGAGAGAGAGAGAGAGAGCGAGAGCGAGAGCGAGGAGGTGGAGGGCGTGAGGACAGGACAAATACTAGTCATACTAGTCCCGTAGTATGTATACTGTGCCCACCATGCTAATGTTCTGCATGCATTGGATGACATTTGTCAAAATGTGCAGTATGCATCAGAACTGTAAA